>CM052541.1:176789571-176938073 GCA_028533065.1 Trachops cirrhosus
CTCAATCATCCTCAATCACCCATATCCCATATATGGGGGGAATGCATTCAATTGTCTGCTTATATTTATTACGTGTGCCATTTGCATGTGTATAGATTAGGGTTGCCAGAGTTAGCAAACAAAAGTATAAACCACCCAGTTAAACTTGAATTTCAGATAAAATATGAATTAGTTTTTTGTATAAGTGTATTTCGTATGACATTTGTCCTATTATGCTAAAAAAATGATTCATCATTTACCTGGAATTCAAAATTAAGTTGGCACCCTGTATTTTATCTGGCAGCCCTAGTATACATGCTCCTCCCCATGTGTGAATATGTCTCTTGCACAGCCCTGCTGTGGTCAGGTTTTGTATAGGGACAAACTTAAGGAATAAGGGGAGACGGAACCAGAAATGTTTCGTTTAGAAATATCTTACTTTGTCATGTCCCTCTTTCCTTGGATGGAGGGTAAGAGTTAGGGCGAAGATATGGAGGAAAGCAGCACAGAGCATTGGTGAGGGTTGATTTGCTCAGGTGGGGCAAGGGTACCAGAATGGACAGGATCACCAAGAGGCCAAGCTTGTGGCATCCATGGCATCTGTGCCCTGGTTTCTCAGTGTTGAGTAGGATGCCAAAGGAGATTGTGTAGCCTCTGAAAAGGGACCCAGACATGCAGTTCGCCTCACTGACTTTGGATAGGCTTCTGTGTCTGCCTTGTTTCCTTGATCCTGGCTCAGCAAATCTACAGAGCTCACTTGTTTTTTTAACAAATTTAATGAATACTTACTGTGTGCCAGGCATTATTGTAATTGCTGGGAATTTTGCTGAAAATAAAACAGAAAATGTCCCTGCCATTTTGGATTTTATATTCCACTCCAGGAGAAAGACAATAAATGAACAAATAAATGATTACATATGTACGGATAGTAACAAAATATCTGAATCAAAATTAAGCAGGGCAAGTAGAAAGACAGTGCACAGAGTCAGTGTCTACTACTTCTTCAAATAATTGAAATGACCTATTGATAAAGCAAAGCCGACTGAATTGTGATTTCCGTGCTGAAAGGGACAGTAGCACAGTTTTAGAAGTGCCTGGGAAGGAGAGGAATAATGTGGGGCATGGATGAGGTTTAGGGGGTCTAGTTAAAGGCAGACTTTTCAATGGCAGGCCTCACTGGAACTGATGGACACAGAGAGGCTTGGGTTTGGAAGAGAGTTTTGAAGTCGAAATCGTGTTTCTTGAGCCCAGTTGAACAATCTATTGTCCGGAGATGAGTGAGTTCAGTTCAATAAAATCGAGTAATGTCGGGGAAAATGGATATTGGAAAGTTCTTAAAATGATCAATAACATTAACCACAAACTGATTTTTCTGGGTCAGAGTTTCCCAGGGTGGTAAAGTCCTGTTGCCAGGGACAGTGAGTGGTGTGACAGAGACATTTGAGGGCTAGGGACCCTCCCATGGTGTGGTCGGGGAAGGTCTCTCTAGTTGACGACACCCAATGAGAGGCCTGACTGATGTGAAGGGTGAGCCAAGGCACTTTGGAAAAAAACATTCCACACAGGAGTAAAAGAAAGGGCCAAGGCTCTGGGATGAAAGTGATGTTGAGTGTAGAAGCACCAGCAAGAGCACTTAGTGAGGAGAGCCTCGTGAGCAAGGGAGAATTTCCTCGGAGATGTAGTCAGGAGCCAGCTTGCTAAGGACCTTCCCAACCCTAGGAAAGGTTTGGATTGAATTCTATGTGATACGGGAAATAATTAATGTTTTTCAAAGCAGCAGGGATCTGATTTATAGGGTTAAAGGACCATGTTGGCAGCAAGCACAGTTACAATGCTATTGCCACGTGGTCCAGGTTAAAGAGCAGGTGACTTGGCCCCCAGTTGTAGCTCTGGAGGCGATGAGAAGTCGCTGATGTAGAGATATGCAGGGTCCGGCAGAAGTAGTGCCACTGAGTGTGGTTGGTAGGGTACAGGAATGCCTCACGCGAGAGGGACAGCAATCTGAACTTTTCACCTGGAATGTCATATGGTGTGCTTGAGTGTGATATTGTTATGTTACAGAATTATATGCTTATGATTTTGTAATAAAATATTTTTATGTAATAAAAAAGGGGTGTTATTTGTGCCGGACTTGGTATTTTAAAAGTAGAGGAACTGGATGTGGGATTTGAGAGAAAAAGGAATCAAGGATAATTCCCAGGTTTTTGCCCAAACAGCTAGGCAAAAGCTTTTGTCACGTGTTATATAGACTGATCTGTGTTCTCCCCCAATTCATACGTTGAAATCCTAACTCCCAGTGTGACTGCATTTGGAGATAGTTGCCGTAGGGTGGTAATTAAGGTTAAATGAGGTCATAAGGGCAGGGTGCTAAGCTGATAGGAATGGTGTTCACCTGAGATCTCTGACTCTTTGTGCCAACACAGAAAAGAGGCCACATGAGGATGAAATGAGAAGGCAGCTATCTTCCAGCCAGAAGAGAACCCTCACCAGCATCATCCCTGATGGTACTTCGATCTTAGCTTCCGGCCTCCAGAACTGTGAGAATATAAATTTCAGCTTTTTAGGTCTCCCAGATTCTGTTATAGCAGGCTAATACCCCATATAGTGGTATGTAGAAAACTGGAAGAGCAGATTTGGTGGGGGAAAGATGGACTGAAAATCAAGAGCCTTCTTTGTAGAGATGTGCAGGGTGGTGGTTGGTTACATGAGTCTTAATATCAAGGTCAAGGATACTGAGATGCAGATGTGAGAGTCAGTAGTGTGTGGCTCGGAGGCTTTGATTTCTCTTGTTTTCCCTGAACATCTGACCACACCATAAGCACCAGCCTCCCTTCCTGCCTCCCCAATACCTTTTGCCATTTCTCATCTTCCTACTGAAAGTAGTTTCTGAAAAGGATTAACTGTGTTGTGTAACAGTCTCTGGACTTGGTGTTCAATAATGCTGAGTTCAGATGCCATCTCTCACACTGTCCATCCAGCAGGGAGCCTTGGGCAACTCATTCTCTTAACCTCCACTCCTCCCCTGAAATCAGAATGAAGATAATTGCCTTGCATGGTTGCTGTGACATAACAACAATACAGGGGAAGAATGAGCATGAAAGTATTTTATACAGTGAGAATTTCAATAACATATGAGTTCATTGGTATTATTCAATGACATTTTGGTGTGGTGAGTTAATTTTCTAGGGTGACTGCATATAAACTGTAGAAAAATTCTTGACCCATGAAAAACATCTCTAGAGTTAATGATGCAAAAGAACCTCATCCACTCTCCTTAAATATCTTCATAAAAATGAGTGAGTGATCTGCTTACAAATGAAACCAGCTTTATCCTAAATTTTCTATGGAGTTGTTTTATTTCTGTTTACAAACTAGACTGCCTTGTTCTAGAAGATATAATATATAACATAGAGTTTAGAATCACAGAATGTTGAGTAAAAGAATCTCTAGAATTAGTTCCAGGGATGGCAAAACTGCACCTTAGATACCACTCTCCTGTCCTTTGACCATAGAAAACATTGCTATCCATCAAGTACACTTTCCCACTAAGCCCTTTCACAGCTTCAAAATCCTTTTGTTCACGGTGCTCATATATTTAATATTTGATTTTAGTGGGTAAATTTCATTTCCCATCTGTGATTTTAGTTAAATATTCTCATTATACAAATTGAGAAACTGAGACCCTGAAAACTAATTTGTCAGTCTGCTTAACGTTTTCAGTGGGTACCAAAGTTATCCAGGCAGACAGCTGACTGCCTATGTATGTATAAAATAAATGTTCTTGTTAAGAATGTGCATGCCACCTCCCTGACATGCTCCCTCTCCCTACACATATAAATGATTGTCCATTTGAATTCTCTTTTTTCTGATGAAGATAAACCTAGGGAAGCTGAAGATGCATTTCATTGAATAAAGATTTCCTAACCAACATTGGCAGTATTGAAGCGCTGCTTTCTTAAAGATACAGCTCTGTCTTTGCTTGATTAATTACTGTGTGCATAAAACAAAAGTAAAGACAGGAATGATTAGATTCTTGTAATCTGTTGTTTATTTACTCCACTACAATCAAGCTCTTCCATTTTACATTTCTTTTAACTTCTGAGAAATGCAGGCAGAGAAGTTTCTTCTCCTTTGATCCTCTTAAGGGCAGTGATACATTAAGAGATGCTATCATGTTTTAGGCTGCCCAAATAGAACACTAATAACACTGTATGATCTTCAAACAGCACATCCTTCCTGCAGTATCTTCCCTTGACAGGCATAGTTGCTTGAAGCATCCAGAGGGGCCACTTAATGAAACTTTCTTTGTTTGTGGTCACTTTTGTTTCATTTAATTAGCTGTCTGCATGAACAGTGCATGAAGACAGAGGACAGTTGCCTCCTTCTGCAAAGAAAGTGGCTGCTAATTAATTTTTAAAGATGGATTAAATTGAAGGTGTCAAAATTAGAAGAATCACTTTTCTTTTGGGTCAACTAAGCACTCAATATACAAGCCCCCACGATACAGCATTTTTGTTGTTATCTAACTTCACCCATAAATTGGCAAATTTTTCATTAGATTACTCTTGCAACAAGATATTAAAACAGAACTTTTCTTATCTCTATTTTAATTTAAGCCAAGGGCAATAGATTCTGCCTTCTAAAGTGAATTATAAGTCAAGACATCATGGTTGAATTCACTTTTAACCACAATGAAGGCCTAAAAAGCGATCGCTTATTGGACATAAAGAGAATTTGGAGCGAAAACTACTCGTCTGAGCCTGCCCTGCCTAAGAGGGAGTTGTCTGCATACAGGGGGCAGTTGCTTTCTAATCCTAAGTCTAATGGAAGGAAACTTAAGGTGGTTACATTGAGATCCTGGTACGGAATCTCGGCAGGTGTGGGACCCAGGTGAGTGAGGCTTGATTCATCCTTGAGCAACTTGTAGCATGGGAACAAGATGTGTCTGGAAAAGAACCGCCTTCCTTCCAACAGCAGATTGGAGGGTATGAGTTCTAGGGACCACATGTGGGCCCCACACTGGTAATGTCAGCCAGAAGTGACTTGAAAAGAAACTGGTCTGGAGGGACATCCAGTTATGACAGTGAGTAAGGTGATTCTCTCAGACACACTGGACAAAGTTTTAAAAAAGAAAAAAATGTTTCAGGGCTCTGAACCACAGAGCCCAAATTGTGCAGATCACAGTTTGAAAAGCATGTATTCCAAAAAGAAAAGGAAAAAGAAAAAGAGTGTTTGGGTAAGAATAGCAGGAGTCTCTGGGCTTTTTGCTTGAGCTACTGTGATCCTGTCTCCCACACCTGTACAACCAGCAAGAAGTGTAGTTTTACCATTTTGGAGATGACCACAAAACTCAAAAGCTTTATTTCCAGAGGAGGAAGAATCAGTTTGGGGAAGGAGGTGAAAATCTATAGCCATGTCAGCTAAAAGTGAAAAATTTGGTGAAAAATAAATAGGGGAAAGCTGTAGCTTTTCTTGCCCAAGTTTGTGGTCCTGAACTAACAAGAAACTTAATAAAGAGGTCCTGGAAAAGAGAAAGCTATTGAAAGACTGAGATTTGGCTCTGTATACATCCTTGGTCTATTGGGAATCTATGTTTATCCCAGGTCTAACACCATATAAAGTATAAGTCAAAGGTGTGAGAACTTGCTGCAACCTGTAAGGTACTCCAGTTGATAGACAGAAGGCCTCAACCTAAATTCTTGGTGGACCACCAAGCTATTCATCCACAAGAATAACCCTTAAGAAGCCAGACTAAAATATAAAAGAATAAGAAAACTGAACAGAGACATCAGTAGGTACACATTATGGGTAGATGAGCATTTCAGTTTATATTCACAAATAAAAGCAACTCTCAGAAATATAAAACAGGATCTAGATTTGCTATAATAGCTTATTTAAAATGTCCAATTTTCAACCAAAAAGTATGAGATACACACAAAAGTAAGAAAGTGTGAATGGTACTCAAGGAAAAAAATAATTAATAGAAACTAGTCCTGGGTAGGCTCAAGTATAGACTTTCATAGACAAAGACTTCAAAGAAACTATTATATATATGTATATATAATATATATAAATATTATATATACACATAATATATGTGTGTATATATAATATATGTATATATATTAATATATACATATACACATATGTTTTTCAAAGAATTAAAGACAAATATTATAACAATGACTCAACGAATAGAAAAATCAGAAATAATAAACATTCTGAAAAGAACCAAATAAAATTCTAGCATGAAAATTTTCAAAAACTAAGATGAGAAATTCACTACAAATCTTAAGAACAAAGAGAAGAAAAGATGCAAGAAAAATGAACAGTTTTCGAGTCCTGTGGGGTAACATCAGTGTATCAATATATGTGTAATAGGCCTCCCAGTAAAGAAAAGAGGAAAAGGGCAGAAAAAAAATTTGAATAAATAATGGATAAAAACACCCCAAATTTGATGAAAACATTTATTTAAAAATCCAACAAACCCAAAATACAAGTAAGATAAACACACAAAACCTACTTCTAGACCATCAGAATAAAACTGATGAAAGCCCAAACAAAGAGACAATATTGAAAGCAGTAAGGAAAATGGGCTCATTACATATAGGGGAATATCAACACCATGAATGGCTGACTTCTCATCTAAAACAATGAAGTCCAGAAGGCAGTGGAATGGTATACTCAAAATGCTGAAAAATGAAAAATAACTCTCCTTCAAGAATGTTAGATCTAACGAAACTCTCTTTTAAGAGTAAAGGCGAAATAAGATATTCCCAGATAAGCTAAAACCGGGGGAACTTATTGCTGGTGGGCCTGTCCTACTAGAAATACTAAAGGAACTCCTTTCAGACTAAAAGGAAGTAACATCAGAGAATGACTTTAATCCACAGGAAGAAGTGGAATAAATATGTGAGGATGTAAGAACCTGTGTGTGTGTGCATTTTCTCCCTCTTTTCTCCTATAAGAATGCTGGCCTGCCAGGTGAGGGGCCAAGCAGCCAAAAGCTTGGACAGAAATTCAGTGAGGACTTAGGAGTAGTTAGCAGGGGGAAAGGACTTCCTACATGATGATAATTGCAGTCAGAAGGGTCCAGGTGACGAATCTCTGAAGAAGGCACAAATATGTGCTTGGGAAAAGAGTAAACTTTAAATACTTATTGGATTTTTGGAGTAGGAAGTGACTTTCAACAGGAATAGTCAAATAAGAACTTTCCAATCCCCTTTACCTCTTCTTTTGGGCTCTGCTTCCATTCTGGTGAAGATTAAAAGAGCAGTTAGTTTGGAGAACGAGAGAGGGAGCCAACTATACCCCCTCCCCAGCGGTGGGCAGCACATCTACATCTAGTCCTAACTCAAGGTGAGGAGCGGAATAAACCTCATCTTTCAGTGAAGATTCAATTGTGGTTTGATACTGAACTGGAAAAGTTTGGTGAATGGCTGGTTTGTAAACTGAAGAATCTTTAGAATTTTCCACTCCCTCAGAGAGGCCAAAAGAGTTGAGAACTTGCTCTACCCTTTGCCCCTACCCAATAGGTTTAGTGGTAAGTGGGATCCCAAAGTAATGTTCATTTTATGAATTTATTCCATCTTTCCTGCATGTTATATATTCAGTAAACTTGCTTATTCTTCACCAGCATTGACATTTCTAATCCCTCAATGTTTTTATTTTTTCTTTCTTGTTCATTCTTCTTATGATTTAACATTCTTATCTACCCAGAGCAGAGCTCACCATTGGTTACTTCAGCCAAATTCTTTCCTGTGTTTAGTGATTACCTACATTTTTCATCACACAAATCTTGCAATCAATCTCACCTTTAGAGAAAATCACACACCTGAGTTATTGGCATCAGGATAATTTAACGGTCTCTAGTCAGAGATGGACCATTTACATCAAGACTTCTGTCTGCCTTTGGTCAATTTCCTTGCCCACTCACTCCGTGATTATCTGACTTTAACTACCCTGTTCAAGCTCCTTACTCCACATTTGCCCTTTCCTCTTTCAGCTGGTGGAGCTGCAGTCTGCATCCAAAAGATAGTTGAACTTGAAGTGGGATAAACTTCATGCTCACTCACATCTTCCTCTATTTATAGTTGATATTGAACTCATTCATCTTTTCCCATCTCTTCTATATTTACCCTTCCTCTGTATTTTTAAACCAATCCTCTGCACTGGCTTCTCAACACCCTGTGAACATGCTAAAGCTGTTCTCACTTTATAATGAATCCTGCTGTCACCCTGGTATTCCTTCATTTAAAGCCCTATCTCAAGACACCCCCTTTACAACTAAGAATATTGAAAAGTAGTCTCTATGTTCTGTCTTCATTTATTCAGAGCTTATTCATTCTGCCCCTAGAAGTAGATATTTACATATTCTATTTGACAAATCAAATGCTACTTTCTCATCAGCCTTGTGGGATTTGATGCTGTCGATGACCCTCTCCTCCTTCGACTTCCATGACACCACTGCCCTCGGGTTGTCTTCCATCTTCCCCGAGGCTTCATTCCCTCTGCCTATCACTTTTCTATTTCTGAAAGTTCCACCCTCAAAAATTTGATACTTCTACTCTAAATTTCTCCTTAAATTATGGCATCTGATCTCAAAATTTTAATATAGACTCATGATAACCTGGGTCCCTGGACCAGATCTCTGTGTAGTCAGGACCTTGGCCATCTTCACTTGGATTTCCATTCCCCAAGTACCACAAACTCAATGTGTCTAACACTCATCTTTCTATCTCATTTCAGCAGAGATGTCTTGCCAACCTTGGTGAATGGCATCACCTATCACTCTGCTATTGCAGCCAGACACCCAAGATGAATTCTTATGTATTCCATTTACTTCTCCTCTATTGACCTATATTCTATTGACTTTAAAAATCATCTGGATTTTACCATCTTGATATCTTTTCACCCTCTTTTGTTAAAATCTTGGTCTAGACCCTTAAAGCTCTCATGAACTATATTGCTACATTCTCTTGGTTGGTACAAATCTCCCAGGCCACATGTTTTAAAATGTACTTTCTTACTTAAATATCTTTAATCCCCATCGCTTTCAGGTTAAAGCATAAGCTTCTTACCTGGTTTATAAAGTTTGTCATGATATAGTTTCTCCCTCCTTCCCACACACTACTCAGCTCCCTACCTCCTGGACACAATCTTTGCTCCCTACCTCCCCAAAACTGCTCAGCTTCTTTTATCCTCAGCGAACTATTTGTTTTTACTAAATGACTTTGTGCTTTATGCTGTCCCTACTGCTAGTATGCCTTTTTTCTACTTGCTACTCACCTTGCAAGTCACAGAATTTTCTCTTCTCTAGTAGAACTGATTTCTCCCTTATTTCTACCCTCATTCTCTTCTGTGAAGACACCATTGTGTCAGCTTGAGATTCAGTTGTTTTTTCTGTAAGGTTCCTAGGGGAATAACCTAATCTTGTTCATTATTGTACACCACCACAGAGCACATAGTCTCTATGTCTGGACCATAGTAGTGACTCAATGAATATTCCTTCGATATAATTGAAATATTCTAATAAGCAATTAGGCCTACTTAAGCTCCTAAGTCCATCTTTTGAGCAAACAGAGGGAGGAGCCAGGCTGCAGGTGGGCTCCTAGATCTCTCTCCGGATCTTTGTGCTGAGACCCTTCAGTGAGCACCAAGGTAGTCAGTTCAAGTGGAAGATCATACCCTGTGATTGTTTTCCTTATTTATTTATCTATTTTGGAAATAAATAATCAAGATTTTTGGAACACATGCACTACAGTTCCAGTCAATACTCTACTGGTTAGCACATGCAGGTCATCTAAGGCTCTAAACGAATTGGGAGACATAGCCTAATGTTTAGTGTTGTGCATGAATTTCTTTTCAGAGAAACAAAAGCATATAGTGTTGAATGACTTGCCAAAGGAAATTTCTGAGTTTTTGGTGAATTAGACAGAAATTCTTGCTCCTCTTATATCCTGTCCTGGACTTCTTCCCATGTCCTTTTTAAGGAAACTGGAAAATAAAATTGGGTGTTGTAGAAATGTTCTTCTGAAACTGCTGGCATTTTGGATTTTTTAAAGAATTCATTCACTCTGTCACCTAATCCATCAGAGGACATTGGCAGACCACCCTCTAGATAAGACATGGTGCTGCTCTCACCCTGCCACCCAGCAGCTGCAGGGTCTTGGACAAATTACTAATCCCACTTAAGTCCCAGTTTCTCAGCATAGAATGCATGTGGAGGGAGTATAAAAACATATATTTGACTCTGACCCTTAAGATTTGTTCTTTAAGTGGATGCATGTGCACAGTCATCCATAGACCAACAGCACCTTGACATAAGGATGTTTCCAGACTGCAGTTTCATGTGATGTAGCTAGCGCACAGGAGAAGGGCATTGGTCAGAACAGTGAGTCAGGCCTCACTGAAAGGTCAGCTGAAACCCAAAAGATGTAACTTGTGGATAAAAAGTCACTGATTTTTGTAAAAATAAACTTGAAGTGTCTTCTTGAATCCATGAAGGTAAAAGAAATGGCCCTCCTTAAAATCTTCCCATCTTTACTTTCTTACCTTCTCTCTCTCTCTCTCTCTCTCTCTCTCTCTCTGGTGGCTGTCCTCCTGTAACCCATGCTTTTCATCTGGTGCATATTTTCATAAACAGCCTGTCATGCAGGTTTGTTTTCTTCCTTCTCCTTCTTTAGAACCTAAAAATCTTGTTGGTTGGGTTGATAAAGCCATAGCCCAAAGCTTCCAAATTGTAGAAATCTAATTTTGGGACAGAAAATCCCTGGCTGACTCTGGGAGAAAGCCATGTGTCATTTTGTTCTATCTTACTGACTTTATAGATTTGACATAAGTATAACCTAAACAAGGGATGCCAGATACCCTATTTAAGTATTGACAATTCAAGATAGGCTCTGTATCTAATACATATTAATGAAACACCCTCTTAAAGGTAAAGTCCCTTCCATTTGTTCATTTTTTTCTTGACTCACCATGCCTTTGAAAACTGTTGAGACACACGTTCTATGACCACAACATACATAATGATGAGGTAAACATACTTAGCAAAGCATCTGAGCTTTCCTCGTATGGCCTGTTCTGTACCTTGTCCCGGCGTCTGCTCTAAACATCAGAGAAAAACCAGGAAGACTCAGTTCTTGAAACAAATATTTTCCTTTATTTGTGGGAGAATTGGGGTATACCAAAAGCCCTGTGCTGTTTCTTCTTAGCAGCAGGGAAAACCAGGTAAGTGGAAAGGGTGCTCCAGAGCTTCAGCCTGGCAGGGCTGAGTCAGGAGGAAACACCACTCTTCCTTACATTGCAGAGCTGCCTGTTGGGAGGCATGAATTCTAAGCAGACTAAGGAAGGTTTTTCCTAACTGCCAGTGTCTTCTAGCATTTGAAATAAGCAGGCTGGAAACTTGAGATGATCTTTGGGAGAAAGTTCAGTAATAATATAGTCAGCTTTGATGCCAAATGATGGTTTTGCCTTCTGGATCATGGTATTAAAGGTTTGTGGGACCCCGGTTGGTGATAATTTTTAAGAATGTCTCTTCAGTTGCCTAATAACTACTCATGGGCTTGGTTCATTGAAATGTTTGGATGGGACTTTGAAATATTTAGGAAATTATTATGTAAAAGGCTTTAATAATAGCTAATTATGACATGCTAATCTTAGGTAAGTGGCTAGGAAGTGGTTAGGTAAGTGCCATAAAATTCAGGAACACAGAAATAATAAAGCAGAAATCATGGGATTTAGGGAAAATGGTGAAGAAATAATTTACTTAGGAATAAATTGTGTGAAGTGGGAGAAAAATCTTCTAGAATTCAAGGATAAGGTGACCTGACAGGCCCAAGGACAAGCAAAAGGAGAAAATATTGATTGAAGTAATTACTGGGGAGCTGTGGGACATGTTTCAAGTACATTCACTCCTGTGATCCAATGCCATCACAAATACAAAGGACACTGAGATATGTCTGTGAATCATTCGTGCAATGACTTTAAAGTGTTCTCTTTAATTAATGATGACAACCCACTGGCCACTGGAGGGACTTCAGTGGACTGGATTAGATTAAGTCCACCAGGGAGAGTGCTCGGTGATCCAGCACGAGGGAGAAAGTCTTCCCATCTCGTCAGAGCTGCAGTGAGTGGAAACTCTGTGTCTGAGTTAGCTAGTAAACACCCTTTTGACTTTTAGAAGAGACTCTTTAAGAGTGGGAATAATTGAAGCAATGTGTTTCCTAGGGGAATGAGACATAAAGGAAATTGCCTCCACAGAGAGCAGAGGCCTTTGTCATATTAAAGAAAAAGAAATTAAAAAAAACCCTTGTGCCTAACTCTCCCAGGGAGCCAGAGAATGCAGTTTTCTAGGGAGTTGAACAAGGTGCCGTGTTTTCCAAATCTTATACTTGGGGCCGGGATTCCAGGCCCTATGTGAAAGATCTCTAGGCCCAGATTACTGGTACCTGCATTGCATCTCCAATGACATCACTAAGAACCAGGACAGTGCCTAGTGACAGAAAAGGACAATCAAATTATGGGAAGTGAATTGCCATATAGACACTTGCTCTTTAGTCTAACAAATTCCAAAGTCTTAGTCTGCCTCCGTCTTTGTCTACATATCTCTTTCTCTGTTGCCCTTTGCAGCCAAGCCCAAGCTCAAATCTGGGCAATGCAGATTGAGAGCCACACATGTGAGACTGTTGACTGAGTGTGAGCATCATTCCCAAAGCTGACATGGCCAAAAACCCTGTGGTACCCTACTGAAACCAGAAGTAGAGATGAGAGAGGACACTGAAATAATATCACCTCCTTCTTCAGACAATATATTGCAGAGGACAAAATGGTCTGCCCAAATACATTTCTTAATTAATGCTAGAACCAGCCTCTTAGGTGGGAAGAAATCAACACGTCCAGATTGGGATATAAACCAAATATCAGTTGCATTTCTTGGCACAACTATTGAAGCAGAGGAATACAGTCTCTTTGATGATATATTGGGGCCTGATTTTTGACGGAAAGTTATTTGCAAGATAGGCTATGACCCGAGTCACAGAACACACCATTAAAACCTCCAGGGAGAGTTTTATTACATTCACATGGCTAGTCAATGTCAATGAAGGGCAAGAAAGATTTCTGTTTCAGCGAGAAACTGAGCAGTTCCAGGCCATGACTCTGTGTGTGGTCAGAAAAGCATATGTTTAGAAGTTGTTTTTCTTAATAGTGAAGATGGGTTGTTCTGAGATAAGCACCCACATTAGCCCATTCAATCTTTGTAGGTTGATATTTAGCCTGCGTTTTATGTCCAGAGGGGAGACTTGTTTGTTCTCTAATCATTGAGGACAAACCTCAGACTGAGCACAGGCCAGTGTTTTAAAATATTAAAATCTGGTCATTTAGTTCTCCTGCTTACAACCTTCAAAGCTTCCTAGTAGTCTTGCAGCAATGTTCAACATTGCAAAGGAGACTCCAAGGTCATAAAGAGTCTGACTCATGTCCACCAGGCCCTTTCTGCCACCACACCGTGCTCACAGTGCTCTAGGCACAGTGACCCTCTTGATAGTCCCTGGATTGCACAAGCTGCTCCTTCCTCTTTCTGGAGTTGTGTTCTTTCCCTCTAGCACAACCCCCACCCCATACACTCATGTCCAGGTTCTACTCCCTTTTTAAGTTAAATGTCACTTTGATAGGAAACTTCTTGCCTCACCCCTCTACAGGTAGGAAGCCTGAGATTTTGTTATTATTGCACCTTGTACTTTCTTACAATCATCGTCATTGTTGTCATTGTTCAGCTATCTTCATCTTTATTAGGCTGCAAACTCCTTGAGGTTAGGAGTTGTTTATTCCCCCGACACTGCTCTGGCTTCAGTCCCTTGCACAAGTTCTGGCACAAAGTAGGTGGTCAAGAAATACTTTCTGAGGCGTGAATGATGTATAACCACAATCCCAGTCGCTGCAGTCTCATGCTAGGATTGTTGCGTAGGAAAACTGCATTGCTGGGAGGTTCTTTTAAGGCTCATATTTTAAGCTGAACAAAGGGAACTTAGTTTTTAATATAAAAAGGCAATGGCAGAACTCTTACAGAAATAAAATTGCAAGGAGAATTCGGTCCAAATGATTTAGAGAGTAAACCAATCACTATTTCAGGGTGAGATGAAAGATGTTTCCCTCTTGCCTCATCCATCAGGGTATTACAGTTGGCAGACTTTTTTATGAATTCACTTTGCTTCCTCTCAATGATCTTGGGGGACACCTGGTACATTTCTCAGCGACGCTACAAAGGACAGAGCATCAGAATATTCCCAAAGCAGAGCTGTTCTGCATCCGCAAATTAGTGTGAAAGGCAAATGTCCAAATGGTACCAATTTCTCAAAGTCAGTTTGGGCCTCCAACTCCTGAGAGCAGAGGATGATTGCAGCAAGACTACCCCACCCAGGTCCATACCTTAGCTGCGGTGGCTAAGCCTTTTAACGTTCTGAGTGGGAGAGTTTCTGTTCATGACCCAGTGAAGGCATAACTATTGCAACTCCTGAAGGAGAGGGGCTCAGAGGTGTTTCCTCAGCCCACTGCCCAGAGACTGAAGGTTCCTCTTTGTGAAGAGGAACAGAACTCTCTTACCGCCCTAGAATTCAGGACCTCGGCAGTGTTCGTGATGGGCTCTTCTGGGATTTGAGCTTGAGTGTAGAGACGTCATACAGATTATAGGATATTTTTAAACACATAAATATATATAACATTAATATTTACTAATATAAGTAGAGCTCTTTCTAACGTGAACAAGTACAGTCTCCTTATTCAGTAAATTCAATCCTAGAAAGATAATCTATTTTATCTTGAACATTGGGGATTTTCTCATGCCTTCCTGTTATGGTTATTAGTTTTTATTTCCTAGAATTATAATTGCAAGTACAGCAGCTACAAAAGATTGGAATGAATGTTTATAGACCTAAGAACATAATATGAGCTTATTTTCTCTTAACCTCTTTCTTCTCTCTAAAATTAAATGTTAAGAAAATTCCAACTGAGCAAGTCATCCCACTTGAGGAGTTCCAGTTTTTGGAATACTTGTCATAATTTGAAAAAAAATTAAGTTACAGTTGGCATACAATATTATATTAGTTTCAGGTGTACAATACAGTGATTAGACATTTATATAATGTAGGAAGTGATCACCCTGATAACTCTAATACCCATTTGGCACCATGCATATTTATTACAACATTATTGACTATATTCCCTATGCTGTACTTTATATAAACATGACTGTTTTTGAAACTGGCAATTTAAGAGGTATAATAGCTACTAAATCTTCAACTATGTTGCCTCCCATGTTCCATAGGATTCTACAGTGTAGTTACTAACTTAGATAGAAAGATCTCCAAAGCAATGTCGCTGAGAAATGTACCAGGTGTCCCCCAAGATCATTGAGAGGAAGCAAAGTGAATTCATTCACCTGATTTTTTGATGTCTAGGAATCATAGGAATCAGGGGTTTTTACAGAGTTTGAAAGTCAAGTTGTAAATACATTTGTGTGAGTTTGTGTGTGTGTGTGTTCGCTTGTGATTCTCTCACTCCAAACAACTCCCTATGGAAGAAAAACTTTTATTTTATTAATACTTTGCTTTTCCTGACTGCCTGCTCTGACGTAGGGATTGTACTTCTAGAAAGTTAAAGCTGTTCCCATGTAGCCAGTAACAGGGGAATAGCAAGCAGAAGGCAAGTTGTGATGGGAAGAGAGAAGGGAGACGAGATGGTTTCCCCCATTTTCTTACTGGCAAAAGAATCTCTTTTTTAGGTGACATATGCATGAATGATGGCATATGAAAACATGAGCACTCCTTAAGTAAGGGAGCTAACACTGTGGTTCTAATGTATGCCTGATAGTACGCGTGCACACACACACACGTTTAATCTTTGCAACAGATTTGTGCGGTGACTGTTGCTATCCACATTTCAGAGATGTTAGGCTGCTTGCCACAGCATGCATAATCATGCATAATAAGGAGTTCAAACCAGGTCTCTTTTACACCAATTTTTATGATCTTTCCATTATACTCATTACATATTGCATAAAAATAAGTAGATTTTCAGCATATTCAGAAGCAAAATGGCCATCTAGGTCTTGATTCTGGGTGAAAAAAATGTAATCCCCTCCTGAGACCTGATAATGACAAGCTTGTCCACACATGGGTTTGAAAACCTCAACCCAAAACTTTCATTGTAAGTAGTCTCAGAGTAGCCCCGCGGGCCGAACATCGTGGAACACGCGAGAAAGCAAGGCTCCATGAGGGAGAGCAAGGGCAGCCAACAGTCAGCAGAATGAGACCCGTGAAACTGCAGGGATTGGAACTGTGGGACTGCCCTGACCGGTGTGGCTCAGTTGGCTGGGGGTCACCCCCTAAGGGGAAAGGTTACTGGTTCAATTCCCGGTTGGGCACACGTCTGGGTTGTGGGTTCTGACCGCTGACTGGGTATGTACGACAGGCAACTGATGGATGTTTTTCTCTCACATCTATGTTTCCCTCCCTCTCTTTCTCCCTTTCCCTCTCTCTAAAAATAAACAAATAAAATCTTTAAAAAAAGGGAGGGGGAACAATTATGAGACTGAGAATAAACATTGAGTATACAATAAGTATGAGCATGACTTAAGACTTAAAAGATGCTTTTCAAAATATGAGCAAAGATCAAGACTATAAAAATACTAAGATTTGTCAAAAAATAACTAGAATTTCTAGAAATAAAAAAGCAATGGAAACTGAAGAGTTGATCGTGGTAAATAGAATTTTAGAAACAGCTAAAGAAAGAACCCAGAACATAGAATTCGTCTTAAAGAAATTTTCCATAATTCAACCCAGAGGGGAAAAGAGACCAGTTAATAAATTTGAAGCATAGGGTGAAAATTTTGAATATACATCTAGTCCCAGAAGAAGATAATATAAAAAATATGTGCTAAAAAGTATTTGAAGAGATAGGATCTGAGAATTTTAAGAATTGTTTAAAGACAGCAAACCTCAAATTTATAATTACCAGAAAGACAAATGAAAAGACACACCATAGCCCTGACCAGTGCGGCTCAGCCTACTGGTTGTCATCCCACAAAGCGAAAGGCCACCAGATTGATTCTAGGTCAGGGCACATCCTGGGTTCAGGGTTCAGTCCCCGTCAGGGTGCACAGAAGAGGCAACCAATTGATGTTTCTCTTTCACATTGATGCTTTGTCTCCCTCTCTCTTTCTCCCTCCCTTCCCTTCTCTTAAAAAAATGGATAAATAAAGTTTAAAGAAAAAAGAAAAGACACATCGGAATGGAGAACACCACCCACAAAAAGTAGATCTTAAAGACGTGTGGAAAGACTGATCGCCTTAAAGGAAAGCAGTTAGACAGATAGTTAATGTTTCAACAGCAAAAAAAAAGTGAAAAACAAGTGGAATATTACGTTCAATATGCTAAGAAAACACCCTGAGCTTAGAATTCTAATAATTAGAATTCTACACACAAAGAAACTGCCTTTCAATGATGAAGGAGCAATACAGATATTTTTAGTCAAGTTAAAAATTAAAAGTGTTTATCACACTAGACACTCACTGAGGGAAATTCTAAAAAATGTGCTTTAGGTGGAAAGAAAATAAACCCAGACAGAAGGTTTGAAATCTATGCATAAATGGCAAACAAAAAAGTGGTGAATTTAATAAATTCTAACTTCATGAAACAATAATATCTAATTTGTGAGGTTATGAAACAGGATGAAACTGAAATATTGGGTAAAACTAAAACATAAATTGGAAAAAGATGACTAGAGTTAGAGTGTTCAAAGAACCTTGATGTGCAAAGCTTGGCCCTCGTTCAGTGAGAATGTGTGTTAAAACACTCATGTTACAGGATGTATAATGTGCAAACCAGGAGAAAGGACCCAAAGGAGTGAGAAAAATGAGAACAATAATTGATTTGAAAGAAACAGAAAAAGTTAGAATAAAAGAAAGTACAAAAATAAGCCAATAGAAATAAATCTAAACATATCAGTGGTCATGAAACATTTAAATGGAACAGACTCTCCAATTAAACAATAAAAATTGTTCTAGTGGATAAAAAACACAAAGGTGGCTATATGCAATTTATAAGAAAAATCACTAAACCATAAGCATAGCATCATGGTTTTTAGCCAGGGGTGATTTGGGCACTGTGTGGAGATGCTGCGGCTTGTCACACCTGGAGAACGGGGTGTGTTACTGGTACCTAGTGGGAAGAAGCCAGGGATGCTATGACAGTCCCCATAACAACAATGGTCCAGCCCAAAATGTCAATAGTGCTGAGGTTGAAACACTCTGGGATAAATAAAGACTAAAAGTACAAGAATTTTAAAAGATGACCTAGAAATATCTCTCATGATTAGTTTGTTGTGCTATCAAACAACTCCAGAATCCCAGTGGCTTAAGACAAAAAAAACCAAAACATGTATTTCTCACTCATATGCACTGTGAGTCACTGGGCCTCTGCTGGATGTCTTCTGCCTTCAAAGCCTTGAGTGACAAAGCAGCCATCCCTTTAAACAGGGCCTGTCCCTGTGGCAGCAAAAAGGCCTCACATGGGCCATTTCGTGCTCCTTCTAAAAAGTGAAGCACTTAGTTTGCACCTGCAGATCATCTGCTGGGACTGGTGCCATAACCCCATCCAACCACAAGGGGTCTCGTAGGTGCAGCCCAAAGTACGCCCAAAAGGAGGGAGAGGAGAAGAATTTGGTAAACAGGAGGAGTGATTACGCATGGGGCAACTATTATTCAAAGAAGCCTACTGTAGCTGTATAAGCATTAAATAAATTAGACTTTGAGGCAAAATCATTACTAGAGATAAAGAGAGTCCCTTCCTAATGATAAAATATTCAATTTACTCAAAGCCGTAACAATTCTAAACTTGTATTCACCCGATAACCCAGGCTCAAGATAAACAGAGCAGAACTTCACAAAACTGTAAGAAGGAAAAAAGATCCACCGTCAAGGCATCTGAGAAGGGGTTTACTTAAAAAAAAAAAAAAAAGATTCCAGGCTCTGTGACAAAAGTAGATCAGGTGGGAATATACACAGGTTTGCCCTGGACCTTCTTTAGGACCACTAGCAGTCCTAATTTGTATGAGCATTTCACCCCTCTCAAGAGGCCTGCCCACCTCTAATAGCAGGGTGCTAAAATGTTAGACCACTTTACTCCTGTGCTGAAAACTTTGCATTGGTTTCCTATATCATTCAAAGCAAAAGAAAATATCTTTGCAATGACCTTTAAGGGCCCTATGCAATCTGACTTCCCTCCCATTTGTCTCTCTGATCTAATCTGTTACTCTGCCTTTAACTCACTTCACTCTCATCATACTGGCCTCTGCCATTCTTTGAAAACACCAGTATCATGGCATTAAGGGCTGAGTTGTGTCTTCCTCCCACCAAACTTATCTGTGGAAGCCCTGAACTGCAGTACCTCAACATATGCTTATATTTGGAGAAAGGGACTCTACAGAGTTGAGTTAAAATGAGGCCGTTGAGGTGGGCCCTAATCCATCTGGTTTATAAGAGGAGATTAGGACACACAGACACACCAGGGGCATGGGTGCACAGGGGGACCGCTGTGAAGAAGCCGCAAGGAGGCAGCCATTCGCAAGTCAAGGAGAGAGGCCAAACTCTAAATCAACTCTGCTGACACTTGATCTTTCAGCATTTCTAGGCTCCAGAACTGTGAAAAAATAATTTTTTGTTTAAGTCACTGAGCCCGTGCAGACCAATACACCGTTACCCCAGGGCGTTCGAACTTGGCGTTCTCTCTACCTGGAATGCTCTTTCCACAAATACACACACGTCTCATTTCCATACTAACTTGAAGTGGGCTTTTACACAAACATCTTTTCAGTGGGCCTTCCCTGGAATCCTACATGGAAGTGAAACCTGCTTCTAACACTTTTTACCCACTTCCCTGCTTTATTCTCTTCCTAGCATTTCTCTCCACCTGAAGCTCACATACCTGTAGCTTCATGGGGGTGAGCTTGTCTAGTTCATTCATGCTTTATTCCCCCAGCCAGAATAGTGCTCATCACAAGGTAGGCATTAAATAACTATTTATCAAATACACTTGGTTTTCAGGTTTTTGTAAAATCATTTTTAATTTTCAATTAAAGTTGACATACAATATGATACTAGTTTTAGGTGTACCCCCCAGGTCTTAGACATTATATAACTTACTAAGTGATCATCCCAATAAATTTCATAGCCATCTGACACCATACATAGTTATTTGAATATCATGGACTGTATTTTCTATGCTGTACTTTACATCCCCATGACTATTCTGTAACAACTGATTTGTACTTCTTAATCCCTTCACCTTTTTCATCCATTCCTCCAACCCCCTCACATCTGGCAACCATCAGAATGGTTTCTGTATCATGAGTCTTATCAAATACATTTAAAGAAATTTTTCTCACTGATCTGAATATTAAGGGTTTAATCTACTGTTCATGCAAAGAGAGGGCAGGTGTTCCCTACGGAGGAAACCAAGCCCACTGGCAAGGGGCTTGAAGGCCTGCTAGGGCGAGGGGGCTTATGGCCAGGCCAGCAAAGGGCTCACCTGTGACTCCACCCAGAAAACACAGGAAAGTTGCTCTTTGCAGAACTTCTCTGACATTTCAAAATCACACTCAACAATTCTGGCAGTCAGCAGAACCGATCATTTTCCATTGGTGGCTGCAATATTTTCTCTTTTAATGGGCAGTTTTTTTTTCTTTCATATTTTCATTTTTTTTTTAGACAGTAAATCTTCCATTGTTTAGTTCAGAGAGTACAGCCTCGGTAATAGCCTGCACTTTGCGAGAGAAGTGTGCTCTGATTGCTCGTGTGTGTACAATTGGCCTCAGTTGAATTTTAAGGTTGCACTAAAATATTCTAACATTGAGAAAGCAGGCTTCGCTTGCCCTCCTGGCTCTCCTAATGTTCATTTCACTCTATAATAAATGGATTTCGTGTCCTCGGGCATTCTTCACTGATCTGAATTTAAAGATATACTTTCTTTCATTCTGCATTCATGTGTGACCCAGGAATTCAGTTGTGCATAAAACATATTACTTTAAACAAATAAACAAAATCAAAACATTTGCAGATGACTTGACCTTTGCTAATAAGGTGGAAAGTGCCCAGAAGTGGTGTGGACATATTTTATCTCACGGGAATTGAGAGGAGTTATGGATGTTAACTTCGGAGGGGGTCAGAGTTGTGACTACTTCCAAACTACTTTGGTCAGTCAAGCCTCTGTACATCTCAACTTTCTGTATTTATGAAATTCATAATTTAGAAATATCTAAAATTAGGATAATAACAGTTATCTCATCTAATTTTCATGAGGTGAAATGAGATAATGCATATAAAATATTTTGACCAGTGCTGGACACATAGTAAATATGTGATAGAGGTTGACTATTGTTAATGTCATTATCTCATGGCATGGATTTTGTTTGTTTCCTCCATGTTTCTCTACGTTTCACATCGGCAGAAAGATTCCTTTAAAAATACAATCATACACAAACAATCCATAACTTTAAAAGCACACTCCCCTATAGAGGGGCCTGTATAAGTAAACGTCAAATCCCATAATCCCCGACCCCTTTTTCCTTCCTCATGACCTTGGTCAGAGTGCAGGGGGACTGAACTGGGAACTGGCAGGATCTGCATCGCTGTAGAGACAGAGGAACTTGCTTTCTGGCAGCTTGGAGCACAACAAATGCAAACAAAAGTTTACCAATGAAACCCACTGTTCCCTAAAATGTGTCTATTTGTTCTTCTGTTAAGGTAGGTGTGCAGAATTTCAAGGCCACAGAAAGGAATTAGGGACAAAATAGTTAATGGTACTTATTTGCTTTGATTGGATGCTGTGGCTCCGCTGTCATGAGTAGTGCAGTGCCTGCCTTAGACGTAGGTAAGAGGGCCCCCACTGGGGAGCCAGGCCACAGGGGGTCCTGCCTGGCTCTCCTCTGGCTGAGCTCCTCCCCATCAAATGAGGCGTTTTGGAGGCCAAGAGGATGTGTCTACCTAACCCTGTCCCCTTTTCTAGACTACATAAGTGCACCTGGGACCCCCAAATTCTTGAGCAAGTGTCTTCAAGTAAAACACCCAAGTCTGCGACCCCTAACCAGACCACTGACACTGTGCACACCCCTGGTCCCCAGGCATGGCTGAGGAGTCATGGTTTTGGAGTAGGGGTGGGGTGGGGGATGTGAATGGCGCTGCCTGTGTGGATTGCGGTGCCTGCCCCCTCATCATGCAGGAGAGAGCCTAGGACGAGAAGGGAGCAGAGAACAGACTGTAAGCTAGGGGGCCTCAGGAGGAAGGGGCTGGCTCTCCCAGTGCCGCTGCGTTCTGGAACTTGAAGGGATCCGAGAATCCTAATGCAAATCCATCCTTTTAGGGGTGTGTTATCAAATACATTTATCCAGCTGCTTGCTTCCTTAGCTTATGTACCTTTTGTGCTATGTTATGTTTGTTATGTAGAGTTCCTTTTGCACTCTTGCTCCGGACCCCACAAATGTTAGATGCACTTACACCAAGGACAGGATTACAGAATGTCAGAGCTGGGCATTGTCAAGATCAGCATAGGACAATCACCTTATCTTATGGAGAAGGAAAATTAGATCATTTACGGGTTGGTGAAATGTATACTTTATGGATTCTTTGATGAAAGAGGACCCACATTCATTCAGGAGATAGGATGGTTAAGTATGGCTTCAACCATGTTAATGATTATGTTGAACATTTATCAGAAGATATTGGAATTTCATTGTATAGTTTAAGCACTTAAAAAAGGTGTTTGGTTAACTTTTCCTGACAGGTGGTGGATGGAGGTGTAACAGTGAACGAGAGTCTAAGCCTCACACTCCCTCACATAGCCACTGTCCACTTCCCAGTGGTTGTTGCCTAAGCCTGTCAATGGGCAGCAGACCCAAGTGGGCTGTTACTAGGTGACCATTCTCTGTCCCAGCAATGCCTTCATCCTGGACACTACCGAATGCACCAGGAGCAGATGCCCAACCCAAGGAGGCCCACTTGATGTGCCAAACACCCATTCAACGACTCATAGGATTGTTTTGCCTGACAGGGTTACTATTGATGAATTAGACTCTCTCAGGAAATTTGAATATAAAATATGGAGAGAACTGGGGGTAGCTATTGGGGGCAGAGGATAAGGGCCACAGAGAGAAGGCAGCATGAAGACATCAGGAGCAGAAGCTGGAAAGGCAGAAGCAATGAGGTCAAGGAGAGCAACTGAGGCCTACCGGTGGTGAAGAATGGACGAATGCAGATTTATAGCTGAGGTGGGACTGCGTGGGAGGTGTAAATGAAATAACTCGGTCATTAGCATTACCCAGATTCTCAAAGAGTTATAAGTTCATGGTATTTCTAATTTCATGAGTCCTGCCTGAGTGAAATTGATTTTCCTTCCGAAGATCTCTTACCGTTTAGGTTTTCCTGGAGCAAAGAAACAGAACGCTGATAACGGATAACATTTATGGAGCTTTCACTTCTTGCCAGAACTGTTTTTAAGAGTTTTTCAAGAATTTTCTCTTTAATTCTCAAAACAATTCTTTGAAGTAGGTACTTGCATTAAGCCTATTTTTTAAAATAAGAAAACCAAGGCAAGGGAGATTAAATAATTGACTCGAGGTCACACAGAGAGTAGGGACTCCGATTTGGAATTTTGGTGGGGGGGGGCATGACGTAGAGCCCAAACTCTAACGGACTATACCATACCCCCTCTGCGTGGTTCGGGTTTGTTTCCTGCGTTCCCATGTTTGCTCATATTTTACTGCTCACCCCGCACCCCCCAACCACACACTATATTCTAGGTTCCTCAAAACCCCAAGTTCCTAACTGATCTAATTCTTGGCAACAATAGATCTGCCAATCTCAATCAAGAGGCAATCAACTTGAACTCCCTTTGTCGGGCACACAGTGGGGCTTTGCTGACCCTGCCTATCACATAAGCAGGCCTCCTCCTGGGAATATAATGTTACTCTTTGGCCTCGTCCTGGGAAGACCGATCTTCCCTCACAGCACATCTTGTCCTGAACTGAACTGCATTATGTCTGTCTCCTCCCTCCCGCTGAGCTCTGCTGAGAGTACAAATGGTTCTTTCATTTTTTTGTCTCTGGTACTTCACACACTGTCTGGGACCAAGTAGGTGTCTCCAAACCATTCAGTAAATGAATGCAGCACCTCTCTTTTATTATTCTGGCTTTAAATGTCTATTCATACTCTGTCCTAGCCTACCTTTGGAATAAGTCAGTTGGTTGATAAAGAATTTATACCTAATCCAAGGTGGCTTTCTACTCAGAATGCTAATATGTAGGTATTTTTAAAAATTACTTAAGACAGAAGAAGGCCAGATCAATAACTTTGTGTCAAGAAATATGCAACTGAGTTAATAATACATATTTTAACATAATACCCTTATTTGTATAGTAGCACTTTAGGGGATGAAAAGCATTTTCATGTAAGTGGTCTCATTTGTACTCGCAGTGTACCTCTGAAGTGGATTATTCTGGTCTTGAAGATGGCTCCTTGCTGAACCACAGTGGCAGCCTCGTGGGTGGACGGGATCCTCTCTGTTACCGCAGCTCTGCATGTCTCTGCACTCTGGCTCGCAAGTGGCCATGCCTACAAACCCTCTGGACTGGGATGGGTTGGGAGTGAGGCTGGAGGAGTTCCCCCTCAGTTCCGTCTGTGATCAACCCCTCTGCAAATGAGAACGGCAGGCCGTCATTTTCCCCTGGGTGTCCCCTTCCTTGTCCTGATCCTGCCTATCTCCTCCAGCCCATCACACTCCTCACTCTGATGGAGTATGAAGAGAACTTTTCTAAAGGCTCAGATTTCAGAAGAGATTGTATCTTTGTCTGAGGATGTGGCCTTCAAAAGGGGGTGCTGCATGAAGAACTGTCTCTCCCCTAATTGCTTCCATCTCCATTGCTTCTTCTCTTCCTGCCACCTCCTCAGTCAACATCTTCCCTCGAGCACCCCACACCTTTCCTTGAGAATCCTGGTTACTCGCCCTGTGCAGATGCTTCTACCACCCTTTCCACCTTCCTGAGCTTAGCCCAGTTTCTAAGTCAAGGGGCTCTTGTCTGCTCAGTCATTAATTATTCAGAGGGGAGACTGTGGGCCATGGTCCTGTAAGTGATGATGAACATAGACACTTCTCCCCAGAAACAGACCAAGTAAATTTCCACCCAAGATGACCTGGGTGCTGGCATCCATTGTCACAACCAAAATTACTTCCTGATATAACACAGTGAAATCTCTTACGCAGAAAGAATAGTCACCCTGCTTTTTGAGAGCAATAAACTGTGGCATTACTCTAAGGGCCTTTGACTATTTCCTGGGTTTGGATCAAGACACCAAAATGTCTACAAGGTGCAAACTTATTTCTTTTTGCCAACTAAGAAGGATGTCCCACCTCTGATTAATTTTTTTTTAAAAAATTCAAACCCTTTCTCCTTTCACACTAAACCCAGTCCCTCTTACCCAGGGTAGGGGGTCAGTGGATTCTACCATGGTGCTAAGAAAATGGATCCTTAGAGTTTTAAGTGAATCACTAAGCAATGACAGATGTCGGCTCTACAATGTCTCACTCATAAATATTAATTGTGTACATTGCATGAGGTTTACTGGCAGCTCTGAGAAAACTTCTGATGGTAAATTATCAAATCTGTATTTCCTTTCCAGCTTCCTGGTTTTTTAAACAGTATTAAAAATATTCAAAAGTTCTTGATTTATAATAATCAAGAGATAAAATTTTGTCTCTAAAATTGGCCACGTGAACATTTCTGAAGACAATAAGGTAAAGGTTAAATATTCTCTCCGTAATGACTTTCTCATAGGCCCTGCAGAGTTAACGCTCACGGCATTTTTATTCTCCGTCATAATCTCCTTCCCCAACACTGTGCCTGCACTTGTAGGAATTCAATGAAGTCTCTGCGAGGACTCTATGCATGATTTTATTGAGAATATTTGAGTAAAATTGTCCCAGAAGTTGGACACTTGCCAATAATCTTCCAGCCAGGTCCATTCCCTACCAACCAACACTGCTCTGCTGTTGTGATTATTTCTTTAAAAGTCAAATGGTGTGAAAGTTAATGTAGTTACCAAAATGAAAGGCCCTGAAAAACGTATTTTCAATTCTGGCAGAACAACAGACTTTGGCTCATTATTTTCCAAGCAATGCCTTGTCTGAGGAGATGTGCATTTCCCTTCTTTCCTCATATTGCTTTTCTGATCAAGCCTGAAGACTGCTGAGTTTCAAAAAAAAAAAAAAAACCCTTCTTTTTCACTTTGCATCCCTCCAAAAAATCTCATTTCACCATTGCACAATCTTCTCCCATCCAGATGTTGCTCTCTCTCTCTCCTGTATTTAATACACACCTGCAGAAAGTGGAATTTCCCTTGGCGAATGCTTATTATGTCTGCTTTAATAACCAATTCATGTGCTGGGAATTGGGCTTTTCCCTTTTCCCACAGCCTAAGCATGCCTGAGACATACTTCCAGATTTTCAAGGAATGAAACCCTGTTTTCAAGCTATGGGTATTGGCTCCTTTTCTTCAGAATGGTGGGTTACTACAGGCTGTGGTCTTTCTAGAAGCCATGTAAGGATGTGACTGGTATTCAAAGGCTTTACTTTTAAGCTCAGGAAAGTGTAGAGGCAGCTGTGCCACATGGGGTCCGAATAAAGCACGTGTTTCTAATTGGAGGTTAAATGAGATTCTTTTGCTGTTTTCCATATAGCTGAGGCCTCAGAGCTAAGTAGGTGGAAGTACCCACATTCTGAAAGGAGTTTTCAGTCATAGCTGGGAGATGAGGGTTTTCTGGAGGTAAATGAATGGGCAGTATGCAAGGCCTCTTTACATTGGGGAGGGGCTACAATTGCTTCCCAGTCAACCAAGAAAGAGGCCGAGGGCCACAGAACCCCCACACTGAAGTTGGCACAGGTATCTGTCAGGAAGGAGACTGTCATGTCAATCTTCTCCTCAAGCCATGGACACGAACATGAGGATGCCCGCAGTTCTGGGCCATCGAAGGACTACCGCTGAATGAGACCTAAGCATGGAGAGAAGTTTCTTGGAGAACTTGATCTGTGCCTCCTCTACTTTGGAGGGTACAAAGGTGAGAAACCAGGTGACATTGCTTCTGATGGCAACATGAAGAGAGCAGGCCACCTCCACATCCAGATTTGGCAGGGGAAGGCAGTGACTATTTTGCTGAGACCAAGAACAAGCATGAAGTGAGATCCAAGCTTGTCATCGTGCAAAAGGTCCCACTCCCAAGGGATGCCCGATGCTAGCCAGGGCCCGGTGGAGAGAGCTGCATTGGGAGCAGGACCGAGGGTGGCTTCCTAGGGTGCAGGAGAGCTTATACATGGCAAAAAAGGAGATATTTTTGGAGGGGTCTTTGTGGGGACAGGGCCAAAGGGTCTTCAGAAATGCCATGAAAAAAAGAGCCAACATTGAACTCTCTGGTGACAGATTCTTGCTGACATAGTCAAGGGAACCTTTTTACCCACCCCGTCCCCCGATCTACCAGCCCTCTTCCTAGACCGTGAGGGCAACAGGGAGAGGGGAGAATGACTGAGGAAAGTGAAGAAATGGTGCAGGCAGAGCCCTTCTTTGGAGTTTTGAGCCTGAGCTGGTTCAGGGCAGAGGAGCCAGAAAAACTGGAAATCACTTGAGAGGTTGAAGCTTGATATTAGCCAGCACTAGACTTTTTTTTTTATATTTAAAGATGATGCTTCTATTATTAACTGAAATGCACCAGAGAAGCTCTGAGATCTGTCCAAGGAATTGCCCAGAAAGAAAGAGGGAAAGGCATACGTATGGAAAAAAAAATAGGGATTTCTTTTTCTCTTTCTACTCTAATGTGCCCAACTTATTCAATTCAATTCCATAAACGAATTTTTGGTAAAAAGTTTACATCAGTTTCTTTCACTTCTGTTGAGAAGCCCACGTAACCAGACTCCCTATAGCATATTAACTTTGAATTAACTAAAGGGATTCTGAGTGCTGTGGGTGAGAAGGGATTGTTACTGATTTAAATAATGAAGATTTGCATACCCACTTAAAGCGTTTTGAGCATTTGCTGTAGATGCTTATGAGTTCTTTTGGTTCAGTAGTATTTCAAATAAAAAATGCTCTCTGAGACTGGAAATAAAACTTGGTGCAATTCAAATTATGGCTCGTGGCCTTGGTCCTTGCTAGAATCTTACTTTACAAAAACACTACATATTATTTGGAACAATGAAGTTCATCACTTTCCTTTGAATAGGAGTGCTGGCAAACTATTTATCTCACATGTTACCTTAGATCATGTCTAGCGATCCCTTAATCTAGCTAAACTTTACCTTGGCCATGTGCCCGAGCAGATATAATACACATGGGCGCAGAGAAAATTTTACTGTGGTGAATGAAACAGTTTCTTGGGGATGGATATTCTATTTCTTATAATTGCAAAATAACTTTGATATCACTGTTAGGGACTGGTTCTGAGATGGTCTAAAGTTCTAGCCTATAGTAATATAACGTACACTAGGCTGACCTGCAATAGACTGAGCCCCCAACCAATGAAACCTGAGGGCTTCTGTGAAACCAATAGAAACGCACATACTGAGATGGCTGAGCCTACCCCATGCAGTTGCCAAGAGTTGGATGATTTTCCTCTCTAGGAGAGATTAGACTGGTAATTTCCAAATACGGAAAGAAACGTGTAATTGAAGGACAGTGTCTTCTTTCTGTTCACATCTCATATGGATAAAGCCAAATAATTAAGTGTGAAATATTGCATCTGAGATTTAGATTAGACAGAATCAGAAAAAAATTAATTCAGGATTGTTAAAAAAGAACATGGAGTCTCTTGGGTCTGTTATACAGCACAGGCAATACCCATGTCGGGATATACGTCACTGAAAGCAATCGACTGGGCTATGGAGGCCCATCCAACACCCTTAACTGCTCCCCACGTTTCGCCAAGCATTTCAGTTGGGGCACAGAGAAATCTGTGAAGTGTTGGCTTCCTCCTACATTCCCATCTACAGCAGGTTCCAAAAGCCTCAAACAAATCTTTCATTTTAAAGTAGAACCCATTTCCAAATGTTTTCAAGCTGGACTGCTTTTCCTAAAGAATATCATGGTAACTTTGATATTCAAAATTAAAATCAAGAGGCTTATTAAAACCAGCACTTAAAAATCATCACGCACTGTACTCATCTCTATTTGGGAACTATAGATCTATTTGCAAAAGGATTAGAAATAGGCATACCCTCTCAGATGCTCTCCTAAGCCTACCCTTTTAGAAATTGCTAAGGCACATGCCATTAAGTAGGGCATTCCTATTACATTGTGTGGTTTATAGGTAAAAATCTAAAGCCCTGTGGCTCAGACAATCATAATTAAATCTAAGTTGTACTGCCAGTTAAGTGACTGAATAAAATTATACATGATGAGGTTATTATGAGAAATACAAAGCAGAAAAATGCAAGTTTCTATTATTGTCCTGCAAGCAAATTCTTTAGGAAAAATATGATCACAGACCCAATGAATCTGTGAAAAAGTTATAGTTTCAATACTTGGTTACACATTTATATGATGAGGTCTGTCTGAAAAAAGTCCAGCCATTATTAATATAACAAGAAAAGTTTGCACGACATCGATGTAACCTGGCCACCAAAAAGAGTGGACTGGATTGCGCAGGCACGAATAATGGTGACTTCACTGTACTAGACAGTGGAGGCAGTAGATGCCCTTGAGTGAGCATGTGCACTGTGTGGCCATCACATTCAAAATGACTGAGCTAGTAGAGTGATGTATCTGCATCAAAATTTGAAATCCGCTTGAACATTCCTCTGCAGAAACTATCTGGATGATTCAGAAGGCCACAGCTATGGGCAAGTGGTGATTGGCAGCTTCATCGTGACAAGGTGCCCACTCATGCATCATGTTCTGTGCAGTGTTTTCTTTTTGATGAAACATCATATCACCATGGTGACTCATGCCCCCTACAGCCCAGATTGGGCACCCTGTGACTTCTGGCTTTTCCCAAAACTAAAATCACCTTTGAAAGGGATGAGATTTCAGACCATCAGTGAGATTCAGGAAAAGGGCAGCTGGTAGTGGTTGGGAGAACTGTGTGAGGTCCTAAGGTGCCTACTTTGAAGGGAACTGAGGCATCATTGTCCTGTGTACAATATTTCTTGTGTCTTCTTCAATAAATGTCTCAATTTTTCCTATTACATGGCTAAATACTTTGTGGACATACCCCCACCATATAAACTACTGGTTGGCATAAAATCATAATAAACATACTTATGGAAAGGCATTATTCACTTTGAAATTTCCTCATTATAATTTTCTAGTGTTATCTAATCTTTTAATCTATAATTTAAAATGAGAATCCACCTATTAAAAGGGAATTTTAAATTATTCACCTTAAAAGACAAATTATAGATTTACTTTTTTCCAAAAGATTTTCCGTAATCAAAGGCAAAGCTTTTCTTTCCCTGCATCATACTCTCTCCATTCCCCCACATTAACACACACTACCAATAATTCTTTTTGTTACTGTTACCTTGAAAGAATTTATAGGCTATACTATGTCACTCAGAGTCTCCTCTTTTCTACTACGTAAGTTTAGATTTCCTAGGCTCTTGATATGTCATCCGTCTAACGGCTGAATCATTCTGGGTTGTCCTCCTTTGCATCTCCATGGGTTCCTCATTACACATATTGGCCAAGTTGCTGGGAGCTGGGATGCACATGAGGTCCTTTGTACAATCAGTCCCAGCCCATGCCTCCTCTTACACTGAGGGCTTAGATACCATCTCAGATTAGATGGAGTCCACTAGGCTTTGTACCTCCTCACAGTGGGTCAGGGGCAGGAAGAGCCACTTGGATTACTGGGTTTGGCTTAATGAGGGAGGGGGAGAACAGGCCAAACAGGAGCATCCTGCAGTGGACCCTTGCTGCCTTCTCCTGATGCCTCAGCAACAACCAAGGAGAAGGGCAGATGCTCAGAAGCTGGTGTTCCCTGGAGCTTTAGTTGTATCCTAAATCCAGTGCTTCATCCTTAGGTTATTCAGGACTCTCATCTGGTTTCTTTTTGAATCAGCTCATCATACCCTAGTCATGCTGTGATAAGGCATAGATGCCATCAAAAGTGTTTGAAGAAGACCATTACCTAGGGAATTCTGGAACCTCTTACATGTGGCATTTAAAATACATCCACATTCTCTGAGCTTGTCTGACCCTCTTATAGGGAACTAGTAGAAACAGTCATAGTACCAGTGGTGTGCTAGTAAATGTTTAACCACAGGCTCTCCAAAAAAATGTATGTACCTCTATATGTGTAAGTGTGCTATAAATTTAACTGATATAAAGGATGTGCAGCACACAATTGACAAGTAATAATAAAATACACAATACTCTTTATTGTACCTTCTCTATAACCAATTGATTCTCACAGGATGCTAGAGTTGATTTTGCTGAACTTTGTATTTGTATGTAGCCAAGCCATGACTGCAACTGATGACTGAGCATAGTTCTGACTTGAAGGTTCTTGGTATTTTTTTTGACATCGATGAGTAAGACTAATGTGAAAGTAACACTATGAAAATATATGTAAGAACTTTACTAGTGTTTCAATGATATGAGCAAATTTTTGGTTCCAATACTGGAATAGTCCTCAATATTTTGTGCTACTCATGTTGTAATGTCTACAGACACTTACAAATTTAATTTGCACTATTAATGTTTTCTTCATTACTTCTCATGTCTAGACAATCCACAAAGGAATACATCGAGCTCTGATTGGTAGCCACTATGATCAATTTAAAGCTCATAGTATTATGTTAACAGATTGCAGAATTGGGAAGAGAGGCATAGTAACACATCACCATGCATTCTTCTTACTGTACAGACAGAACAGGTACAAATAACCTCAAAAGCATAGATAATAGAAAAATGTAGTACAATAATTAGGATGTAATAAGTGTTGGGTATTTTTTATTTTTATTTTTAATATGGTTCATTTAATGTGTAAGTTTATGTAATATAATTTTTAGTAATAGCTTTATCTAACAACTGACTCACAAAATTCCTGAAAAGTTATTAATCAGCTCTTGTAAGCTAGCACAAGTGGGCTCTGGAACACTACTGGTCATAGCTCAGAAGTTTTAAAACATTATAGTGAAGCGAAGTTTGAGCCGGAATGGATCTTATCCATTCTCCCAGGTAAGTGCTCTCAGATGTACAGTGATTTGTATAGGAGACTCTACCGGCGGCGAAGTTCTGGTCTGGTTCCCAGATTCCTGGGGGTATAAATCACTGAGAAAGCATCTTCAGCATAAGTTGTCCCTTTTCAAGGATCAGCTTGGCAGGGGAGTGGAAGCTCTTGATGAGGGCCAGATCGACTTCTGTGTCTGGTTGCCACACTCAATGTTATGCCCATGTGTATGGGGGAAGGTGGGACCGAGAAGAAGGGAAATGTCGGGAAGTTGCATCTTACCTCCCAGGACTCTAGGCCCTGAGGCAATCTGGAGGGAATGTCCAGGTTCCCTTGGGAGGAAGACTTTCTCTGTATATTCAGAAGCAATCAGCCGAGAGTAAGCTTGGAAATGGTAAAGCTTTAGGAAAGAAATTAAGTTTTGAAATTGTGATTATGCTGAATGGGGGAGGGAAGAGTTGAAGTCATCAATTCCAGCTGGGACTAGAACCATAATAGCTAAGAACAGTTAACATTTACTGATTCACTGCATATTTATATATGCTAAGCACTTTGCATGCATAATTTCACTTAAACTTCACCATGACCATATAAAACAGATATTATTTTTCTTGGCTTTTTCAGATAGGGAAACTGGTTGAGAAATTTGCAGAAGGTAATACAGATAGAAAAGAGCAGAGCTGAAACTTAGAGAAACCACAAGCCTTTGAATCATAAACATTCAAAATTGTATGATTTTCTCCATCAGCTGCTCAAGTACTGAGACCAAGAAGAACCGAATCAGGTTTTACTGGTTAGATGGAAAAGAAAGTCAAGGGAGGGGGATGAAATGGGAGTAGAGTTGTTCTCATTTCTCTTGAACACTTACTGATGATCAGAATGAAAAATAGGATCAACCCAATCACTTCTACCACCATTAAAATCCTGGGTCAAATACCACCATTATCACCAAAAATAGCCAAGTGTTATGAATAACTAAAAGATCATCAGGCCGTGTCCTAGACACCAAGATTGAAAACTGTAATCATAGTTCCCTCACTTTAAGCTGCTGGAACCACTTAACTATTTGTCTTCATTGAAGCTTATTTTTACCCAACACCAGTCTAAAAGAAACACAAGCAAATAACCTCTAGCTGTCAGACTAAAGATGGGGGTTAATTAAGAAGAAGTGGTGGTACCCTTCCCTGGATGTGGCACAATGTCTCAGCAGGCTGGGTCGCAGCTGTCAAAGCTCCACTATTAGAAAGAATATAAAGGGGAAAGTGGGCAAACTGTCTCCTGGACAATGGCCCATGGTGGGTTCCTCATGGCTCTACCCCACTGCTGTCTTGACTTGGTGAATGGATTCAGTATTTTCCCGACTCCTTATATCCTCAGCCCTATTTACCACCTTCCAATTAGCAAACTACTGGTAACAATATTCTTTTTCAAATAAATGTCACCCCTTAGCTTGTTTAATATTTAAAACATAAAGTTTATTTTAGCTGTTACTGTGGTGATTCCAATGGCTAGATTCAAATGCAAGTCTGATACTAAGAATGAAGGAAAAAGGGACACACTTACTAACACCGTACATGTTGGTTTTAAAACACAGTCTCAGCACTGGCTGGTGTTGCTCAGTGAATTGAGTGCCAGCCTGTGAACCAAGGGGTCACCGGTTCAATTCCCAGTCTAGGGCACATGCCGGGGTTGAAGGCCAGGTCCCCAGTAGGGGGCACACGAGAGGCAACCACATATTAATGTTTCCCTCCATCTCTTTCTCCTTACCTTCCCCTCTCTAAAAATAAATAAATAAAATCTTTAAAACAACAACAACATGGCCTCAAATTCCATGGTGAGCATCTGGGTCCTTTCCATGTGAATTTAGCTGGGTTTGTAACTACAGTTACAGGGCAGGTCATGATCTCTGAGTCCAGGTTAGAAAAGGCTGTGAAACTTCCACTTAGCCTTCTTGGACCTCTCCACCTCTCTGACTTAGAACCCAGTCTCCATGCTGAGAGAAGCTCAAGCAATATGGAGAATGACTTATAGGTGCTCTGCTTGATAACTCTAGTTGAGCTAGTCTTCAAGTCATCTCAGCCCCGGCACCAGACACGTGCATGAAGAAGCCACCTTGGAAGTGCCTACCCTCCTCCCCGGTGTGCCTACTTTCAGCCATGCAAGTCTTTCAAGCTGAGTCCCCAGACATTGTAGGGCAGTGAAAAACAGTTCCAATGGTGCCCTTTCTTAGTTCGTGACCTACAGAAGTTATAAGCATAACAAAATGGTCATTGTTTTATGTTGCTAAATTAACAATGGTTTGTTTTGCTGCCAAGATAACTGGGACACATACCAAAGAAGCATCTCTGCAAACAAGCGTTAGAGCTCAGCTGCTATGTGCAAAAATCGCTGTCACATTAATGCTGTGTGCCTTCAGCGGCAACAGTTGCCTGGGTTCTTAGTGCCCAGAGAGGTTGAGTTTCTGTGAGTCAGAATGCCAACTTCAGAGAAAACCAGCACTGGCCTAACATTTCAAGATAAATTTGACAGGAGAAACAATACAACCAAGGAATAAGAACAGTCCCTGTTAGTATTATAGTCCTTATAGTAATGATAACATACATCTATTTTAACTTCAGTGCTGGGTTGAGGCTGTTTCTGCATCTCATTCTATCTACACTGGAGTCTGCGAGGGTTTTGGGTGCACAATGGCAGCAAGTATTCAGAGCGGTATCTACGTGTCTGTTGGCAACATGGAGCGCAGGGGATGGTCACACCCTGGCCCGAAGAAAATGTAGCATCAAACAGCTCACGTATTTGGTTGCTTCTCAGAGACCATCAAGAAGATGATGGGTGAGACCCAAAGGAATACTCTGGTTCCTGGGATGATCAGACCGAGGCAGGCTGTGGTTGGAAATTGTTCTGGGGATAGAGGATTTCTAATTCCAGACTTCCAAGATGACGGAGCCACAGTGAGCTGCATATGGGAACAGATGTGCAAAGGATGCCCGGTTTCGGCAGTGGTATCTGCATCAGAATTGCTTCTCTTGCACATGGTTTCCTATGGATATTTTATGAAATGGCTTCTGGATGAAATTTCACATTTTCAGATCTACAAATCTAAGAATGTAGGTATTAATTTAGGCATTGTTTGTATTAATCTGTGGGTTAAATAGGCCTACTTATTCAGTCCAGCAACTGGTCATTTCCCTCAATATTTGGCAGCTTATTTCTTAAGAATCATTCAGCAGCGTTATTGAATGAAATAGTCATTTTTAGGTAACATCGTTACAGTGCAGTGTTGACATATTAAAAATATAAACAAATAAACATTAAGCAATGTATAAATTAAACATTTGCACCATCTGCAATTAAAAACTTTTCCAGGAATTATAACCGCTTTACCATCGAGAGTTTTTCCTACATTCCAGGAATCAGAGCTATCTGAGCGGCTTATTAATTTAAGGAAACTGCATCTTCTGGAAAAACCCTCATTAACTGTAACTTTCTTCTAAAACAAAGGTGGACCAGGGAAGTAGACATGCATCTTGATTTTCTCCCTGGTTAAATCCTGTCCGGGCTGTGTGAGGGAGAAAATGCTCCCCCACCCTCACTAGCGGTACCCATATATTCCAGTTTACCCACAGTGGTCCAAATTTATATCTGCTTTTCTGACATAATTATTATTAAAATCCCATCTCACCCTCAAAGGTGTTCTGGTTTGGATGACAAATTATATGGATAATCTACTCACAAGTCTAGGGGAAAAGCTCTTTAGCAGACACTCTTTTGGTAAAAATTCCCTCTGTTCCCATGAATCACTGGCCACAAAATGGAATCCTGAGTCTAATTTCTTCCATCATGTGTGGAACAGAATCCATTAAATCTATATTCCCCTTGGTTTCACTATAACTCCAAATTACCTGCAATTAACACCCAGTTTGTTTCATTTGTGTGGATTTTACATCTGAGTCTTTTATGGAACATCTTTTGGGATTGGCTTAAATTGTGCAAACATACTATCTGTAACCACTAAAAGCTTCATAACACAGAACTCTGGGATGGGCTAAGTGCCATTTTCCACAAGGATGTCTTTGTTCCAACTAGACTGAAGGCCAGCTACAGTGCGGTGAACCACCGTTCAAAGAGAGACACGTCAATCAGTTGCCTCTCGGACAAACCCCAGCCGGGGACCAAACCTGCAACCTAGGCATGTGCCCTGACCAGGTGCAGACTGGCTGTTCTTCACTCTGCGGGACAAGGCCCAATCAACTGAGCCATGCTCAGGGTGACAACTTGATTTTTAGGATGGCGCTGATCTTAAAACCCGTTTTGCCTAATGTACAATATAAGAAAAAAAGTATCTAGTTGAAGCCAGAAAAGTAACATGGACAATTTTGGCAAAAGACAATTTGGTAAGAAAAGACAAAATTTAGCACATCAAAAACTCTCACTGCAAATAAAACTAAACTTTGTGTTGTCACCAGAGCTTTATTTCAACAACACGGGATTTCAAGAACAGCTTTACTAGGAAAATTCATTGACTTTGACAAGTACCATACTTGTCCTAATAAATTTACCTTAGCACTGTTTAATAAAAGAAAGCTATTTTTTTCCCAAAATTATGATGCTGGTGATATTTACAGAAAATCAGACAGAACACACAATAGATAGTATAAATGTTTTAAGATGTTATAACAATAGTAACAAAAAGAACAATATTCAAACCAATATGAGATTCCAGCTAATAAGCCCAAGATAAGATGTTACATACATTGTATAATTCATAAAGATTTTTCAGTAAGGCAGACATAACTTCCTGAAAGTCAGGAGGACTCCACAGACCAGAAGGCACTTGAATTACTCATCAATCAAATGCAAATGCACTAGATGAACACCTTAAAGAATGAGAAGAGAGAACAGTCAGTTTTACTGTTAATGTTTAGTATTTTTAAACATTCAAAAGAGTAGTTATGCCTATTAAGGTTTTAAGTGAACAGGATTTGCCCTTCAGAGGGTACTATCAAAAGCAGTGTTCTTTAAATAATGGTAATTACTGGAATAATGGAATTACTGAATAAATCACTATATTTGATTTACTTTTGTATGTGCACATTAAAAAAGTCAGAATGAAAAAGTAAAAATGTAACTTAATCATCCCAAATCATTTACCAGAATTAAATAATGAGAACATGTATAAAAATTAATGTTAAATAAATAAACTAAATGCCAAATACTGCTACTTTATTGTGATGTCTACACCAAATGCAATTAGTTGGTCATTATTATTATTATTTTTTAATAATTTTATTTATTTTTTAGAGACGGGAAGGGAAGGAGAAAGAGAAGGAAACATCAATGTGTGGTTGCCTCTTGCACACCCCCTGTTAGGGACCTCCCCGGCAACTCAGGCATGTGCCCTGAGTGGGAATCCTACCAGCAACCTTTTGGTTTGCAAGCCAGCGCTCAATCCACTGAGCCACACCAGCCAGGGCAGTTGGTCATTATTGTGTGCTACTGTTTGCTCTAAAATCTTATGAATATATTTTAGTTCTTTTGCCAGTCAAAAGTTATTTCCAGGAGGAAGTGATAAAGAGAACTAATAAATATGCCCTTGGATTGCTCAATAATGTAATTAATAGAGAGGAGTGACATAAACACATTGGGAAATGATTTAAATTTCTAGCTGTTTTGACGTGAAACAGTGACTTCAGTGACCATATTATAATGCATAATAAAACACTACAATAAAGACACTGATGACAAACTGATCAATGAGTGTTATCAATTGAAAGGGTGTTTAAGACTGGTCACAGCAAAAATTAACATGGCCTAAATACTTTCAGCTCATATATAATAGAAACTTGATTAGAGGTTTTCCTAAGTTTGACAATTTTAAAAATTTACATTTCACCAGAAGGAATTGTAAAGTTGAAAGAAACTTTTCTAACCTTGAAATAACTAAAGATAACAATATAACAAAATTCAATTGAACATGCTAGAAGAAATAGTCAATTATCTACTTTTTCCATAAAAAATACATAGTTGTCTTATAAAGAAATCACTTGAAGAATACGCAGCTGAAAATATAAGCAAAAGCAGTATAAAAGTATATATATAATATAGGTGTGTAGGACAGATTATAAATAAATATAGTGTATTCCTGGATTTATGATATTTTCTGTTTTTTTAATACCTTCAGAAACCTTTCAGGTCAGAAGGCAACTTCTGCTTTGGGAGCGATCACATATTCCTTCCCGGCAGCCCTGGAACCCAACAGAGGGGGGAAGGTGGGGGAGGGGGCAATATCGTGGGACCGAAGCAAAAACTGTACCTCCACGTAGCATTCATCTGCATTTGGACTGCTAATTAGCAAGCCCTTCCATGCTGTGCCTGTCCCCTCTTCTGTCTTTCCCCACTGCAGTCAGAGTAATCTCAAAAGCAAAAATTAAAGCAATAAACGAAAGCCTTACTTGATCATATGACTCTCCTTGATTTATTTATCGGATGCTTATTCTGCCCAAACAACTCTGCACTCTCCACGGGTAGAGTTTTCAAAGGCCTGGGGCAGTAATTTTCAACCTTTCTTATCTCTTGGCACACATAAATTAATTACTAAAATTCTGCAGCAAAAAAATATTGTAGTTTCTGCTGATCTGATAAAAATAGGTATATTTGTATTGATTTACAAAAAAGGGTAATGATAGTAATTTCCTACCCTTTTTTGCTCCAAAGTGACTCTTTAAAAAAATTCAGGTGCCTACTTAAGGATTTCTAGGACCAAGAGTTAAGCAATCAGATGCAACCTTATTATGTTACATGACTAAAAAGATGCAACTCTATTATATGACCTATCTATTTATGGTTCAGGACAGGGCATTCACACGGGAGGGCTATTGTTGTGTTGGCTGTTGTCATTTTTTAAATTTGACAATGTAAGGGAGAAGAGGTCAGTGCCCCTGACTAAATAGTTAGGTATTGCATATTTTCAAAATTCTTGTGGCACACCTGTTGACAATCACTTATCTGGGGGCTTTAAAGATGGCCCTTCGGTTGGGTGTAGAGGTCGAAAGTGAGGGATTGGGTAGCCCCTGGGCAGCCCAGCACGGTTATGTCATTTTCTACTTTATATGCTTGACTTGGGTGTAAGATTTCTATAAGAATGTGTCTGTGTTGGAAAGGATCGTGAATATCCCTAGTCTTTAGGGAATTTTAAACCCATGACTGGCAAAGCTTCTCAAGCTCACTGCCTACTAGTCTGAAATATGCATTCTGTGTTCCAGCCACAGAGGACTCTTTCCCTCAAACATGTCAAGTGTTGGCAATCTCCATGCTTTCCTTGCGTGCGCGCTTCCCTCCCTCGTGCAGGAGAGCGCCTTTCCTTCTGTCTGGGAAACAAACTCCCTTCATTCTGTCTCAGCTTAAAATCCCCATGTACTCAGTGGCAGCACCCTTGACTTCGCTCACATGCCTTCTTTCCCCCTGGAAGCCCATGCCATGATCTCTTTATTTGATCAGTTTCAGCATAAGACTGTGACATCGTCTCATACCTCAGTTTGTTCATTATGAAGTTTCCAACAGCATTTATCTTGTTAATCTTGCATCTTGAGACCCAGCTCAGGTCTTGGTAACATCACAGGGGCTTGAAAAAAATATATTAAATGAGTGAAGAAAAGATAAAAAATCTATTAAGCTAAATTAAATGATATTAATCAAGTCAAAAAATATTTCCCTGAAAAGCCATTTCTTAAACTAATGTAGGGGCTGAAAAAATATTAGTATTTTTTTTCCACCTTCTAAGTTATTCTAGTCTGGGATAATCACCACATTAACAGAAAAAGATAATAGAAGAAAATAAAAATTTTAATGCCTGCCCATGGGAAATTTACATAGTCATGAAAACTCCAAATGTTACAACTGGACGTGCGGCTCCTTCATGGGATCAGGAGAAAAGCATTTCACCAACGCGCACACCGGAGACGGTGGTGTAGCAAGATTTACTTGGGTGGAAGGCTGCCCCTGCGTCCCATCTTTGTCCACCTTGCCAAAAATGAAGCCCAACCGTGTCTTCAGCAAGGCCAAAAAAAATTCAGTGTCTCAAGTTTCTGTGTCATATTAAAGCTGAGTAGGGTGCAGCCTTTCTCACCATCCCGCTAGCTTAGCTTGTGCTGTTGTATCCAGACTCCCGCCTGGAGCCAGTGTTTGGAGTCTGCGTGGCCCTGGACCACGAGGCTGCTCAGGCCACATGGTTATGGAGAGAGAACGCACCAGTGCACTGGGTGGAGAAGGGAGTGCAGGTCGTGGAGAGAGAGCTCATCTTTGTTCCCTTGGATTATATTATTTTGGGCTTGGGAAGGACCAGCAGCTTTTTCAAAATAACCAGTCAACTTCCCATGATTTCATGGGCTTCACATGGGTCCACCCTCTAGCCAATTGATCCTTTTCCTATATTAGACTGACAAATTTCCATGGTCAAGCACCGCCCCTGGTGCCATTTTGATTTCTATTGCCCATGTGCTTACCTCCCCCTGCTCCCCACAACAAGCCAATACCAGAAGGTGGGCTCCTTCCTACATGGAAGAGGAGAGGTGATCATCCCCATGGACAGACAATGCTGTGATCCCTTGGAGTACGTGAAGCTGCACCTTCCTGGTGAAGCAAGCAGGCTTATGCTCCCCCTCCCATTAGATTCAACGTCTGCTTCTCTTTGCTTCCTTCCTTATTAATAACTAGCTGCCTATACTAACACAAAGACAGTGAGGCAACATTGGGTGCTAAGGCATTTTGGGGGCAAAGGAGAAAGGGGAGGCAATGGGGTATTATATTTCAAAAGCGAGAATGGGCAATTTGCTGGTAGTTGAGGGTTAGCAAGCACATGGCAGGAAAATTCAGAAACAGTGGGACACAGGGAGTTCCTAGCTAACGGCGCCCGCCTGATGCCCTCCTATTTATCATATTTAATTCCAACTAGGCTCAGGCAACATCCTAGGCTCTCCCTCCCATAGCAGATTTCTCTGACTGAATCTCCTGGACAGGAAAGGCGGGAAGGGTCAAAGCTTCTTTTTGAATCTTTTGTCTCTCAGTAAACAGCTTAAAATCAGTATCTCAAAAGGGTAGCTTCAGAGTGGCAGAATTTTTGTTCCCTTCAGCCTCTGTGATAGTATTATTATTGTCCTTACTATTAAAGGATGATGGCCCATTTAGGCACATCTAGCACATCCTGGTTCCTTGGCTTAGTCCAACTTAGTCTTTCTAATCAGTAAATGTCATGGCTCAGAGAGATGAACACATTCATCCTCCCATCCATCCATCCATCCAGTCATCATTTAGCCAATAAATATAAATTGGGAGCCTTAAGTTTAGATGCTGGAGACATAGTGATGAATAGACATCATCTGAAAGGGAAGGGGCAAGATCAGTGGTTGTAGCTGTTTTGGTTTTCATGAAGCAGTAAAATCACCAAATGGAATTTGGAGACTGGCCTTGAGTTAACATTTTTATTTATTTATCTTTTTGCCAAGTAAGAATGTTAAAAAGAGTCCATTTTATTTTGTATCACCATATTTTCACCCCCAAAGACTAGCAAGAACATGATAACAAAATAAATGTTTTTAAAAGTAAATAAATTTAGTGTTGGAAAAAAGAGCTGACTGTGTTGATCTGGCACATAGTAGGTGCTTGATAATTATTTGTTGAATGAATGTGTTATTTCCTTGTTTTTCTCAGGCTTCTATAGGACAATGAAATTTTGACAGACCAGCATTCAGGAATATAGAAGAAAATGGACTTGTGTTGTACACTTGAATTAGAACCTACAGACACCTTTCATTTCCAGGAGAAAACCTGATTATCTAGCAAAGGTTATCTAATTCGCAGCAGGCAGTGAATGTTGTCCAATAAAAAGGGTCATCAAAGAGGACTGGAGTGTTCTTTCATAAATTATGGGAATGAATTTTATTTCATAAATCAAAAATCTTTATGAGCTTTGTGATCTTTATATGTTTTGTGGTTGAAGGTTATATTCCTGAGACTTTAAATAGAAACTTCACGGCTAACAGTTAAATATCTCGGGAAGCACCTGCTCCTCTCAGTAGAGACAGAGAGACAGGACCAGTAGAGGTGTACACTGAGAGACCTTTAGTCTTCAGATCACCTTTCATCAGCGCCCTTGGTTCACTGTGATCCTGTTTTCAAGGAATGTTACTATTTTCTCACCTTTTATCCTTTGTCTTTCCAGCACACAACTACAACAGACTTATGTCGGCAGGATGCTCCCTCTCAAAGCTTATTAGATACCTTTGGGGGCTACATTTTTCTCTTAATTTTAACCCAGGCTGAACAGTTCTTTTTTCTCCATCGTTTTATTTCCAGAGGAACCATTGATCAAGAAGTGGCTGTAACCCAACTGATTTCTTAAGATTGAAAGTGACATTTCTTTACGTGAAATATAATACATTTATCTAAAATGAGGGTGACTTTGTGCTTTTAAAAAGTGCCAGAATTTGAAGGACACCAAATTAGTGTGGGTACAGCAAATTGAACGTATGAACTCTGCCTTCTGACTGTCCTTACAAACGTGGATTCTCTAGGCCTGGGAGAGGGAGTGGAGCAGAATTTGTTTTGAAGATATCAAATTTCAGCCTGCAGCAACAAAGAGTCACATTTCCTGGGAATCAGAGTCTTCTTCTGAAAGGCTGATCTCAAGGGAGTGTTCATAGACAGACATGGGAAGATCACACAACTAGAAGTCCACCTCAGCTTCTATGGAATATAGGAGTCAAGTTATCTCCAAAAAATGGCATTACTATCAATGGAATTTTCTATTTTGATTTTTTTATCTTCCTATGTGAAAAAATTGTTTGTATATGCTTTAAAAAAATAAAAGGCTGAGAGGAGGGAGTGGAGGGAGAGAAGGGAGAAAAAGGGAAACCACTGTAAGAGCATAAACAATAAAAAATAAAAAAGTAAAGCTCAAGTAATATATATGAAAGATCGGAAGTTCTTAAAGAGTAATTCACATTTCCGTTCAAAACGTTTACCTGTCTTCCACGTGCAATTCTAACGTGTTTGGTGATGTGTTTCATCAGCTCGCGTCTCGGGGTGGGGGGTGGGGGCAGGAAAATCCAGAGCGAAGGATGTGCAGCTGCGGAAGCGGAGGCACCGATTATCACGTAAGGAAAACGAAAACCTGACAGCAAGACAGACGGCAAGATATTCTGTAGCTCCACTCAATTTTTTAAAAAACATAAAATAGTTCCTCATGCTATTGATTATAGGAGCATAAAGTTTGTATTTCTTGATTCCCCTCCACAAAAGTAACATTATATTTAGTGCCTTTTAATAAAAGAAACAGGGATATGTGTAATGTATTTAAATTTTTTTCTTTTAAACATATTTAAAAAGAAAGATAAGGGGGAAATTGTTATTATATGGATAATTCATTTCTCTGGAAAGGAGATTCTTTTAAATGTAACATTTTTGTAAAAGAGGCAGACTCATAAATGGATTTATCCCAACCCTCTCCAAAAAAATGTCTCTTCCAGCCCCATCTATAACTGGGCCTCTACATAGTAGTTAAAATGAATCAGCCAAAGAAAACGACACCAGACTGAACACACAGGCCTATTTTACATCTCCTAGAGAAGGAATCTGGAGCCTGGACTCCCTCCACGTGACTTCCCGTAGACGGTAAAGGAAAGGCAGGGTGTATGCGCTGTGGGTGGTGGTCAAGTGGAGACCAGTGGTCATTTTCCAAATTGCACTATGTGTGAGCCTCGACGAGGCAGTTTTCTGAGACTTCGTTCCAGCTCACAGTATTTCTGTATCTGGGTAGTTTTATGCTGCTTTGGCTATTTCTCAAATCAGGTCATCTTAGCCACAATGCATGATCGAGGACCGCCTCAGAGCCTCCCTTTCCATGGCCCGATCATTCCAGCACTTACTCACCTCTGTGTTTTCTGAACTCCGGGAATGTTTGTCCCATGGAATTTAATCCTTTGTTAACCACTGACTTCTATTGCTGCTTCTGTTCTGCTCTTCATAGCACTGAGATGGGGTCAGACTAGAAACTGCACTAGGCTATGCCATGCCACTCCTGTGTCTCCCACAAAGCCGAGCTGTCTGTGCATATAGTTATCACTCAGTGAATGTATGATGATTAATGTATAAATATCTAAGTTGTCAAAAGGAGATATATCGAGACTTTAGCTGTGTTGTTTACTTTATTTGAGCCTCAGTTTCCTCATCTCTGAAATGGGTTGTGTTAATTGGGTTTCTCCAGAAAAACAGAACCAATAGGATATTTATTTATATAAGGGTTTTTTATATAGAATATTTTTAGTATATAAAATGAGATTTATCATAAAGAATTAGCTTCCATGATTATGAAGGATGAGAAGTCCCATGATCTGTCTGCAAGCCGGAGTCCCAGGAGGTCCAATGGTGCAGCTCAGAGGCCTGAGCAGCCGGGGAACCAGTGGGGTAAATCCCAGTCAGTCCGAAGGTCTGAGAACCAGGAGTGCCGAGGGCAGGTGAAGACTCATGTGCCAGATCAGGTACTCAGGTAGGGAGTGAATTCCACCTTCCTCTGCCTTGTTGCTCTCTTCAGGCCCTCAGCAGATTGCGTGATGGCCATCCACAATGAGCAGGACCATCTGCTTTACTCATTTCACTAATTAAAATGCTAATTTCTTCCAGAAACACCCTCACAAATATACCCGAAAGTATGGTTTAACTAGAAATTGGAACATTCCATGGCTCAGGGAAGTTGACATTAATAATAGCCTTCAGGTTACTACATGATATTAGTATAAAATGTAAACTATAATGGAGGATTAATATAATGAGGGGTTGACCAATAAGAAGGAAGATAACTCTAAAGAGTGTAGGAATTGTTTAGGTAAAAAGCAGCCAGTACCGCAGGGGTGAGATAGAGCCCCCAGGGCAAGGACCCCGGTGGGACTGAGATCTCAGGGGAAGGCATGGCTGTGGCTCTCCGCTGGTGCAGGGGTTACTGAGGCGCCATGCTTACATGGCTTGTTGGAAAACTGCTGTCTGAGGTGCCAGGAGAATTTTCTTTGGGCAGCAGGAGGTGGGGTGTTCAGGGGAAGTTTCTGGATGCTTCAGCACAGCAGTTTCTCTTATCCTGTTCTCTGGGTAGTGTGCTACCTTCTGCCAGGTCCTCCCAACTCCAGCTGCACTCTGCTCTTGTATGAAACAGGTCAAGTCTGTGTGGGCAGCGTGTGATGAATTCTCAGTCTCCTGAAAAGAATTTCTGGGGGATCAGGGGTAGTGAGGAGAGAGTGAGGAAGGTAATATCTCTATCTCTACCTCTCTATCTCTGTTTCCATACACAACATTGAGGCCCTTTTCCAGAAGGATTTAGGGGTCATTTTCAGCAAAATACTAAAAATATAATAATCTTGGAGGTTTCTAAGCTACATCTCAAAGGAAATATTACTCTGACTTATTTAGAATCCAAAAATCAGAAGCCAAAACTCTCCAGCTTAAATGAGAGAGGCATTCATAGGAAAGATAGAAAAGTTTGTGAAATTCAAGGAACAGTTGAACAGCCTACAGTTGGGCAGGAAAGCCAGCATGCCACCCTGGAGTCTCACACACAGGAACTATTGTTCCTTCTACCTGCGACTCTTGTTAGGACGTCAGCTCAGCTCCAGTGAACGTCAGTCCCCGGGCCTCAACATGAGGCCCAGGAAAGAGCCTCTGGCTGATCCCAGTTAGGCAAGCGTGATTCCTTGCCTGAGTCCTTCAGTGATGGCCCAGGGCACTGGTGTCATAGTATGGTCATGACCAACAGACACCAACATGCATCTGAACTGAGTATCAGGCTCAGAACCAGAAATGCTGGCATCCTGTTGCTCTGGGCAGCCCATGAAGAAAACGCTGCACAAAGGATCAGTTTTACACATAGCCTGTTCTTGCTGATAAAATATGAAGGAACTATCTGGAAACATCTTGCCCTGTTCTCTCAGCTGATAGCTGGTCCTCATTTGGGAAACTTCAGTTTGTGACTGGCAGGACTTTCTTTTCCAGTAGATAAAACCTGGCAATAATGAATATCTTCCTGATTAAGTCTTGTCACTCTTTTCCAAGGAGCTGAAAATGGTAATTAATGCAAAAGCGGTGTTTATTGGTTCGTGAAATTGAGTGTGTGCCGTCCTTTGATACTGTGTCTTCTTGATAGGGCAAGGTTGGGAGGGAGCGGAAAACATGTTGCACATTAAAGGCAATTTCTTTGACAAGATATTATAACAAAGGCAAACTCATGTATATGAAAATCTCGGGCTTTTGTTTGCTTCATCAAAGTAGAGACAATAGAGCAGGAAGCAGGTGTTCTCCCCATTTCTTCTCCTCTTAGTGCCTCCACTCACTCCTTCACTCATTTACCTTCTTAATAAGGCAATCACAGGGTTGTGATGACATTCTGTTTCACTCAAGGTGACAGCTCAGAGTTCTGTCCTTAAAACTCCTCTCACGTGGAGGCCAGGGTCAACAGTGGCATCTGAAAAATTTCCCAAAGCTCTCAAGGAGGCATAGAAGCATGGAGGGGTAGAAAGACACCTTCCGCAGGAGCAGAAAATGGAAAACTGTTGAACTAATAATGAATTTGAGACTGGGAGCCTACTAACCGGGAGCCGTGAGTATGCTCTTCTTTTCATTATTTTAAATTGTGAGTTTTGGTTGTGGCCATATCGGGATTGGCTAGGGTTTTGTGATCAAATATTAGTCATGGCAACAGTGAAAGAAATTCCAAGGAGAAGCTCCAGGGAAACTCACTCTCTTTCTCTCTGTCTCTCTGTCTCTCTGTCACACACACACACACACACACATGAGGAGGACAAAATATGACCACAGAGACAGAGCCTGGAATAACATAGCCACAAGCTAAGGAATGCTGCAGCTTCCAGAAGCCAGGAGGTGAGTTTAGGCAAGAGTTGTAGACTTTGAGCACAAGTAATGGAGATTGTCAAAATTTGAGGGCTTACAGGATTGGAAACATCCAATGCTTTTGGACTCCAAATACTAAGTAATGATAATGAACAAACATTTGATGAAGGTCCACTGGGTTTCTTTTCGGTTAAAGAGTAACCTTACTCTTGCAACAAAGAATCTATTAAAGACTTTTTCCCACTGTCACGAGCATGTGTTCGTGATACAGTGTTTCCTATAAGTCTTCTGGGCACCTGCTCAGCTGTCTGCCCACTGAGCAGCCCGGTACCAAGGAATAGAAAAGAGTCACACTCAATAACTATGGTATTCACTCAGCTTTCATTAAATGCAGGTTCACTCCAAGTAGAACATCAACATATGTTAATACCCAATCAAATTCTAACAATCTAAGAATATATTACATATAGAGAGAGCAATTGGTGGGGAATAACAAACTCAAGACCCAGAGTCTCGGTCTGCAGGTCCGGGAGACAGCACGGTGGGCATGGGAGTCATCAGTGTCTTGCATGGAAGGCTCTCCGGAGCCGGGTGGGTGGCAGAGCAGATGAAGTCCTCAGTCCAGCAGGGCAGAGCCTCCCGCGGCCGATGCCCAGGGAGATCAGCGTGGCGTGGAGCAGCACTCTGGTGTGTGGAGCTCGGCTGTCTCAGCAGTGGTCTGGAGCCTGCCTCAGGTCTACCTTGAAAGTGGTGCACTCCACCCTTCTGGGTCTTTCTGACAAATGTCTTGGCACCCCGATGCCAAGTATGGGATATGCCCAAGAGCATACGGGTGGTACATGGCTGTTCTGCTCGGCACCCCTGCTGGCGAGTGCGGAATTTCGCCAAGAGACTATTGACAGGTGGTCCCGCTCTGCAGACACGGCTGCTCTGACCACGTGTGCAGATATTTTAAGTGTGTCTCCTTGCCAGATGTGTTTACTCTGACTTAGGTAATTTTCCACTTGAACCAAAGTGTCACGGTTGACTGACAACCATTTTAGCTGACAGGAGTGACTCTACTTTGTTTTATATACTTTGTGCTACCTTGATCAGACCAATGCCATTTTATTGGTCCTGTTCTCTACATGCACTCAAGTCTATTTTGTAGATGGCCTCAAAGAAACCACCATTAAGATGAAAGAGAGACCCAGGGTCAAGAAGGCTACAGAATTAAACAATATTGAATATGTCACAGGCTCCTGGCATATGGAGCTGGATAGAAAAATATTGGATTAGAAGCCTAAAAAGTTTTTGAGGAAATTGTATTGTCAATGTCATCACAAGCCAGGACTAGAAAATAGCCTGTGATTGTAAATCAGCCTGAAGGTCCCCAAATTGCACCAGCAGGACATGTGCTGAAGGAGCTGTGTAGCCCCAAAGAGGGGACACATCCCGATGCCCAGGTCAAAGGTGACTGTGGAAGATAACAGACAATAAGAGACTCCCAGGGAACAGAACCAGGTATTATGGAGAGCTGTGGACAAGAGACATCATCAAAGAAAGCAGAAGTAGAGCCAAAGCTAGACAACTTCTTTCATTGCTAAGACAGGGGTCTTCGTTATTTTTTCCTGGAAGGGTTCCTTACTACTGTGGACCGTGGTTGCCACGTATCTCCCATCCTTTCCTTTATACAAAGGAAATTTTAACGGGACTATGAATACTAGCTTACAAGGAGACATACCTGTCCCCCATGGAGAACACCGTACACCAACAAGAGATCTTGAACTTGGTCCCAGACAAAGTGATTAGATGAGACTTCAGGTTGAGTTCCTTGTGTATTTGGAGTGTGGAAATAGGGTGAACAAGAGGGCAAGTGTGTGCAGAGATGGCTTATGGTCCATAAATGTTTATGCCTCACCTCCCACATTGTTGCTGGAAATGGTGCCTTACCAGGGACCACCATTACCAGCCATACTTGTTTCAAGGTATAGTCATGTGACCGGTACTCATCGAGAAACTGTGAAAGGGAGTGATGTGAATTTTTGCTAGTTTAGGAAGTATACATGTCTTCTCTACCCTCTTTTGCTCTTCTGCCTGGGTACAGTGAGCTCTGAGACCTTAGGGAATGACAGAGCCCAAGATGGCAAGAGTAAAGGTCCCTGAACTACTGCACAACAGAAAAACATTCATGATGGGAACACCTGCATTGGGCTGTTATGTGAGAGAGAAAGAAACAAGTTCATGTTAAGCTAATATGTTGTAGAGTTTATTTATTATAGCATTTGGTATCATACTAATGCATACATCATGTACATATCCATACATACACACACCGTCAATATGCTACTCACAGTCATGTGCACACACATAAAACACACATACTTTCTCACTCTGCACGGGAAGCCTCTCTGACTTCTGGGCTGTGCCAACGCAGGTGCCAGCAGATCGGTAACCCCTTTGGAACACGGAGGCATACTTAGGAGAGAAAGTTCTTGATTAGCAAAGACTGCTGTTGCACTTTGGGGATCTACCCAAAATCCTTTGCTTTCTTGAACCTTATCTCTTTTCAAAGGTCAGGGGTCCTTCTACTAGACAAGGAGATAGGGAGGTGAGGAGGTGAAATAGAAGGAATTAGAACTGGAATGAACTTCTGAATAATTACATAGATGGAGAAGTAAGGCAGTCTGCGGGAAATGATGACAGATTACCTTGTGGTAGAACTAGGTTTAGAGAGATCTGCTAATTCCCTGTTTTGTGATCTTTCTACCTGACTGGTTTTCCTCCCAACTTAAGAACCACTTAAATCACGTATCAGGGACAAATCAGTAGCTCTAAGGAAAAAGGCTTAGTCCTACAGGAAATTAAAACAATGACAACAGTGCAGTTCAAGATTACTTTCAAGCTCCAATTATCTTACTATACATAGCTTCACGAATGATTAAATAGAAGGTGGTTATGGCCATGAATCAGCATTCACTCAAGTCATTATGGGATTTACCATTTTCTAAAACAGTGCTTTCCAATTTATATCTTGGTATATTATTATTAATCTCATTATTTTTCTGCATTCAAATAAATATTTTAAATGTACCTTCTGCTTCTCACTCCTTGAATTCTAAGCAGATGGCCTCACCCTATTAACAAGGATTCTGAAGATCATCAGCGTGAACTATTTTAAGTCCCAACTCCCTCCAAACCTGTTTGTCCCCCTATCCTTTCTTTTTTTTTTTAAGACAGATCAGTACATGTTATTTTTTTAATTTTTATTTTAATTGTTGTTCAAGTACAGTTTTCTTTTACTCCCATCCCAGCTCACCCTCCCCCAGCCCTTCCCACCTCCCTCCCATTTCCATTTCCCCCTAGTTTCTGTCCACGTGTCTTTTATTCCTATTCCTGTAAACCCTCCCCCTTTTCCCCTGCCCCTATCCATCCTTACCTGACTTCAGAATAGTAATTCCCCCTCCTTCCTCACTTCACTCCTTCATTTGTGCTCGTGCTCCATTTCTGTCCAGTTATTCTATCAACATTCTCTCGTATGTTTAAATTCTCCTCTTAGCATGTAAACATGCTTATGTCTCTTTAGAAACAACCCCCAGATTCCACATTTCAACCTTGAGCCCTCTTTCAGCTAATTCTAGTCTCCTTCCTTCCCTTGATTATCATGAAAGTTCTTGCGTTTTCCATATTTACTCTCTCTACCTCCTCATATCTCCGTTATACTTTACCACACTGCAGAATGTTCCTGCAAAAGTCAGAGTAACTTCCTGATTGCAAAGCATTGGAATCGCTTTATTCCTGCCTTCTTTGCCTTCTCCAGAGCATTCCATGTTGATGTTCATTCCCTTTAACGTGACGTTCCCACTAACAGCACCCTCCATCTCCTTTACCACCTCGTGCTCCCCTTGGGATTTACAATCTAGACCAGGGATACAAATAGTACCTTGTTCTTGCGATTAGTATGTGAATAAAATGATATAATTTATATAAAAGGCATGACAAGCACTTGGGGCAGAATAAGTGCTCAAAAAAAATGCAGTCATTACTAATGACTTTGGTATTAGATAAGCCAATTTGAAATGCTTTTGGCGTCCCAATGCAGCTGGACCTCGGGAGTGAGAGTTAGAACCGAGGACCTGGCTTCCACAGCCCACGAGTGGCAGCTGACGGTACCGCAGGTCAGGAAATCACTCGGGGAGTACACGCCTGGCAGGATAGGCCAGGTTGTACTGAGGAAACAGCCCCAAGAGTCAGTGGCTTTAAGCAACAAAAGTTCAGTTCTCACTCGTGATATGTGTCTGCTGTGGATCAGCAGCTCATTGTTATCACTGAAGCTCTCGGGCTGCTTGAACAGCTTGCCAGAGAAAAACAAGGTTTTGCATTGGCGAGAAAGTGCTTGGGCCTGCGAGGGATCCAAGTTTTTTTGCTCATAATTTATTGAGTAAAATTTATCACGAGGTGCACTCATCCACAAATGTGTGCCAGAAGTATACTTCTGCCATATGCTGGGGAGGCGGAGAGCTAGCAATATTTGATAAGTAGCACCAAACACAGCTAGAGTATGTCTAGGAAAAAAAAGCAAAGACAGTGTAACAGGAGACACTGTATTGACTTTCATTAGCTCCTACTCTTTCCTGTCCCACTCCAAGGTCTACTTTGGTTTTCAAATCTCATTTTTCCAGATACTCAAGCCAGGTATCTCTAATCATCTGGGACTCTCTCATCTTCTTCACTCTTAACTTCTAATTTGAATCCATTCTGGTCTCTCTGTCATCTGTGGGACTTCACAGCCTCCAAACTCCTTCCAGTTAGAAGGACCTGAAACAAATTTTGTCATTCCACATGGCTTTAAAAGAGAATTATTTTCTAAAGAAATAATTTTCAGGATGGGATAAAGATGGAGTAATGGTGATTATGTATGAGAGTTCTATTTATTAAAATAAATGCTATGGGCAGAAAATTTATAGAAAACAAAAAAGTACAAAAGAACAAATTTACATATTGCCCTGTGGCATTTGATATGATCTATTACTCCTTGAAACTCCTCGAAACTCCTCAAAACTCCTCCTGCAGCTTGAGCGCTCTTGTTTTCCTTCCAACTGCTTATCTGCCCTTTACCAGTTCTCTCTTCCTCTACAGGATGCTTAAATATTGGAATTCCTTGGAGTCCTTTCTGGTCCAAGTCTCTTCTCCTCTTACTCTCTGTACCATGAGTCCCACCCCACCCCCAACACACACACACACATCTTTTACCTGTTTGTTTCACATTCTCAGAACATTGGACATAGTTCAAAATTTAACTCATTTCTCTCCCCCCCAAAAAATCTCCTGACCAATTCCTTACAATTTGCACAAGTAAGACAGGTGAGACTCAGCCTTAAGTTTTCCCTCTTCTATACTCTCTCTATACAATTAGAACCAAGCACTACTGGTTCTAATCTCTCTCTAGCCTCTCACTCTCTTCTTTATCCATATTGCCACTGTCTTAATTCAGGCACTAATCATTTCTCATCTGGAGAGCTGCAAGACAGACTCTTTGTGGGTCTCCTTCCAACCCCTCTCTGTTCCCCCAACCCTTAACTCACCAATATACCCTGTCACTGCAGAGGCAGACCAATTTTCTAAAATGTGGAGCTGGTCCTATTACTCCTCCTTCACTTCTTCAATGACTCTCTTGTTTTCAGGATAAAATCTGAGGTCTGCAGCCTGGCACTGAGGTTTCCGTGATGTGGTTCTTGCTCACTTCTCATCCTTGCTGGCAGTCTCATCGCCTGCCACGTCCTCAGGAGCACCTGGAAATTCAGAGTTTTCAATTTTTGGTCCTTTAGGGCACCACATTGTTGACTTCTCTATAAAGATGATGTGACATCTCTTCTGCATGGATGTTCTTTTCTTGTCCTTCCCACCTCATTACACATTTTTTTCCATATTCTGCTCCTATTCATCATTTAAGATTCCACTCTGGAGCCAACTCTCTCCAAAAATTTTCCTGGAACTCCTGAAATCACTCCTCTGTGCTAGTTTCATCCTTTGGTTTCTATAACATTCTTTACTCACCTTTAACTTGACAATTGATTATCACACTGCAGGTTAATTTTGTATTACTCATGAATGACATGAGAGAAAACACTTTTTAAATATTCTTTTTTATTTATTAATTTTAGAGAAAGGAAGGGGGAAGAGAGAGAGAGAGAGATCAGTTTGTTGTTTTACTTTTTGTACATTCATTTGTTGATTTTTGTATGTGCCCTGACTGGGCATCGAATCCACACAATGCTCTAATCAACTACGTTACTTGACCAGGACCATGGGGCAAAATGTTTTGTATTCCCAGCACCTGGAATAGTCCTGGCACAAATGTGGCATTCAGAAATACTTATGAAACAAATGACCATGCTCAGTGTCCCAATGGTACTTTACATGGCATTGTTCACACAGCCTTTCCATTTTTCCAGTGACATATTTCTGTATACTGGATCCTGAAACATCCCCAACATTTATAACATTCTAGACACAAAATAAGTACTGTAGAAATGTTACTTGATCTTGTCTAATTTGGAAGTCTAATTTGCATATATTTCAAAATACTGTGCAATGCAAGGATTTATTTCAGAGCTTAACATAAAGCAAGATATATAACCTGTTACTATTTTAATGGTGAGCGGAAGATGTAATGATTTGGAGAACTTGATACTAATTTTATGTGGACTTTCTCTTCTTCAGTTATTTTAATTTAATTTTCTTAGTTTTTCAAGACTGTGTCTAACAAATATTAAGAAGTTGTGCCAATCAATTCTTCCTAAGGGAAATGGAAGGTGTAAGAGGGAAATAACAACAGAAGAAAGAGAAGGAAAGACTGAAGGAAGGGAAAGAGGGGAAGAGAAAGAAAAGTGTAGATAAGTACAAGGAGAGTTTACATACCAAGGTTCTGAAATTTATTTTAAACAAGAAAAATACTTTGTAAGGGTTAATTATTCAAGTGTTTTAGTTTATGAAAGAGACTAAAAGCTATTTCCCCATACATTAAAAACAAATATAAATACTTACACATTTGAAAGAATTGATCAACACATACACTAGATCTAACATCATTTTTAACTTGTAAATTTAACATTTATTAGAAGAAATAAATCTGTTGTGTATCCCCTATCAAGCAGTATCTCCCTTTGTTACATACCGCTGTGAAGAGATGTTGTTGTAATGCTGGAATAAAAGAAACATTAGCATTTCCAGCACATCTTAAATGCATATTGGCAATAGACAGGCATAACAAATAATTTCTGATGTGTTTTTTTACATCTATTCCATTTTAGTATTTTAATAAACTCCTTAAATTTGCTGGTTAAATCTATTCCATCAGTTTTGAATTATCTTCTTGGGGGACATAATTAAGGAAAAAATTTATATTAGGGGAAAAGTCCTCAGTAATATGAGTTATTCAAAGGACAAATTATATAGAGGATTAAATTCAGTGAGGCAGCTACATTTCTAAACATTTTCCATCTCTTCAATCAAGACAAAGGCCTTGTTTTTAAGAGCTTTATAATCTAATTGAGGAGACAAAGCATATACATAAGAAGATGAATACCACTCTGGGGAATCCAAATGAGCAGTCCAGATAATAAATGTTGGTGATTACAGAGCCCTCAGTAGTGCCTGAAACTCGGGGCGGCTGGGTCTTGAATTGATCATCAGAGAAATGGGGGGATCTTTAACCAGCAGTAGAAAGAAGTGGGGAGTGACTATAAATGGATATAGGGGACTTCTGGGGGGTGAGGTAAACATTGTAAAATTGTGTTCAGCTGCACAGCTCTGTGAATATACGAAACACCACTGTTACACATTTCCAATGGGTGAATGGTGTAATGTGAATTATATCTCAATAAAGCTTCTCTTTTTAAAATTCTTTTTAATTTATTGATTTATTAATTGTAGAGAGAGAAGATGGGAGAGAGGAGGGAGAGATAGAGATAGAGAGAGAGAATTTGTTGTTCCGCTTAGTACTTATGCATTCATTGGTTGATGATTTATGTGTGTGCTGCCCTGACTGGGGATTGAACCCACCACCTCTGTGTATCAGGAAGAGCTCTAAACAACCGAATTATCCCACCAGGGCAAAACTGCTCTTTTCAAAGAAATCGGCTATGGTATTGGCACTAGTAATCAAAATGTTGACTGCAGAAACTATGGATATTACCTCTTCCTCCCCCTTTTCCTTTCTATATATATTTTTTTTGCAAAGGAAGATTGGTGGTGTTTAACTTCACAATTTAGTTCACAATCACTAGACCAGTGAGAAGCCGTATCCAAAACAGATGTGGATGACTGCATCTCACCTGGAGGTCCTGAACTCCTGAGACAAAAATAACGACCGGTGGGATGTTGTGTTTGAAGAGAGTGTGAGAACGACTCTCTACCAAGAATAGTTGCAATGCATGCGGTGGAAGCTTGATGGTGTTGTATGCGAGTAAAATACGGTAGAAGGGCAAGAGTGGCTGCGGAGTGACCCGCCTTTGACCTGTTTTGCTGTCAGGTCTATTTTCTCTCTTCTCTGGCTCTGCTGTGTATCATCTTCCCTTGGGTTGTCGGGGGAAGGGTGACTTCTGTGGATGCCGTTTTCCAGGTTATAATGACTACTGGCTTCTGGTTTGGTTTGACTGGTGGGAGGCGCTAGCGGAGACTGGAGGACAAGAAGAATAGGGAATCCGGGGTATGTCTCCCTTCCTCACCTGGCCTTGAAGAGCATCTCTGACATCTGCTCTTTTCTGCTGCTGCAGCTGTTGCCATGGTCACATCTTCTTCTGGGCGACCTTAACTCTTGAGCTTTCGATCAAAACCTCTTCTCCTCCCTTTTCTTTACCCTGTTTGACTTCTCAGCTTCTCATGACCTGTGTAACCAATATCCTGTATTTGGTTCCCTCTGCTTAAAGCATTTTCTGTTCAGATCCTTAAGCTGAAATGGTATGAACTTAAAACTTGTTTGCTAAATGAATATACTTAGTAAATAGGGAATAGGAAAATTTCTGGGGCCATCACAAGCAAAAGAATGCAAGAGTTGGAGACATTTGTGTGAAGAAGATAATGAGTTTGATTTTAGGCAAGCAGAATTTGGGATAATGTAGTGGTAATTAATCATTGGCTAAAGTAGGGGAAGAGGCTTGGGACTAGAGACACAAATCTTTTGAGATCTGTTTCCATAGAAATGAGTCCTAAAGTAGAAAGAGTTATGATAGAAAAAAGTAGCAAGCAAGAATGTGTAAAAAGTGAAAGAAAAACAACTCATGGAGAAAAACCTGAGGGGCCAGAGAAACAGATTATTAGAAGACTAATAAAAGATTAGAAAGTTTAGTCATAAAGTTACAAAAAGGATCTGCTCAGCAGTAAGAGACCAATGTCATGGAAACCAGGAAAAAAGAGGTTAAAAAGGAAAAATAGCTAAACATTAAGTAATACAAGGTAATCAGGGAAAATGTTGACTGGAAAATTTTATTGAATTTGTTGCTTAGGAGTTTACTGATGATCTTGAAAGTTTGGTTTCATTTGCAGTGAGATACTTGATCAAAAACAGAGGTGAAGAAAAAATGAGATTAAACTATACAGTATATTTCTGCAATAATTGTAGAAATTTTCTCAGAAATGCAAGAAAGAGCTAGAACGGTAGCTAGAAGGTGTTTGATAGGTGTTTTTTATCCTATTTTTTTAGAAGTGTAAAGTCTAAACTGATTTGTAGATGAAGGAGAAATATCAATTGATATTGAATGAATGACAATAAAGAAACTACAGAGGATAAATGATAGAATGAAGAACTTAAGAGAGTGAGCAAAAACTGGGCTCAGAACACAGGGAAGTGCATACACTGAAGAAAATGTCAAATACTAGTTTTGAAATAGAAAGAAACAGATACTTACAGATAAAGAGATTTGGAGTTGGAGATAGGGAAGCTTCAGGAGATGTGATCGTCTGGATCTTATCTGTTGCGAGTCAGACAATCAGGATACTGAAAAGCATTTTTGATAGACTGGTTGACACCAGAGAGCAAGCAATTTATGAACCAGGGGTGTCAGCAGAGAAAGTTATTGGTGGTCAAGATTAAGGGAATACAGATGGAAAAGGGTAGGTGTGAGAAGTCGTAGGATGTGCGGGGAGAGTCAAGAGCACTTGCTTACCCATGGATGAAGTGAAGGCTAACTTGATGTTTACTGCCATTGACAGAAAATCAGGGTTTCTGTGGGTGGGGGTGTAGGTGAGATAGTGAGTTTATTGTATGGCATCTTAAGTTTGAGTTCAAAATGTCTAGCGCGCAGTTGGAGAAGTTGGAGTAACTCTCAGAGAGGCGGAGGTAAATTTAAAGTCTACAGGAAAAAGGTGACAGTGAAGCTAAGAAAGTGAACGAGAACTCTGAGGTACACAGTGTAGGATAAGAAAGTTAGGATGCCAAGGACTCAATGCATCACCACATCTGGGGATGAGAGGAAATAGAGTCAGAGAATATGCAGATACGAATAATTAAAAACCTTTTCTCAAGCAGAAAGTAGCAGTGCTTTCTAAGTAAAATTCCCGTAATTGAAATGTTTCACAAGTGAAGCTACTAGTTTTGTCCATATTCTGCACATTTGCATCCTTAATAGACATCTTGCAGCGCGCTTTGAATGGCCCTAATGTTTCTTCACATTTAAGAAGATGAACCCATTCACAGAGAAGCACTAACTGAAAGACAAATTTCTGCAAATGGCTCATAATAGGCACATTCATGGGTTACAAAGCACACTGAAAATTCTTTGAGCTCCATGTGTAGGAGCTGAATCAATGCCTGTGGGTGGTTGAGGATGAGGACATGGAGCTGTCACAGTATTCAAAATCTTTCTTGAAAATGAGAAAGATGACTTTTCTTTTCTAAGTCCTTTGAAGTCGATTGCTGCACTGCCATGGCCTCTCAGAAATTCAGTGTGACCTAAGACTGCACTACAGCGGCTAAGTCTGCTGAAAGACATCTTACGCATATATGAGACAGGACATTATTCTGTTCACCGAGTATAAGCTCTTTACAACATAAAAAGATCTAGTTTCTCAGAGCTGACACCCTTGTGAAGCTGTAGGTAGCACTCTGTTAATAGTCCTCTCCCATCCCCTGGGAAGCTAAGTCTAATTGCTCAGATCTTGGACCAATAAGGGGAGTGGAGGAAGGAATAGGGGTTGGATCAGTATCTGCATAAGATACTGTCCGAAATACTCATGCTCCGGAATCTCTCTCCCTTCCCCACTGCATCCCAAACATGACCAACTTAAATTTCTTTAGGATAATTCCTTGGAATTTTTTAAAAAACTTATACATTAATAGTGAATCAAACTTTCTGCTTTGAGAAAAATTCCTGATCCAAAGACTTAGAAGTATCTAAATAATTGTGCAATAGCCATCTAGCAATTTCTGTGAGCTTATAGGTGCTTTCCTGGTTTCAAAATGAAATCTTAGTCACATGAGACCATTCTAACTTCTTGATAGGGCTTATGTCTACTCTCTCCTCTCCATTCTCTCTGTCATGCGTGGCTCAAATAACCACCATGTCTGGCCTGTCTGTGAGACTTATCTCTTAACTCTCTCCTTACCTTTAATCTCATTCATGTAAAATTGTTTTTTTCCTATTGCTATCAGAATAGTTTTAAAAATACAAATCATTAATGCTATTCATTCATTTATTCAAATAAATTGGTTGAGCACCAACAACATATCAGACACTATATTACATGCCAGAAATATAATAATGATAAAAACAAGAGTCCAATGAGAAAGACATACAACCAAGTAATTACACTGAAGAACATATGAACCTGATAACATAAGAATAAAAGAACAGGGGTGTCAGGAAAACGTATCCTAAGGAGGTGACGATGAAGGAAGGGGGTAAGAAGTAAGGAGGGGGAAGTAGGTTTACTCAGAGGAAACACATGTGCCACAGGGGTGTGGGGGGGGCGGACACATAACATGAATGAAGAGCTGAGAGAAGGCCAGAATCACTGCATCCCAGAGGGGGAGGTGGGAAGAGTTGGCAGAGGTAGCAAGAACTCTGCTCGTTCTTAGATGGCCCTTTTTAAGATCTTTGATTTTCCTCACAAGAGCATTGCATAGTAATAGGCTTTAAACATGGTGAAGGTAGGATTAGGCTTGCATTTTGAATAGATCTAGCTTCGATATAAATATCAGATTGGAGGAGAATTAGCACCTTTTGTGGAGACTATAGAGTTCTTTGCCACCATAGTCCAGATAAAAGATAATAGCAACCTGAACTGGGGTGACGACAGTGGAAGAAAGGATAAATGGGTGGATTGTAGAGACGTTTTACTGGTGATTTAGTGACTGGATGGCTATCGGTTGGATAAAGAAGACATAGTGTTGAGGGTGCTGCCTGTAATTCCGGTTCAGGAGTCAGCACAGATGATGGCGACATTCCCTGGAATATGGAATACCGCGGGATATGTAGTTTCAGAGGGAAACAGGATGTGCTGAGTTGGGATGCGTTCAGTTTAAACTGACTTTGAGATTTCTAAGCTTAAAAGTGTTTAAAGTTTTCTCATTGCCCTAAAAGTTAAATAAAATCTCTTCAAAATGGATTTACAAAATCTTTGTGACCTAACCTCAGACTCATCTTGTCATACGCACATATGCTCCATGTTCCAACCATTCTGAATTAGTGGAGATTAGTTCCTGAATGCGTCAAAGTATTTCACAGCTTGATTGCTTGCAAACACTATTCTTTTCCTGGATAGATCTTTCCCTCTACTCCCTTCTAGAATGTGTATTTAACTCTCATTTTTTAAGACTCAGCTTAAACATCATCTCCTATGAAAAGAGTTCTTTCTAGTTTGTCTTAACCGTGTGTGTATGTGTGTATACTTTATATGTCTATGTATGTGTTGATATGCACTCACATATATATGTAAATAATTATTTCTGTTTTTCAGTTTATTACTCTTCCTTCTAGATTGTTAACTCTTTGAGGTAGGGGACTATATTTTGCTAATTTCCATAAATTACAGTGTGTAGTAGTCAATAAATGAATTAAATGATAGAATAAATGAAAAAAAAAATGAATTCTTTTCCTTCAGTCCAGAAAAATATTTTAAAAAGTAGACTATTTTTGGTTAACATAACCAGAGACTCCAGACAAAACTAAAAAATCTGAATTCTGTACATATGAAATATTTATATGAACAATGTTGAGCTAAAAAATTCATCAACCTTTGTTTCTTTGCCCAATCAAAAGTAACAACTTCAATTTAAAAAGCCATATTATTCATAGAGTATCATTTTAACATGACCATAAGCCAAAAGTCAAAATCAGTATGAAAAAGCAAAACTTTTAGAAATGATTTTTTCCTGATTAAAGAAAAAAATATAGGCCCACTGGGAAAAATATAATTTTACCACCAAAACACAGCCACTTTTAATATTTTATTTGTAAAGCTTTCCTGTCCTTTTTCTGTATGAACACATACATTTATTCCTAATGGAGAAAACCATTAGATATGCCAAAGGCCAGCATTCCAAGCCACTTCTAAATTGATGATCAGAGTGATTGTGGGCTAAAAAGAATACATGAAAGTTCTCTAGTTCTCTTGAGGATGTGCACCTCCTACTTCCTCTCTTTAAGAAGTTCAAGGACAGGACCAGTCAGGGCCAGACTTGTCTTGGGCAGGCTGGCTCTTCCCTCTCTCTCTAGGCAGAAATCAATGAACCTGATAGCTTTAAGAAGCAGGTTTGGAGGGAGTTAGTAAAAATGGCATTTGCTCCTCAAGGCCTGAGCATTGTATTCAACATAGTTCTTAAATAGGCAGCCTTGCTGTGGGCTGTATTATTTTGTTACTGGGCGTTATGAACACAACTCCTGGCATGGATGAGTCATATCTGAGTCAGGTTTAGTTCTCATATACACCCCTCTAAAGAAGTATGTGGGGAGGACAGATGATGGTTAAGCAAGGACTCAGGCATTTCTAGCTTCTCAGAACATGCAATGCATTTGAAATTCCACAGCTGAATTCTAACTAACATCATGCATCTCTTAAGATTAAGGGGGAAAGTGGTAGTAAAAACCATGTACAGACCACATGCTCATCCAGCCACATGGAATACACAATACCATCTGATGGATCATTAAAAGTGTATATTTTATATATAATTTATACATAACCACATAGCCTACATTCACAAGCAGGCACAGACATATCATCAAAAAAGTGAGTTCCAGGCCAAGGATATTTTCAGAATTATTTCTGTTTATTTTATGGCAATTTTGAAAATCCCAAATGTGTTTGATTTACTTTTGTTTGACTTTACAAAATGACAGAATTTTTAATCAGTTGGCATTGTTTAACTCAAATAGGGCAGAGTGGCTTGTTACTAGACACCTCTCCCCGTAAGTGTTCATGCATTCTCTTATCATTCACTCAGTTACGTGGCGGAAAAGAAGTGTCACAATAATTGGCCGTGAATTTCTTAGCTTAGTTTTGAGGGCAACACGAACACTGTCAACATTGCCCTTGCTGTGTTGGCATCCGTGCCTGTCCCACCCTCTGATCATGCTTAGGCGTGGCATTGTGCATATGCTTCATTCGTGCCCCAAATCCCTGTTTGCTTTCTTACCTCGCGGTTCAAGAAACTGAATTTTGTGGAATCTGAAAGCCAAGTCAACAATGACAAGACACCAAATGCACCAAACATCTTCAGCTTCTTCTGTTCAGAGCCTAGCTGGCGCCATTTTTGAATGCATTGCTTGTCTGCCTTGTTTTCTCCAGAAGCCTTGCCAGTCCAAGAGGTGGTTGAAGATCTGGAGGCAATTGTGTTACAAAACACTACTCTAAGGAGGTGGCAGTCTGTTCAAAGGAGACAGAAGGGTTTCTCAGGTTTCTTTTATCCAGACCTGAGGAAGTCATACTCGGTGAAGTGTGGGTCAACCAAATATTTTGTTCCTCAGTAGGGCAGCATAGTCTGATCATGGCTTAGAACACTTTTTCTAACAGGGAGTCGTCGAACGATGAGAGTTTAATGGTCTATCTGGAGTTTTCTTAGCTTAAAGTCATCTGCTGTCATTAAATGGCCTCCTCTATTTTTCTTTTTTGACTTTGTCTTAGTTTCCCTAAAAATAGTAATTTTTAATAAGCCAGAGTTATGTTATTTTTATGGCCATCCATCCTTTCACTCTGAAATGTAAGTGGCATTTATTCAATTATTGATCCTTCTTTGAAAAATTGTGTACTCATAGAAAACCCAGCTCATAACATAAATGTAACTATAATTCTATACTAAATAATGTTGATGCAAATTAATCATCTTAAATGTTTTTTCTAATTAAAGAAAAAATATACCTATGGGCTTTATCACCTTGGTTATTAAAGAATATTTTCAGACATTGAATAATTTAAAAATTGTTTATATCTATTTAAACTGTGTCCCAGATCAATGACATAAAAGTTTCATAGTTAAAAACAAAATAAAACAAATGCCTTGGATATAAAGATTACATCAACTGAAAGGAAAATATTTGTAGTGGATGCTGTAGTATTCCACTCAAATTCCTTCTTGAGGACTAAGACACTTATTCATAGAAATAAATTAATTATGTAACAGATGATGAATTTTGAGCGTCTATATTAGAAAAGGGTGTGAATAAGACAGACATGGTCTTCACTCCCTTTTAACACAGAATCTATCAAGAGAGATGGATATGAAATGAGAAATACATATGATGTATTTTGAAAAAAGACACAGGATAATGTAAGAAATTTACATTAAAGGTACTAACACAATTTTTTACTTTTAGAATGGTAGAATATTACAACAAATACAAATATAATTTTGTGATCTCAGGATGGAAAATAAAAATAGCATCCCACGCGGGCACATCTGATTTTAGTTGTTTCGTGTCCTCCTTACCTGAAGATGTTGATGGGAGAGACCTGGTTCTTCTTGCTGACGCACGTAAAGAATTACACATCAGCAAATCTAGTGGTATGTACTCAGTTTCTTAGTGGTCCGTTCCCATGGAAGAGAACAGGACTGGGTAGAGCAGGGGGTGAAAGGCAAAGCTTCAGGGCAAAGCAGGGTGAGAAAAGTAGAAGTGGCTGAAGACCAGGGTGGCAAGCCCCTGGGCAGCCTGAGGCCGGGTGGCCAGAGGCCCTGTGGTGGGATAGCCAAGAGCACCCTGAGCCCCTGAGAGAGAGAGAGAGAGAGAGAGAGAGAGAGAGAGAGAGAGAGAGGGTCAGTCCTTTGTTCTCAGGACTTGTATAGTTGTTGGGATAGGAGGGAAAAATTTACATATTGATTAAGGGGTAAATGTGGTGCCAACTTTCCTGGGGGGATGTGACTACCCAAACTCAGGGATGTGTGGGGGTCTGTTAGCCCAAATCCTTATCTTGCTCCAGACCCCATTTGTTCATCTTGTTGTAAAACAAATACATGACAGGAGGCAGTTAATTAAAATTGGGGCACTTTGCAAAGTTATTTATGGGTTCTTTCTGTAAGCATCAGGGACTCCCTCGAAAAACAGATAGTGACCAGAGGTAGGCAATTAACCAAAGTTGTTTTATGGACTCTTCCTTTGGGCACCGGAACCCTCTCCCACATTCAGGCCTTGGGATGAAAGCACAGTTTCAAGGCTTTCTTTCCCAGATAGTGGAAATGTTACATACAATTTCAAGGACTTCCCTTTTTTCTTGCTAATATAGTGTTTCTTGTGATGTTGGAACACCTGGCAATATTATCAGACCAGGCTCAGGACTGCTGAGTTAACATGTGAGACTTGTCTCCTTTCTGCCTCGGTTTACTATTTATTCTACCTAATTGGTAAAAAGTGTTTCCTGGCAACCAGGGTGCTAAATGCTGGCCAGTGACAGTACTGCAGTCTCAGAGTTCTTCCTATGCTGTCTTCCGCCTCAAAGACACTCCTAAGATGCTAGGAATGGCTAGCAATGCCATTTTGTAGCAGGGTCCATAACTCAAGGTGTTCAGGAAATATTAGCATGTCCTCACCCCCACTCCCTCACAGGTGTGGGTTGGGGGAAGGGACAAATGGAGCAGGGCCATTGAAAGCTGTTTTGCATAGCAACAGCTTTGCAGCTAACCTCTGGCATGGTCATTTAATATATCTATAACCTTTAACTGGTTGCATAGATATGTTAAATAGCTGTGGCCCTGCTGTGATCCAGGGGAATGGAGGTAACTAGTTACAGCGCCTGCATGGAAGATTGGCTCCATGACATGGGGCCACGCCTGCCCAGATTCACGAGGGCAGCCCAGTAAAGCTGGAAGGATATGAGAGTGCTGGCAAGTGTAGCCAATTATGGGAGGAGCCGGAAATGGGGCTGCAGAGGAAGACTGGTGCGGGGATTTAAATGGAGACACGGCAGCCATTGGAGGGAAAATCATGTGGCTTTAGCAGAGTGGGGACCCCCACAGCTTTAGAAGGGGGAACCACCACCCAGCTTTAGCAGAGATCCCGCTGACACAGCTGATGGTGCTGGGAACCAAGGGAGGCCTACCAGCCGAGACGGATCACTGGGAAGAACCAGGGGCTGCCTGAGCCACAGACTTCTATTTCTTTTCCTGAGACACGGTACCCCAGACTGGGCAAAGGGGGAAGGAAGGACTGCGTGTGTTTGTGGGTGTTTTAAGGGACTTTGGGATTTTGATGAAGACATTAGGTCACCACTTTAAGTTTGTATAGCATTAACTAAACATTTCCTTTCCTTGTCATGAATCTCTGGCCTTGAGAGATGTCTTTCCTATAAGGCGGTGGACATAACGAACCTGGGGGGCTCCTTTCGGTAATAGTATGTTGCCTTTGGCCCTCCCTTGTGTTCTGTAACAGTTTTTGGTGACTCCGCAGGGACAATAACTGACCCACTCAGGTGCGAGAGAGTGAGACTTCGGAGTTTTCCCAGTCTCGAGAATTTCTCTGCACTCCTCCTGAGGGCATCAGCCGCCTATCACGCCTAGAAAGGTGAAAAGGAAACGAGATGGGGAAGGGAGCAGAGACGTGGAAATGGTTTGGTTGAAAACTTGTTTCTGAACACTGTTTTGGAATAATGGAGTTGTGGATAATGGTTTGTTTAGTATGCTGCTTCCAGGTTGCCCCTGTCTGCTCACTTACAGTTTCGGTGAGCCCAGGTGGCACTAAGGGAACTGTGCTCAGGTTTGGGGAGGAAGCAAACCCCTAGGCTTTGTAAGCCGAGCCTGCATGTATGTTGGGGATTGGACAGCAAGCCGTGTAGGTGCGCCGCCATTTTGGGTAACATGGAGCATGAGCCATGTGAATGCCCCACCACAGAGGGCGGAGCTTGCATGGTTGTCACCATGTTGGATGACCCAGCATGCTTGGGTGCCACCATCTTGGTCAACCCGGCAGGCATGGGCGCTGCCATCTTGGAACTGGACAAGGTGGTGGGCTAAGGGTTCTCTTCAGATTATGGGCTGTATGCTGCTGCTGTGTGGGCACTGCATCAGTCAGGTTCTCTGTGTAACTGGTTCTGATAGGAATGGCTCTGGTTCTGAAGGTCATGAACTGCGGTCCAAGGGTGAGCATCTGATATATAGGGTGTTTGCAAGGTCTAAGCTTCAGAAAGCTGCAGGATGTCCCTGTGAATCTAGGGACTTTTAGTGGAAGGTACCTGTAGTGCTAGGGACTTCTAGCTGCCACATACAGAGTTTAAGTACTGAGTTTACGTACAGTCCTTCCTAGTGTGGGAAAGGAACCAGAGTTAAAAGAGATTGATGGTTAAATCTGGATGAGTAAAATTATGTATAAAGGATGTGAAAATTTTAAACCTGGAGTAAAGGAAACCTCAACTGCTTATTTTCTGGTTTTGTGGGAAAAGAGCAAATATCTCAAATTTGGTTTTGTTTCTGATCAGAAATCTGTATTTTAAGACCTGGGAAAGGTCACCTGTAACCAGCTGGGGAGAATGCCTTTGCCACTCGGGACCCAGGAAGGGTCACTTGGGGCTGATGAGTGCTTCAGCCAGAGGCAAAGCAGCATGTCTCTGCCATGAGACCAGATGGGAAAACAGCATGTCTCTGCGAGGCACCAATGGACGCGTTGGGGCAAGAGACTGCCTCTACCTGTGTGTTGTTCTGGAACTCTGTGTTTTGGATTTTGCTCTGTACCTGCTCTGAAAAGACAGTTGAGGATTCCAGGGAAGGTTGAAACTTCACACTCTGTAGGAAAGTTTTGAGAAGCCCGGTGGATATCAGAAGGAAAAGGATTTTCCTTCACGCTTTGTATTTTTCTCCCTACCTGACCCCTCCAGAATTTGGCATTCTGAAGGAGTGAATGATGACATAAGATTTCTTTGCATAAATCCAATAAGACAAATTGTTAATAGAGGTTTTGTTAACCAAGACTTTGACTGGAATGTCACGCCTGAAGGAGGCACATATGGGTTCTGGTCATTACCAGAAAGCCCTGGGGAAGTGGGATTGACTTGTGAAGCTAGCTTATGCCCACGAGAAAAGCCTGGTACTTTGGTTGGTTGTGTGGTTTGTGGCAGTCTTTCCAGAGAAGGAACAAAGGTTGCTTTCCTGAAAGATGGCCAAAAAGGAAGCTGTAGGCACATGGAAGCCTCAAGGATTTGAGTGAAACAACCGGTACAGGCGAAGCCAGATGGTGGGTGTGTGGCTCTGCTTCTGTGCCCTGAGGGGTGGACTGAGAAATCAATTTAAAGGTTCCCTGTGAGTTCCAGCAAAGCGGAATTAAAGATCATAAGTGATCCAGGCTGCTCTTGGTGTGTTTATGCAAACGAACAGTCAAAATTAAAAGTGGGGCCCAAAGTAGTCCCTGTAATAACAATGAGGGTGATCTTAAGGAGAAAAATTATGGTTCCAGGAAAATCACAATGCTCAGTATTGGACATCAGAATGGCGCGGCTAACTGTCTTGAAAGTTTGTTTTCATTTGGAAGTTGAAACTGGGTTTGTAATATCACCAAAGATGTACAATTTACAGGTGCAAAGGGCCTTGCAACTGAATGCCTTCCCAAAAGACAGTCTCACAGGCACAGAGACCGGTTTGGGGATTGTTGTGTGAATTAACCTGTGTGTTCTTCTGTTTTTATAGGGCGTATGCCTATGACTTCATTACCTGAGTGATTGGTTGCAATATAGGCCTCACTTAAGGAACCCATCTTCATCATTGCCCCCTGAGCCTCAACGGTTTGGCTGAACTAAGTGGTTGGGTTGGTGAAGGGTTCAGGAGGTCTGCGGGCTTCACTTTAGAACTGATTTTCCCTTTTCTGTCTTGATGGCTTGGACAGAAAGGGCCAGAAATCTGAAAGGAGGGAAATCCTAATATATTCCCCTCAGCCTGAGTGAAGTATAGTGGGCCACAAGGGTTTTCGATAGGTGTAGCATGCCTTGTACACCTTCCTCCAGATAAGCCATTCTTTACCTAAGTCCCCGCCTTTGTCATTTAGTGGTTATGATTTAATTGTGCTTCCAACTCTTTCCAAATCTGTCACCTCCAGAATATGACGAGGATGCCAATGGTCCAGTAATGCCAGCCTTTGGACACCAAGCCTGTGACTTCCTGGTGACAGCCAACTGACCAGGGTTCTTCCCTTACAGGAAGGATTCCCTCCGTGCTGCATACCCCTGCTTTCAGGGCACCCCTAACCCAAGGGTAGGTAAGACGATGTCCATGTCCAGCAGGAAGTAGTTACAAGAAGATAAGACCTTTGTCCATTGTCCTTTATAAGATTAAAAAGTGGGTGTATATCTAAAAGGAGGGATTGTAACAGGGTGCAGCCAAGAGGGGGGCCCCAAATAGGGATTTGGAATGGGGTCCAGAACTCAAGGTATTCAGGAAATATTAGCATGTCCTCACCCCAACTCCCCCATGGGTGTGGGTTGAGGGAAGGGACAAATGGAGCAGGGCCATTGAGCTGTTTTGCATAGCAACAGCTTTGCAGCTAAGCTCTGGCATGGTCATTTAATATATCTATAACCTTTAACTGGTTGCATAGATATGTTAAATAGCTGTGGCCCTGCTGTGATCCAGGGGGATGGAAGTAACTTCCCCTGCAAGACATAACTGGGGGGCAGGTCTCCTGAGTTACAGCGCCTGCATGGAAGATTGGCTCCATGACATGGGGCCACGCCTGCCCAGACTCATGAGGGCAGCCCAGTAAAGCTGGAAGGATATGAGAGTGCTGGCAAGTGTAGCCAATTGTGGGAGGAGTCGGAAATGGGGCTGCAGAGGAAGACTGGTGCGGGGATTTAAATGGAGACACGGCAGCCATTGGAGGGAGAAACATGTGGCTTTGGCAGAGTGGGGACCCCCGCAGCTTTAGAAGGGAAACCACCACCTGGCTTTAGCAGAGATCCCGCTGACACAGCTGATGGTGCTGGGAACCGAGGGAGGCCTGCCAGCCGAGATGGATCACTGGGAAGAACCAGGGGCTGCCTGAGCCACAGACTTCTATTTCTTTTCCTGAGACATGGTACCCCAGACTGAGCAAAGGGGGAAGGAAGGACTGTGTGTGTGCTTGTGGGCGTTTTAAGGGACTTTGGGATTTTGATGAAGACATTAGGTCACTCCTTTAAGTTTGTATAGCATTAACTAAACATTTCCTTTCCTTGTCATGAATCTCTGGCCTTGAGAGATGTCTTTCCTATAAGGCGGTGGACGTAACGAACCTGGGGGGTTCCTTTCGGCAATAGTATATTGTCCTTGGCCCCCCCTTGTGTTCTGTAACAGTTTGCCTTAGAGACATTTAACACCCTCTTGAGGGCAGCCGTTTTTGCTCAGAGTGACCTTGATACTTGATCTTTCAAGAGACATCATTCTGACGTTGAATCAACTCTATTTCTTTATCTTTAAATTGAACAAAAAAGTATTGGAGAGTGTCTTCAATGTGTTTTAGCCGTAACAAGAGCTGGGATATGTTTCTTCTTACAACAGGCATTGTGAGAATGAGACCTGCACATTGTTTGGTGCAGATTAGATATTCTTTGTTGTCTCATTAATCCAACGTAAGGAAAACAAAACTAGGTTTGTATGCTTGCTTCCAGTATCCAGTTTCCCTGTGTGACAGCCCCAATGCTCCTGGGTCAGAATCCCACAGTTGTGAAATGTATGTCCAGTTCTTCCGTGGGCTATACTGCGGATAAGGAGGAAGGGAGAGGTTTGTCTTTCGAACCACATTGTTCCGTCGCTGAACAAAACTGGAAGAGCCGAAGCGCACAGGCTTCTTATTCTGACCCCTGTTTCCCACTGACATGAGGCGGAGGTTGCACCTTCAGCCAGCACTCCGGCCCCTTCCCTGTCAGTGGCCCCAAATCTGTCTCCCTCAGTGAAGAAGGCAAATAGTCTTCTTGATCCTGATTACCTGGATTAATGTTGAAAAACCTCTTCAGGCTGGTGTCCTAGGGAAATTGAAAAAGTTCCCTTTACATTTGAAATGACTTAAACAGTGAGGACAGAACAAAAGACTCATCTCTTTGATAATCATCTCATCTTCTAGTCACTCAGAGTCCAATTAAATAAATGACTACCTGATCTTTTGGCAATTGTCAGGAGATCTGGCTCTCACTTCTAATCAGCTTGCACATCATGTGGCCTTTTAAATTCTCTCTTTTCCCTTTTCTTTGTCCATAAATATAATGAGAATAGGAGTTTAAAAGAGGAGGCTTAAAAACGTGATAAATATGCAGATTTCTCTAAGAATTCCTTATATTCTAAGTCACCTGTTTTCTTTCCTTTGCAGAAATAATTGGGCCATTGATTTAATTTGTCAGGACCACTGAGGGACTCCGAATGCTGCCGGAGACTTCCATGCAGGAAGATGTTTTTAGGGACTGGTTTTTCTCATGGGCACGGCTATTTCTGTCCTTAAAACACATAACTTCCATTTCAACAACACAAAGACGCGCTCTCACTGGAAATTGGTTGGGGAAAAGCAGGTGCTTGAAGAAAGAATGGATTGTCTGTCTTTGAAAGACTTAGACGTCCATCCTCCTGGTGTGTGGGTGTGTGGTCCTGTAATGAGTATTTCTATGCTACTTAGATGGATGAGATTTGATCCTTTTTCTCAAGAAAAAAAAGTCCTTGACTCAAAGAGGAATGCAAGTCAAGGACACACCAGCAAGACAGAAATGTAAAAAGAGAAGAAATAAGGATTTGGTATTATTCACACGGGCTCATCAGCGACGTTAATCTACATGCGTGCGGAGACTGCACTAAAGTCACACCCTGCGGTCCAGCCAGCAGTGCCCGGAGGTGGAGAGTCCGTAGTTGTGGAAGTCTTTCCAGGCTGGAGTCTGTCGCGTCTGAAGAGAAAAGTATGCCTATCATCTTTTCTTTATCTCCAACTCAGATGAAAATGGCAGTTTCCCATTAATGTGTGCCAGGGCAAAAGCAATATAACAAAGAAGAGTAAAAAATAACTTGTAAGATTTTTATTTTTAGCAGTATAACTTACTAGTATCCCATTACCCCTCAAAAAAGGGTACTAGGCAAAATTTAGCAGGACAGTTTGATTGCATGAGTGGGTTTGAAAGGTGAAAAGGGAAACTCCCCACAAGAGCTGCTTGTTTTAGGGACATTTTCTGGATTTAGTGGCCAGGTTTTAAATTTGCCCTTTGAGGTGAGAAACAAATACTTGGGCTCCATAGGGTGGGAAATTAAGTAAAACCAGCATCCTAACACTTAATGAAAAGATGGTATAAGAAAAATATATATATACCTATTAGCAAAAGCTAATTATAAGAAAAACCACCTTGATATTTACTGGAAGGAAAAAAAAATCACCTCAGAATTTGTGAACCCAGTCCTGGCCTTAATCTCATTCAGTGTTTTGAAAAGAGACTGCTTACCTGTTGAGAACATTTGAGGTGATATTGTATATTAGCAGAGCCCCCAGGGGGCGCTAAGCAGAAGCAAATGCACATCCTTTCAGGGAGGCCATGCTCTCTACACAGGCTGTGGGCAAGTGTCGTTGGAAGCAAAACAAGCCAATTCCTGACCTTTATTTCCCCCAGAACTTCAAATAATGGCATATTGAGATTCAAAATTTTAAGGTGTATTGCAAATGGTTACAGAAAGATGAAATAAAAATATAGTAAATTAATACCATAGAACAAAACTGGTAGGTTGGGAAAAGAATCAAAAAATACTTTTTGAAAATGAAAAATATCATTGTTGAAATGAAATAATAGGTTCAAGAGAAGATTAGACGAAGTAAAAAAAATTTGTGAACTCAAAGATAGACGACATGAAGTTCATTAGAATAGAGCAAAAAGGGATAAAAAGATAAAAGAGAACATGAAGATTAAAGGATGGAGAACAGAGTGAGAAGCTCTTACATATATAACTTTGCAGCCAGAAAGAAAACAGGGAAAATGAAAGGCTATATTCAAAGAGATAATGAGAATTTTTCAGAATTGAAGATATGTAACTGCAAAGGAAAGGTAGTCCTAAATAGGATACATTTCTTCTTAAGAAATCCCAGCATATACATATTGTAATAAAACTGAAGAACACCAAGGACCTTAAAAGCACCCAGAAAGAGAAGAGAGATTATCTATACTTGCTGTCAGTGCAAACCAGGCTCTTCCATGGGATCACAAGGAAAGCATTCTAAGGACACGTGCGTGGGAGATTATGGTGTGGCAAGATAGTTTATTCATGCTGAAAACTGCCCCTGTGTCCCCCTCTGTCCATCCAACCATGGAAAAAGTCTGTCTTCAACAAGCCCAAAACAAAAGCCAGTATCCAGAGTTTTTGCTTCATAGGAAAGCTTAGTCTTTTGGAGCCCATGAAGTCTGCCGTGGGTCCTGGTAGCTGCTAGACCCATATGGTCATGTGCTCCCAGTAGGGAGAGCCTGTGAATGAATGAGGTGAGTGCATTACTGGGTTTCGGGGGAGGGGAGAGAGAGAGAGAAAGAGTGAGCTTCTCTGTTTCCTTGGGATTATGTTAGCTTGGGTTTAGGATGGACCGAGTGTTTTTTCAAAATAACCAATTAACTTTCCAGGCTTTTTCAGGCTTTTGATTGGCCCACCCCGTAGTTAGACCCACAGTCCTCTTCGGTCAAGCACCTTCCCATACACCCCTTCTCTCCCAAGAATCTGGTACAGGAGGCAGAGAGGAAGGTGTGCTAAGCCCCTTGGGAGAGCAATGCTATAATCCACTGGGGTGTGAAGCTGCAGCAAACAGGCTTATGCTCCCCATTTTATTAAATGATGTTTAATTCCTTTTGCTCCCCTTTCTTATTAGTAATCAGTTAACTACCTACAGTAACAAACACAATGGCGCTATCCTTAGATTGACAACCGATGTCTCAACAACAGGAGAAAATAGGGAGAAAAACGCTGAGAACGTAAAAACAGAATAAGTACCTCAAATAAACCGGTTGTAATGAGTCGGTATTTACAATAACATCTAGTAGCCTAAAACCATCACAAAAAAATGCTTCATTGAGGATTTTTTCTTATGTGATTTTTTCTTTCTTTTCTGTTAACAGTCAGAATTGGTTCATTTCCATCAAAGAGACCAAATTCCTTCATTAAACATATACTTATTGAGTGCCTTCTATGCGCCAAGCCCTGTTCTGTGTGCTAGAAATAAAGAAGTGAACGAAAGCAGCGAAGTGGCTGTTGTCACAGATCCTACATTCACTCAAAAATTCACTCACTAACTGGCTATCGTGTGCGAGATATTTCCTAAAAGTAAACACCACATTCAAAGAAAAAAAAAAAAGACAAGATTTTTGAGCCAAGGATATTTGCTTAATTTTCCTGCAATAAAATTAAAAATTTCTCATTTTTGTTTGTTCACTTAAGAACCTATAAAAATAACAAAGCTCTGTAACTAAGATTCAAAATTTTCACATAACCATAGTTAGTAGTATTTTTGTTACTTAATGATATCTGAAAAATATTTCTGCCAAAACACCCCACTGAGAGTTGAGGAATTATCAGATAATTAAATTTAATTCAACAATTAAATCTATTATGTAATTATACTGGATAAAGAAATGATCAGGAAATTAAGGAATTAAAACTCTAGAGTTTATTTCCAGTTGGTCTAAAAATATCTGAAGCTCCTCCTACGTGGGGACTGGGTCTGTTTTGTTCGATTCTATCCCCAGCATGGAGCACAGCCCCTGGCATGAAGTAAGTGCTCAGTGCATATTGATTAAGTAAGTAATATCAGGAATGCATGATCACTGCAAGTCAGCTAAAGTAGATTGTACCATACAAGACCAGTCCAAAAAACACAAATCAAAATCAATATCATTTTTCTTACTGCATTGTAGGAGATTGGAGGAAATGAACTAGAACATAGGAGAATAGTTTTGACCCTTTAAATGAAATTCCATATGAATTGAACTGTGGTGATTATTACAGTTTTAAAGTTCATGATCAGCATTAGTTACTCGTGCCATTGTATTGCATACCATCATATGCCCAGAAAGCCCTGTCTTGCCACACTTGTCAGCTAGAATCACTTACTGGAACACCTGTGTGTTTAGGATTACACGGATAATGCAGTGTGTATAATGCAAAAGAAAATTAAACACAATGGCTGTCTGACTCTGATAAAAAATATCCTTACCGTTTGCGGATCACTTCTTCTTTTTTTTTGTTAAGAGGATGAGCTCTGGATCAGCATAAAATGAAATAAGTTTAAGGCAAAATTGTGCCAGAAAATTCAGTCTGCATTTTTCAGCCAGAAATGATCATACTGTAATCCAACTGGAGATCTAATTAATCTCTACAATAAAGCCCTGAGGGGCCAAAAGCACATCTTTTAATTTTTTGTTCACAGCACATGGTGTGGTGGGCAGCATGAGTAGACCCGATCCATTTTCCCTGTTGCAGGGACCATGGTGAGTAGGCGCCCAGTCAAAAGATAGGAGGCAGCCGCATGACAACGTGGACTTTGCAAGGCTCAGATATGGTGCAGGGCTCTGCACTGAAAACTCAGGGTGGAGGAAGAAGGTCTTCAATAAACATCGGGGATCAGTAGCAGTTGGCTCCAGCAGCAAATATATTGGAACCTGACGTCTTCAGATCTTACACTGATTTGGATTTAAAAAATTGATGTTAGTGATAGTTTCAGTGCAGAAAATCCTGTCCACATGCCTAAGTGTAGGAAAAGGAAGCGGAAATGGGTGACTAAGGTAATCTCAACACAAGATTCTAAAGCAATTAGATTGGCCAAATCAAAACAAACAAACAAGCCGACAAACTGAAACAGGTTATTTGAGCCAATTACCCCAGAGTATGACAAGCAGAGGAGAGCACATATAGGAGTGAACTCTCAATTACAAAACTTTTAGAAAGTGAGTCTATCATAAAGTTATCAGGGAAGCAGGAACTTGGAACAAGTGTTAGGGAGTTATTTGTTTGGGGGAACATATCTGAACTGGTCAGAGTTCCTCTGAGGACCAGTTTTGTATTGGGGTATCATTACTGGCAAGTGCTGAGAAATGGTATCTTAACTTCTCCTGAAGACCCAGAATAATCACACGCACTATTTCTTACTTCACCATTATGAGGCTAGGGATTTTCCCTTTCCCGAGATAAATAGAACAAACAGAATTAAAATATTTTTCACAACCTCTTATCATTGTCCTATCATAATGACTGAAGACACATTGTTTTTAATTATTAGCAATCTGGCTAGCACTTCATAACAAAGTCTGCTTGCTAATTGAGATGAAATGTGTTTTGTCATCAACAAATTGAAACAATATTTCTATGCATGCTACAACATTTGTTTCTCTTTATACTGTAATATGAACATATCATTAGTTTGGCACCATGTGGTCATCATACCCTTTCTCGGAGCAATTCCAAAGGAATCAGATAATCTGATACAATGCATTCAATATGTTGAGCTCTCCTCATTAATTTTGGAAATTATATGGTTATGCTTATTAATGAAAGTTTTCACCACTCCCCAAGATTTCAAGACGCAATTGAGGAAAAATGGCATTCCATGAATCCACACTGGGAAAATGTGACTAATGCCCATGTTCCTTTGTGGGGTGGGAGCAATCCTTCAAGGGCAAATCAAATGGTTTCTGTTCTATATGCATAAGTTGGAGAGAAGCAGCTTATCAAAAGGACAGGAGGAAAAAAGAGCAGGGTAACTATTACAGAACTTCAATTTAGAATTTTTGAATTCTTTTTGTTCAGCTTATTGCTTGTGGTGGTGCATCAGAAAGTCACAAAAATCAATATGAGAGGGTTTTGGAAGGTATTCAGCACAGAGGCTCAGTCTGCTGTCTTAATGCCTAACTACTCCAGGCCGTGAAGGAGGTTAATCAACACGTAGTTTTTGGATTTAGATGCACTTCAGGTTGGGAATACCCTCTTTAAAGGACATGGAGATGGCCAGATAGTTGGTCGCCACGTCACCTCTTGACCAAAGTAAATCTATTTTTATTTTACTTCAATGGATATTGGGAAAAAATGCAGAGGGGTGCCCTAGGTTTCATGTTAGTATTCCTATATGCTGACAGAGGATGCAGAAGGAGTGTTCTGAGAGAGAGCAGGAAAGCCAGTGGTGAAAACGTTTCAGGAGAATTGTGAACTTTTCCTTACTTTCCTTATACACACAATTTTTCACGGCCAAATCCACAGCACTGAAAGTCAGGCCGTTTCGTGTCTGGCACTTCCTGCAAAGAGGGCTCATTGGCCAAACCTGGGGAGAGTATTACCCTGACAGAGCGTGGCCAGCGGTGGTCCGAGCAATGTCCTCTGCCATGCTGTCTGTCATCTTGTGCCTGAACCATTTGTCCTGGCGTCATCTTACTCCAGAAAGCTGGTGGCCTTTGATGCAGTTAGGTGACTATCGTTAATAGAGTAATTTTCTTTGCTATACAGTTTACTCTATTATTGTTTATATCATTAAAATATGCTTGTCTTAGGTTTAAGGAATAAAACTTCAGATTTGATCAACAAAACTGAGAACTGACTGGGTACCAACAGTTTTACCATTTTTTCTTTTAATATAATAACCCATCTATGATGTAGGTTGCAGTGGAGTAAAACATTACTTGATGTTTCATTTCTAGAATCAGCATATCAGAAACATATTGTATTTACTCAAAACTGTGAGAAAAATGGGTTGAATTGTTCATCACATATAAAAACTTGATTTTGTGTATACAATCATATGTAGTTATATGACTATCCCCAGTATAAAATGCATACAGTATGATTATATATAATAAAGTACATAGATATAAAATAAAGTTTTATAGCATTTTTAATTATGTAAAAGGGAGCCATATGGTGGAATATCCAGAGTTAATGTAATACTATCTCTGCTTTATAAATGAGATAATTAAAACTCAGATTATATATGCCCCAGTCATATATTTTAAGAAGCAAAATTAAATTTTATATTAATATATTCTGAATCCAAAGTTGGCGTCAGTTGCTGCTAGTTATAAGGGTTTAGGGCTTATAACTAGCACTGATATGTGTTGACTGCTGATTGCAAATTATTTCTTCCATGTAGCTGCTTCTTCTGACCATTGTGTCTATCTGAACATATACCATGTCTCAGTTCATTTCTTCTCTCTTTTATCTGGGCAAATTTAAGTAACATGGGACATAATTTGTGTTAAGAAAACTTACCTACTTCTCACGCTGATTATCTATCAATAGGTATAGACTAGCTTGTTCCAGAAAGGATTTGAGTCATCCAGCACACACGAAGACATGTCCACCACTCAAGAAAAATCTGTGAAACAGACATTAACAATAAGCATGACATTTAATAAAATACGCTCCATTGCTACTGACCAAAGAACACTAGAAACACACCTGCATAAAACAAAGCTAAATTCATTCGTGTTATTTTTGGTACATACCAAGGTAACTATAGAGTGTTTCAAAAAAGAGGGAGTTAGGGAATGCTGCTTGTAGGCCGAAGTTTATCACCGGCTGGGCTCCTCAGGAGCTGGTCAGGACTCGTAACCTAAGGAGATTGTTAAACAGTCAGAGGTCTTATGAATCCAGGCAAAGTTAGATCCGTCCAACTGTGGTTTTATCTTGAACCAGGTGGGTCTGAATGAGGTGGGAGATTTGAGCCTAGCTAATGTGCTTGCACATCCTGGTTTGGTATAGTTCACCTGTACTCACTTTTGTGAGTGAGAGGGTGGTTTTGCAAATTGTTTCTGTTTCAGTTCTCAACATGGAAATAATTTCACTGTTGCCATCCTCAATCTGCAGAGATAAAATTTGTGATTCCTCCCTTTTACCCTCTGAGAGTTGTTTTTCCCAGTGTTCAAATATTTATTTTATTTTTTAAACCATTTTTATTGCTATTCTATTACAGTTGTCCCAGTTTTTCCCCCTTTGTCCTCCTCCCCCATCCCACCCCCCACTCCCACAGTCAGTTCCAACACTCCTGTCCACGTCTGTGAGTCATTCATACATGGTCTTTAACTGGTCCCTTTGGCTTCTTTCCATCATTATCCCCCTGTTCTCTCTCCTGTGGTCACTGTCAGCCTATTCCATGTTTCCATGCCTGTGGTTCTATTTTGTTCATTAGTTTATTTTGTTCATTAGATTCCTCTTATAGGTGAGATCATATGGTATTTGTCTTTCACTGCCTGGCTTATTTCACTTAGCACAATATTCTACAGTTCCACCCATGCCGTCAAAAATGGAGGAGTTCCTTCTTTCTTTCTCCTGCGTAGTGTTCCACAGTTGTAAATGTACCACAGTTTTTTGATGCCCATGTTCCTTCACTCATTTACTGGTGGGCACTTAGGCTGTTGCCAGCACTTGGCTATGTATAAATAGCACTGCTATGAACACTGGGGTGCACAGGTTCTTTTGGATTGGTGTTTCAGGATTCTTAGGGTATAATCCCAGCAGTGGAATCACTGGGTCAAAAAGCAGTTTCATTTTTAGTTTTCTGAGGAAACTCCATACTGTTTTCCACAGTGGCTGCACCAGTCTGCATTCCCATCAACAGTGCACCAGGGTTCCCTTTTCTCCCTATCCTCACCAGCACTTGCTTGTTGATTTAGTAATGATGGCCATTCTGACCAGTGTGAGGTGGTGTCTCATTGTGGTTTTAATTTCTCTCTCTCTGATGGTTAGTGATGTTGAACATCTTTTCATATGTCTGTGGGCTATCTGTATGTCCTCCTTGGAGAAGTGGCTATTCTGAGTCTTTGCCCATTTTTTAATTGGATTGTTTGTCTTCTTGGTGTTGAGTCATATGAGTTCATTATATATTTTGGAGATCAAATCTTTGTCCCATGTATCATTGGCAAATGTGTTCTCCCATACAGTCAGTTCCCTTTTCATTTTGACTATGGTTTCTTTAGCTGTGCAGAAGCTTTTAAGTTTGATATAGTCCCATTTGTTTATTATTTCCTTTATTTCCCTTGCCCTAAGAGATATATATCGGCAAAAATATTGCTGTGTGGGATATCTGAAATTTTCCTGTCTATGTTTCTTCCTAGGACTTTTATGGTACCACAACTTATATTTAAGTCTTTTATCCATTTAATTTTGTTCTGGTGCATGGTGTGAATTGGGGGTCTAGTTTAATCTTTCTGCATGTACCAGTCCAGTTCTCCCAACACCATATTTTGAAGAGAGGGGGGAGAAATTAAATTTCTCTTCCATTTTTAAACTTATAAACACCACCATAAAACAAATATTTAATAAAGGGAAAAATATAGACTTCATCTCACCAGCCTAAATAATCCTACATTTTAAATCTTCAAACAAATCATTTTTGTGTTTCTTCCAGTCCCAACTCAGATGCAGACACCTTTTCCTATATTGTAATCATAATGTCGATATCATTTTACATTCTACTTTCTTCCCTTAACATTAGGTCATAAATACTTTCTGTATTTATTACATAGTTTCCAAATTATTTTAATGGCTGTATAGCAGTTTTTCTAGCAGCTGTATCATAATTCATTTAATTATTCTCTTATTTTTGGATGTAAAGGGTTTTTGCCATTATAAATAATTCTTTAGTTAATGAAAGTTTTTTCCCTTCTTCTGAATTATTTCCTTAAGATAAATTCCCAGCAGTGGGATAACTGGGTCAAAGACTGTGAACCTTCTGTGTCTCTTAAAATGTTTTTCCAAAATGCTTTCTGCAAGGGACGTGACAATTTTCACTGGGTGGCAAATGTTATTGATTATTGAATTAAGGGAAGTCAACGAAAGCTAAACATCATTTAGAATGTATGTGACCCAGCTTTTTACACCCACACGCAGAAAGGGAAAATGCAATTGGAGAGTATGAAACAATAAAAACAATATTAGAAAGTTTTGTTTTTAACAGAACATGATTGTTTAAGTAAATCTTGTTTACTGTGAAGTTTAAAAAAATGGCTGTGAATGGGAAACCAGAAGTAGCTTCTCTGGCTTTCTCTGATGTTCTCATTTTCCCAAATGTTGTCTCTTATTTGGCAAATGGAGCAAACTCTCAAGTATTTTTTTAATTGATGAAAAATTAATACCAAATACTTATTACTTGGTTTCATATTTGGCACAGAAATTTGCTGTTAATGGCCCTATGGTGTCCGTTGGCTACTGGTGAGGAGAAAAGGTAGAGAAACTTTGTTTATTTTTAACTAGACTGTTATTTCGATTTAATTTGAATGACTTTCGGATATGTAGTTTTGTCCCAGTTATTAAATTTGATCTGGACTTAAGAATGTCACATTGTATTTTCCCACTAAAATTACCCCCATGTGGTTTTTAGGGTTCGCTTCTAACTACAGGCAGTTTCTGGGATAGGGTGCTTAATGGAGAAGAACTTGGATGATTCCCATTAGGATGATAGTAATTGTGGTCCCCTTTAAATGCCGTACATGTTGCTATCTTAGTGAAAAATTTTGAACAAAGCTGGTTATTTAATAATCATAGCTGACATTTTTCAGAGAGGACCTGCTGTTCTCACAGTGGTCTGACTAAAGAAGGCAGGAGAACAGCACAATTTTTGTAAAGGGCCACACAGTTAATACTTTCAGTTCTGTGGAACTCTTGGTCACAAGGATTTAATTATTCCCTGATAAAAAGAGAGCAGCTACAGAGAATATGTGAATGCATGGGTATGGCTGTGTTCCAATAAAAGTATATTTACAGAAACCACTTACAGGTGCCTTTGGCCAGCTGGCGGTTGTGTGCTGACCCCTGACTTCAGGAATCTGGCTTCAGATGACCTCTGGTAGTAATACAACTTTGTTTCAGAGATCTTTGAGCACTAATAGGATTATCAACTCTACAAAGAAAAAAATATAAGAAAAATAAAACTTGGCTTAAAATGAACTCTGACTATGACTTAAAAAGAAATGAAAGTTGTGTATGAAATAATTGAGAAGCAATAAGAAAGGACACCAATACTTATAGACTTGGAAGAGCTATCCAGAAATTAAAAGGGCTTTGGAAAATGGGCACCATCAACCTGTTCCAACCAAAAAGGTCCAACCCCTCCTAGGACAGGGGTTGAAGGGGCTGAGCAGTCTCAGGGACAGTACCGATGCCCTAGCCCTGATGCAGTCATAGTACTCCTTCCCTAGGACTCTGAGTCAGTCTAAGGACAGAGGCATTGATCAGAGAACCAGCATCGTTATAGCACCATGCACTGCCCCCATTGCAATGGGGCAACCCTGGGAAGCTGCGTTAGAGGCTGAGTCTCTGGGACAAAGAGGACTGGGGTTGGGGTGGGAGGCATTCCGGGTCTTGTGTTGCTGCCAATCAGTGGGAGAGTCACAGCAACAGCTGGAAGTGGCTGGCTGGGCCTTCAGTTCACTGTGATGTAGTTTGACTTCAAGTTTAGTCACTAGGCTCTCTTTAGTAGCATGTGCTTTTTATTCTGAGTTGGAATACTCTTTGTTATCCTACTTGTAGTAAATATAACCGTCATAATAATAGCTAACATTTATTGAGTATACGTGGGGGTCCATGTAGTCCTGAAAATATATCTTTCAGTTCTCACAGTGACTTCATTAAGTGGGGAATGTTATTATTCACATTTTCCAAACAAGAAAACAAAGGCACTAAGGGGTTTAGAGAGCTGCCCTGGGTTGTACACTGACCGTGGGCTATTATATTATACATTCAATTTTCTTGACTGCAAGGCTCTTAACCATAACATTTTACTGCCTCCTTTTGGTTAGGTAGGCGATAAAACATTTTTCTTCTTTTTTTCCTATTCTAGTACACAAATGGGCAATGTGAAAAACAGAACCCTTCCTGTTAGAAATGTCTGGTCACCTTTAAAATGGCACATAAGAAACCTGAGAAGTAAAACCTTTCCGCACATACAGGGAGGTAGTGTGGCTGCACTTCTGCTGACGGATCACTGAGTGAGGTGCGGCCGCAGAGGTGGAAGCAAGCATCCCTCCGTCAGTGGGGAAGACCCCGGAGCAGCAGAAAACAGGATGCATTCCGCAGAGGACAATGATTCTGCGTGCTCTTTCTGCAGTGCGATGCTGGACATAACTCTCAGTCTGGGCAACACCCCGTGGCTCCACCTTCTGCCATTAGACTCCTCGATAGCCGATTTTCTTCTATTTCTTAGAATCATCTTGATTCTCAGTCCCTTCAGCTATGCCTTTGTGTCTGTCCTTGGTGCCCTGGTGGCTTGATCACAACTAGAGATATTAACTTTTCTTTAAATCGAAGTGACCTCTCTCCACATTTCAGATGTTGAAGTGACCGTGGAGGTGGGGAACAGGGGGATGAAGATGCAAACATGCCTTCTCTTCTTTGTTTGACAGGAACTTACCTCTCTGTAGTCCTGGTGCCCAGGCTCTGGAATTCCACGAGTGACCAACATATCAAAATATTCAGGTGTGATTATAGCTTGGCCAGGTTTTAAATTTTTTGAAGTAAACATACTAAAAAAAAAACAAAAAACCCCCCAAATATTTAGCACCATGACCATGATTATTTCATAAAAGAAAGAACATTTTTGACACCAGAAGCAGGCCATAATCTTAGAAAAAGGAGCAGTATTTTAAATTGAATTCATTTTGTTTTATAAAAAACTCACTACATTGTCCTTCTATTTTTCATTTTGCCTCTGACAGCTTATAACTTAATTTTGAGCTGGCCCAAGTCCAAGGCCTGGTGTTTGGGAAGTGCTGGTGTAATGAAAAGAATGTTATCTTTGGAGTTGGACAGATCTGGCTTCAAATCCTGGCTTGTACACTTGACCTTGAGCAAGGTGTCGGATGGGTCTGCATCTCTCCAAATTGGAGGAACTGGGAGGGCTCCAGGACATAGCTGTGTGTGCACCTGCTGAGAGCCTGCTCCTCATTCATGTCCTGTCATTGCCTTTCTTTTCTCCTTTATGTATCACAGCCATTGAACAACAAGGAGCAAGCAACCTTACATCAAAGCTATTTTTAATGGTTTTGTTTTTATGACATAAGTATATCTGCTGTTTGAACTGTAGCTTTTTCATAAATTCACAAATACCAATTAGTAAAGGCAACTAGGGTGATTTCTGAATTATGCTCTATAATGTTTTACACAGTTGACCTATAAACCAAAAATTAAAACAAAATAAAATTAAAACAAAACAAAATAAAATAAAACACACAGGATAAATCCAGCCCACTTCCCAAATTCTGGGCTAACCTGATGTGAGTTGAAGGCTGCCTGTGTGTACTTCTGAAAAAGGCTAGCTATTGAATTTACTTGGCATCATCTTTGAAATTTTTTTCTAATTTTCTCCTTGTGACTATATTATTTTCCCAGGGCTACTGCCACAAACTGTGTGGCTTAAAACAACAGGAATTTATTTACTCATAGTTCTGGAAGCTAAAAGTCCGAAATCAAGGTCTTGGCTGGGCCTTACCGGCTCAGAGGCCCCGGAGAAGAATCCTCCCTATATCTTCCTAGCTTCTGCTGCTCGCTAGTCATCCTGTTATTCCTTGACTTGTATTCCTACAATCTCTGCCTGTCTCCCCACGGCCTTCTTCCCCATGTCTGTGCCAAATTCCCTCTTCCTAACAGAAAACTAGTCACTGGATTCATGTTTATCCAGTGTGACCTCATCTGAACTTGATTATATCTGCAAAGAGCCCATTTCCAAATAAGGTCACAGTCAAAGGTCCTGGGAAGATATGAATTTTTTTTGGGGGGGTGGGTGGTGGTGACAGTTGTGTGTGTCACTATTTAATCAAGTTTAAAGCAGAAAGAATCCTTTACCACTGAAGGGTAGCAAAATATGCCACCCCAAATACGCCACATCGGCATAAGAATTGTTTCGAGCTGAAGACAATAGAGAAAAACAAGAAATGAGGAAAGTTCCTTGCCCTTCCCCTATTTGCCTAAATAAATTTTGCAGGATATAAATGCATCCCTCTTCTCTCTACCAAGGAGGAGACAAGTTAACCACCAGAAACAATATTAGATTCTATCACTTGGAGATGGCACCAGAAGGATCTTCATAATAAACTTCGCTAACTAGCCTTCATCTACTATTACCTTCCTCCCATATAGTTACCTTCCCACGGTTTGCCCACCTGCAAAGCCAGAAACCGCTTTCCCTGTTTCCTGTCACTTCTCCACAAATGTATTTTTTTAACAATACGCAAACTGAAGTTTTAAGCCATCACTTTGTTACCCAATTTTTTTCCGGGTATCTCCCATGTGTGCGTGAGATATACATACTAGTAAACGTCTATTTGCTTTTCTCTTGTTAATCTCTTAGTACGGGAGACTCAGCCGAGAACTCAGAAGTGGAAAGAAAAATTATTTTTCTTCTCCTATGCCCCATATCTTTTTAGTTTTGTAGCTATTGCTATAGCTCCAACACTTTGAAATATCTCTTGGGGTGCCGGGTATTAAAATTACCTGTTTTTTAGGGGGACTCTGAATTAAAACCCAAAATCTCTTGATGTCTTTCACTGTCACTTCTTTTGAAGTGCTACCAAGCTTCTCTGCTCAGGGAAAATGGCTTTTTGCTGCACACAGCTCAGCTGAAAACAGAGACAGATTACAACAATCCCAAGAGCCTGCCTCTCTAGTGTGAATCCCTCAATACTGTCCTTTTTCAATCAGGGTGAATCATTTTCCTTCTCTTACTACTTCTTCCTCAGATCCTCACCCTTTGAAGCCTGAAACTGGTATAAATACTCATTCAGAATAAACATATATATCGGTGGGGGTTGGGAGGATGAATGGGGGGAAAGGTACAGGGAATAAGAAGCATAATTGATAGGCACAATATAGACAGGGGAGGTTAAGAATAGTATAGGAAATGGAGAAGCCAAAAACCTTATATGTACAACCCGTGGACATGAACTAAGGTGTGTGTGGGGGGTGGTGGAGTATGAGGAGGTACAGGGTGGAGGAGGATAGAGGGGAGAAAAAACGGGACAACTGTAATAGCATAATCAATAAAATATACTTTGAAAAAAGAAATGAACATACAACTTATTTCTCTGCTAGCCTCTTCTGGCTCACTCCCAACTTCTTAATTTGGCCTCTCACATACACCATAGATGCAGATTTACTTTCTTTTTTAAGAGCCCATAATTATTTTTGAGGAGATGTTAAAAACCTATTAAATTCTCTGTCTCTTATGCATGTGCATGTATGTGCATGTGGTGGGAGTGCATATGTGTACAGGCGTATGTGAAAACCAAAAGAATTAGACTAATGTCCTATAACATCTGTTATAGGACAGGATGTTATAGGACATCCTATAGGAAGGAACCTGTGAGAGCAATTTAAAGTTCCTATTTATCCATGAATTTTGGAAGTTTCTGACATTGCTCACTCTTTAGGGGTGAGTGATTGAAAAGACATTCATGCTGGCAATCCCATGGGACACTAACATCAAAGACCATCCCTCTTGCCTGATAGGGTAATATTTTTTTGCCAGTCATGTTTTTTTATTTTCACATGGTGCCAGGTAGCTTCACTCTGATTAAGTAACCTCTTTTTGGACTATTGCACGCCATGTCCGTAAGTTTTCTGCTGCTGTTTCCGTGAGAGCCACAGTGAAGCAATGTGACCTGAAGATATGCTCCCTATGACCTTGTGGGAAAACTTCATTGTATTTCTTCTTGCATGGACACTTCCCTTAGCTTTCACTGCTTAAAGAGGGTTTACTGTTATTTGGGTTCTTTATTTCCCTCAACTCCTTTTCTTCATCTCAAATAGTTCTTTACCAGTACTGGGGTTAGAACCCAGTAAGAAAAATTAAAACAAGACATAGGATTTTCCCTGAGAGGATGAGTATACAGCTGGTCTTCAAATAATGTTTCTCTCAACCTCGTGTCATTATAAAGTTGTTGTGATGACTTAAGAACTTAACTTGTGTTTGTAGCAATTAGCTTGCAGTAAAAACAGTTTCCTTATATATTGTTTTGCTTAAAGTCGCAGAACCTACCAATTATGTTAAGTGAAGACTTACTGCACAAACACACACAGGATAAACCATAACAGAACTCTGGTTTATCCAGAGTTCTAGGACAGTAGAACTCTGACCCACAAACCCTGTAGCAACCAGCCTGGAAAGTCCAACTACAACCAGGCAGGATTTATCCAAGAATGGTCAGAACTGTGTCTCTGAGTGCCAGTTTCTCTACTTTTTGCTCATGCTTCCCACTCAAGACCAATCAGAGAAAGCCAACCGTGCTTCCCAAACCAATCACATGAGATTCCTCACTTTTAGTTAGTCCACTTCCTGCATCCTTATAAACGAAGCCTCCAGTCTGAGCACACTTAGAGCCTTACCATCTGTGCAACATAATGTTCCCCACTCCTTTGCATGCTTTTCAGTCTCTCACAAACACATATGATGGTGGCTGACTCCCTTGCTCTGCGTAAGTAGCACAGATTCATTCTCAGTTGGATGTTTTTTGTTTATTTCCAATTTTCCTGGGGGTTCCACCGAGATCCACTCTGCACTGCTCATCACTGTGGACACCAGTTGTTGACCTGGTGTGATACTCATGGAGGCCCCTGTGCTTTTCTGCTTGAGGTGTTTTGAGTCCATGCCACCGCAGTAAGTTAGCACCAGATCTAAGCTTGGCTTTTCTAACATTGAGTTTCTTAGCTATTTATTCCAAATTGGATACCTGGGTTTTGTTATCGGTTCTCTCTTGTTTGGCATCCTTGGTGGAATCATACCTTTCCTTTTTGTCCTTTTTTTCTCTCTTTTGTGTTTCCATTTTGTGATGTCTATTGATAAGTGTTGTTTGTGATAAGAAGGAAAACCACCAAATAAAAAATAGGCACAGACTTATAGAATTTTGTTCACAAGTCAGCTTTACAGACCGGAGAGTTTACGGCTCTCACTGAGCCAGTATCCATTTGGAAAATATTGTGCATGTCAGCAATAAAACTGAATATGTTTCTGCTTCCATCTTTAATTTTTGATCTGAGAGCTTGGCTTTGAGAGTTTTTTTGATCTGAGAGCTTGGCTTTGAGAGTTTTCAGTTTTCTGCCTGTTGGTGGGTGTGGACTGTGAGTTCTATGTTTGGAGGTATGAGGTATGTAATCAGCACTTTCAAGCAACCATTGCTAACTCTGATGGGGTTGTCTAAGCCTAAATCTTTTTAATCTTGGAGAATTTTATACTTTTTATATGTGCTCTCTTAATTTTGTTGTCTGTCTCTTTAATGGCATAACCTCACAGAGGATGCTTTGGCCTTCAAGGGCCACTCTGGGGAGCACAGAGTGTAACATGATTGCTCATTTGAGATATGCTTTGGAAAAAAAGGGAATAACAGACAGCATTTGTTGATTGGTAATAGAGGTTCCTAAACAAAATGCTCATCAAAAGTTGCTTCACTAAAAGATTCTTTGCCCAAAGCTGCTGAGAAATTAGAGAGTCATGCAATAAAAAATTACGCTCATTTCCAAGTAAATCTCCCCATCCTTGTCTTCCAGTTGCCTCCCTATATCCATCTCTTCCTTTTCTCCTTCACTGTTCTGATCTCTACTTCTGCACCTCTGTTTATTCCTTCCTTCCTTTTCTCTTGTCCAGATCACTTATTTTATCCCATCAATTCTTGTATGAATCTAAAATTCCAGTTTCCTCTAAAGATTCATTCTTCCTGTAAGTCAAATATGTAGGCAACAAAAGAATTTAAATCTTGGAAACAAGGTAAATTAAGAACTGTAACCAAAGATTTTGCTAAACCCAGAATATACGAGCAAATATTCATAGAAGAATTTAGAATTCTTTGGGGGCACACAAGGACCAGGGTTGTCTCATTTATATTAAGTTGTACATATGATGATTGGAACCTCAGATACTTCATTCTGAATGGCAAATGCTAATTAGACTTTTTGTACAGTTGCAAAAAATTGCTTGATATTGTATTTCCAACTTGTGGCATATTGACTTTTATGTCAGTGACCAAGGCTCAGAACAACTATATGAGAGATAGTATAAGAGAGCTGTACTGTCCTTACCACCTACTATATACTGGAAAGATGAAAAAAACCAAAGGCTCTCTTAAATTTAGAAAAATCTTCAGAAACCATTGAGCTTTCTTGGCCAAAGATACTCTGAATAGTTCTAATGGTTATATGTTTCACTCTCTCAGGAACATACTAGTTACTGGAAGCCTCATGAATTCAGTGAGCTCATTGCTGATACAAAACTCTTCCCTGCTACATGCAGATACAACAAAATATTGTAAGGGACTCATGTACTGTGCACATTCATGTCACCAACTCATTAAAGTCTCCTTCCTATAACATCTTCCTAAACAGCCTCTTTACGGTATGCAACCAGGAGTTTTCATCCACTGGAAGAGACATTAAAGAAAAATTGCTCTTGAACCTCCCTGAAAATGACCTTATGAGGTAGTGTTAAAAACATATACACCATTGAAACTCTAGGAAGTCAATCTTTGGGTCCACATTTCACAACTAAAGAGGCGATTCAGAATCCTATATGATGGGAAGGTTACTAATATAGGGGACCTTAAACTTGGTCCCCTATTGTAGTAATCCCCTTGCATTCTTGGAAATTTTCTAGAAAAATCTATCTTCAAACACTAACCCAAGAACTTTGGAGCAAGCAGATGACCTCAGATAGTGAACATATTTTGCCCAAGGCAGTGGACCAGAGTGCCTGTCTAATTCTTCCTTTGATATTTATATACATTCTCTTTCTCATTTTCTCAAGATCACTGTGGCCTTTTTTTCCCTTTTTCCCTTCTTCTTAATAATAATTGTTATAGAATACACTAAAGCCTTTCTTAGATTTTCCTAAATACTATCTATCCCCCTCAAACTTACCAATTGATAAATATGCCATCTATCACCAGACCCCCATAATCAAAACCTCTGGAAATTCTGGCCTCATGAAATTAAACCGGAGGGAATTGCAGCTGGTGATGTTTCCATTTGTGCCTACATGAACAGATGACCTTAAAAAAAATCAACCTGTGACTCTGCTAGTGTCCTTTTTTCCAGAAAAAGAACCAATTATTATAATCTCATGATCAGATCCTAAGTAATTCTAAATTTTAACTCAACAACTTACAGAGGGCAAAGGGCCAAATACTTGTCATCTGGAAAAGATTAATATAGGTCTAAATATATATCCCAGATAATGTAGTGCCTTGATTTCAACTCTGTGTCACAAATGACTCCCTTTTCCCTGGACCTCCACGTGCCCTACAAAATACTACTTCATTTGTGGCAAGGACACTGGTCCTGTTTGCATCACACTGACATCTCATTTACCTTAGAAATTGGTAAATGAAGAAATTGTCATAAATCACCAAGATTGGAGAGGAGATATTGTATTGTTATATAAATATATATATTTCCACAAATTAGATGTGAACTCTTAAATGAGGGCATTTACAATTATTCAAATGCTCTACCTGGAAGAATTACTGACTCTTTATGCAAAAATAGCAGTATTCACAATGGTAGGAATCAGATAAACAGAAAGACTAAGAACCTTACTCTGTCAGAAGTTAATAACAATATCACCTCTGCCTTAAATGGAAAACAGATCAATTCCAGCTTGTCATGAGTAGTGATGCACACTTGTATTGCTGTTTATACTCCATGGTATTAGAATGTAGGCAAACCCACCCACTCTGGAACTCAGCATCAGAGCAACAGCTGGAAGAGCACCAGTCACATAAGAAAGTGGGTGAAGTGACTGGAAACAGGATGAATACCGGGCAAACCTCCAGAAGCCAGGCAGTGGTATTGTCTTCTCTCCAAGCCCTCCCCACACACAGAGCCAAAAAGCAGTGAAGCAGGTTTTCCCACCCTGGTGATTACCTAAGTCTCTGCCCTACACAATTTATAGGTACCTTTCCTACAATAGGCTATGCTACTAAGACAGGTAGTCAAAGCAGCTCTACCTACATGAAAACAAACACAGGGAGACTGCCAAATTGAGGAGACAAAGAAATATGGCCCAAATGAAAGAACAGAACAAAACCCCATAAAAAGAACTAAACAAAATGGGGATAACCAACTTATCAGATGCAGTGTTCAAAACACTGGTGTTAGGTTGTTCAAAGAACTCATTGAGTATGACAACAACAAAAGGAAGAAATGAGGGTTACATTAAGTGAAATAAATAAAAATCTACAGGGTACCAACAGCGAAGGGGAGGAAGCCAGGAGTCAAATCAATGATTTGGAGCATAAGGAAGAAAGAAGCATTCAACCAGAACAGCAAGAAAAAATAAGAATTCAAAAAAAGTGAGGCTAAACTTCTGGCCGAGATGAAGGCATAGGTAAAAACACTGTGCCTCCTCACACAACCAAAACAAGGACAACAACAAATTTAAAAACACAAAACAACCAGAACTGACAGAAAATCAAACTGTATGGAAGTCCGACAACAAAGGAATTAAAGAAACATTCACCCAGACTGGTAGGTGGGGCAGAGGCAGGCAGCTGAGCAGAGAGGACTTGTGGCAAGGCAGAGGCGGGTAGACTGGGCTACGTGGTGGCTGGTGGATCAGGCAGTTCCACATTTGTATGCAGATAAACTGGGAGGAACAATTGGGGAGCCAAACAGACCACACAACCCAGGGTTCCAGTGCGGGGTAATAAAGCCTCAAAACCTCTGACTAAAAAAACCTGTGGGGATTCAGGCAGCAGGAGAAACTACTAGCTTCACAGGAGAGCTCATTGGAGAGAACCACAGAGTTCTAGAACATACACAAGCCCACCCACCTGGAAGTCAGCACCAGAAGGGCCCAATTTGATTGTGGGTAGTGGCAGAAGTGACTGAAAGCTGGCAGAGAGCAGAACAAGCAGCATTGTTTCCTCTTGGACCCCTCCCCCACATACAGCTCCACAATGCAGTGACACGTGGGTTGCCCTGCCCACCCTGGGTTGCCCCGCCCTGGCAAATACCTAAGGCTCCACCCCTTACTACATAATAGGCACTCCAAAACAACAACAAAAAAATGGCTCAAATGAAAGAACAGATCAAAGCTCCAAAAATAGAACTAAGTGGTGAAGAGATAGCCAGTCCATCAGATGCAGAGTTCAAAACACTGGTAATCAGGATGCTCACAGAAATGGTTGAGTATGGTCATAAAATGGAAAAGGAAGTGAAATCTATGCAAAGTGAAACAAAGGAAAATGTACAGGGAACCAACAGTGACAGGAAGAAAACCGGGACTCAAATCAACCATTTGGACCAGAAGGAAGAAATAAACATTCAACCAGAAGAGAAGAAAGAAAGAATAACTCAGAAAAGTTAGGAGTGGCTTAGAAACCTGCAGGACAACATTAAACATTCCAACTCTGAATCATAGGGGTACCAGAAGGAGAAGAGGAAGAGCAAGAAATTGAAAACTTATTTGAAAAAGATAATGAAAGAAAACTTCCCTAATTTGGTGAAGGAAATAGACCTACAAGTCCAGGAAGTACAAAGTGTCCCCAAAAAGTTGGATCCAAAGAGGACCACAGCAAGACACATCATAATTAAAATGCCAAAGGTTAAATATAAAGAGAGAATATTAAAAGCACCAAAAGAAAAGCAGAGAGTCACCTAAAAAAGAGTTCCCATAAGACTATCAGCTGATTTCTCAAAAAGAAACCTTAGAGGGAGTAAGGGGCTGGAAAGAAGTATTCAAAGTCATGAAAGGCAAGGACCTCCACCCGAGATTACTTTATCCAGCAAAGCTATCATTTAGAATGGAAAGGCAGATAAAGAGCTTCCCAGATAAGGTCAAGTTCAAGGAGTTTATCATCACCAAGCCCTTATTATATGAAATGTTAGAGGAACTTACCTAAGAAAAAGAAGATGATCAAAAATATGAACAGTAAAATGACAACAAACACACAACTATCAACAATTAAACCTAAAAACAAAACAAAAACAAAAACAAACTAAGCAAATAACTAGAGCAGGAACAGAATCACAGAAATGGAGATTACATGGAGGGTTATCACTGCAGAAGGAGAGAGGGAGAATGAGGGGGAAATGCAGGGATTAAGAAGCACAATTGGTAGGTACAAAATAGAGAGGGTGATGTTAAGGATAATACAGGAAATAGAGAAGCCAAAGAACTTATATCATGACCCATGGACATGAACTAAGGAGGGGAATTGTTGTAGGGAAGGGGGGTACTGTGCAGAGGGTTGAAAAGAGGAGAAATTGGGACAACTGTGATAGCATAATCAATAAAATATATTTTAAAATGGCTTTTTTCTTCCATATGGACCTCAGGATAGTTACTGCTCTTCCTGTCCAAGTGCCAACAACAAATGATGTATAGAGATTGGGAGTCAAAAAGTTTCAGTGGCTAAGGAGTTTTCACTAAATGTTTTGGCTGCCATGCAAAATAGGTATGATGGCTTGGAAATCTTCTTTTTCAGGGGGAGCACAGGGCACAAGGAGCCCTTTTAGTAGAATTTCAGTACTAAAATTTTGCTAGTAGTAGAAGTGTAATGCCAATGTCATGAGCATCAGCATAGGATTTATTTTTGCAAAGATGTTTGATGCATGAGATGCATCAAGAGATGATGGCCTAATGTATTCATCTTCACCTTTTGCATGTGCCTCCCACCGTGCCTGGGCAGTGAGTGCCTGGGCTGGACACACTTTATAAGGACAAGGCTGGCTTGATAATATCACTGTAGTTACTGAAGCTACTCATGCTCTCCTTCCATGGTCAGCTGACCCCTTTAATATTGCACACTATTTTTCTTTAGATGTCACTGTATTTTCATTCTGATTACAGTTAAAATTTGTAGGCCTAGATGTCAGTCTTTCTAAGATGAGTTTGCTTAATTCTTTTTTAATCCTTTAAACATTGATTTTTTTTAAATACAGGGAAGATATTTATTTTATTTCACAGTTTAAAGAGATTCTGCTCTTCAGCCTACAAGAACTGCCAAGAACTCTTACTTTAAAAATAATCCTTTTTCTTCTCCACTAATTGACCTGATTCTTGACTATCAGTTCTTATAATTATTCCTTGGTGTAACAGATTGGAGCTGTAATGAAAAGTTTTTAAAAATTCACTCATATATTCTAGAAAAGAAATTCGATGTTATTCTCTTATTATTGAATCTCTTATCTTATTTTTCATATGAAAATTCTCAGTAGGAGACTAGAAAACAATCTTTACTTGAAGTCAAATTGTGTGGGTTTTTTAATCACTTGATAATTATACTAATATGAAATGTTTGATATTTGTGAAAACATCAAGTCACTGTTAGTTTTGCTAATGTGAGAAATTAATTTAAATTTCTAAGCCTCAGGGTTTTTAAAATCTGTAAATTAAAGATAACAATAGCCAACCTGACAACTTCACAGAGTAGTTGTGAGAAAAATCTATTTTTCCAAAATACTTCATGGATAGTAAAGTGCCCCATAGTCATATTATTTCATTAAAAGTAGTTTTAATAATAATCATTCTTAGAATACTTAGTTTTTGTGTAGTACACATGTTCTGTGGTCCTGCCCAGAAATTTTCTCTAAGACTAAGCATGGGAAGGTCTCTAAGACCCCAGCTGCTGGAAGTTGACCCTCAGCCATTAGCCTTTGAGTGTTATCTCAGTTGAAATCACCCTCACTCAAGGTCATATCCCTTTCCAGGGACAGCCCATATCCAATGACTAATCAACACATTGGTACAGATGACCCCCTCACCTCAAATTGGAAAATGATAAAGGGCTATCCAAACTCTAGAACTTCCCTCCAGGTCAGCCATCACTGGGACGGCATCCCTGCTCAACCTCTCCTAGGGCTAATCCAAGACCATTCCCTAATAAACATCTAACACACTAATTTTCATGTTAAAAATCTACATTCTAGAAAACTCAAAGTGCAAATTTGAGTGCTAGATCCAAAAAAACAGGTGCTCAGGTGGGATTTTAGAGCTGGCTCACCCACGGTCCAGTTAGAATGTGGAACTATGGGTACATGGAAAACAGAAGACCTTGGCACTAACAGTGCAATTATTTCAATGTTCGTTAGTGGTGACCTGGGATGCTGTATCTATGAAAGAGTGTTGCACCTTTAGTTGGTGCCAGGTATCAAGCATTTGGGAAATAGTAAGTATAAGGACAATAGAATTGGGCAGCTATTGATAAAATTACACTCTGGAAAAGATAATAAAAGCTGAGAGTGATTCATTGGCAATAAAAAACAAGTGTGAAAGCCAGAGGACTTCTTTGGTAGCATAAAAAGAAGCTCTCATTTCCTTCAGTGGAGGGCAGAGAAAGCATAAGTCCAGCTCCAGGATTTAATCCTAAAGAAAATGGGTTTTATAGAAGGTTAAACTCCAAAAACACCTGGTTTGCCATGCCAAGGTTACAGTCCAGATTAGAAGAGAATGGGTCCCTGAATGCAGCCTGGAAACCTGAGTTGAATGTGCCTGTAAATCTTGCATCCCAGCTTTTCCTCAGCCTGCAGAAGTGAAAGCTAGCACTCCCCCTTTGTTTGAAGAGCACTTCAGAAGCCTGTCTATTGCAAAACAACATATGCCTCCTTAGGGTCTGCCCCTCCAGGCCACTAAGGCAATAACTAGAGTTAAGGCTGGGGATATGCAAGGCCTTGCCAGGGTCAAAAAGGACTTTAACTCTGAATGAACTGTAGGACTTAGGCAATATGGACTGGCAGGAGTTGGAAGTGTGCGTACAGGACTGTATTTGAAGTGTGATAGACCAAGAGGTGGGAGAACATAAATTTGGGAGGAGAGAACTTACCCTTAATGAGAGCACTCTCCCAGGACACATAATTTAATACCCTGCAAGCACCTGGGAGATGCTATGAATGTTCTGCTAGGATGGCTCCCAGAAGCATGGAAAAGGCTAGGTCCTACACCAATGAGGTAGAAATGCCAGAATTTCCATAGCAGACAGTGAAAGAAGGAATTGAAAATTCAAGAAACTAGGTTTGTTAGAAAGGATGAAATTTTGGAAATTCCACTAGGTGGCTATATTCCACAGAAGGGTCTGAAGGATATGCCATTACATAGCAATAAAGAATGCACTGGTGAGAATGGAGGCAGCATCACTAAGAAGGTCAAGGCTAAGAGTGGGCAGATCAAGGCTCCAAAACGGTGATGCGAATCATAGGATCCTGAAAAATCACTGAAGCCAATAGCAGCACCTTAACCAATTCAAGCCAGGTGGACCCAATCATCACAATGAGTGATGAAGTTGGAGTGACCACCACAGAAACCTGACTCAGAGTTATCCAGACTGTTAAGAGATCATAGCACATTTTGGGGCAAAACAGATGAGCAGCTATGTGTACAGTAAGTCCTCACTTATCATCAATAGGTTCTGTGATCTTAAGCAAAATGCTGTGTAACAAAATTCAATTTTACCATAGACTAATTGATATAAATAAGAGTTACACTCTTACGGGACCTCATCAATGTTATAATGAAATGACACTGAACATAACAACGTTATTCAGGGACCTGCTGCACTTGAATTTGAACAGTCAATGGAAATCAAGTTGGTAGATCAGGAGACTGGGAGCAGCTGATTCAATAAAAGGTCACAATCTTTACTGGTTTCTGGGTCTGAGACAATATTCAGATCCAGAACTCACTGACTGAAAGAAAGTCTAGTTCTCCAAGAAGGCAGACATACAACACTGGCCAAATGTATCTAGTAATAATTTTTCCCAGTGCTTCCCCCAAGGCACCTAGTGCTATCTATGAGAGTAATTTATTCTAAGGAAGAGGAATGTCTAAACATTTTGAGATCTGTCAGACAAAGATCTGAGATGATTCCTAGAGACTCAAACATAATCATACCTCCTTCCTTATTAGAGTAGGGGCATTATGGGGGTCTGTTCCAGTGTGTCCTGGGAACAATCTATCATTCATTCTCCCAGTGCCCAAATGTATAATTGGAATAGATACACTTGGCAATTGGCACAATGCCTACCCAACCAAAACCCTCCGTGCCCAAGGACCACACTGGGTTCTTGACTTATGAGGTAAAAACTACTATAGTAGGGACAGCCATGTAAAAGGTCCTAAAACTTCTCCCTACCCTCTTTTACAGTAATAAGCAAGATCCCTCAAATTAAATATTGGGATAGATGGCAGAAATTAGTGCCATTCTTAAAGCTCTAAAGCTTAAGTTGTATAGAACTCACCACATCTCTGTTTAATTTACCAATCTGGACCTTGCAAATACCAGATGCATCCTACAGGATGGCAATGGGTTACTCTAAACTCAACCAAGTAATAGATCAGTTGCAACCACTGTGTTTGGGGTGGATTCTTGGCAAGAATGAATGAATATAGCTTTAAGTATATGGGATCTGGCCACTGATCAGACATATACATTACTTTTCATCTCTGTCCAAAAGAGGAACAGAGTTTGCATTTATTTGACTGAAGAGTAGTATGTACTATTTTGTTCCAGTGTTATGTCACCTCTCCCTTCAGCTGTCATAATATAGAACAGATGAACATCTCATAGAACATTACCCTAGTCCACTCTATTGATCATATTCCATGATCAGAATGAATAAGGAAGAATGGCTGGCATTTGGGTAAAGAGAAAGCCCACAAATATTCAGGGACTCTTCACATTTTTCCCACGTACAACTTATTCATTTTGCAAATTTTACCATAAAAAAAGAAAACCCAAGGCTTGGTAGACCTTTTTGAGTTCTAGATGCAGTGAATTCCACCCCTGGGAACTGCTCTGTTATACATATTGGGTGACAGAAAAGGCTGCCACCTAAGGGTTAGGCCCAGGACAAGAAAGAGTCCTGCAGCAAGTCTGGCTGTAGTGTGATGCCCTGTCACTCAAGCCAGATGACCTGGCATGCCCTTACATGCTGTGTAAGAGAGGTTGGTGATGGAAAAACACACCACGTGGAGTTTATGGTATGTGTCTACTAGGGAAGCAACAATGCAGGTCCAGAGGACTTGGAACAAGAATATGCCTTTGGAAGCAGAGAACTGTACCTACACGAAGAAGTGGATTCGTATGGTGCAAAGGTAGGCTGCGGCAGAGGGCGTGCTTGGCTCGGATGTTTTTCAGGAATGAGGAACTTAGTTTCCAGCTGCTGAGAATCCTCCTAGAAGATGGCGCTTTCAGTTCTTTTGACAGTTACATCAGCTGAAAAAAACTGCCTCACTCAATGTCACGCCTTGTCCTGAGGGGGCGGGGGTGTATATCCAGTGACTCTCACTGAGGGGGTATAATGGTTCTGGAACTTTCCCCAACTTGGATCAACTCTGGACCATTGCCATGAGCCAAATGGGGCTGTCAAGAGCTTTACATCGGGTTCCATCTCTTTCAATGCACACTCCTGTTTCTTTTGCTCTCCATGGGTGTTGCTCTCACTGTTCTTGTAAAAGACGGGTCTAGGCTAACGTGTTTGCTGTAGGTGACTGACCCTCACTGCTGAGGAAAAGAAAATCCAGATTCAGAATGAGTGGGGAGCTGAAATTCCTGGGGTCATGTTTTTTTTCTCCTGTAAACTTCATTGAGAAACTGAGACTGTTAAGTGGCAGGGAGCCAGGATGAAAGGTTTTATAACATGTGTGTTTGGTTGGAGTGAGGGGTAAAGTTAGTGGAGTTGGAGAAATAAAGGAAAATATGCACCATTTATAATGAGAAGCCATGAGGGAGAGAGAGACGGGGAAAGTCAGAGAGAGTCCCTGGTCTGCCTACTTTCCATTTCTCAGGGCTAATTAATTAGAACCCAACTGTAATTTCTTGACATTCCCCTGAATCTGAGACCCACTTCTGCATAAATTCTAGAAACATGCAAATAAGCAAGCTGCAATCTCTGAGTTAGCTTGCTTAAGGTGGTCACTCCGTTAGCAGTCAAGAGTCTTGACTAGAACAATTATATAGTCTCTTCAGGTTTCAAAACTGTTTTGACATGTGTTTTTGAATTATTATAGAAATTAAGATTCTGTGCTAATGTTTTAGATGCACAGAGTGGAAATGAATTGAAATTTGTATTAGTGCCCCATAGAGACTTCGCTAATATTGTGGTGTCTGAATTCTGGCCTCACAAGTGAAATAGAACTAGGCCAGAATTATCATTCATATTGTTCTTCTTCCATACAAAGGTCTTTGGAGCAAGAAATCCATGAGAATGGAAAAGTTGCTTTGTTCTTCCTGACGAGACATTTTGCAGAGAGGCAGGATTGGGAGTGAGAGAGAACAAGAGTGAAATCATGTTGACGTCATTTTAATGAGAGTAAATTTATAATTAGAATTCTGATGAGTTTGTCACTTCTCATTTCAAAAGTTAATCTTCGCAGATAACAAATTAGTCAGATTTGAGAAATGATATTGTGTCATTATCAAAATAAATATGGGAAGTTAGATGTCATGCCAACAGACAGGCAGCAAGACCATCCTGCCTGATTCTAGTGAGCCTGGAGATGACCATGAGGGTAGGGATGCATGAAGCAGGGAGCTTTCCGAAGGACACTGGTTTTCAGAGTGAGGTACCCAAAGCAGTGGCATCGAGCGCCACCTGGGAACTTGTTGTAAATGTCCACCTCCACATTTCTGCAGCATGCCCTGAACTCTAAATTACCGCAAGTACTGTCCTTATGAACACCATTGACCATGGATATCACTTGCTAAGATGACATGGTTTTCCTTTCCCAGACTGGTGTATCTTTGTGTGATGAACTACTAGTTGCTCAGAAATAAAGATGATAAGGTTCAGATCTGTTGGATTCCAGGAAATGAGCCTCATTGTCTCATTGCAGGTAGTGTGTAGATTGTGGTGACAGCCGAGGTTTACACTGCTGGGTTACACCCCAAGGACTGGTTGGAGAAGAAGGGAAAGGATGAAAAGCAATGTGGAAGGAGTGAGAAATGGGAGTGAGAATTTTGCTTTCCACTCTTGCTCCTAGTTTCTCCCTGCATCCCCTTGAAACACAGTAACTTTTGCTTGATGATTATGGTAAAAGACCTTTTCTGGGACAAATGTTTTAATTGCATAATTACATAGTCCTTCAACCAAATTTGTTTTCTAAACAATGTCCTATTAGAGATTAACTTAATATAGATGCAGTATAAGGATTCTTCATATATCTTCCTGATAGGGAGTTGTCCAAATCCATTTTCTTCTACTCATTAGACCAGCCACATTTAATCTGGGTCAAAAACAAAAATACCAATTAAACTTAAATTTCTTTTTTTAAATTTTTTATTTTAGTTTATTCAGTACAGTTTCTATCCTTTATTGCCATTCCAGCCCACCCACCCATCCCTCCCCTCCTCCCTCCTAAACTTAAATTTCAAAGGGAGTAACAAGTCACAGAAGATGTATGGGTTGCTTCTCCCATCTTCTTTAAGTCTTCATGAGCATTTTGGGATTTTTAATAATTTTTAATTATAGTTTACGTTCAATATTATATTACTTTCAGGTATACAACATAGTGATTAGACATTTATATAATTTATGAAGTGATCACTCCAATAAGTCCAGTACCCATCTGACACCATTCATAGTTTTTGCAATATTATTTACTATACTCTATTTTGGCATTTTCTTAAATTATTTTATCCAGACTCATTTCTAGTTACTAATTTACTAGGTGATCTTCTATTGCATGAGAAAAATTGGCCTTAGAATGCTGGCATCTACTATCATAAAATAAGTGGTAAGCCCACCATGTTTTCATTGAGTCTCAAAGTACTAGTTTAGAATATTGGTAATAAGATGACATGTTAATGAATCATCAAATGTATTGAACTTAAAAAAAAGTAAGTCACTATAGTCTTTTATTCTCAGTACTATTTAGTGTCACCTGAAAAGGGAAAAATGGCTAATGGAATGCAATTTAAATACATTAAGTACTTTATGTTTTTCCCCACTGTCCTTTTTCCTTTTATATTGTATTTATTACAGCAATCAATCAAAAGAGCATACTTTTGAACTAACTTTGATTTCTCAATTTCTAAAATTTGATTGGTATTGGTTCTCTGAGCAGATGTATATAGAACTTGCCACCAAGAGTGCTAGTTGGTTTGACTAGGGAGATGAGTAAGAAATGATGGTCCAGCTCCATCTTGTTCCACTATCCAGGCAGAGAGCAGCTAATTCCTGCCAGGTCCTTGAGACTCTCCATGATCACCCAAATCTCTTGTGATCCTGGATTTCTCTGCACACTTCTGTGCACCACTTACTTGACACTGATCACCCACTGCTTGAATTTTTGTAGCTGTTTTGTTCTAACAGCTGGATTGCAAACCCCCTGAGCACAAAAGCACTCTTTTCTAACCCACACATATTAGAGTCATAGATCCTTTTAAAACATTAAGAAAAAAGCTAGTTTGGCTTCCTACTCACTTGGGTCAATAAATATGCATTGTTTTTAATGTACTACACTAATAACTCTCCTCAAAGATTGTCTCATAGCAGGAACAATGAAATGTTTCCCCAAGAATCTTAAAAGTCATGCAATTCAGCGATATTCTAGAGAATGTTGTTCTCTAAGGCATGCTTGAAAAGAAAGCTGTAAAGGGAGAAAAGAGAATATCACAAATTTAAGCAGAAGTAAATAGTGCTCCTTCTGAAAAGACTGCATATGTAACTAAAGAAAGCCAGATGGTTCTTCATTAGGAAGATATGAAATTTGATATCAGCTTGATTGTCAGCTTTTCTTCACTTCTAAAGTTCGTCTCAAATAACAAATTAGATTGATTGTCCTAGAATTTTCTTCTAAGAGCTTTAGGATGATTTTGAGTTTGTTTTGAGGGATTAAATCAGTGTTATCTTGATATGTATCATACCTTTCTGCTTTGGAATAAGCCCACGCTCTCTCTCTTTTTAAAAAGTTTTTATCTTTTAGCATATGTAAGTCCATATATTAAATCTTCCTTTGTGTCCTATTTCTGCGTTTTTCTAGGGTGTAAAGGGTCAGAGCTCCAGGTGTCTCTTTCTCTGCTTGTCCTTCTCTTTCAGGGCTCACTGTCCATTCTTTTCCTGTTGATTGTGTGTACGCTTGCTATTGGTGTCATAAAATATTATGTTATTGACATACTAATTACTGTCAGTGTAATACAAAATTATAGTTAAAACACCGTCATTAGGGTTGAGAGGAACGTTTTTACTACAAGGTAAGATTGAGTGTTAAAGTATAAAAAAGCTCTCTCAAGACCTTGCCTATATACATTGGCTGTATAATAATACATGGGAGCTTGCAGTGTATAGAACATGACAAGTGTTTATAATTCTTGAGAATGCCAGTGATGTCAAGTACATGGAAACTCTCTGCCCATCAGTGGTAATAAACTTCAAATGTATTCTTAAATATGAGTGACAGACAGCCTTGCAGTCGTGTTACTCAATTTCTTCTGATACTGTATGTAATGCTTAAAGTCTGATTACTGGAATTTAGGGCAATTTCCCTCCATTTTCTAGGAGGATGTCATAACCTCATCTCAAAGATACATTTGCATCAAAGTAAGTGACTGAGGCTTTTAAAATGAGTCAGAGATGCTAATTTTTCAGGGCTCAACTGCAAAAACCCTTCTCTTTCCAGAAGCAATGTGGTCACAGAAGAGGTAGTCACTAAATGTCCATGGGCCCTAGGGGATCAGTGCATGAACTGCAGGGAGCCCGGAAATCTTCTGAAATACTGCACATTGGTGCACCTGTTCATTTTTTATGTAAAGAGATTGATCATTTTATCCAATATATAACAAAGTTAAGAATCATATCCCTAAAAGAAGGCAGCAGCAAAGGAAAATAGCGTGATCTGAAAACCTGTGTTTAATTCACTGAAAGATGAGCATTGGACAACAGCGATGCACGGCAAGCTGGGTGTCTGAGCCACTTACCTTAGGAAGCACAACTTTTCCAAGTGTAGGGGGCAGGGATGCAATGGGGTAGACAATGCTAAACCTTACCATTTCCCAGTTTGTGAAGGGCTATCTGCACCCAGATGTGACATTTCTTTTTAAATCAACTCATCAATATCCAGGACTTTAGTTAAGGGTGGCATAGAGGGGAAGAAAAAAAAACCAAAACATTCCTTTCTTTTTGAAGAAAGACACTTCAAGCCATGAAAGCCATTTCAGAGAGGACATGCTGGATTTAGGAGTGGTTTCCAGAAAGAGGCTACCAGCAGTTTTGCTGTTTCTGGTATCAAAAAATTCATTGAAAAATCTCCTGTGTAGGTTCGAGATGGCTAGGATAATTAAAGAAAATAATCTTAAGGCAGAGGGAAGCAGTGGAAGTGTTCTTTCTGGATATTAATTTGTTCTACATTTGATTGGAAATACTTAGTGAAACCTTCCTGGCTATCTTTCTTGGAGTGCTGGAATTTTCAGCTCAGTGTAATTGTAAGAGTCTAAGTATCATCTTGTCTAGAGAAGGGAAGCAACCTAATTTTATAGGAATTGGGACACTGGGCTCTTCATGGCTAAATAAAGCACTCTGTTCAGTCTGTGCTGACCTCCTCCTCCTCCACCTCCTCTTCCTTCTTCTCCCCTTTCTCCTTCTTTCTGCCTATACAAAATGAAGAGAGCTCCTGAAAAGGACCCTGAATTTACCCAGCACAGTTATAAGCTAGTTACCCAAACAAAGAAGTTATTCATTTCAAACTCCTACCATGTATAAATTTATTCTAAAACATCTTAAGACATGATTGTCAGGAAGATTTGCTTAAACATCACGGAATAGACTGAATGTATGAGGGCTTTATGATTTGAAGGATGATTCCCTGGCATCCTCTGTGCTGCAGAGTGGTGAAGAATCTGGGACATCAGACATAAAGTGTACCCCAGTCTGGGTAGATGAATACAGGTTGACACACGTCTTGGAGTTGTCCCATGCCGTCCAGATGGCCATGGGGCAAAGAGTTACCTCCTTCTCCATCTTCTTCAAATAAATATACACTAGCCTCCAAAGGGTGTTTGAGTTGCCCTTTCATCGTTTCTTTGGTAAGCATCCTGGGCTACAACAGAATATATTTGGAATTAAGTCCTGGCACAACATAGGGACTCCCTCAATGAGTCTTCCTTCACAGGGTGACTGAGATCATTGTTCCTTCCTTCCATAATGGTAGCTTCCTCCTGGACAATTCATATCATGTTCTAATTCTTCCCAGGCAAGATGAACCCATTGCTACTCAATGTCCCCATATTTTCTCTCGGGACACAGCCAGTTGTTCAGAGCTCTTGTTCAGTCCCAGGATCCTTCTAGTCTAGTCTTCTCAGGTATCTTGACTGGATGTCAATGGAGCTTCATCTGCTTTAACAGGTATTGCCTCCTCATGGCTGAGGAGGGCCCTTTGGTCCTCAGGAAGATAATGGAAGGTGCTTCAACTGTTGTTCTACCTCTGCCCAGTAACAGGGCTGTGGTCTCACTTTGTCCTGAAGTTTTTGACGCAAACAGTACAGTGACCATGAGAATTATTTTTTTCCCTCAAAATCTCCCATCTGGTTTACATAAGAAATGTTAATCCTCCATTTAACAAAATTTAGTCATGCATCTTATAAAATAAAAATATGGCCTTTTTAATGTATAAAAGCACACAATTCCCTTTCATCCCACAGGGGTCTCTCCACTTTATATTTCAGTGAAGTCATGCATTAATTAACAATGATCCTAGAGTTCAGATAAATTCACCTTGTCCCAAATTTCTCTCTAGTGATCAATCTTTCTCCTTTTATCAGGGAAAGAGAATTTGGTGCTTCCTGTCAAGTTAGAAATTGTGAAACACAGATTCCTTAAACATGATTACCAAGGAAGATGTCAAAAACTTGACTTATTGGGGTTTTAAATATCCTTGACTAAATGGGGCTGGAATGGGACTTTGGCAATTGCTGCCTTTGAAATCTTGGTTTCCAGTTCCCATTTACATTTTCTAAGGTGAATTTATGGTTTGGGGATCCAAAATTAGGACCAAGTCTTAAGTTAAATTCAGAGCTTGAAGAGAAAATGTCACGATATTTAGTGTGATCCAGCCATTAGCCACACTGTCCTCATGGTGCATATTCCTTGAAGATAGGATTTGCTCAATTTCACAGGCCCTGCACAGTAGCCACTTTATTTTCAGACCCCTTTTGAATGGATAAAAACCAACCTTATTTTATAATATTTAGAGGTATTTATAATGATGTTTCGGGAAGTTAGAAGATGGACCGACATAATTAGTCCCAAGGCCACAGAGCATATTGGGAATGCCAATAGAGGGTCAGTCTCTCTAAAAAATAAAAAAAATAAATAAAATAAAATGAATAGAAAAACAGCACTGTATTTGTGAACTGTATTTATGTGTAAAAAGATTCCAGTATTGAGAATGTATGTTATAAAATAGACTTTCTTTGTAACTAGGCTCTGTAACTATAAAGCCTATAGCAACTTTGAATAATTTGGTTTATTTTTTTGGTGATGTTTTAAAATGCACTTTTAAACAAAAAATGATGAAGGTAATTTTGTATTTTTTTCAATTCTCCCAACTTTCGATTTACAATAATTGTATGATGAGTGTGTTTTGAATGAATCACTGTGCTTAACTGAAAGTGTTTCTGATTTAAAATTTATTTCTTGCTTCTAAGAAGTCTTAATCAAAGTAATAGTAATATATTCTCACAAAGGATGGAATGATGAAGCATATTATTCGTGTCACAATGTAGTAATCAGAAGGCCATTACATTTCGTTGAACATGATGCCCTGTGACAATGAGCTAGTAGCAGCCACGAGCACTCTGGGAGGAAAGTATGTGAATCATTGCAGGGATAATATTGTCTTTAATAATAAACACTGGGGATAAGGCCTTCATTATTCCTGCTATTGCTTAGACTATAGGTTTATCTTCAAAGTTGGCATTGATGATGGCAAAACTAAGAACAGTATCCACAGAAATAACAAAGTGTAAGTTAATGTATACAGAAGCCTTGACAAACAGCCCTTCCTACTGCTTCAATGCAGGGCCCGTATTTACATTTAGTGGATAACTGCTGAAATGATAAGACAGTATTTTCCAAACAGTGATCTGGGGTTCTAGTAATTCTTGCATATTCCCTCCGGGGATACTTTTAGTCAGGAGTGGGAGGTGGTAGGGGGTTGGATGGCTTCTCCCTCTTATTCTTTTATTTCCTATTCAAATCCTAAATTCCTCTGTGGTGTATATTTTAAGACCTTTCTTTTCCATGATTGCCTTGGCTCCTAGATCCTCTGTTCTCCCAATTCCAGAGCTGCTTGGTGTTCCAGCCCTGACTTTTGGTCCTCAGCCACATGCAGCCTGGCACTGAGGGACCTCTCTGAAAAGACTATAAATTTCTTGAGGTCAGAGGCTGTGCATTATGTTCACTTTTTATTTTCCAGTGCACATGGTGTTATGCACACGGCAGGCACACAATGAAAGTTTGCTGAATTGTATGCAAATTACATAATTATAGCATTTTCAACCTTATAAGACATTCAGAAATCATTTATTTCAAGTTCCAGTTTTACAAATGAGGAAAAGGAAGCCAACAGAAGTTAAGTTCTTGCTCAAGGTCATATGACTAATGTATATTTTAAAATTATCCAAACACTTTATTTGCTTAGGAAATAGACGCTTCATTCATATTCTTGCATCCCCGATTTGTTTTCTTAATAGACTTCTGTTTTCATCAACACTGCAAAATTGTACCTCATCCTCACTACTGCGGGGATAAGTGAGAATTTGTCATATCTGCTGTTCTCTTTAGAGCTCTAATGCTGTGATTAATATGTGCAAACATATTTGCTAATGCTTGCAACAAGCTTTCTTTTTTAACTCGATAGTTTCAAGCTTTATTGTCTAATCTCTATCTTTTGTGCCAATCAGAAGTATTTCATCTCTCTGCTCACACAGAGCTTTGTTTCTGCTCTATTTCAGTGCTTACCACTATTAGTCATGCATTGTGGTTTGATGGATGGATGTGTGTCTCCACTACTGCTCCAGGGCTGTTTGAGAGCAGGGGAGTCCGTAGTGATCACCTTGACGTCTCCATATTACCTAGCCCAGTGCTTGGAATACAGCCGACACTTCAAAAATGGTGAAAAATTGTTTTATCCAGTCTAATACAGTGGAATGATCATTATAAGGGTCTGCTCCTAAAAATCAGATATTTGGCATCAAAATGCTAACCAACCAAATCTTATTGCCCATTATTTTAAAAGGAGAAAAATTAAAATCCACTATATGTCAAGATACAACAACCAACCAAGTCCTAATATGCCACTAAAACTCAGAAAATGTCTGGGTAGAGTAACTGCCATGTTAGGAAGTGAGAACTTAACCACTCCTTCCTAATCATCCAACATTTAGTAAGGCTGTTAATTATGCTTTGTATGCTTTGTAAAACATGTACAGTTTTACTCCATGTCACAGTGTTATGTTTGTGACGAGGTCTAGAAATGTATACAGAGCAATAAATATAGCTGTTAGGGGGAAAAGTAAATAAAAATTGTAACACGGGGGAAAGAAGGGGAAGAGTCATCAGAGAACATGTATAAAGGACATATGGACAAAGCCAAAGGGGGGTAGGATTGAGGGTGGGAGGGGGGGTGGGTGGGGTGGGGGATAGTGGTAGGGGAAAATGGAGACAACTGTACTTGAACAACAATAAAAACATGTAATAAAAATTCATTTCTTGTAATGAATTCTTTGTCATTTGCAGCCTGAAAAAGTTGGGAAGAAAACTGGGGAGAAGGGTTGAAGCCATTGTTTGTCAGGGTTACGGAAGGAGATGGTGTGAAGAGTGAACATGGCTGGGTGACGAAGGGTGATTTCAGGCGACTATCGAATCAGAGGAACTGGTAAGGACGTGCCATCTTTCTGAGGCTGCTCTGAGGCTGCCCTGATGCCGCTAAACAGGAGGCTGTGGTCAGTCTTCAAGGAGCTGGTGGAGGCTTTACACTAACAGCAACCAAATTTGCTTATTTAAAACAAAAAAAAGTTTTTTCTTAACCAGGATTCTTATACTGTCCCCAGTACGTTCCGGATGTTTGTTATCGCACCTGCGTGAACCCTGGTGCTGCATCTGGTCTTAGGGTCCGTTCTCTTAACCCCAGGGACAGCGGGACACCTCCTCACTGCGTGCACGCCTTGGGGTGCTGTATTTGGTGTAGCCGAAGAGTTTTATTTGTACATTATGTTGTTAGTAACGTTGTGCTGAGTTTTGGTACATAAGTACATTTTTTTTTACTGTTATAGACAGGAAAACACTGTGCTTAAAGATACATATGTTATGTGAAGTTTGTATATTAAAATTTAAGAGGAAGTGTAGTGAGGAAATCACCAATAGGGGACATATTCTGTGGAAGTCTATATAGTCTCAGATTGCTTTGTTCCACTTCAAGAAGTATCTAATTCTTCCAAGGAAATAAAATATACAAGTTATTAAAAGTATTTATCAAGTGCAGTGTTTATAGTGTTGTCAAACATACTGTGGATGAGACGTGGATGCATCAGGCGAGGATCCAGAAACAGGGCTTGTCCAAAGTCAGCTGAGCTGCCTGGTGGGAAGTGATCAGGTCTGAAAGCAACACGGGGGAGTCCAGAGTTGCGGGGTCCTGTGTTTCAGAGGGAACAGCTGCGCCTGGAAAGACTTGTTGGCATCTTCCCAGGTAACGGTAGAAATCACGTATGTGTATGAGCAAGACCCCACTCTTATTTAAAAACAAATATATTCTTCACAAGGTAAGGTATCCCTGTGGGGGCTATGGGAGAGGGTCGTTATGTTTGTTTGCAAGTTGGGTTTTGCCTTGAGATGGCTCTTTGAGAACTGTATCTTCCTAGGGATGGTGCTTCCATCGGGGGCATTGGTGTGGAGCAAACACAAAGACCCTTAGTAATGAAGCCTCTGTCTTCAGTTCCTTGCAGGAGAGAGGACAGAAATGGGGAGGTCAGGAGCACATCATAACACTGGGGCTCTGTTCAGTGTGACATCACAGTAACTACCAATTATGCTGTTTAAACATTCATTTGTAAACTTTAATCCTTGCAAGGGAATCTACCTTAAGACAAACCGGACTGAGTAAGTACAGATTTGTAGGTTATAGGAACCAGATAAAAGTGCAGCTAGTACCTACCGCCTGTGGTTGTTTGCTGCTGAGCATTCACTCCCCTTCCCAGATTTCCTTTGGCCACCACGGCCCGTTCTCGGCCATCCAGTGTGTACTGTCGACCTCGCTGCTGTCTCCGGGGAATGGGTCCTACAGTCTTGACTCTAACAGTGTGTCTCTTTCCCTCACCTGAGGGGCTGGGTTGGGTTATCCTGCCAGGCTAGCGAGCAGAATTTGACGTGAGGTGTCTGCTAGGGTGGCCACCAGGAGGTTTCTAAAAGAAAGAAAGAAATTTCTGTCCTGCGCACCACTTCCGCTTTTGGTAATGTAAGAAAGTCAGGTCCAGAACTGATACTGTGTCTTTTATTGTTGTTATTTGTTTGTTTTATGTTTTTTATTTTGTTTTGATATGCTTTTGGGTTTTGCTTCCACAGGAAGAAACCTTGGAGCTCTTGGAGGAGGACATGTGTGTCGTAGGGGTGGGCTGGGTACAAGCGACACCAAGAAAACTAGAGGAGCAGAGAAACCAGGCCCTTGGTGACAGTGTGAGGGCTGCTGGGTCAAGCTTTACCTAAAGCTCGTCCCTGTGGGGATAGAAAATACTCCTGATGCTGGCGTATTGTAAACCTCATAGGCACTGTTTTGACATGATGACATGTGTGTGCACATACCATGTGTATTCAGTGTGCATGTGGCCACAGTGAGAATCAAAAACTTTGAAATACGATGATTATGACAGTGATCATGAAATGGCTCAGAACAGAGTGAAGCAAAACCATCTTATAGCAGGTGAATAATTGGCCTTCAATGGTAATATATCTAAAATTGTCTGGGAAAATCCAAGTGAATCAACTCAAAGATTTTAAATTAATGAGAGTTCAAAAATACCTGAATCAAGAAAAATGCACAAAAAAATCAATCTATATATCATTTATAATTGCTAAGCAAATATAATGGAAAAAATCCCATTTACAATAGCACCTGAAACACATTAATTAATTATGAAACAGTATAAAGAGATGTGGAGGTTTCATATGAAGAAAATTACAAAAGCTTAAGAAAGATATAAAAGAAGATTGGAGTACTTTTTAGCTAGATGGAAGGACTCACTATTTTAAAGGTATAAATTCTTTTTAAATTAATGTTATAACACTACTACTATATTTAATATAGTTAAAAACTTGACAAGTTATTCTAAAGATTTAGAAGGAATTTATCGGCTGCTTTAGAAATTGTTATTTTTTAAAGGTTTCATTTATGTATTTTTAGAGAGAGGGGAAGAGAGGGAGAGAGACAGAGAGAAAGTAACATCAATGTGTGGCTGCCTCTCACGTGTCCCCTGTTGGGGACCTGGTCCACAAGCCAGGCATGTTCCCCGAATGGGAATTGAACCAGCGACCCTGTGGTTTGCAGGCCAGCGCTCAATCCACTGAGCTACACCAGCTGGGGTACAAATTGTTATTTTTGTGTAAATATGAAAAAGTGTCTCTTCTCCCTTCCAGGCCCCAAATTAACTGAGTGGTTCTGCGGGGCAGTAAGTGAAAGTGTCAGACTCTGAGACAGACACCAGTTTGAAGGGTTTTTCAACCAAGCTATTTAATCTTTCTCCCCAATACAACATTAAGTTAAAATAAAACACCACCCAAATCGATTCCTCAGCCCTCCATTGATGACAACTTTTCCCAGGAGCTTTGTTAAATGCCTGGAGGAACTGGGCATTTATGTTTTCATCTCATGTGGGACGGTGGTCACAGCCTTCCCTCCAGAGGGACCTGCCTCCTCTTTAAGGACCAAAATGTCATTTAGTGATGTCATCACAAACAACTTTTCTTTCCCTTCTCAGGCACTGGAGTCCTCTAACAGAGATATGAAATTGCATAGACTCAAACATTTTTATGACAAGGTCGAGCCTGTAGAACAGATTACACTATTCTTCCCTCTCTCTAATTAAGATTTATGTGCCACCTCACAAGAACAGAGTGAACAGCCTATGGCTGGCTGCACTCTGCTCTCCGAGTGACGTATGGTCACAGCGAAGAGAGAACTTCCACATTTGCATTCATTTTCACATTTCATATTCTTTCAACAAAGGCTCACAGCTCTGCTTATCAAAGATGTGCAGATTCAACAAAGGTAATTCTTTTGCTCAATTAATTAATTTTATAAAGATAGGACAGATGGTCACTCTTAAAGCTGCTGATGGGGTAAAGAGAAAAGTACACTCATGTAGTGATGGTGAGTGTGCATATTGGTGCAGAATTTCTGGTGAGCAATCCAGCAATATACATTAAGATATTTAAAAGTGCTCATTATATCTTACCCAATAATTTCACTTCAAATCATCTCTTCCATGGAATAAGATATGCACCCAGATATCTACAAGGGTGTATTTTTCCTATTAAAGTAGAAAAAGATGTGAAAATAAACACTGAATAAGGAATAAATAAATAAAGATTCACTATGAAATAACATCCAACACTTAAAGCATATTTTTCCTCCCTGTAATTTGTCATTTTAAATCAAGCTGTAACATATATAAACTACACCAATCTTATATCCAAAATTCAATGAATCTTATATATTTGCACACCTTCGTTCTTAACCACCACCCTAACTTAGAGCATGTTCCTGGAACCTCAGAGGCCTCCTCCCTTCTGCCCGACAATACTCAACAAAGGCAGCCACTGTTTTTAGTTTTATCACCATTAATAAGAATTTGCCTGCTTGTTAACTCACGTAAATGTAATTGCACAGTACATACATTTTTCTGTGTCTGCCTTCTACGATGCTGAATGTAATTATAGTTCACTCATTTTCCATGATGAATACTGTTTCACTTTATGAATACATCAAAATTGATTAATCCATCTTGTTGATGAATGTTTGAGCCGTCTCCAGTTTGGTGTTATTATGAATAAAGTTCATCATTTTTAAAATCACATTTCTGAAGAATGAGACACAAAAATGTTAAAAATAAAGTGTTGATTTTAAAAAACTGGAAATACAAGTCTGATGAAGGTTGGTACCAATTTATAAAACTGACCTGTACAAATAGCTTATCAATAATTTTTATATTGGTTACATGTTAAAATGACAATTTGGGGGTGTATTGGGTTAAATTAATTTCTCCTGTGTTTTTGTACTTTTATAATATATGGCTACTGAGGAATTTTAAATTATACATATGGTTTACATTCTATTTCTACTGGACTATTCTGTTTTAGCTAAAAGAGTTTCCCACAAAGAATAATAACTTGAATAAAACCCTAATTATACCTTTAAAAATTCATTTGTACAGAAAAAAAAAGACTGGGAAGAAATAAAGGAATACGCTGTGGTTTATTCAGGTGGTAGAATTATAGATAGGACTAAAAAGATTTGAAAATGGGATTCTATTTTGGTTTTGAGAAAAGAACCTCACAGTCTGAGTACGCATGAATTCACATGTGAATTCAGGCTGAAGGTACTCTCCCTGCATTTTGGCTATCGATGTGTTGAAATGCCTTCGAAGTTCAAAATAAGCAGGGGAATTCCTATGGGAAGAGGTATGTACTTCTGCAGCAGGCTGAGGAGTGACTTTCTGCAAACCTCAAGCTTCATGAGAGACGATTCATAAAGATCACTTGAAAAGCTTTACAGATGGCCCAGCCATCCAATGTCCCCACAAGCTGAGGGCCTCTAAAGGTAAGAAGCTGTGGTCCAAGATGGCAGAGTAGGGGTGGGAAAGGGACAAGGTGGCATTGGGTCCACGGGTACCAACTGCAGCAAAGATGCTTCTGTGTTTTGCTCAGTGGGCTGGCCTGGAGAGACTGGTGGTGGCCTGCGGCCATTCACATCTTCCCCTAGACGTCTGTTTGGAGGATCTTGTTGGAGGAGGAGACCTCTGGATTCTCAGAAGCAAAGACAGGAAAAATTTGGTAGCCAGTTCAAGGGAGATGTTATTGCCTGTGTTATAAAAAGACCAGTCTAATGAATGGGTCCTCCAAAGAACCCATGAGAAGTGCCCCTCAAAAGAAAAGTCAGGCTCCATCACCCACCATGCTGGGAAGGGAGCATCACCAGTTGCATGGGGACCACTCAGGGCAGGCTTCTCCTGACGCTGCCCTCCCCTCAGCCTCTCAGGTCTTGGAGGCCCCAGATGCTTCAGATGGCCAGTTAAGGGAGGGCATGTGAGGGGCTGGAAGCAAAAAGAAAAGTCAACTGCCCTATCCCTTCTACTGCTACAGGGTTCCAACTGCAGGCAAGGGAGATTCAATATTTAAAAAGCTTAAGATTTTTATTATCTATGCAATTAACTTGCTGCAATGAGGTGGTTATTGTGACTAACAGTGAATAGAGTCCTTTTTTATTTAAGAGTGATAATAAATTTTATAAGACCTTCCTTAATGTCAATGAAGGAGCAAGAAGGAAGAAGCCACAAAGATGAACTTAAATAAGCAGTGAGGAGCAGAATACAGTTATCTTCAGACAGCACAACATGGAGTACTGGCTTCATGTTGCCCATTATGTATGCTTTCCAAATTTTATGCAATAAGCATTAGTTAACTTTAGTTAAAAATAATTCTTAGCAAAAGAAAATAAAAATATACAGTACGGAAGCAAAGGAATCGGTTATTAACCAAACTTCAGCAATGTTCTCTAGAGTGACATTTGTCATGTTTCATGACTACCCAACTTCCAATATTTGGAAAACTTCCCACGTTAGGATTCCCATCTTCCCAAAGTATAAAGGGGGGATTCACTTTCCCAGCCTTCCTTGCAGCTAGGTGCAGTCATGTGGCCTGGGGTTCACATGTATGCACATGAAACCCTGCATCCGAAGCATATAACAAGAGGAAGCAGGCACTGAGCAGAAGCCAGTTTTTCTGGTGTGAGAGGCAGTGAGGTTGTTCTGTTTTCTCAGGAATCCATGGGTGAGGTTCTCGTACCCAGCATCTGCAGTGTGGGCAGCAGTGCCTGCCCAGCAGTAGCAGAAGCAAGAGCATCATCAGATCTCCTGTGGTGTGATTGGTATTGCCCTGGGCTCCTTGTCTCCACACCTCTGGCCCATCGAAGATTCTATAAAGTAACTAATACCCTTTAATAAATGGTTTTTCTGCTTAAGTTATCTAGAATAGATTTTTTTTTGCAACTCGTGGAAGGATGCCTTGGACAAAGTAGCCTTTTACTCTTCTCCAGTGGAAATGGATGTACTGAATTACCAGAGTCTGATGCCACTGTAACTAACTCCCTTGCTCATGAGACAGCTTTATGATTATCATCTGTTTCTATTGGGAGAAAATGCACTGAAAATGCTGATGTGTTCTAGGCACTGAAATAGTTATGCTTCTCATTTTTAATGCATAGGTTATAATTCTCATGTGTACACAAGTCTTTTGTGAACTTGCTTTGATATGAATTAGTCCTAAGAGATGGATTTACTTCCTGTGTGCTGACAAAATTAAGTTGCTAAACTTAGAAGCTAGGATCACGAACTGAGTCTTGTTATTATTACTATTTTTTTTGAGCTAGTTGACCTCTTGTAAAGTGACACTTTGATAGTTCCATGAGATTTTCCTTTCAGTAGTTACAGTCATTCATACACGTTCAAGGAATTACCTGTGTGATCCTTTTTGGACATCTTGAATATATTAATAAAACATACTTTTTAAAAAGATATAGCAGTTCACTTTTAACAGAATTTTTTTCTACATATGGCTTTAAAGTTTCAATTTGATTTAAGTAGCTGTTCTCTTTTCATGAGCTCATCCACCCTAAATGAAAAATGAAAGCATCAGACTCCTATTGGAGTCAAATTCAAGTTTATAGCTTTACATGTAAAGTGAGGAAGAGGAACAATGGAAATAAGTCAATTTGGACACAGAGTAGATAATCTCTCTTAGATAATAGCACAGATATTCACTCTGCAGAATTCTTTTTATAGAAATGATTCCCCATTAATATTTTAAAAAATTATATTCTGTGTTATGGAACTCTTTGTACCTGAACTACAGTCTCTCATTTGGTCAATATATCACAATTGCTTCTGGATTCTCTCAAATAATTGAATCCATATTTAAAAATCGGTTTGGTGACCAAGTAAATAAGAAACTGCTTGTTGAGAAATAGTGATTTAGATTTGATGATTGTGATTTAGTCTCAAAAGGTTCTTCTACGAGAAGCATGAAGTGAAAGTGTTCAAGGATACTTCAGGGAATTAACAGTAAAATTGAAAATGGTTTTAGGTGGAATAGAAAGTGACCTAGATAAAGGACAAAAAGTCATGTAGGAAGCATTAAAAGTAACTTCAGCTATCAAAGAGAGGATGGTATCTTTATGGCAAAGCTGTCCTATAGTAACCATTCAAATCAGGATATTTCAATCCATTGGTCTTAATTTAAATTTGGTGGAGTGAAATCAATTGGTGGACTAATTTAGGAACATACAAATAGACTGGCAAAGAAGTGGAGTAACTGAGACTATCTTACATTGCTGGTGAGAGTGAAGAACACAACAATCACGTTTGGAAAATGATTTGGTAGTACCTACTAAATTAACATATGGCCCAGCAATTCTACTCCTAGGTCTACAACCACAAGAATGAGTGAATGCACCCAAAAAATACATGTGCAACAATGCTCATAGCAGTTTTATTCACAATAGCCCAACTGGAAACAACCACCAAAATTTCCATCACTAGAAATTGATAAATAAATGGTGGGATATTCATGTAATTGAACATTAAATTGGGAAGGAAAAAATCAAGAAAGATAAACCTCAAGTGCACATAGTAACATACATAATTTTCACGGATGCAATATAAGAGTGAAAGACGCCATGAGCAAAAGGGCACAGAACTGCATGAATATATTTTCATGAAGTTCAAGAACAGGCAGAGCTAAGCTATAGATTTAGACGTCAGAATAGTGACTACGTCTGAGTGAAGTACTGACTGGGAAGGAGTCCCTGCCAAACTTGGGGGGCGGTTCTTGGAATGTTCCCTGTGGACAAAACGGTGGTGGCAGGACTATATACACACATGGAGTTTCATTGAGCAGTGTGCATTTACAATCAGTGTGCTTCATTGTAGGTTATGCCTGAGTAAAATGATTTTTTAAAAACATAATAAAATCAGTATTCAGAGGAGAATAATACTTGATTGCATATTTCTTTCCCTCCACTTCTTAATTAGATACTTTCAGCTAAGTGAAGAAATAATTATATTATCACACATTATTAAATACATCCAAAGGCTCTCTAACTGCAGCTTAGCTGCTGGACTGTTGCTAGTCATTTTTGAGAAAATCCCTTGTAACCACTCTATTACCCATTTATTAAAAATAATGGCATCAAAAGCCTTTTATATTATGTCATCCACCTTCTCCTGAGTGACATTTACCACAGTCAAAAACAACAGCTACCGTTTTCCAAAAGAGGTGTTTTTCTCATTATTTTGACTGGCTATCGTCATGGCTTCATGAGTGCGTCACTCAGGTGCAAGTTCAGTGGCTTTGTCCATTCAACTATATTCTTGTCTCTATATAGAACCGCTGTGTATTGAATCTGCACAACTGAAAACTTTTTGTAGTTGCATTTAATCTAAAAAATAAATCAAATAAAAAACAAACATATAAACACAAAGGAGGAAAAAGACTAAACAAAAGAAACAGTTATATGTAGCACCTGAAAAACTAAAGGGCAAGCATAAATTGATATAAAAATTAAATAAAAGTCTACAAAACAGATGTTAATTTCTTTTTTTAAAATTTTTTTATTTTAGTTTATTCAGTACAGTTTCTATCCTTTATTCCCATTCCAGCCCACCCACCCATTCCTCCCCTCCTCCCTCCCCTTTCCAACCCCCCTAGTTTTGTCCATGTGTCCTCTATATTGGTTCCTGTAAACCCTTACCTTCTCCCCTGAAATTCCCTCCCCTCTCCCCTCTGGTCACTGACTGCCTGTCCTCTATTTCAGTGTCTTTTGTTATATTTTACTTGTTTCTTTGTTTTGTTGTTTAGGTTCCTGTTAAAGGTGAGATCATATGGTATTTGTCTTTCACTGCTTGGCTTATTTCGCTTAGCATAATGCTTTCTAGCTCCATCCATGCTGTTGCAAAGATGTTGATTATCTACCCAATCCCTTTCTCTCCATTTTGTTATTAAAGTGACCTTTAGCTTCTGACCTTCAGCCTTGTATGACCAGCCAAGGAATAAAGACCAATAGATATGGTCATTTAAGTATCAATCCCACCCCCTTAAAAATCCTGATTGCTTCTCATTCACCATACAGTGAAGCAACTGTTAAACTCGTAGTAACCTTATTCTTAAATATGAATAAAAACTAAGTATACTGGACATTTGAAGAAAGCTTCCAACATGAAAGAAACTAAAATGGATAAAAAGAGAAAAAAAATTTAAAAAACAGGAATCATGTCATTAGAAAACCTATAAATAATATTCTTCAGAGAAAATATCATTCCCACTCATTGAGAAGAGGATGCTGTAAAAAAAAGTAATGGAAACAAGAAACAGCTCTTAGAAAATAAAAACACAATGGTAGTAATTTCTTTCTGAAATTTTTATAAATATTCCTCCCAATATTTCCAGTACCCACCTGGCAACATGTGTAATTATTAAATATTACTGACTATATTTCCCATGCTGTACTTTAAAAACATTATGGTAATCATTTCAAAGAGATCAGCAGAATGAGATGCCAAAGTTGATCAGATCTCCCAGAAAGTAGGGCTAAAATAAGAAGAGATATAAAGTAGGAGAAAGAAAAAATTAAAGGAGCAATCCAGTAGGCACAATATCTGATTAGTAGGATGTCAAAAAGCAATCGTAAATAAAACGATAGTGTTAGCTGGGGAGGTGGTTGTCAAGGAAATAATATAGAATATGTTTCACAGCGAAAGGGCCTGCTTTGTGTGCGGCACAATGAGCGGGGAAGCACTTCCATCATCATGTAATCTCTGACTACGCCGAGGAGATGGAGGCCTATAGGTCTCACGCAATGGATCGTGAAGCACATTGACGCTGGCCTTTTCAACAATATATTACATGCTGGAAGATTGTGGAACAATGACATTAAACACCAAGGAAAAATTCTCTCTTATTATTCCTAATACCTGCTTAGAAATTCCATTAAGAGTGCAAGATTTACGGAAGTATATAAATATGAGAGCAATTTGAAAAACTCTACAATACTGTTCATATGCTCCATTTGACCTATTCCTGTTTTCTAATTTTCCTTTCTACCTTTGGGCTTACTATTCAACAAAAGTTTGAAAGGAATTCAATTTAATGTATTTAGAAAATGTTCCGGTGCCAGTTTTGTATTAAGTGTACAAGCTCTTAGCCAATTTGAGCCTCAGTTGTTTTTTTTTTTACTTATTAATAACAAAGTGAGTAGGAGTGGATATGACACTGAAGGTGCCACTTCCAAAATGATACAATATTTGGCATCTCTTGAAATCTGTCTTCAAGCTCATCATTACTCAGTTTCATGATGACAGAGTTAAAATAGTCTAGGACAAGTGTTCTCACTTCTTGTTCTTATATCACTGAGGACCCCAAATAACTTTAACTTATGTTGAGTTATACTTTTGATATTTACCTTATTAGAAAGTAAAAACAAAAAGTTTAAAGTAAACTTACTAGAAAATAACAATACACCTATTACTTATTAACATATTTTATGAAAATTATTGTTTTCTTAAGTAAAAAAATTTAATGAGAAGAGCAGCATTGTTTTGCATTTTTGTAAATTAGTGTCTGACTTAATAGATTAGAGTCATATTATCATATCTGCTTCTACATTCAATCTTGCACTAGCACACATGACACCACCTCTGGGAAACTCCACTATACACTCATCTACAATATAATAGTGAAAAAGGCAAATCATGGTGCTACTGTAAAAATAACTTCAAACTGACAGATCCCATGGAGAGGATTTAACAGACTCTGGCCTAAGATATTCCAACACATGGACTTTGAAGAACTTTAAAAACTGAACTTCTAAAAAGCCAATCAATCTCTAGAAAGTTAGATAATAGATGACGAACAATTTTTCTTTGTTTAAAAATTATTGATATGCCAAATAGAGACAGACTCATAGATAGAGAGCAGGGGGACAGCTAAGTGGGGGGAGGTTAGGCGGTAGAGGGATTGAGCAAAAGGGAAGAAGGACTCATGGACATGCGTGCACAATAGTGTGGGGATTGTGGGGGGCAGTGAGCATAAGGGGACTAAAGTGTAATGGGAAAATATACAATAAAAATTAAAAAGAACATAAAGTATATTTACTCCTCCCCCCAAAGAAATTGTGGATATGAACAGGGTGTATCAATGAGCATAGAGAAGCTGCATAACACAATGTTTCAGAACTTTGCCTCTAAAGTCAGACTTCAGGGGTTCAAGTCCTGGCTCTGCTGTTTTTCAGCTGTGGCAAGTTACTAAGTCTCTCTGGGCCTCGAGAGTTATTATTGTGGTTAAATGAATCAATAACTCTAAACACTTAGCATATTGACTGGTACATAATCAGCACTAACGTATGTTCCATAAGCATATAAAAGCTTATGTTCCTATAAGCTTTTTCCAGGGGATAAAATAAAATCCCACTCATTATGTGAATGCCGATCCTGAAGCAAAGGCTCTGTGATTGTCCAGGCTTTCCCATTTGTGGGTCACATGACTGTGAGGAACTATTCAACCACCTGACCCCTGGTTTCTCTGAGTGTGTGTTCTCTACAAGACTCAGTGAGTCTCAGCTGAGAGGATATCTGTGAAAACAGTTTGGAGAAAGTTCAGTGTTGAGCTACTCTGCACATGTGAAATGTTCTTATTCACATTCTTACCTGCCGGGTGATCTGCCTTAAATAACTGAAGTTTTTTTGGATGACTTTAAGTATTCCTTGTCCTTCTGGATTTCCTTCACCTTTAGGTGTCAGAAATGCAACTACATTCCTTTTTTGCTCCTTGACATTTTGATTTCTGTTTTCCGTGATGTTCCTTTCCAAAGTAACCCAATTAGGTTGCTTAGGGACGTATGATTTGGTTTTACATCATGTAACATTTGCTGAGCTTATTGATCCCCTGGGACCTCCACAGGACAGAACTGGGGAGAGAGACCAAAGCTCTTAGAAATGCTATTATTATGCTAATTATTCACTCTAAGCAGAGGTGATTTTATTTTAGGTTCAAAGGGCTGCTGGGAGGAAGAGAAAGAAAAGAGAGCAAGTCAGGGAGGCTGTGCTGTCCAGTGAGCACTTCGGGTGGGGAGGGCAGGCAGACTGGAAGGATAAGAGGCCGTGGGGCATCTGGTTCCATTGCACGAAGCTCGGGGCTGAGGGAGAGGAAGCAGATGTGACGATGGAGCCCCCGTCTTGTAGAGCCACTGATGGATGCAGTCCGCTGCACCTGCAGCCAGGGATTTAGATTATTTAAGGACTGTGGCCTGTAAAAGAGCCAAAACTTTTTTACAAAACAAGGTCCTGCCATTTGCCCTATATTCCACCCTCATCATGGAACTCTGGTAGTTTCCAGAATCTGCTGTGTTCTTTTGCCTCTTTGCCTTTGCCGGTGCTGGAGCTCCTGCTCCATACTCCTGCTTTTAGGCCTGGCAAACTCTTTGTCCTTCAAGACAGGTCAATTGCTAACCCCTCTGGGGCTCTCCTGAGAAAACATAGGCACTTTGTTATGGTCTACTTCTATCTAGGTCTACCTTACAACATACAGACTTCCCTTCAAGCCCCTAAGGTATTTATTTGTAAGTACTTGGTGGACATACCTATTTTCACACTGGACATGGACATTTTGTGGGCAAGAGCTCTTACCACACTCTACACACTTCTGTAGCCATAGGACCTTTCACAGTTCACACTTGAATATCAATAAACATTTGTGGAATGAATGCATGAGAAATGCCAGGATTGCTACATGTCTGGAGTCCTACCTCATGACAAAATGCTGACCAACAGTGGCAAACTTCCTTCCGTGGATCCCAGACATAATAGTCTTGAGGCTGATAGCCAGGAAACAGTCAGGGTTCGGTGGCCATGAGGGGACTGAGTACGCGAGGGTAAAACTCAGCTCCTTGCAAGACTGTTTCATTTGGAGGAGGGCAAGAGTGGGTGGCGCAAAACAGGACCATCCAGAAAACACTGCAACCCAAAGTCTCCATTCACCCAGTACTGTTTCGACCATTATAAACATGTAGATCTCAGTCCTCATTTAAGAGATAAGATAATGCGGTGGATGGAACTTGGCCATTGGGCACATATACAACTGGGTTCACATCCTATTCCCTCCACTCGACGAAAGCCTGATTTGGACCAGTCATACAACTACATCCCATCTCAGTTTTCTTGTTAAGTTCTGTTTTCAAACAAAACTTAATATTCTTAAGGCACTGAGGGGTTTTAAACATTAAGAGTGATCGACTTCGTTCTAATTTCAGGAAGTCCTGGGGCAGCCTCAGTTTCCTCCTTAAATGGGGATAAAAATAGCACTTGGATGGTTATAACCAGAGTGAGAGAATACATATAAAATGATTCCCATAATACTTGACATAAGAGCTTAATAAATATAAATGAAATTTTTATTAGAGATTTTATGAAGCATCCAGCATATAGCAAGCATTTATCACGTTAGCTCCCTTCCCCTTCAGTAGATGGAGTGGTATCATCCAGTTAGCTTGGCCCAGTTTGAAATGCTAATTCCTTCCTTCTGTCCTTTCTCCCTTCCTCTCTCCTTCCTTCCTTTCCTTCCTTCCTTTCTCCCATCCCCCCATTCCTTCCTAACCGATTAGAGCATTTGAAACAAAGCAAAGGCTAATTAATGACTTTCACCTTCATCAGATGATCACACATTTCTTCCCAGAAAACACATTAGAGCACTGTGCTGAAGAAGGTCAGCATCAGAGACTCTTGGTCCTGCTCTCCTGTGACTGATGATAAATCACAAGCTCACCTCCACACTAGCATCTGGGAAGAAACACATTGGAGCTGACAAAATACAGTTTAACTTAGAATTACAAGTTTTTAATCTACATTGAAAAAAGTATGAGACAGGAATAGGACGGCCCTGGGAGAGGGAGGGTAAGAGAGGAGCTTCGGTGTCTTTTCTGCTGGGCACTGGGACACAGGCAGCCGAGCCTGATCTAGGGGCAGCCTCGTGGGGCATTGGGGCTCAGGTGGACTCAGCCTTATCTAAATCTAAATGAACTCTTTTCCCCTTGAACCTTCGGGAAGCCAGAAGAAGGCTACTCTTCCACAGTGAGGTGAGGGGTAGCCTGGTTTCAGGATTAGCAAGGGTAGTACAGCGGTTGCAGCTTCAGCTTCCGTGGTTTTGATGCAGGTAAGACTGTCAGGGACAGTAGCTCAGGGACGCCTGTCAGCCCTTCAGTGGCCTATGAGGTTTGAGTGTGGGCAGCTGCTGTACTCTTGTGGACAAAATTTTTATAGGCTTCAAAAAAAAAGAGCCTATCTTCTGTTCTAGATTATGATACAGTATCATATGTGTTTACTCGAAATTCTTGAAAACAAAGGAGAATTGCCCAAATGTAAACTATTCCAGCCATATTAACATTTATATTAAAAATAGTTGATATTTTAGATGTGTTTTAATCTATTCAAGTTCCTATAACAAAAACACCATGGATTCCGTGGTTTACATAATAAACACTTATTTCTCACAGTTTTGGAGGCCGGAAAGTTCAGCGTGAAGATTTGATGTCTGGTGAGAGCCCATTCCCGGGTTCTGGGCTACATCCTCACGCGGTGGAGAGGAACACTCTGATCTCTTCAGCGCCTTCTAAGGGCACTAATCCCATTTGTGAGGCCTCCATCCTCAGGAACTAATCACCTCCCAAAGGCCCCACCTCCTAATACCATCACATTGGGGTTTAGGTTTCCAACATGTGAATTAGGGGGATGCGAACATTCAGTATGTCACAGATAGGTTTATCCAATGTATTAGAAATGGGGCTATTAAAATGTGAAGATGGCCTCTGATACAGATAAATAATATTAAACAAATGAACAAACAAAAGAAAACAAAAAAAGACTCAAAGAAACAGAAAAGGCTGATGTGTACTAGAGGGAAGGGGGTGGGAGGATGGATGAAAAAAGAGGAGACTACAGTCAATAATATTGTAATAATCTCGCCAGGTGACAGGTGGTTACTAGACTTAGTGTGGTGGTCACACTGTAAGGTATATGAATGTTGAATCACCATGTTGTACACTTGTAACCAATGTAATATTGTATTTCAACTATACTTTAATAAAATTTTTTTAAAGAAAAAAATATTGGCAAAGGCACAGACCTTTGCTCAGATTGAAATAGTTGTGTGGTTTTACTATTTCACCAAGCTTCGGCTGTCTCCCAGGACATGGTGGCTGTTATCCGTTGACTGTACTAATCGCAGTAGGAGGAGGCCTCTGTGCCTGGGGACAGTCAGAGATCTTCGTGCAGATGAATGCGAGCATCTGCTAAGAGGCTGCGCTGCCAATACTGCGGGGGATTCAATGCTTGTGACTAGAGAAAACAAAAGAAAATACAATGTGGGTTCATCCAAGGAGAAGGAACTTTTCAGTGAGACCTCTTTTAATCTGCAGAATAACTTCAAGTAAGATACTTTTGAAATCATGGATTTTAAGATGTAAAATTTACCTTAACACTTTGAAGTTTCATCTAGGTTTTAGAATCAGTTCTTATGCTGATTTTAACCCTGTGCAGTATTTTTTAACCCATCTACATTTACTTTCTTCAGTGTAAAATTTAGGTTGAATCAGGGTTGTACTGGATAATTAATCCTTTCCTTCCATCTCTAAAACTTCTTAAAAATTGTTTGTAAACAGATTCAAACTGAAGATGAGTTTCCCCTAAACAATTCATACACACCAGTGAATAATGAGCCACTTATTGAATGCCAGCTTACTACGTGTTCCAATTTTTTTTTTAAAGGAGAAAAGAGGATGTTTTGTTGAATGTTTGTGAATCGGAGTCATGGTCTCTCTAGGACATTGCTGCACACTCGAATGGACACGTTTGGGAGAATTTAGTAAGTAACTATTCACATAGGTATGGGTGGGATTGAAGGATGCCAACAACGTACGGTGAATGCCCCAAACAAACAACAGTGGGCAGTATAGTTTCCCTTAGGCCTGAAGGGGTAAGAGGACAGAGGGGTTACCAGAGCCCAGACACAGAGAGAGAGAGAGACCCAGAACGTTGGGATAGAAAAGGGCCACTGGACAGCTGCCGTGGTCTTAAGTAGGAGAGACACGGGCATTCCTAACCTCTGGCCTCAAGAAAGGGAACCAGGGGACCCCCACTCTGATCTCCTGTCTGTGCCCCCTATTGACCGAATCAAATCCAAAGTGAGAGAATAGGAAGCCTGTGGCTATAAAAGTCACAGAGAAAAGGAATTAGTTCTCCAGAGAAAAGGAACCAATGACAGCAAGGTCCCCAAACTCCTGGCTGTAGACCGGTACCAGTCTGAGCCTATTCGGAACTGGGCCGCACAGCGGGAGGTGAGCTTGAATGTAATGCTCTTGAATCATCCTGAACCATGCTCCCCCCATCCCGGTCCATGGAAGAACTCTCTTCCACAAAACTGGTACCTGATGCCAAAAATGTTGGGGACCGCTGAATTACAGTATCCACATGGGTTAGGCTTCAGGGCTTTGGAGAATTAGGAAAGGTGGAGAAAGAATTTGGGGGGAGGGAGACACAGAATACCTTACAACGCATACATATGGCAATTCCATCAGACATCCCATTCTTTCTTGCCAGGCTTCCTAAGGGTAGATAGAGCACAGGAACAGTTTATAAACTGCTGGATTCCTAATGCCCAATCCAATACCTGGCACATGCTGTAGCAGATTCCCCAAGAATCTTGGTTAAATTGACTTGAATGTTACATAAATAAGTGAATTTAGTGAGGTAGCCTGGGCAGTAGCAATATCTCAAGAGCAATTTTCAAGCAAAAGGTAAATATCACTACAATTTTCTGTCATCTTTTGCATATAGAACAAAGCACCACATCAAATTAATCAGATGTGATCACATCTTGTAAGGTTTAACACCAGATGACATTTCCAAGCTTCAATCGTCCCTTATTAATAGAATAAATCTATTCATTGAACTGGATGATCACCTGTGCTGGCAAAGGCTTTAAATTGCTCCCTTTGAAGCCTTGCAATTATACAAAGGATTGGGCATATTGCTAGGGTATGATGGAAGTCATTTATCAGGTAAATAATCTCGAAAACAATCTAGCCTTAATGGTCTGCACCTGTGAGAAATGTGATACCAGATTTGCTTGCAACAAAGGGCTGGGCTGGGGATCTAAAGGCATCTTATGTGTCACAGGACAGAGAAGACAGAATGCAAATGGATAAAGTTGAAAAGATCTGTAAGTAAATGCAGTCTGGCTGATATGACACATTATTTTCGAAGTCACTGAAATGATTACTCAAAAGCTACTGAGATATTAGCCTTTGAGAAATCAATTTTTTGCCCAGTTCATTTTCTTCATCCTAAAACCAGGAGCAGGGCAGCTACAATGACAGAAAAGAATGATGAAGGTCATGGGGATGCAGAATGGCACCTCCAAAGCCATTGCGTCACCAGGCTGTGCTGCAGCGATCAATCACAACACCAGTTTAGCTTTGCCTGTCAGTTGGTTCTGATAAGAATCTTTCTCTTGTTTCTATTGCTTTTCTGCTTTGCTGTCAGATCGAGCAAGTCTTTTAAATGGAAAATTAGTAATTGACCATCAGAGAACAAACATAAAGGGAATGTATAAATACCTTGTTCAGGCATGTGAGGCATGGTGCTGATTTCTGTGACATGTTATAAAAAGAAATTGTCCTACAGGGACAGCCTGGACCAAGTGTGAAGTGGCTGGAAGTTGTCACTGGCACACTTGCTTTCCACACTTGCTGTCCCTCATCTGAAGCCCTAGCCATCCCCCCAACATACCACCTACACACACGTACACACTCTTCCTGCAAACTAACCTGGGTCTTACTCCTACAGAGCGCTGATTTATCTATTTCTCAACAAGCCACAGCCATTGGATTTCACTCTGTGTTCCCGGGGCTTAGCACAGCGCCTGGAACAGTGAAGGTGCTCAATAAATCTTTCATGAGTGACTGAGGCTTCAATAAGATGTTAGATAAAAGTGGCTCAGCCATTTCTGGGCTGGGAGTGTTGACAATTTAATAAGAGATTCTCAAAGCTAGGATCTCTAATGACAGAATCTCTGGCAATATGATAAACAAGTCACAGATGTGAGCAGCGGCCTTGCCTGGCTGGAGGAAGCCATGCCCTATTCTGATTGTTCCTAAGCAGAAGGCCATTTGGCATTTCCCAGAGTTCGGGGTTCTAACTCAATCAGGACCACCAAGTCACAGAAGGCTGCCAGAGTGGGCACCTATCTCTTCTCCACTCCCCCCACCCCTCCAAAGAAACCAGCAAATGGAGGCGTGTCTCCTTCCAGTGCTCGGAGGAAAGCCTGGGTCAAGGTGGCCCAGCAGTAGTTTGGCCTTTTGCAGATATCAACCGGGTATCCCGTCACCATTCTTTCCAGAATAATCTGTTCTGCCAGGTTAACTCTGGCCCTGTATTGCCATGTATACACCTTTGTTTCCCCCTTGTAACCTAGCAAACATGTTTTGTAATAAAAATTGATAAATAAGCCAGGTGGCGAAAGACAAACACTACCTAATCTCATGTAGAACCTAAGGTCACAAGTAGAACCTAATCAGCAAAACAAAGGAATGAGCAAAATAGAACCAGAGACTTGTAAATAAAGAACAAACTGACAGTGACCAGAGGGGAGCGGGGAGAGGGACAGGAGGGGCAGGAGGGGAAAGGACCAGTAAAGGAACATGTGTAAAGGACCCATGGACATGGACGATGGGATGGGGATTGTCTGTGGGAGCAGGTGGTTGAGGGGCAGTTGGCACGGCAGGGGGAGAGCAACAGGAAAAAAGTGGGACAACTGTAATTGAACAACAATAAAAAGCCTGTTAAAAATTGATAAATAAATACCTTTTTGCATCATTGATTTCAAATTTCTGATAAGAAGTATAGATCCTTGGAGCTCTGGTTTCCAAAGAAAGTTACTTTTGAATTTCCCAATGTCTTATTTTTGTAGTTAAACATTGCTTAGGTAAATTCTTGCTTAAAATATTCTCTAGTAACTTCTCACTCCAAAGGACAGTTCTTTTCCCATGGCCCATGTGCGGGACAGGGGCTGGCATGCAGAAAGGCTGACCCTCACTCCAGGCCAAGACCATTCTCATAGGGCTCTGAGTAGCTCAAGGTCCAGTCTGGTTGCCTCTGGATAGGAGCAGCATCTCTGTTTAATATCACTTGCTATTTAAATGTTATTATTTTCCTTGTACATTATTATGTGGAGGGGGAAAGTTGGAAAGCACTGCTATTGTGGGGTCAGCAAACTTTTCTTAAAGGTCCAGGGAGTGAAAAATTAGGCTTTAGGTGCCATATAGTCTCTGTCCCAACTAAACTCACTACCAAGTAGAGTGAATGCAGCCGTAGACAACACTGAACAAATGAGTGGGGCCATGTACCAACAGAACTGTAAAAACATAGGGGTAGGATGGGGCTGTGGCCTGAGGACCAAGTTTGCCCAGCTCTAGTCTGCAGGATGAAGTCACTGGCCTTGCTGCTGGTGGGCTCCCCCGGCCCTGGCCCTGCTTACCTCTTCAGCTCCATCTCTTCTCCTGGCTCAAATGTCCCACATCCTGTGAAGCTATCCCCCTTGTCTCCAGGCAGTTATGTGGCCCCAGAGCATCCTGTTCACACAACTTCCCACTTTGATGTAATAATATGTTCGAAGGTCTGTCTTCCCCACCAGACTGTAATATCCTATATAGTGGAGACTGTGTCACAGTTCTGTCTGCATCCATTAGAAATAGCTCATATCTGTCACTCTGTTGGTTCTCCATGTTTATTGCATGAAGAAGAGGGAAGGATAGATGTAAAGATGGAAGAAAGGAAGGAAGAAGAGAAAGAAGGAAGGAAATAAGGAAGGGAGAAAGGGGAAGAAAACAAGGAAGGAATGATGAAAAGAAGAAGGAAGGGAAGAAGGAAGGGAGTGAAGGTAGGGGAAAGGGAAAGAAGAAACAAAAGAGGAACTCTTTCTAGTTGAACCTTTTAAGTAAAATTTCACTGTCCTCTAATAGTTTGGGCATGGGGGTGAGGGTAAGTATTGCCAATAGAAGAAGGTGAGAAAGGGTGGTAAAAAAATGCATAGATGCCGGGTTTAAGGGAAAACTGGGACTAAAGGCAGTAGGAACGTGTCTGAATTCTATAGAGTTCATTGGCTGCCATTGAGCCTGCATTATGTCTGAACTACTATCCCAGATAAAACAGCGCTGTAAAACCATATGCATTAAGCAGTGAGATAAGAGGTTACTGTGGCAAAAACCCCCCCCACCAATTCAGCAAAGCCTCTGCAGTATCTCTGGGACTCTAGAATTTGTGAAAAGCTAATGAGCCAGAAGTAAATGAATCAGAAACCATAATAAGAAACAACTTCAAAGCACAATTTAGTTAAAAACATACCTCAATTATGAAGTACATCTAGAAACTTTATGAATAAATTTCTTCTCTCTGACATTCTTTCATATGAATTATTTCCAATATTTCCCTGTGGTATAATAATAAAATAATGGTATTTTCAGTGTAATTTTAATTCATCATAGCCCAGACCTGGAATAAAACTCCAATACAAAGTTTAAAAACATGTAAAATTTTTGTGAGCTAATCTTAAGTTATAACTCTGAGTCATATTTCTCTGATTAATTCCCCTAGGGATTAACCCCCATGTATTTTTAGCTATGGGTAACATATAGTGAAATCTAGGAAGTAGAATGCAGAAAATGCCAGAATTTAGCATAATACTCCTATATTCATATCATAATTTGTAAGTTATAAATAACTTACTTCCATATACATCATTTCAATTTGTCCTTAATATCTGAATATAGTAGGAAACCGACACTTTCAATCTTTCAGTCTTTCAATATTGCCTCATGTGGCCTTCTTAGAGTCATTAAAGAGAAAGATAAAGCAAAAATTTGGTATATCTCTCCCAAACCATGTACCTACTAGCCTGCAACACTGTAATGAGATTAGGAAAAATAAGTTTCTATTTTCTATTGATTTTTTTAAGTTTATACTAAATGTTCTATGCAACACTGCTATGACTTAATATCAAACAAGATGTACTAGTGTAGAAAGTTTTCCATGATAACAAATTGCTTTTGAATTAATTTTCCAGACTGGCGTCACTGAGCTGTTTTAATTCTTCCAAAGTGTTTCAAATCTTTAACATCTAGAAGGTAAAATCTACTAGTTAGAAGAAGCCAATTATTCAAAGAGGGCAGCTTAAGGATGAAATAAAATATGTATGCATGTTCTTGTGCAGGAGTTATAGTATACCCAGATATGATTGTTCAGTTTATGGCCATGGTATTAAGGCTACTTCCCTTTGCAGAGTGTTTGTGGCTTCTCTTATGGGAATGGTTGTTCCTGATGTCAATTACAAGGACAAAGGAAGTTTTCAGATAAGAAATGAAGACTATGAAGGTACGTCTTCGGTAGAGGGGGAAGTACATTATGTTTGTCTCTCTGAGTCTTAGTCTCTTCGGTTTAAACCAGGCGTGTCCAGCCTTTTGGCATCTCCGGGCCACACTGGAAGAAGAAGAGTTGTTTTGGGCCACACATTAAATACACAAACACTAATGAAAATTGATGACCAAAAACAAAAGGTTTTAAGTAAGTTTATGATTTTGTGTTGGGCCACATTCATAGCTACCCTGGGTCAATAAGAGTATAAATGTCTAGCTTTAATGTTCCTGGGAGACTTGGAGGGATGATGGTACCCACTTTGTAAAGATGAAACCAGAAGAATAAAATGAATTAAATACTGTGAGCCCCAGAAAGCAAGTGATATCTGTTAAGTAGCAGTATCTACATTCTTGTTACTCTAGGAATGTATATTTTACATTCCTAATGTAAAATATATTATGGCTGAGACTTTATTGTGGCTGAGACTTTAAGAAAGTCTCACCCAAATGTTTCAGCCTTGCATCAGCTACACCATTAGGTGCACAAGATCAGGTCTGGAGCCATGCTTCTGCTAGCTCTTTGAAGGAGTGGTCATTCTGCAAGAACAGTGTGGAGGCAGCAGTGGGAAATAGTGAGAGCTTCTCAAGAGTAGATGGAGCTTAAGATACACTCGCGACTCCATAGCCCAGTGACCACCAACCAATCAGGTAGAGATTCTTCTTTATGTTCTAAACTTGATTCATTATGAAAAGAACCGTGACTGCTTAGGCCAGGTGGGGACCTTCCACAATCATATAGTCTGTCCTGTGGGCTCTAGATAGAAATCAAACAATTGTAAGTCAAACCCATACAGAGGTGAAACAACACATTGGTCTATGACAATGCATTTAGCCATTTTCAACTTGTGGTAATAACGCTCCGATAGCACTAAACATGTCATTTAAGACCAAGAAAAATAATAGTTTAGATTGTACTTTAAATGACAATAGTTTTTCTTCTTAGCTTGACTTCCTTTAATATGCATTGCTACTCAAATACATACTAGCAGACAATACTTTTTTAAAGTCCTCAGGGTGCACCATGACAGTGGAAGGAAGCTGGACCAGAGCACATACACAACATCTTTCTCCTGCTTGTCCCACGTCAGTTAACTAGGACATCGCCTTCATTGTTAAAAGGAAAATGTACGTTTGGCTTTCACTCCTGCTAAACTCATCATACCCTCAATAAAGCATTTCCTGTAGTGGTTCTCAAAAACTGGGAGGCTAGTTAAATTATTCAACACCAGATAGAGTACACATTGAGCTCAACTTTTGGTAAAATGTTGATTTTTCCCTGCTGTCAGTTGTGCCCATAGGATACATTTTATTTATACGGAGGCAACATTCTGGGGCATTTGGCTAATAAATCTTCCCCGGGTTCTCTGAGGAAGGAGTGTGTCACTGGCCAATATTTATTTGACCTTCAACAGAATGGAAGAAAACGTTTTCAGCATCAGCATTTCCCTTGGTCTAATATATATTTTAAGGTTCTATAAATTTGAATGATTGTTAATGGCCTTGTGTTCAGGAAACAGACACACAAGCAAGATTCAGAGAAAGATTTCTTTTGGTGGTTTTCTTTTGTACACCTATTTGGGTCTAAAAACAAATATAATTTCTATACCTTGGAGAAAATATTCAAATACCTCAAGTTGTCACTCGAGCGTATCAAGGGATGTGTATATGTATATGTAATTACATATGTATACATAATAGCTAACATTTATTTAACATTTACTACATGACGAGGTTAAAAAAATATATTTTGTGTGTATAAAAATGTTTTGAATCCTCCTAACAAAGGCTCTGTGATCTAGATGCTTTCGTTATCTCCTGCATTTTATAGATGAAGAAAAGGAGGCTCAGAGAGGTTAAATAATTGGCTCAAGGTTAGGATTCAAACCTGGACTTGCTTTAGAACCTACCTGTCCTCTTACCCTCCAGGCTACATTGCACCTTATCATCTATCCAGTACCATGTGCCAGATGCCTTACAAGCAATATTGCTAAGCCCTCCCATAGCAGTGAGGTTGGTATTATCACCTTCCGTTTTCTAGATGAGAAACAAGAGCTGCACCATGACCGAAGAAATTGCCAGAGCTCACGTGGTTCATAAACAGGAGATCTTGGATGTGAACTTTGATCTTCTGATATTAATAAGCTTTATTCTTTCCAAGACCAAACACTTTTATTCAGCTCAGTGTCTCTAAAATGTTTAGTTTTCCTGTGCACTCTAAGATCCATTTTGGAGGGAGGAATAATTTAAGACTTAATTCTAGAGTTTCCAAAGAAACTTTCCAAGGTACATTGCATATTCACAGAGGAAATTACAAACTAAACTGAGGACTCGGTTTCCACGGTGCTTGTACCTGGGGACTGTAGCTCAGGCAAGCCTGCACTGGTGGTCAGGACTGGTGTTCTAAGGAAGTCTCTAGGAATTTAAAAGTGGGAGGTGAAGTGTTAGGCATAAAAGAAGATACTTCTGTATAGTACCTAGGATCAAGATTTGGGGTCACTGGGCATCCTGTGCCACTTTTAGGAAATTAGCTGAAAATAGGTTAAAAGCCATAAATACAACTAGAGAAAAAATGTTCCAAGTAGTTTCAACTATATATGGTTTTGGGGATGAGGCATTAGGGTGATGAGTTATCAAATCTACCAGTGTGTGCCAATATTTTCATTTGCAGTTGGCATGCCAATAAAATGCGTTGTGTTGTTCTTGTAACACCCTAGAACACTCTTTTCTAGAACAATTAGAAACAAAACTAAACTACCTTGGGGAGCACGGTATTGTGCAAGTGAAAACCTGGAAATGTTTTATAAAATTAGACAGTTATCTACTTAGGGGTTCATCATCTACTTAGCTATTTTGAAAGTGTCCATCTATAAACTATTTTAAGGCGCAAATATGAGAGGTAAAAAAGATAATTAGTTGAACTATTTAAAAGATCTAAGAGTAATGCTAATAACAGCAGGATAAAAGCACAATTAGAAACTGAAGTTAAAAGAATAGCAGGGACTCCCTCTCCCAGCAGGGTACCTCAGCTTATAAAGACATTGCCCTGCAAATAGCAGGAAGGGACGTGGGCTAAATGAGAACTAGCAGAATGCAGATAAACCTCCGAAGAGGCAAGCTTCCCATTTGAGACAGTGACTCACCTCTGGTTCTGCAGAGAGAGGCAGGAATTATCCAACTGGCACGGTGGGGCTAGCCTTAGGCAAAATTGTGTAGTAGGTGAAGGTAACAAAAAGGGCTCTTTACCTTCTTTTTTCCTACGTCCCCTTACTCTCTCTAGAGGGGTCCTCCCAGGTGGCCTTTTCTTTCATGGAGAGAGCTGTCACGCCAACGTAGATTTAAGTGTAATTCACCCCCCCGGGACCTGTTTAAAAGCAGGATTGAGGGTGGACGTGGTGTGAAGGGGAGTAAACTTCAAAACAGGGTTCACTGCAGTATGTTTTGTATTGCTGCTCACAAGCCATTAGGGAGCAAAATACTGTTTTGTGAAGCCTTTACTTTAGTTATACATCGCGCGTATACTGAGTGGCAATGAGATCTATATTTCACATTGTAGGTCATGGAAAAGAACACTTGAAGTCCAGTGGCAGTGTGGTCAATACTCTGGATTTGGAAACCAGCATGTAATGGTTCGCCTCCCCAGCTATGCAACTAAGTAGTTTCATGACTTCGGGTAAGCTCTTTGGCCTACTTGTGACTTAATTTCCTAATCTCAGACAACAGAGCCTTTCTCACAGGGTTGCTGTAGTTACCAAAATAAGTTAAAAGCAAAGCACTTACAACAGTGTCTGGCAAAATGTAAGTGCTCAATTAGTGATATTGGCTTTTATGATTGCTATTATTACTGTCACTTGGAGAGGCTGGCGGACATCCCGCCCACAGGCCACATGGGAGAGACAGAGAGAGAGTGTCCTGAAACCAGCCTGACTCGTCCTGCCCACAAAGTGGCTGAGTTGCTCAGGGCTCCTTCCAGGGACCCAGAGGCGACAACTGATGCACCTCTGATTGTACCTGCTTGCTTTCCTACTCACCTTTAGTCCGATTTTCCTTTGAAGTGAGGACAGGCACTTGCTCCCTCACACACACGTGCATTGTAAGGCCAAGAGTCACGAGGATAGGCAGCTCGAGGTACCGCCATTGGGGAGGACATGGCAGACAATGAGTAAAGCCTGCAACTTAAAGTAACTTCACTGATATTGATGAAGTCCTTTCTCGTTTGCAACATCTTTTCACAGTTTATTAGATCTCCATAATCATCCCTGAAACTGAGTAAAGTAGGAAACTAGCTGCTAACTTCTCTTCCTCTCCTTCTTTCCTCTCCCCTTCTTCAATGGTCTACATGCAGGAGTGTCCAAACTTTTGGCATCTCTGGGTCACACTGGAAGAAGGAGTGGGAAACTCTTGTCTCGGGCCACACATGAAATACATTGCTACACATAATCATAGAAGAACTTACAATGTCTTAAGTAAATTTATGATTTTGTGTTGGGCTGCATTCACAGCCACCCTACGCTGCATGCAGCCCATGGGCCGTAGGTTGGACCACGAAGGAAAGTTTAAGTCATCGTTCAAGGCTGAAAGCCATTACGTGGCTGCTTCAGGTATGGATTCCTCAATCTTCTCAGTGCTGCTGCCCATTCTACAGAAAACTATTTTTGGTCACTGATGTGTTCTCTAGAGCAGAATGCTAATGCCTCTGTAGCTTTTTTTAAGAGGCTTCCCAGATAGTATAGTTGCTTCTTTCACAATAAAACCAAAGAAAGCCAAAACACCAAGCAAAAACAAACAAACAAACAAATCAGACAGCTCTCAGGCTGAGAAATGCCAACTGCCGCACACAAATACCATGGGAGACTATTATACAATATTTTGGACAACAACATCAGCATCTTATCTGATGAGACACCGGGCTACCCGAAGAGCAAAAGGCTTTGTGAAACAAACAAACAAAAACCACCGTCTAACAAAAACCTTGAAATGAACAGGGATGTATGAGAAGGATAACTGATTATTTTCTTTTCCGGGTAGCGCCCCATACAGAGCTTGGTGCCCGTGGCTTCTCCTTCATATATGCCAAGGCCAATGATCTGACCTGGTGAGACAAGTTAGTCATGCAAACCAAATTTTTCATAAGAGCTTGTGAAAAGTCTCATTCAGTTTAGCTCCAGGCACTTTCTGCACTGGCAGAAATGATACACACAGCTTTCTAATCTTTGTTTTCCTTGTTGAGACACCATGTTTGTATTTTCTATATACCACATGCTATGAACGTCCCTGTTACAAGTGGCCGTACAGTCCACAGATCCTCAAATTAAAGCTCTGATACTTGTTAATAAAAATAATTTTTCAATAGCAATTGATTTCATAAGAGTTCAGCATTTACTTCCTTATTCACTTACACGTTCACTCACTCCTTCTTACCTTCCTTAATTTTACTGAACATTTCATGAGTGCCTACTATGTGCAAGGCTCCAGCCTAGATAGGACAGGATCTTGTGAAGTTCATAGTCTAACAGGTGTGAATACTATGGATGGAGTGACTTCTGGGGACAATGCTGTCGACCCGGTAAACCATCAAAACAGAGCCTTTGACAGGAGCTCAACTTTTGAACAAAATATGGACTATTTTGTTTATTAAGCCCACCCCTGGAGTCTTGGTCTCTCCTTTGGGAAGTCTTCTTTTTTTTCAGTAGTTCTCATTTCCTCATAAAATAATTATGAGAAAAATTACCTTGGGATAGAGGTTTATTCATTGCAAACAATTTTAAATAGACTTTGGTTTTTATATTGTTTTCATTGGCTGCTGACAAGTCTGATATTCATGTGTAGATGGCTTCTGATGCAGGTTTTACAATTTCACATTTATTTCTCTGAATAAAGTGGTCATTGTTGCCAAAATTCATTTTATAACAACAAATAATGACTTCACTTATACCTCGCCTCTTTTACCTTGCTGAAGCTTTCAGGCTGATTTCCTGATCTCATTGCTGGTCCTTGTAAGTCAAAAACAGTATCTACTCTTTGGGAGATTTTCTTTTTAAAGAAGGCATGGGGAAGTAGGGAGTCTTTTGGTGTGAGATATTTTGGCTAAGTAAGGAAGACAATTTAAATGATGATATTTTTATGGTTTTCTCCTAAGTAGTGCCTATGACCTGACTTGTTGAAACTTTTTCTTTTTTGTTTTAAAAGATCTGTACCCTACTACTCTGACATCTATGTTGACTTTAAGAAACCACTTAATTTTGGGTTTATTTTCATTATCTCTGCACCCCCCCCAAACAACATTGTGTTCTATTCCTCCCACAGTGTAACTGGAGAATGAGGAGGAGTTTACATGGCGTCTGTTATCAGTATCCTGACTGCCTAGCTAGATCCTTACAATGAGCACTTAGATCTATCTAGATAATTTCAAGGGTTACAAAAATCCACAAACTCAATGTTTAAGATAAAGAATTATTTCTTTTAAGGAAATATGGTACCTTGAAATGCTCTCATTATTTAACCAGAAAGGACACACATTGCTGAACACTTCATCAGAATGGTGTTTTATCATCACTGTTATTGCTCATTTCACGTTTGGAACATGAACGGGGAACTGAAAAGTAACACAACATCCTTGACATTATTTATCATTGTGATACTTTAATGTCATGACTCTTTGGCCCCGTTTGCCCATCTTGCAATCATACCGCAGGACAGGTCAGAATTTGTCCTTCTGATGGACTGGCTCAGTGGACACATTTAAGCAACCTATCAATTTAGCCTTATTAGATAGGCACAGAGCTTTTATCGCACACTCAATTACACTTACAGCCCCCTCTGCCATTGTTCCTTTACTCTCCACAATAACAATTTATCTCGACCTCCCAGATAACGTTCTGTAGCCCTGCTCCACCTGTGACCTGTAAGGAAAGTGGTGTCTACTGAAAAGCCCTGGAATTTTTTTAAGTCAAAGATGGAACTAGAATATTGGCTTTCTCCAAGTCTCTCAGGTAAAATGCCTTCTGCACAGGAGAACTGAATTCAGATGAAGAACCTGGTCAGAGGTGCCTCACTTTCTGTATCAGATGGGCCTTGGGGAACCAGAGACCTGTATTGTTTATCTTTAACAACATGAGTGAGTCTGAGTTACCTGACTCACTAGGGACAGTGGCCCCTGCCTCTACTAGGAGGACTGGCAGCTGAATGCAATTTTCTTCTGCAGGTGGGCACACTAACATTTAGGGATGGCTTTGAAGGACATTGGGAAAAACACTTGTTCTTCTCAGAGCTGTATGCTCTCACATATATTTCAAGTTTCATATTGAAGCCACGATATCTAAACCTCTGTAGAATATCTGTCAGCAGTTGGCAACAAAAATATATCATGATGCCAGACATAGCTGCAGCCCCCTTGGAAATTCTCTACTGTCATTTGTGAATGTGTCAATCACGGTTACAGGACAGCATATTTCTGAGAAGCGATGAAGGACATGTGTTGGAGATCCCTTTGGATCTGGTTTATCTTCTATTTTGTGTTGCATAATGTGACAAATTCCTCAAAACTTTTTAAAATAGAGGTTTGTTTAACTAGAGGAAATGTTCATTTGAGGAATATGGTTCTAATGTGTGTTTTAGGCACCCCCCTGTGTAATATGTATGATGTATTCCTAGGGAAAATATTTAACACAATTTTTTTCTTGTGTGCAGGAAATCAAATAAAGAGTTTAGAGATTCAGTAAAGCCTGAGATAAAACTTGGTAAAAAGAGAGGAAAATATAATTTTGTTATCTAAATACATTTGCTGAGGACAAATTTAGCTTATCAGTAAAAAAAAAAGGTTCTTTTTTTTTTGTCTTTTCCCTTTCATTCCTTCCCCAGATATCAGAGAAAAAAAATATACCAATATCTATTTCTAAAAGGTTTTTATCTGTCAGCCTATTTTGAAAAATGTTAAACCTACAGAAAATTTGCAAAAATAGTACCATCAACACCCATATGTCATTTACTCAGATTCACCCATTGTTAACATTTTGGCGCATTTGCTTCCTCCCTCATTATTTGATAATGCGCTTTAATGTCAGTTGCAGATAATATGATCCTTTAGTCCTCTATATTTCAGCAAGTGTCCTCGAGTAGCAAAGGCTTTCTCCTACAAAACTGTAATACAATTATCAGCTTGGTAAATTTAATGTTGATTTAATATTATTATCTCATTAATGGTGTGTATTAACATTTCCATATTACACTCAATAATGTCCTTTATTTTTTAAATCCAAGATCCAATGAAGGATCATTCATGTTCAATACACCACTGAGGACATGAGAAGGATACCATAGCCTTCAGGAACACTGCTGTCTACGGGCAGGGTTTTTAGCTTCAAAAGAAACACCATCCTTCCCACACAGGAAAGGCTGCTGGGCTTGCTCGCTCCCCACATGCGCAGTGTCCCTCGCTGTGCTGTTCGCTTTGCTCTGTTGAGGTCTTCCTGAGAGCTCTCCATCTCAACTTAATTGATTGTGGCATTTTAATAAAGGACCTATTTTAAGTCTTATACTCGTAGGTCTCTTCTTTCTCCTGAGACAAGGAAGACAATGCATAAATCTAAGCCCGTGGCTGGCAAATCTTTTCTGTATAGGATCAGATAGTGAATATTTAACTTCTGTGGGCTTAACGTGGTCTTGTTGCAACTACTCAGCTCTGCCACTGGGGCTAGAAAATAGCCACAGATGAGAAGTAAATGAATGGGCATGGTTGTTTTCTAATTAAACTTTGTTTACAAACACAGGCATGGGGCAGGATCTGGTCTATGGACAATAATTTGCTGACCCTTCATCTATGTTAACGTGATAACGGGCAGCAATAGTTAACAAATGAAGCTTCATGAGCAACTTAATTTTACATTAGGTGCAGCATACTGGAGACAGTCCTTTTATAAGTAAAAAAAAAAATCTTCTGGAACTTGGGGAATACACATCCTGAACACAAGAGATCAACAGATACCAGTTTAAGAAAGCATTAAGTCTTAGTTTCTGAAAATATTTCCCAATGTGGCTAATCACTGCAACAGAGAAATTTAGTCTTCATGATGATAGTCTTCAAAGATTTTCATGTAAATAAAAGAACAGACACAATTAGAAAATTCTACTGGAAACCCCTGCCACGCATTTTATAACTGCCATCTTGGCCTGCTGGTATGAACTTTGGGGACTGTAGCTGGTTATTTATTGGGAAGTAAGCTTTACTGGGAAGTTGGAGTGGGGGTGGTTAGTGAAACTGTAATGACCCCCAAATATTGCCTCACACTCTGTTGCACTAGAGAATGTTCTGGCTGGCCTCCTGGGCTGCTCTCTCTCCACCTGCTCTCACACACCGGCATAAACTGCGCAGACTGGCCTGCCAGGTAATGAGGCACAGGGCCTCTGGTGCTCTCAGAAGCTGAACAACAATTTGCTGTCTTCATTGTCCTGTCCCAAACTTCTGAGTTTGGTTGTGTCTGCTACTGAGTAGAAAAACAATACAAAACCAGTTTAAAATACAATTTTAAAAAATTGAGATTTAATATTTATATAGGGAAAAATGCACAAATCATGTGTACTGCCTCCGTGCATTTTTATGAAGTAAATACCTGTAATTACAATTTGGATCAATAAAGAAAGCGTCCCCCATCACCCCTGTTAATAATCCCCTCCCCACCACACTGAAAAAACCACTGCTTTGACTTTGATGCATAGATGAGTTCTGTCTGTTTTTAATGTTATATAATTGGTATACAGCATGGACTTTTCCGTGTCTGACTTCTTTTGCTTAATGTTATGTTGGTGAGATTCAAACATCATTTGTGGAGCAGTAATGTATTCATTATCATTGCCGTAGAATAGTCCATTATATGAATGTTTCCCGTTTTATTTATCTATTCTGCTTTTGATGGAAATGGAGTTCTTTCTAGATGTTGGATAATACAACTAATGCTGCTCTGAACCTGCTCCTTCATGCGACTTTGGCCTTCTGGAGAACACAGTACAAAGAAGTGGGATTGATGAGCTATAGGTTTTATTTATATATAGTCAGCTTTAATAGATCCTGGCAGTTATCCAAAGCAATTACTCTGATTTAAACCCTCGCCAGCTATATGAGAGTTTTAGTAGCCCTCTTGAAATTAAGTTGTCTATATTTTTTTATCGACTTACAGGAGTTCTTATATATTTCAGACACAAAGCCTTTTCAGAGCGGATGTATGGCCACACTGGTTCCCATCTATGACTTGCCATCTCACCCTCTTAATTGTATCTTCTGATGAATGGGTGACCTTGATTTCAATAACATTCAATTTATCAGTTTTTTTCATTGTAGTTAGTGCTTTTGTGGTCTGCTTAAGAAAACTTTGCTCATTTCAAACACAATATTCTTCCATTTTCTAGAAAGTTTGTTGCTTTACCTTTCATATTTTATTCTTCAAGCCACCTAGAGATGATATTTTTGTGTGATTCAAGTAGAGATCAAAATTCCAGTTTTACAATGTGGATATCCAAATGACCCTGTAATGGTTCTCAAACAATTATTCCATTCCTGTAGCCCTTTACTGTCAACTTTGTCATAAATAAGTCACCATATATGGTACTCTGTTCTGTTAAACTCGTTTATTTGTCTACATGATAATTTACTACTGATATGATCTGAGCCTGGAATTTTCTGTTGAAAATGTTTAAATTATGGATTTATGCGTGTAAGATATACAGACACACACACATATACCGAGAGAGAGGGTGTATGAGTTTTCATACCTAAGTTTTTCAAGGAATTTTACCTAAATTTTCAAATGTATTACCATAATATTAACAGTACAATTGCATATTTTTAATGCATATAAGATTTGTGGTTATGTGCCCCTTTTATTACTAGTATTTATAAATTGTTCCTACTTTCTCATTTTTTCTTTAACTTGTTTTACTAGGGTTTACTCATTTTATTTTTCCTTTCAAGGAGAAACTGTAGGTTTGGCTAATTTTTTTCTTATACTCTTGTTTCTATTTCAGTTAATTCTGTTCTCATCTTTATTATTTTCTTTTACTTTCTCTAGATCTAATTTACCATTCATTTCCTAAATTCTTGACATGGATATTTATATAATTTTAAAATGTTCTTCTTTTCTAATGCATGTATTTAAAGATATAAATTTTCCTCTTAATATATCTGTTGCTGAGTCATATAAGCCATATTATGTCATATTTTTTTATTAAAATATTGTCTAATCACTCTTTCCCCCTACAGCTTAAATATAAGCAAATAGCTTGAGAAAATAAGGTGGTACAGAGGTTATCCTTACTCAGGTATCTTGACCTCTGAAATCCTGAATGCTTTTTACCCCTGAACGTCTGACTGCCAAAAGCTTGACGAGCCAGCTCCTGCCCAGCCCGAGTGGTGCACTGCTTCTGGATCAGCAAATACCTGGAAGGAAAGTGGTAAGGAATTCCTGGCAACTCAATGTGCCTCCCTTCTACCCTCAAGTCCTGGCTGCTTTAGTTGCTTTCCCATTTTTTTCAAAGAGCTATTTTTAATTATTTTATTCATTTTTGATAGATCTTCTCAGTGGGAGAGCTGGTCTGAAGCCCAGGTAGCCTCAGCAAATAACCGTGAAGCTGGGGAATACCTGAGAAATTAAGTTTTTATGATGATCAAATGCTACAAACTCCTTAATGGCAGAGCCATCACCAGAATCTACAATCTGGACTCCTTGTAAAGAACAAAGAACATGGGGACATGGCTTTGAGGTCACAGATACGTACAGATGGTAGCTGGGACCACTCATTCCTCTCCACAACCTCAGAGGCAGGGGCAACCATTTCCTAGTCCTGCAGGATCATTCAAATGTCCCAGTTATGTACAACAGGATTCTGAACACACACACACACACACACACACACACACACACAGGCCCTCCAGTGGCACTCCCAGATTGTCAGCCTGTTGACAGTTGATATTTTATGAAGCATTGGACCTGCATTTACCATCAACTAGGAATTGTGCTAGGACTGTGGATGCATAAGTAAAAAGTACAAGTTTTTTCTTAAGCATCTCACAGTCAAGCATGTGGAAAAAGAGAACAAACAGACAAAAAATTACTTTCATGGGATATAGACAACGTGCAATGGGAAAACTGCCGAAGGATCAGAGAAATGCCTGGGGAGTCGAGAAAAGCTCCACCGAGGAGTGTTGAAATAAAGGTTTAGGCCAAAGATGGAGCTGCTTCTGCTCATGCTGCTATGTCAGCAACCCAAAATTTAGATTGATTTCATGTCCCAGTGAATGTTCCACTTGACTGGAAACAGTATAGTTCGTCAGCCAGTCCCCAAACACCAAGCCACTTCTTGGCTTTATACTTAGTTCCTTTTCCCTCATTCATTTTCTACTTTTCTCTTTCTTACTCCTTATTCTTTATCCTATTTATCCTATAAAAATGTCTTACCTTCCATCCCACTTTGCATTTTTCTGAACAGAGATTGGGGACAGAGATCACCTGCTTTATGAAGTGTTAAATAAAGTTCATTTGTATCACTCAAACTGTCTTCTTTAATCATTTTTAACATGTCCTAATGTATATACTCATAGCAATATATACATGTATGTAATCATATATATATGCATATATATATATACACATATATCCTGATGAACTATACCCCACCCCCACACAGATAAACAGACCAACACACATTTTTGATAACTTTACATCCAACTTTGTATTCTTTTATGTCCCTTTGTTCCAAATTATTCTCTTTTATATGACGCCGGCTGGCAGTCGGCCCTGACCTCTTGGTATTCCCCTGCCTCAGCTCTACACTCACCCTCTAGATCTGCTGCTAGTTATTAACTACCTATTCCAGCTCCCTCGTCAGACATGAGTCACAATTTATCTCCACTTAATGGCTCCCGCAGATCTTCAGAAGCACCAGTAACCATCCAGGGGTGCTGAGATGGCCCTGGATTTGCCCTGCAAATCTTAGAAGTAAGTTAAACACATTCTGCCCCTATTGGTGAGTCTCAATCCTAAAATTTTAGTAACCATCTAAAGTCCTTCCCACTCCCCCCTTTTTCCACCCTCTCCTTTGAACCCTAGGGCATTGTTTTGTATTCCAAGGGAAACAATGGCTAGCAAGTGAACTTTGGATTCTGTCCTATGCCATTCATTATAAAGGAATAAGCAAGGCACAGAGCTTCTCCTTTCCTCTCTTCGTCCCCTTCCCCACTTCTCTCCCCACTACCACGGGCAGAACCAAGACACTTTTTCCCTACCACACACTTGCAAGAGTAAAATGCCGTGTAAAGTAAACACTAGAACAGCCCTAAGTGTGATGTTGACTGTGGGTTGCATCATTGGGTTTCCATTCCTTTCTGCTATGATACATGCTTCCTGGAAATATGATACAACTAGAGCAAAAATATTACAGTGTACATCAACATTTTTTCTCTTAGCATTTGTTAAATTTATGCCCCCAAACTACTAAGAATTAAAGACTTAAATATGAATTAAAAAAATCACCTGTATTCAAATAAATCAGATAAATACACAAATAATTAAAATAAATATAATAAAAAGTATGGAATAATGGAAGACAGAATAATTAATTGGGGTATCCTGAAGAAGGAATAAGAAGAATTCTTTAGTATTTGAACCACGTGTTGGAGGTATGATAAAAATTGCATGAAATTTCAAACATGTAACTAATTTATAAAATGAGGTCCACTTGTTCTTTAAGCCCTTAAAATTTATATCATCTTTTTAAAAAAGCAAAAACTTTAAGATTGAATTAATTCTGAGAGTAGATTGAAAAGGAGACTGTAAGGATGGAAGTAAATTCAAGTACCCAGCCAAGGCACTGGGACTCACATTTGTTATTTGAAAGAGGTTCATCTACTATCCTTCCTGGCAAGATGGGAAATATTGACCAGAGAGATCTATTGTAGAGGACACTGGCCAAGGAGTTAGGTGGCATTCTATTCTCAGCTCTGCAACAAATGTGTTTCCTGACCTTGGGTAAATATCTTAACTTTCTTTTGTTTTCAGAATCTCTCTGTTCCATCGACATTTCGATTATTTTCTTCTCTATGGGTAGCCATCACCATGGCCTATCTTTGATGCACTCTCATTTCCAAATGTAAATGAAAAATACACAAATGTTTTTGCTCAGATTTGCATAAAAATTTAATAGGTTCTAAGTCCAAGGCTGTAAAATGAAAATAGTTCCACTAATCAGGATGAGTAGTACAATCAGGATCTATTCCAGAGCTCTGTGATGAAATCTTTGGAAAGATCCACATTTTTAAATGATGAATTTGGATGTTTCTTATTTTAATAGAGACAGTCTTCAAAAGGGCTAAACATTAGGGACAAGGGAAAAGTGGTGGGTAGGTATATAATACAGCAACAAATGTGGGTATATGTGAAAACGAAATGGAAGACAGGGTGGGGCAAAAGTAGGTTTGCAGTTGTCTATATGGAAAATAATACGATAACAAATATTAACACAAGGCTAGACTCTGTGCTTCTCATACTTAAATTGTAAAACTACTTTTCCCCACTCTGTGTAAGGGCCAGCTCTGGCTTACGTACACCCAGGTGGAGTGGAGGAAAAGGTGGAGTCCTCTCACAGTCCCAACGGCAGCCTTATCTGACCACACAGGGTGCTCCAGAGCTAAAATGACCCATCAGAGCTGTCCCATGTTGGGACAAAACATATTGGACATACAAATATCCTTAGGGTACAAAGGGAATTATACCAGGCTATACTGGCTGGGTGGTCTTGGCAGAGTCTTCACCATGTGTTTTCATATATGATACACAATCACTCATTTGCTCTCTGCATGTGGCTGATCCATCCTCATTCCTGGTTTTATCTACAGTTAGAGTAATATGTTAACAATATGAATAGTAAACCCAGTTTCTTGTGAGTCCAGTGAAATGCTTGGGCTGCAAAAATTAAGTTCCTGAGCCTGCGTTTAGAGGACTGGCCCAGCACCGTGGTGAAGAGGCCCCCCTGGCCCGTATTTGATCCGCACAGCAGCACTCTTCACCCTACCGAGCCCCCACCTAGCGAGACAGGAGATAATCTAATCCCTTTCTTGAGCCATAACCCTATTTAGACCATACAGCCATATTTCCACATCTGTGCAGCTCCAGATCTAGGTCTAGCCAGCAGGGGAGTCCAACCTGTGGCCAGCTGGCCGCATACGGGCCAGGATGGCTATGAATGCAGCCCAACACAAAATCATAAATTTACTTAAAATGTTGTGAGATTTTTTTGTGTGTGATTATGTGACACAGTGTATTTAATGTGTGGCCCAAGACAATTCTTCTTCTTCCACTGTGGCCCAGAGATGCCAAAAGTTTGGACATGCCTGGTCTAAGTATCTATTCCCTTTGTCTGCCCAGCTATGTACCTATCATCTATCCAGAAACACTTGCATTAAAACTGATGGAAAAACTCAGCTGTAGATTCAACACTGCATGCTATCTCAGAGCATGCCTTCTTTCTTTAGAAGGAACCCAGAATCACCCATGGTCACGTGATTATGGAGAGAATACCCAGTGGTGTTGGGAAGCGGGGATATGAGTGAAGTAATCCAAATGCAAATGCATCAGTATTATGCCATAAAAAGAACTGTCAGAGTGAGGAGGGGGACACAGGAGGCCAGAGTAGTGATAGAGGTGGTCCTTTTTCTCCCACTGGAAGCCTTCAAGAGTGAGGCAGGACGTGAGCACACTGAGAGTGTGCCAGGAGTAACCATATTTGTGGGAGGTGTGGTTTTCAAACTGCAGTTACTCTGTGTGAGGTCAGTATAAGAGGTCAAGAGCCTGAGCACTGGAAAATGGAAAAGACAGCTGGTAGAGGGGACATGTGGCCACAGTGACCGATGTAGGGTATGTGCAGAACTCTGAGGTCTTTCTGTCTTGTAAGTGAGCACATTTAAGGGACAAGGCCTCTGGACTGGCTCACTGGACCTGCTCCTTTGACTCTGCTGTGATTTGCTCTGACAGCTTGGAGAGATGGACCTGAAAGCAGGACAAGAATATTGTCCTTGAATATGGGTTATAGGTGTTTGATTTGCTCTATTTTTAAAAACAATGCCATCATTATTGTGCGGATAAAGGGACTCTGTGCTGCGAAGGTGCCAAGGGTGTTTTAGAGTGCCATGTACATACTGAAGTTAGCAACAGCGTAAGATAGCACTATCCAGCACCCTGCAGAGAACAGAACTACTAATACCCCACATTTAACAGGTGAGGAGATAAGCCTTAGAGGTTAAATAGCTGGCCCTAGGTCTCACTTTGATAAGAGACAAATTCTGTTCTGCTGGTTTCTAAATCTCAGGCTTTAAATCACTAGGCTCAAAAACTGTTCAGTGAATGTGGCACAAAGAAAATAAATTCTCAAAGTTACTGTTATGAAAATTCAGGGCTCCTAAAAGGAAGGAAAGTCTCACTGTCTTGTCTTCAGCATCTTTCCTCTTCCCGATCTTCATGGGGTAAGGACAGAACACAGGGATAAAATCTATTAGAAATGTCCCAATGTAAGTGCCATCTTTGTTACCACCTACAGTTCATGTTTAAAGAGGATCATTAATTAAAAACAATACCTTATATTTATGTGGTTGTTTCCAACTTACAAGATGTTTTCAGACATTATCTCTTCTTTCATTTGATTACATTTCAGTCCTATGTAATTTATCAGTTCATGTCTATTACATGATTCTAACTATTAAGAACATGTTTGGGAAGGCAGGAAATGTAAAAATTCATCATTCAACCATGAGACAATGTCCAAATGGTTGATTGATTTTCCCATTTATCAGGATGTTTGTTAGATGCCTCAATCTAACCTTTTAAAAAAAGAAAAAAACTTGAAAATATATTCAGTATTTTTCATCTGGCATTTTAAGATATTTCAAATATATTTTATTAACTAGCATCAGAAGTTAAAGTAGGCTGTTTTGCAGTGCTATTTCATTCCATCTCTTCTCTTTTTAATCTATTCCTACCTGACTTTTGAAAAACTCATTTACCCACCTCTCCAGATTCATGCCAATCTAAGTATACGCATACACACACAGCATCAAAATATATAAAATAAAACTTGGATTAATAACATTCCATATAATTTATTGACAAATACTCATATAGAAATCATGAGTTCTGAATTACAAAAACTAAAATGTCTAACTGATACACAATTTGGTTATTCAGAATAAATTTCATTTTATAATTATGCCATTAACCATATATTGATTATATTTGATTATCAGAATTGCAAAGTTAAGTGGCTGGAAATTATATAAAGAACATATAGTCTGTCTGCCCCCTCCTAATTTTCAGCTAGATTACTCTTAGTCCCTCTGTCCCAACTAAGTATAGCCTTTCAAAAATTACTTGTTTCTTTCATATCTTAGAGGGCTGTTTACAAAAGTTGATGTTCCTTATTTAAATTGCCATGCATTAACACTTAGAAATAAGTACTAGAAGAACATGCATGTTTAATAAACTGTTATGCTTCCTTTGTTACTGTACCTTGTGGTTAACATAAAGGTTATGACACTCACTGTGTATCTTTTATTCTACTAATTCCCAGGAGAATAAGATCCAAGGGTTACCTTTATTAACAGTAACTGCTATCTTCAATACTGACCTTAGACTATGTTTTTGGATCAAGTAATTTTCACTCTTCTTTTCTTAGTGTATATCCTTTATGTTATAAAAGTATGTGGTTGGACATCTTTAAAAAGAGTCCAATATCTCAATTAATACTAACCCAATTCATTCCTGATACATACAAAGGCCCCGCATTCCCACAGCCATTGCAAAGTCCTTGATGAATCATCTTTCCACATTTGAATAGAAGACCTCTCCATCCTGGGTGCTGCCCTCACAGGTGTGTTTATGGCCACCGTGATGGCCACCACTAGAGTCCTCGACAGCTGGTCACATTGTGCAGGCCCCTGTAGCTATCCCCACAGAGCTCTTCTCAGCGACAGAGCATCTACCTGAACACAAGAGGAACAGCTGGTGCTCTGGCAAGAAGAAACTGGGTCAAGAAATGTTCACCTCAGAAAGATGGCTTAAACACTCACTATTCAACTACTTCTATGTAGCCTGAAGTTTACCTCGGGGTGTGCCAACTCTTTGCCCACATCACCTCGTATCATATCACATGAAATTTGGAGCTGCCGGGCTCCTCTGAGGGGTAGGCGAGTTCTGTCGTCCGCTGTATCTGAACTGCAGCCCACAGCTAGTATCCTTCTCAGGAGCTGTGAAGTCGGGTGGTCCATCCCCAGAGATTTTTGCCCTCAAGGTTTGGAGGTTGATGTGAGGTCGTTCTATCCCCCCAGGCTCTCCATATCAGGTTCTGAAAGGCCATTGATAAGGAAAAGCAGTAACCGCAGAAAGCCTGTCCTAATTTAAGCTGAAGACTAAGAAATCTCTTAAGGGACACCCAAGCAAACCCTGAAGTCAATATTTCCAAGAGTAAACATGGGAGAGGGAAGACCTCTTGAAATCAATTCAGCCAAGAGGGGCAGAGAGATTGGATTTAGGCGGCAGGGCCCCATCCTCAAAGTCTGTTTAGTAATTCATATTCTCTGAAGGAATGAATGTTTGATACAGTCAGTCTGGTCATCTATTCCAGCAAAAAAGTAAAGGGACTTTTTTGAGGTATGGAAATTCCAGGTCTGGGAAACAGGAGGTCAAATTCCTATTCCCATTTTTTTTCCTTTTCAGATACTGCATCATTACAGTTAGTCAACTCCTAGCTTCAAGTTATTACAATATTGAAGATCAAGGCTTTTGATTGTCTATAAGGAAATTACATTTCAAATAGAAAAACAGGAAAATATACAACATAAAATGAAAATTGTATGACATGTAGGGATTTTAGAAATAACCCACAGAGCTAATAATTGGTCTCTGGAGATGCTTTGAAGGATGTCAAAGATTTTTTTTAATTGAAAGTTAAGAACTGTATTGACAAAGAAAACCAAGTAAACTTTATTATTGTGCCAACAATTCTGAAAAATTCAGAAGTCTGATTTGACATAGTATCATTGCCAAAGGAAGAGGATTCCTAATTTTGAAGAATTTTACTGTATGCTTGAGTTTACTAATTATTTCACTACCCAATTACAGAGAACTAGCAGTTAGAAAAATTATACAGTCAATTTAAGAAATTATAAGGTAGGGAAAGAAACAATACATTGAAATTTACATGATTATTCATAAAGGACATATTTGCTGCTACCAGTAGAACATGAAACATATTTTTGATTATTGCAGAAACCTAGTTTTAATAAACCTGCCACTTTTTTATACTCATTTTTCACATACTAGTGTGTTTTGTGTGGGTCTCAGCCTATCAATAATCAATGCTGTGGTCAGACCAGCCCTTATGGTTCTTACTGTGACTTCAGGATGCCCTTCAGCAATAACCATCAGGAAACTCTGAAAACATAAACATTTATTACTCACAAGTCCTGAGAATTACATAACGCACTAGGGGCCATACGTGAGGCGTGGGGCAATCTATCAACTCAGCTTTTGGAACTTCCTATCAGATTTTCAAAGGCAGGACTGATAGGAAACACAGCTTGCCATGCCAAAATGTGATTTCGATATTGATTAAGGTGGTTATTTTTGAGAAACAAAAGACTCAGTAAGAAGCTTTGACTTTCCCTCTAACTGCCTGAAAGAATTTAGAGAGAGAGTGTTGTCCCTGAAATGAGATATCATCATAGATAACTAACTTATTATGAATTAAGTGTGATAGAAATACTTAGCAAGACCCATTGATCAAAGTCCTCTCTATGTCGTATTGTTAAAGATGGCCCAGCAGACATTTATTTAGCAAACATTTGCTTTTCTGTCTCCACGTGGTCCCAAACCATTCTCCCCTTCTCCTTAGCTCAAGATAGCTTATAAGCCCCAACTGGCTAATCTGCCCTCATGTCCCATATTCTTACGGAACCCCCACATAAATGTAGTGATTTGGCCATTTTATCCTGTTACTCTGACTCATGTTAATGTGACTACTAGTCCAGAAGGATAGTGGAAAATTTATTTTTTCTGCCCCACAACAGTGAGATAACATATGTAAAATACCCAGAAGAGCATAACACAAGGTAAAAACTTAAAAAGAATTAGGGTCCCTTCTCAATGTTCCTACCTTTAATTTAGTAGTTATTACTCTTTAATATATTTGTTTGGCTTATACTTTCTCCAGTAGATTGTGAGTTCTTCTAGTGTTTGCATTTTCAGTACCCCCC
>CM052541.1:176938573-176962633 GCA_028533065.1 Trachops cirrhosus
TTTTAAAAACCCTAACTGACAACTTAGTGTTTATCTCCAGATTTCATTAATGAGGACAAACTAAAGACATTTCAGAGCCAAACAAAGACTTATGAATTTATCACCAAAAGATACTCACTTGAGGACATTCGAAGGATGCCTTCAAGAAGAAGGTAAATGTCCCCGGCTGGTGTAGCTCAGTGGATTGAGCGCAGGCCTACGAACCAAAGAAGAAGGTGACTGTTTCTATGTAGAATGTTCAACATGAGTGTATGAAAGGTGAATAAACATATTGGCAAATATGTGGGGAAGTCTAAACAAACATGAAATGTATGTAATAGTGATGATACTAATGATTAATTTGTGGGCATAGTAAATGCTAGAACCAAAATCCTGGACCATAATTACATGTAAGTAGAAGTGGAGATGACTGTTAAAATATTTGAATTTGTTTAGATAATTTGAGAGGTGGATATGGATGTTGATAAAATTTAAACTTCGTTATGTATGCATGTTCAAAGAACCAGGTCTCAAAGCAATGTGGATCCTGGAACAATAATATGAAAAGAGTATTAGTAAAATCTAAATAAAACATGGAGTTTATTTAATAATAATGTACCAATGCTGGTTTCTAGTTTGATAAATATAGTGTGGTAATGTAAAATGTTAACACTAGGAGAAATTGGGTGAGGGTTATATCCAAATTTACTGTAATATCTCTGCAATCTAAATATTTATGAATCTAAAAATATTTTAAAATAAAAATTTTATTTTAAAAAATAAATAGAGTAACTACTAAGTGAATAGCAGAGCACGGCATATTCGAACAAATGGAGGGAGAAATGAATTAAAAGAGAGAAAAACTATTTATTCAGAAGAAGGCATAAAAGGAACATAAACATGTACACACACAGATGTATGCATGTATATATACACATGCACAGAAAAGTAAAAAGAATAATTAATACTATTAAATTAAGTGGGAGAAATAAAGTCAAACATACAATAATCACAATAAATATAAATGGCCTACATTCTCCAGTTACAATGACAAAGAATGTCAAGTAGCTGTATAAAATACCCAATACTGATGTATTTTTAAAATATATATCTAAAACAATAGATCACAGAAAGTTTGGGAGTAAAATATTAGAAAAAATATACTAAGCAAATATGAACCATAGTAAGGTAGTAGAACAACATTGATATCAGACAAAATACATTTCAAAGCAAATGTATTATTAGGGACAGTAATACATAAAATGAAAGATTCAGTACAATACATAAAGATAAAATCTTTATGGGCAGATATGAGAATTCTATATTTTATATGTCTAATCTAGAAGCTGCAAAAAAGGCAAGGAAATGAATTCTCCCCTAGGGCCTTCAAAAGAAACACAGGAAAAAAAATGCAGATTTTACTGACACCTTGACTTCAGCACCAAGAGAATGATTTCAAACTTCTGACCTCGAGAATGGTAAGATAATAAATTTGTGGTGTTTTTAGCTATTACATTTGTCTAATTTGTTATAGCAACCATAGGAAAATTTTTTTAAAAAGATATTTCCTTTAAGAGGATATATCAGTAGCCCATAAATATACAATGTGATGCTCAACCTCTCTAATAGCAGAATTTAAACTAAAATCACAATGAGATAACATTTCAATACCCTCAGATTAGACAGAAATAAAAAGTTGATAATCCAAGTTTGTGAACAGAAACAGAGCATTTAGAATTCTTACCCAGTGCAGGCAGTGTAAGTTTATGCAAACAATATTGTATTACCTAATAAATGTGAGTACACACATATCCTATGATCTAATCACTCTATTTCAGGTATATAGCTTGAAGAAATTTTGCCTATGAGTGCCTAAGACATATATAAAAATCTTCATGGCAGTATTGTGTGTAATATCAAAAGTATGAAAATAATGTAAATGTTCTTTAACAGGAGAATGGTTAGTATTGGTTTTCCCTCTATAAAATAGGATATTGTATAGCAATAAAATTAAGTAAAAATATGTATATCAATGTGGATGAATCTCAGAAACATATTGTGAGTAAATGAGGCTTGGCAGAGAGGATTGCATATAATGTGATTCAAGTTACATAGAGTTCAAATATAGAAAAAATAAAACAGCCTATTGTTTGCAAGAGTAGAATCATGAACAAAAATAATGGAAAGATCAACACTGTTTGGGACAGAGATTAGTGATTACCTGAGGAGGAGGGGTTAAACTGGGCAGAAACACACAGGGGCTTTAAAGCTATTGGTAATAGTCTATTCATTAATCTTGGTGCTGAGTTCATGTGTGTTCACTTCATTATTATTCTTTGAACTACACATTTAAGTTTTGTAGACTTTTATTCACATGCGTCTCATGGTATAACATTTTTTTAAGTTTATTTCAATGACTAATAAATTAAGGAAAAATTGTTTTTAGGTTGAAACATTAAAATATCCATGTTTTAAAAGTTTGGATAAATATATTTAATGTTTCCTAATTTGCAATTTAGAAAAGTACCAATCTTTACAAAGAACTAAAATATTCATTCATTCATCCTCTCAATGAGTATTTATTGATGCCTGCCTATCAAGTGCTATAATTGTTTTATTTAGATTACTAGTTGATTAAAGCATTTATAATCTTTTAGATATCCAAGAGGTCATATGTCTAAAAGACTGCATGAATATATTGACTATGCTTAACTGAAAGGTAAGAATAAAATGGGCAAGATAGTGAAGAAATGGTAGCCTAAAGAACTCACTCCTGGCCCACATCCCCATTTTGTTGCAATATTCTGTTGTATATATTTTCCTCCATCCCTAGGTCAAGGTACTTTGTTGCATTCTGTTCCATCTCCAAAATACAGGTATTGGGTTTCTCATAATGTCACAAGCAGCAGCTGAAAATATGTTAATAATCGCAAATATGTTTCCAATATTCCCCTAGAGCTAAGGAGTCTTCAGGGCAGCTTCTCAGAACAGTTTCCTGTGCCGGGGGCAATGCTGGGTGCGGGAGGAAAGTGATCAAAGACTTGTAAAGGGTGACTGAGAACGGCAGAAATGGCAGGATTCCATTGCAGAGGGTCAGCCTGGGGGCCTGTGTTAACCCCTGCCGGGCAGGATCACTTTAAGACCTTTATGACTGACCCAGAGAAACAGGACATTTCGCAGTTGGGAATGCCTAAGGAATGAACGCGCTCGGCCTTACGTGGTGCCTCAATGCCGTCGGTTACCACGGTCACGTTCTCGTTCAACGATGTTAGGGGTCGGGGAACACTCGGTGCTCCACCAGTTAGAGGAGGCCAAACTTTTAAGTGTGACCCAGTTTCTCAGAAATTCACGATTATTTATAAGGATTATGGAAAGAGCAAAGAAAGCAATTTGACATTTTCAGATGTCTGTGTTATGTTATGGACTTCATACGCAGAGGTGTTTAACACTGAGGGGAATCTGGTGGACAACCGGAGACCAATGGTGCTCAGGGAGGTGCCAAACACTTTTGCTGCCCACTGGCCAGCATCCTTTCCTTTTTTTCCCCTTGTAATATTACCTGAATATCTTTAGAAAAGCCCCTATCCCCTATGTGACTTGAGTGCCAACAGCCCCATGCTGGCTCTTAAGATGAGTCCTGGTGGGTTTCAGTTAACCCAAGTGTCCCCATATTCTGGCATTTGCCATAGGACGGTCCAGTCGAGGTGTTTTCTGGGTGGCTGGGAAAGGCTGGAACTTGGCTCCTTCTTTCCCCAAGGACAGTAAACTCTCTCCGAACTATCAACAGGCTCTTCTGAGCCTGACTAGGCCCAAGCCTTGAGCATGTCTTCAAGATTCTGGTTTTAGCTAGAATCCCTGCTAAGTCAGTTTATCAAGAATACCTGATCATTCTCAGTATCTAATCAAGTTTCTCATCCCCACTATCTCCCAGATAATATCGGATCACCCTGGCCTGCCTTCAACATGAATCCGGTCAAGTAGGTTTAGCCAGAAGCCCCCTAACCTCTGATGCTTTCTCTCATTAATTTACCACCCGCTGACCCCTCCTTCTGCTCCTGGATATATACATCCCTACTTCTCCTTGTTGTATTTGGAGTTGCATCCAATCTCTCTTCCCTGCCACCTTTTGGTGTAGGGAATATACCAATTTTACCACTTTAACAACTGCCAGAATATTTTTTAACAACTGCTGTAGCCACGAGTGCTACCTAAGGGGAGCCAACACGAGAAAACTGAAGAAAAATATCGCAGATGTTCTGATGACATGGAGAACCTCTGGGCAACCCGGCTTGGAAACAAATCTATTTTTAAAGTACTTCAGATGAATTCTATCGATTTATTTTGATCTGAAATATTTGGAACCAATATTACTTAGTAAGAAATTGGATATGTAACAATGGCTACCTTTGAAACCTGTGTTTATTGCTCACTACCCAGCACTCCAAGTTTTAAGGACAATGAGGAAAAAGTCTGGCTTACCTTATCCATATGAAAAACATCTCAAAACACAGACCTTAACCAATATTTTCCTGACAGTCTTGGTCAGTAACTGAAGAAAGAAAATACATACATTGTTTAGAAGCAAGTTCTGTTCTTATTTGTTCATCTCTTTTCCTGATAGAGAAAGGTAGAACAAGAGTTAAAAGCTACTTAAGGCTCGAAAGAGAAAATAGCTGAATAAAAACAATAATCCTAGATCAAAATATTGTGATAGTGGATTTTTTACTTCCAACATTTTGAAAAACCAGATTGTTACAGAAATGAAGAAGGCAGTGCTTGAGGACTGATTTTGCTGATAAGAAGAAACCCAGATTCCACTGTGGATGTAAACCAAACAGTAGAGCCCCTGCCTGCTGCAGAAAGCTGTGCTGCTCTGCGTGTCTGGATGAAACCCATGCATTCACAGAAACCGGTCCATGTGGGCATTTGAAGGGCATTGTTATGGGCCCTTTCTCTGAACAAGAGCAAATGTCTAATGCCTCAGCTGCCTTCACCAAACTACTGGGATGGTATCTCTTACTGGCGTTAGTTTTAATACATAATTCCTAATATATGAGAGAATTTTATTTCATAAGCATTCATCATTTCTCATAGTAAACCTGGCAAGGAAAGAATGCTCCTTAAACACCGTGGACAGAAAACAGCGATGTGGAGAGAGGAAGTGCCCGTTAATACCAGAAGCTGGAGAGACAAGCTGCACAATGAGCTGGCAGCTCTTGGTGTCTTTGTAGAAGTCCAGGTCAATTCTTGGTTTCTTCTGCCCGGAATCACTGAATTCACCCTCATATCAGATGGTCAAAAGCCAAGGCGGGGGGATGGGGAAGAGGAAGCCACTGAAGTGGACAGAACCATCCTCAGGCAGAAATTTCCTGAGAAAATGATCGGAATCCATGGTCCATCCCATCTAGTCAACTATTAGGAGCCATTTTTGAATATACGGTAGGCAAGGGACTGCTGTCAAGAAATTACTTTCACTTGGTAAAGCCTGGTGCTTTCTGTCCTCAAGTTCAATGGTGTGTGTGTAGAAGAGTAACTTCAAGCCAGAATTAGCCCTTGGATACAGAGAAGTTTAAGGTGTGCATCTGCACTCGTTTCTATGGCAACTGGATTTTTCCCCCTGAGTTTAAGCTTTAAATGTTAACTTGATGCTTTTACCCTAAATTTTAAAATCTTATCTTAGTTAATGCTAATTCCATTCATAACTTGTCAACATTCTAACATGCATAAATCACCCTAGACTTCACTCTAGTGAAAAAACATGATTAGCTTTTAAGTCAAATTTTGAAGAGTAGCTAAAGATAAACATGAAGAGCTGAAAGATATTTCCTTTTTTATTCTTTTCCCCTTTTAAATCTACTTTATTTTTCCTCAGGAGTATAATAAGGCATTTGAATAAAAAATTATGGTAGAATATAAATGTGCCTGAAACAATATAACAACAGAGACATTTCTTATGTGTCAGTACTGAGGGGAGACAGAGATTGCCATTTAAAAGATATCGATTATTGTAAGCTGGTTATTTTTAAGAAACAAAAAGACTCAGTAAGAAACTTGAACCTTCCCTCCAACTGCCTAACAGAATTTAGATAGAGGACTTGCTCCAGGAAGGGAGCTATTATTATAGGTAAGTATAGTTTAATATAAAGTAATGTGCGATAGACAAGGAGGAACCTAGCAAGGCCCATTTTTGAGCCTCTGTGCCATTGTCAAAGGTGACCCAGCAAACATTTATTTACCAAAACATCTCCATGTGAATTGTCTTCCTGCTCTTTGAGTCCCAAACCACAACCCCCCACCCCTTCTCCTTAGCTCAAGATGGCAATATAAGCCTTAACTGCTCAGTGTAACCTTGGCCTCATATTTTAATGCAACCCCTGTATGTTCATAGGTAAAACCTTTGGTCATTTTCTCCTGTTAATCTGTCTCTGTTAACTTGATTATTAGTCCAGCCAGCAGAAATCATGAAGACAGAAGAAAAATTATGTTTTCTTCCCCCAAACTATCAGCCCTTGATGACTTTGGGATCAGTCACATGCTTTCCTAAATTGATTAATTTCTATGTAAAGCCCAAATCTAATTTCGTGCTGTGTCAGGGACCCCCTAAAATTCTTAGTGTTCAAATAGTTCTCCTTATTTTAAAATCATACTTGTATTATTTTAAATTATCAAATTCTGGCCACAAACTGTGCAGACAAATATTTTTCAAAACAATCGGGGAATTTTGCTGTCATTTGTATTTGATAGTCATGACTTTTCAAAGATTTTATTTTAAACTCCACAAGATGATGTGGCAGGTCCTTTATATCTCTCCTCTTGCGTCTCAGAGAAGAATAGTCTTGAGAAGCAGTACAGAAAGGACCTGCCATCCTCCATCGTACAAAATGCCAAACTACCAAGGAGGCAGCTATATACTTTACAGTAGTAAAAGTATACTTTACAGAGAATACAGCTGTATTCTCCATGGGAATTTCTGTAAACCATTGAAAATGATAGAATTTTGAGGCCTGGCACCCGGAAGACAGCATATAGCTAATGGCTCCATTCAAAGGAATTGTCACTTGTATCTTGTCCTTTTCATTAGTCACTGCTCCCCTTCTGTTTTGCCAGGTTCATTTTTTCTCCAGGCAAACGCCCGGCAAGGCATAAGAAAAGAGGGTGGGAGACTAATTAGGGTGTCAAGGGGAACTAGAAGGTATGGTGAGAAATTCAGAATCTCATTTTCCTTTTCTCCCTTAGAATTGATTTTGCTGTCACCATTTAAAAAATAACAAATGAATGTGCTTCTATTATTTGATGGAGATAAAGTACTTTTCCTCCTTTCTACATATAATTTGCTGCAAATTCTATTAACCAAATATATATTCCAGAACCAAAATAATTCAAAATTCTGCATAAGTCTCAAATAGTTTAATTATTTATGAATGTGAAATGGATGGATTTTTGTTTGTTTATATATGTAATTAGGATAAATCCAGATAGAATTAACATAAAAGACATATAATCAGATTAGAGTTCTTGCCAGAAAAGTAACGATATTTTGAAAGCTATGCATTATGGAAAAAACTTTGCAATCTTCTATTGAAAGCATTCTATTTATATCATTTATTTAGTTGCAGATTGAATCAGGGGTAAGGCTTTGTTATTGTTATTTGTTTTTATTAATCCACCTCTAGACTCCCATCTTCATGGAAAGTCTTGTTTACAGTGTGGTTTGTGATTACCGACACCAAGTTTTCACAGATGAACGCTCATTGGTGCCTTTTCTGCTCTCCTACTGAGGAAGGGGGCGGGGTCAGGCCTCAGCCCTCTCTGTAAACTCCCCTTATTTAAAACTGAGAAGCAAGTGAAGTTTGATCCCTTTCCTTTGTTGTCTTACTTTCCTTGATATTCACATCTTTCAGTGATAGGTTATAAAGTTGGAATCTCTTGTCAGGGCCTCATTAATCTGAGGTGTTAGGTATGGATTAGGCGAATTGTTCACCCTACACTTCGGTTTCATTACCTTGTTAAGTGTTGCTATTTTCTGCTCTTTTTTCTGGTCCCATATCCCAAGTGATCAATATCTGTTCTAGGCCTATTTGCTTCCAACGAGATTGTCTTTACAGTTGATTCAAAAAGATTGATCTATCTTCCCTTTTTTACTCCTGCAATAGTAACTCGATCTTATTTTACTTTATTATTCGTATTTCTTTATGTGCTTCATTAATTCAATGGCAAAGAATTCATAATCTTTCTTTTTGGCCCTTGCTTTCTTGTGTAAAGTTATTTTAATGATGATGCAATGATTGGTTAGCAGCAATGAAGGCACTCTGTTCTTCTTTCTATGGGGAAAGTGATAGTCTTTCCTTCCTCTTCCCTCCCCTCTCCTCCCCTCCCTTTCCCTTCCTTCCCTTCTGTTTTCTTCCTTTCCCTTGCCTTCCTTCCCCTTACCTTCCTTCCCCTTCCCTCATTTCCTTTCCTTTCTTGCCCCTTTATGTGCCAGATCTGCTTGAGGAAAGCACATTTCATGTTTTAATAATAGGACCAGAGAAGGGACAAGAAGTCATTGAGTTAGCAAATTGGATCCAATCCTCATACCAATAAAGCTAAAAAAGATAAGATAGGCCAATGGAAAATTAGGCAGCAGTCCTTCAAAAAATGGGTTTAATTTTCTCTAAGTCCTTTTGACGCCTGGTTTTCATGATTACCTGTGGAAAGCTGGACCAATACCAAGTCTTGTTCTCTTCACAAGGCTTTTCAAAAGTGGGTTGAAAACTAACAGACTTTTTAAAAAATATATTTTATTGATTATGCTATTACAGTTGTCCCATTACCCCCCTCTTCACTCCCCACCACCCTGCACACCCTCTCCCACCCACATTCCCCCCTTTAGTTCATGTCCATGTGTCATAAGTTCTTTAGCTTCCACCTTTCCCCTACTATTCTTGCCCTCCCTCCCCTGTCTATTTTCTACCATCTATGCTACTTATTCTCCATACCTTTCCCCCCTCTCTCCTTCTCCCACTCTCCCCTGTTGCTAACCCTCCATGTGATCTCCATTTCTGTGGTTCTGTTCCTGTTCTAGTTGTTTGCTTAGTTTCTTTTTGTTTTTGCTTTAGGTGTGGTTGTTAATAATTGTGAGTTTGCTGTCATCTTACTATACATGGAAAACTAACAGACTTTTATCAATTAAAATAACTGTCTACCTTCTCCAAAGAGAAAACTGAAGGGAAATGGTTAGGAGTTATAACAGGATGATTGGCGAAGTACTGAGTAAGAATGAGGGCAAAGTGAGGAGACGGTCCAGGAGGCTGAGTCCTGGGTGGAAAGCTAAGGGGCTGAGCCTTGCTTCAGTCTCATCTGTGCCTCCCACCTCACTGCTGCTTTGGGCACGTTCCCTAACTTTTCTGACATGCAGTTTCATTATTTGTGAAAGAGAAAATGCTACGTATCTCCCAGGGTTTTCTGACGATCAAAGGAGCTAAGATTTGCCCTGGACTATGTCTCCAGGAAGGCAGGGATCTGCTCTTTTGCCCCTTCCTGTGCCTCAGACTCTAATATGATGCCAGGAACATGGTAGGTGCAGAGTGAACATCTAAATCAAAAGAGAGAAAAGAACAGAAGAGCAGATATTAAAGTAGGTCAGAAAGATAAGCAGGAAAAGGAAGGAGGAAGAGTGGAAAGAAGATAAAAGGGGAAGTGAAGTAGGGAGAGCTGGTCAGGACCTCCAGGTTAAAACTGGAAAGTGTCCTGAAGCCACAGTTCTCCCTTCTCCTGTCTCTTCTGGAAGGGATCTTCTGCAGCCTTTTCTGAAAGTCTGTCAGAGTCTAAATTGCAAACACAGGATCAAAGTACATCGTTTAGTCCGCCAGGGGTTAACGCTTCCTTTTAATGAGTTTGTCGGGGAGACCCCACTTTCTTGACTGTCAAACACTTGAGGGTGGTGTGTTCCAAATTCCCCTCTCGACCTGCAGATTCAGCAGAATTACAGGTTCGGCGTCACTACTCACACTGACCCAGAGGAAGCCACCACTCGAGCTGCCCACTGTGTCGTTGCCGGTGTGGGCGAACACACACTGAGAACCGAGAACCGGTGCTGAGTTTTGTTTCTTGTTTTCTGAGTGGTTTTTGTGAATCTGCATTTGCACCCTGGAGAAATGTTGATGGGCTGTAGACGGCCAGTTCAAAAAGGTCATCTAATGTCAGCTCAGCCAGCAGTGCGTTGCAAATGCATCCTGATGGCTGTGCGGTGGCATTTGGGGGCTTTATCAAGAGTTTTAAGTAATTCCTTCACACTTTACCCTACAAAATGTATCGTGTTTTGATGGATTTGGGAGATTCACTCACCTCTGTTTACATCGAGATAAAAAACTTGATGTTATAGTGGAATTTTCAATGAAGATTTACTTTTGATTCATATTAGTGTCTCAAAACTCAAAAACATAAAATCCTACTATGACAATAAAAAAGAAGACAGTAGTATAAATCAGTGTGAATATTTCATTAATCATCAATGTAAGAGAAAGCACCTAATTAAAATACAACTAAACAAAACAACAAACACCTAAAAATAAAACCAAGGAGTATACTTTTAAAACCCAGTGTTTTAAACTAAACAAAAGACCTGGGTAGCTGTTGGGAAGGGACAGTTCAATGCAACATTGAACCTTCCCATGCTGCCCAGAAGCACTTGGCCTCCTCTGCTCGGACCTGTCATCACAGCGGGTCACCAGTCACCACGGAGCACTGCGTGTGATACCCAACCCAGGTCCAGCTGCCTGCCGCTCGAAAGCCAAGAATCAATTGACAGACAGGAGCTGATGGAAGGAAAATACAATTTATTCAAGGGCCGGCGGCTTGAGATGGGGGACTGTCTTCACAAAGACCACTTTAACATCTCAGTGCAGGCAGAGGTTTTTCTGAGCAGGGAAGAGGAAGGCAGAACAAAGGACACCGAAGGGGGTTGTGGGTCCCCGTTTCAGGGTGCTGGGTGCCATTGCGAGTCAGCACAGTCTGCTCGGATAACTCTGTTGAAGCCAGTCAGTGGTCTGGTTTTCAGTCAAATCTCCAGGAGCAGAAATGGGTGAAGGCTGGAGTCTGCTTCCTTTGCGGTTAGCTCCTAGAATCCTTTAGCAAACAGGCTGTTTGTCCGTCATTTACAGAAACTAAGTCAAAAGAATGGTGGTGTAAGTTATAGGTGGTCAGGGACTGTGACCTCTGGGCTCCGAGACGGGACGGCAGCTGCGCCGTTTCCTGGCTGTGCTTTAAGATCCACGGCAGGAGTTCCACGGTGTGAGGCTGAAGCAGAGGAGTGAGCGAGCGAGCCAGTTCGCAGCTGTCCTCTCCAGAACGCAATGTTCACGGGCGAGTCTACCAATAGCATGCTCACTGTACATGTTAAATTCTCCGAAGATTGCCAATGTGTAAAAATTTCTTCATGTAAACAATGGAATTTGATCCTTTGGAATGGACATTCAATGTAAGAAGAGCGTTGGTGAGGGAGGGAGGTATAAAACATGAGATTCGGTATCAATGAGGTTTAATTGTACACCTATTATGTCCCAGCAACGTGCTTGCTGGGTGTTTTCAAATGGAACAGGGAACACGGGAGCTGCAGAGGGCTGGCACATAGCTAGCTCTGTATCCTGGTTATTGCCAAGGTGATAGTGAGAGAGTAAGTCCTACAGTATATTCCGTTGACATAGGCCCTCAGACGGTGAATCTTTCTTACTATTCTTTTGCCATGAGCATTTTGTAGACTCCTGGAATGTCGGGGTGAAGCTCCATTTGGGGGAATACATCACTTACTCTATCGGAGCGATATGTGGATGCCTTTGCTAATGCAGGGAGTGCCACTGAAAATAAAACATCTTTGGATTCTATCATTACTCACACACTGTGTTTCCCCTGCCTTATGAAGTGGACTCTCCTCATGCTGTTATAAGGGCTGAAAGGCCACATCATCTTGGATTCATTATTCAGAGCTCTCAGAGAAAGGTTTAGTTTTCAGTAGCATTTGCCCTGCATCCTCCCTCTACATTAGAAGCATGTCAGATTAGAATAATCAGGCTAGGGTGGGCAACGTTGCTTCCTTTACCTGTGATAGGCTGCAAATTTCTCAATACTAAAAACATTGAAAAACTTAGTTAAAACATTTATGCATTATGTTATCAAATATCCTCCTATTTGTCTTTACAACAGCCCAGAGAGGTGTTCATTTGTTTGTTTTTTTTTAAAAAAAAGGAGTAAATATTACTGTCTCCTTCACCTAGATGTGGCAGCTGAGGCTAAGAAAAATAAAAAGTCTTTCCCAAAATCATTGTGGATTTATTTGTTGGCTCAATAATAAAAATAATGCTAGTCACAGAGTCATTGGCAGAGCTGAAAACAAAATTTTGTTTTTCCAGCTCTATGTTTTCCACTACCTAAATTAGGTTTCTACTACCTTTGAAATACTGGATTGAAAATGTTAACCTGTGAAAACTTGATTGTATAGGATCTGGAACCTAAAAATGTATAAAAGAGAAGATAATTGTTTCTGATTCAGAACTTACCTTCTAGACATCAGCAGCCTAAGCTAAATAGGAGGCGGCCCCTTCCTTTGGAAACCTATTTCAATAACTATCTGAAATGACATGTCACTCTTCGCATATGGAAATCGACAATGAAATGATACTGTATAAATATTCCTGGCTATTTACAAACACCCCAGGAAAGACTCACTTTGCTCTTCCTATTATTCTAGTCCATAATCTCCTAAATCTTAGAGATTTCCCACCCTCCAACCCCAGCTTTGTAGATGTCAGCTCATTACTATGACAATTAGGGCTGTGATTGGCTAATCTCAACTTTGGTTCAACAACAGAGCCAAACTTTTTCATGGAGGATGGCCATCCTTGGAAAGAAGGAGCTGGGTCAGAGATGCCGGTAGGGACACAGTGTTTAAGTAATGGAATGGCAGCGTACCAAACTTGAGATTCTTCCCTCTTGTCTCCAATGCAAGCCCTTGTTCATCAAATCTGTTCATTTCCCCTCACTTTTGGAAATTAACTGGAGGGATCAGTAACAAGAGAACAATAGTATACATTTTTGAAGAACACTCCCGTTAGTGCCAGTGTTTTAAAATGTTGCTTGCTATAAAGTTTCTATCACCTAGCTCTAGGGGGAATGTGATTTTAGTGATGACATTCTGCCGACCACCCTGATAGATGCCTCTATTCTGTGCAGGCAGAGGAAGAAGAGCCAGCAGAGAGAATTGGGTAGAAAAGAGGTAAAAAGGAATTCAAATTGATGAGACTTCAAGCCCTCAGTAAACATTTGTCATCTCTTGTAACAAGTGGAAACTAGTATATGGATAGTGCTTTTTCCTTGCAAAAGAACATCTCATTTAAGAGTAGTATTATTATTCTAATATCATTCCCTGTTTACTGATTACCCTAACTCACCCAGCAGGTATCTAACTAGTAGAGGAGAGACTCCATGGTGTTCCCTTTCCATAGCCACGTGTCCTCCACTCTCTTGTGTCCCTTTACTTACTGTGGGAGCTCCATCAGGGCAAGGGCTGTGTTTTTCAATAGTGTGACCTTCCCTCCCAGCATGCTTGAATCTTTGAACTCCGTGGTGAGTAAGGCGGCGCTGTCATCTGTCTGAGGGCTAATAGAATTTTGTGCATTAGTACAATGGGGTTTTTCCTCCTCCGCCAGTGTGGCTGAGCGACCACATCTGCTTCTACATGGCTTGCTGTAATCATGGCACTGGCCTCGGGCTAGAGGGCCAGTTTTTGTTCAGAAAGCCATCTTCCAGTCTCCCAGATACATGAGGCTTTGAGCAGAATTGCTGATTTTCAAACATTTTAGAGGAAGATGAAATTTCATATTCGTGAAAATAAGACAGCAACTGTTCTGGCAAGCAGACATGGGAATCCAGCTAAGTTTAGTCTTTATGATGAGTCATCTAGAGACTGTTACTTGCTCTGGGTCGTTAGCTGTTTATTTTTAGAAAATCTGAATTTCAGTTAAATCCATTTGGCGGTGCATAATTGGAGTGGATTCAGTTCAAACTAGGTAATTATAGGTCAGCTGGAGGTGATTATCTCCGTCCACAAGCTTGCCGGGGGTAAGAGGCTGTATGCAAGGTTTCTTTCTTAGGACCAATGTGGTATAAATGAAGCTCTTTAAGGGCTTCTCTTGCATCATCTTCACTTGATCTGTTGTCTTTCTGCCTCTCGTTGGTGACAGTAAACCGTCTGGTCACAATTCTATCTCAGACATTGAAGAATAGAAGAGGATGCTGTGCTGAGCTGACACCAGTAGAAATGTCGGCAGCAACTAAGCCACCTGCATTTCCGGTGTCCTCTTTGGGATTATTTTACAAGACATTCCGGGAAAACATCAAACCACCCTCTGTGATCAGAGAAGAGATTTCAGAGATGCTCTTTCTCTTCTAATTTTCTAGCCCTTAAAAAATGTTCTAGAGAAAGATTGATTGGTAACGTACTTTCCTTTACAGGCACTAACAAGAGGAAGTGAATAAACTGTACTAAAGGGGTTCAGTCTGCTGGGCTTGTTTGTGTTGTCAATGGGAGGGAGGATGCTTGGTGCGACCATTAAAATTTCTGGATGCCCCTTCCCTGTGCCCAGTTTTTTTTCTATTGTTGAGCTGTCGGCATCTGCCTCATCTAGTTGACTCTTCATTGAGCCACTGCTTTCTCTGCATCTGCCCTCACTGTGGTGATGAAGTCCAAGAGGGTCTAATAAATGTGTCATCAGCATCACAGGCTTTAGATCTTCTAGTTTTCACCCCTGTCTAGGGAGCTTAGCAGGAAAAGAAAAGGCTATTATTTAGACTCTGCTGGAATTAAGTCCAAGTTTCCCCAATAGTGCTTGTAGGTTGTTTCAGCAAACGTATTTTTTTTAAACCTTTTGGTAACCAACGTAAGTCTATTGCCTTCCTTCACTCACTGCCAGCCACAGACAAAATTTCTGGTTTCATGTAACCTGCCAATACAGCTTTCATGCCTTTTTTTCTTCTACTCGCAATCCACATTTCAACAAGTACAATGTGTTTGTGCTACTAAAGATAACATGACAGGGTGAGAGGAAATTAATTTGCTAAGTTAGCAGAATATGGATCAACTAATGCGGCAGTCATCCGTTAACTGAATAATCTTGTCATGTTTATTTAATCTTTTTGAGTCTGCGTTCCTTCATTTAGGCAACGGGATAATAATATGTATTCCACAGGATTAAGGGAAATTATCAAATAAGCCAACAAATATTCCAAAGTTAATAACTGTTAGCCTACTACCAATTTATGCATCTACTGTATGGTCTAATTTTCCACATATGTAAGTGACAGAATTTGGCATTTTACATTGATATGTGTCCAGGGTCCGTGAATACTATACATGTGTCCATTTCTAATACAGAGTAATGGGCGCAGATAGAAATGTTATAAATGCCTTGTGAGCATGGAGTATATGAACTCATAACTGAGATAAAGAAGCCTAAATAAAAAATGCACCCATTGAGTTCTAGAATCATAAAGCTGGGAAGCACCCTAACATGATGTAATGTGTACAGACTTATGGGAAAGAAATGCCCATAGACATTATGGGCCCTGTCCAAGATCCCCCCTGCCAATTAGTCACAGACCCGGTCTTAGCTCCACGTGTCCTGGCCTCAGCCACCACCCCCATCCTGCACATTGCCATTATAACATGGTCTTCCTAAATCCCACATGCAAGCATATTGGGCAACTAAGCAATGTCACTAATTAGAAGAGAGGAATGACCTAGAACCTCATGTATTTTTGCCACATAAGCAAACTATTGCACTGAAATTGTACACGCTTGTCATTTCTATTCTGCCTCTACCTCCGCCCAACAAGAAGGGCTGGCGTCGTGCATCTGTTCCTCTGACCTCAGCCTCTGTCTTTCTCAGAGATTCTCAGACATGTTCGTGATCCTGTGAGATCTCAGGGAATACTGGAATCTCTTTTCCTTCCTGCCTGGCGGGAAATGTCCTGTGACACCCACAATCGGACTTCTAGTATTCATTCTAAAGATCCTGAACCCTGGCTTTTACAATACACCTGCATTTGACTTGCTAAACCGGGGCGGAGAGTAGAGTGAGAGCCAAATAAACTTCTAGACTGAGGTCAAACGTTGACATATTTAGTAGTAAGAATTGAGGCCATCCTGTTGTAACCCAAGGTCCAAACCAGCCCCAGAAACTTCTTTTAGGGGAGAACAGCTGTTGGCAAATTAATTGACAAATAACAGTCTTATCAGGCCACAACTTTCTCTGTAAAACAGGGATAATAACCTATTAGCTGTGCTAAGATGAGGAGCCAATGAACAATGAACTTAATGTACTTAGCACAGTGCTTGGCACATTTTTTTCTTGAAAAAAAATATATACAGGGTCTAGCACAAATAACGCCCCTGTTTTATTACAAAATCATAAACTTGTCATTCTGTAACATAACAGTACCCCACTCAAGCTCACCATATGACATTTTAGGTGAAATGTCCAAGTTAAAACTATAAATTATTACACCCACATTATTACCCTACCAACCACACTTAAGCAGGCCTTTCTTCTTCCAGAGCTTGTATATTCAAAACAAGTGGAGTTTGAAGAAAAAAAATCTCACTTTGTAATACAAATAAAGAGGGGCTCTATTTGCAAGTTACCTTCAGCAGGGTCAGGAGAGAGCTGGTGCTGGTGGCTTCTTTGGTCCGAGACACAGGGAGCCGGGCTCCAGGTCAGCTCACGGGGCCGTGTCTGCCAGCTCGAGATGTCCGAGCCATTCCAAATGCAAAGCAAACTCCTCATCCGGAGCATGTTTTATAGATGAATGTTTTAAATGTTTCTGATTTATTAAATTTTCAGTTAGATTAGATTAAGTACTTCCTAAATTGATATTTAAATTCAGTTACCACTGCCTGATTCCACGTGTCTCTAACCTTAGTCCCTGGGGTAGCTAAGGTTCTTACTCCTGAATTATCCTTAACTGGTTTCTAAAATGGCCTGGTTCAGTGTGGCATTGGCGTTAGAGAAAGGCAAAAGGGAAAGGTGTGTGAAGTCTGTGGAAAGACTCCACTTTACTTCCCAGCATGGCCTACAGATGAGATGCAGTACTACACGTAAACATACCTGATCATACAGGACAGACATTTAGGAAAAAACAAACTAGCCACGATACAAACTTTGGTTATGGAATTTAAATAAACTGCCTTTTCTAAGTTTATTACTTATTTACGTCTGTTTTATCTGACATTTTTAAATTAAAAGGCATCATTATTTTTAAAAAAACAGGCTCCTTTATTAAAGAATTTAAATTTATAGTTTTCTGAAAATAATATGAAAATGGAAATGTATTTTAACTAAGCAAATATTAATGTTATAAGAGTTATAGATTTGTAGTACCTCAAGGATAACTGGGTTCTTGTAAGACTATTTTCATTTGAAAGGAAAGAGATAAGCAGTGATCACTTTGAACTAAGCTTTAAAATAGTCTGAAAAAATACAGGAATTAATTTCCATCTTCTCTCTCCTCCCATACCTTGGATATTCTTTCTTATGAGATCTCTTCATTGAAAACATGTTCACTGAGGTTTTAAAATACTTCCCTCCAGTTTCTTCTTTATTAACAAACCCTTGCATTATGCTGTTGGCTAATCATCTTGTCCACAATTTTATTTCTTTATTTAAGGTTTATTGTAAAGTCTAGTAAGTTATTCACCCATTTTTTCAACAAGCATTTATCCAGTGCTGACTGGTTTCCTAGGTTACGAAGATACAAACTTGAGTGAGACCTTCCTCTGTACTCAAGGAGCCCATTCCCCTTCATCAGCTGTCCTCGTCCAAGTCCATTGTCCTCGTCCATTCCAGGGACACTTACCAGCACCCTCAGGATGTTCCACACAGTCACAGACTCAAGCTCTAACTGTTGATTTTCTTTCTCCTCCTCACTATGCTTTTGGTGGTAACATTTTGGTGCCTTTTTTTTTATTTCCTAGATTGAAAATTAACTGCTGAGGTCGCCAGATTTGTTTGTTTGTTTGTTTGTTTTTACAAAAGTGAGATGCCACTTTTCAAGGATATGATAGGCAGATTTCCCCCCAGAAGTAAGTCTCTGGACTCCTAAAAATTTTCTCCTCATTCTGCTACTAATTCTTTATATAACTTCTTCAATATCTTCCACTGCAAAATTCTACTGAAGAGTCTTCTGAGGGCTGTTTGATGATTTGCCAAAACTAAGATCAGCCATAAAATTTTCAGCTTTTGCACAAAGTAGCACACCTAGGTTTCTTAGCGTAGGGTGACTTTCATCCTCCTTCAAGCTGCCTGACACATAAATCAAATCAATCACTAATTCATTAGCAAATAATGTGCAAGAAAAATCTCAGCAGCTGATATCCTCATTTTTTACATGGGGGATATGTCTGAATTTTATTCAAGAAAATATATTTCTTGCAGCAAATTAGCTATCCTCATTGTCATACAAAGAAGAGATGAAAAATATCAAGGCTGCACCCCCCAATATACACTATATATATTCTATTAACAAGCATTTTATTTTACTTGTTTTTATAATAGACAGTTTCAGTATTTTAAATTTTTCAATATGCGTCTTCCAAAAGACCTTTTCAGTAAGTTAGTCAAAAGGCTAAACTACTGAAATTAGCAAACTCATGTTAGCCCGAGGCGTATGTTTAAGTGGGGTTCGCAGTGGTCCATCCTCGGGGGTCCTCACTGACTCTGGCTCTGAATATTTCAGCAGTCACCCTGGTTCTGCCATTCCTGCAGTTCCTTGCTAGGCTGCACTAATTACATCAAAGCCACTGGAGACATGATTTAATCAGCTCACCCACAACAAATGTGCAATCTCTTTAAAAAGACTAGACTTCTAGAATTAGATTATCTAGCCCAAACTTCTGCAAGAACCTTTTTATTTTTTTAAAAATTTTATTTATTTATTTTTAGAGACAAAGGGTGGGAGGGAGTAAGGGAGGGAGAGAAACATCAATGTGTAGTTGCCTCTCATGTGCCCCCTAGACCTGGCCCGCAACCCAGGCATGCACCCTAACTAGGAGTAGAACCAGTGACCCTTTGGCTCAAAGGCTGGCACTCAATGCATTGAGCCACACCAGCCAGGGTAAGAATCCTTTAAAGACAACTTTGAAGCGTGGCCATCCAGCTACCACTTGAGTGTGTTAAGGAATGGCTGACTGCAGTGCTGGATAGTGCAGAGTCCCTTCTCCAGTGTGCTGCTATGGCCCCTGCGAGAGCAGAACACAAGTCCTCCTTTTTCTCAGGCCTGCTTCTTAAACATGTTAAGACAGAATTGCTTCTTAAATATTTGAAGGCAATAGAAGGGGTGGAATCAACTCCTGGCCTACTATGGTCTCCTTCTAGACTTTTCCAACATTTGGACCAGCTATTCAGAAATGCTAGCTGAGAAAGTTTACACATCCCGGAAGTTTCCAGTCCCAGTTACGGTGAGTTGCGGGAAAAGTGGAAGGCAAGTATGTGGCGCCTGGTTGGTCTCTGTGACCTCAGGAAGCTGGGCCAGGGGAGAAAGATACAAGCCTAGTAGAAGAAAGGTTCTGGGAAGCAAAGCATTTACACACCCGAAAGCCAGAACGTCGCGACAGTAGTTGATCCTATGGACCAATCCCTGGATGTTTGTACTTGAACTTTGAAGAAGCACTGTTGTGAAACTGATAGGTTCTATGAGACAAAAGAAGTTAGTGGTACAGTATGTAGGGGAAACCCTGGAATAACTAAAATTAAGCAGTTTTCTTCATTGCAGGAGTTGTTAGTCTTTAATATAGTGTGCTAGACTGCCATTCTCCAGAGGTGGATATAAAACAGGGTTTCAGAAACATCTTTCAACCTAAAATCCTTTCCCTTCGTGAGCAGCTTAGGTCTATCTGCTCATTCTCATTTTGGATGGCCAGCTTCCATGGGCTTAGGGGTCCTTAATAATTCATCAAATGATTGAAATAACCTCAGGTTCAAAGGATACAGACTAATTGTACACCAACGCATCATGGAAAATACGAACTCATATTCATTAACTACAATAGTTGTTGTCAAAACTGGCTGTACATCAGAATCACCAAGGGAGATGGTCTATGAAATAAGCTATCTGAGTCCTGTCTCAGAATCAGAGTCTCCAGCATGGACATCAGGAGTCTACAAGTGTCATGTGTGTCCGGGTGTCTTTTATTTAGCCATTCCGTCACCAACATGCGATCTACAAGACCCCTACCAGGTCATCTGACTATCTCTACAAATGCAGTGAGCCATGCAGCAGGGCTGGGAGCGACGGCTTCTCCTAAGACAAGTTCCACATTGCCCGTTACCTGCCACGTGGCTTTGGGCAAACTTTTTAACTGCACTAAACATTAACTTCCTCAGCTACCTAGCAGAACCTCCCTCATAGTATTTTTACAAGGATAAAAGTGAAAAAAAAAGGTACTTAATTTGTTTCATGGCTTAGATTAAGTTCTTACATAATACCTGGGAACTATTGTGGTTATTATTTTCTTAAATATGTTAAAATAAATTAAATAAGGATGAAGAGAATAAATTGTTTAGCATAACTTCGAAGTGATTTTTGTTAAAAGATGGGTCTCCTGCAAGCCAGGTATCTCCTCCCTCCAACAAAGGGCAACGCCTGTAGCTCAACACAGGAAACAGTCAGATGTTCCACATAGTTAGTTGAAGGCTTTGTTTCTTTCCGGTCTTTTTTTTTTTTAAAGAAGTCAGGCTTTGGCTCCAGCAATGGCACAGGTTCAATATGATTTGAAAAACTGTGCATTATGGGATGTGTTGCTTAACAGAAGCTAAAACCTCCGTTCATGAATGTGTTTCAAAGATCCCACCTGAAGAGCCCCTGCTGACGAGAGTTTGAGGACTCTGCCGAAGTCAGTGTTGACTCGGTTATTTCCATGGTGCGAATGGCTAGGAGCTCACCAGCTCCCGAGCAGTAAACCCTGTTTCTGGGGACATCAGTTGGGAGAAGAGTCTCTTACGGTGGGAAGCCTGGGCCCTGGGAGATTTTCTTTGCACCAGAGCAGACACAGACCTCTCGCATCAGTGGGTAGAGTTTTCTTTAGCTCAGTCAAGAAAGCTCTTCTCTGCAATACTGGGTAGAACCGAAGTGCAATTCTGTTCGTGGGATTCGGTCATTTTAAAGAGATTGGAGGTATATGTTACTTGCATTGATTTTTGTAGGACTCAGCGATTTCTGTTCTCTTTGAAGTGCTTTGGTTGGACTATGAAGACACAAAAATATTCACAAATGAAATTAATTCAAAGGTACCATAAGTTACCAAGTACAAAAAGGCCAAACTTGACTGAAATGTATTCAAAATCTGGCCGATCTGGCCTTTTCACTTTTATTGACTTAATTTATAGATTTTTTAAAAAATTTTACAAAGGTCAGTGTTTTCTATTTTGTATTTTCTATTTCAGTTCTTCTTTTTAATTTTTTTTCTTTGTCATCGGTCTGTGACTATATCTTTAGTTTGACATATAAAATGTTCAACCTACTTTTTTTCTGTAATTTTTCTCCCACCAGTGAAAATTTAACTCTTAAAAAAACCCTGGAGATAAATTTGGTTAATTCAGCAGGTTGTTTCCATTTGTAAAAGAATAGGTGGTACACTTACTGCCATCTGGTGGAGCATTTTAGAGGAAAGTGAAATTGCAACTAGATTAGTTAAAACATTAAAAATACCTAACAAGGTAAAATCCCCTCACTGAATCAGTATTCACACTTAGCTGGAACCATGTAAAATGGATCCAGGCCCGCCCAAAACTTAATTAATCTCAACCAAAGAAATAAGTAGTATTTAACCACATTCTCTTCTTTTAGGTATTAATTTATTGTCCCAATGCACATGGCAATATTTATGAGTTGTTTTTTGTTTTTGTTTTTTTGCTTAGACATGGAGGTAAAAGTTAGGAAAACCTAAACTAAAAAGTTTCTGACTTAAAGTGTTGGAAGCAACCTAGGTGCTTATAAGTGAATGAATGGATCAAAAAACTATGGTACATTTACACAATGGAATTCTATGCAGCTGAAAGAAAGAAGGAACTACCCTTTGCAACAGCATGGATGGAACTGGAGAGCATTATGCTAAGCAAGATAAGCCAGGTGGTGAAAGACAAATACCATATGATCTCATCTTTAACAGGAACCTAAACAACAAAACAAACAAACAAGCAAAATATAACCGAAGACACTGAAATAGATAACAGGCTGACAGTATCCAGAGGGGAGAGGGGAGGGAATTTCAGGGGAAAAGGGGAAGGGTTTACTGGAACAAGTATAAAGGACACATGGACAAAAACTAGGGGGGGTGGAAATGGGAGGGTGGTGGGGAGGGCTGGGTGGGTGGGCTGGGATGGGAGTAAAAGATAGAAAATTGTACCTGAACAACAATTAAAATAAAATTTTAAAAAAGTTTCTGGCTTAGATTTAATTTTTTAATTTTATGTATTAATGTTTATACTCAGTGAATTATCTTTGATTTGACTTTTTTCTTTTAATAACTGTCATGAATTTTACAGGTTGGTCTATTTAGCATCACAACAAATAAAAATCAGGTAAATTTTATCTTGGTGTTTCCCTACTCGAGTTTCCCTTTCTTTTCAAGTAGTTGTTTTATTACTCCTCTTTATTATTCATGAGTAAATAGTGAAGAATCTAGTCCTAATTTTGCCATCTGCCTGCTAACCATCCCAAGAAAGCAATTATACCTTTCTTTTCCAGAGTATTCATCTGTATAATGGTAGGGACTGACTTGTTTATATTAATGGCCTTTTCTAATTCTGAGACTCTGTGAAATTATGAATAAATTAATTTAAGTTTGTGTGGCCAGTGAAACCCGACAGAAGTGCCATTATTTCGCTCACAGCACTGACAGGTGATAGAATTGCCCTGACTTCAACGCAGGCCGAGCAAGTAGCCTTCCCTTAGGTTATACCACGTGGGCCACTGCCTGGCTCATTACTTAAATTTATCCCACATTTATTATTTCTTCTATGTATCAGTATCATGAGCGTGTATTAGGTTTGAGGGACATAGTCTTAAATAAGTAAACGCCACTGGAGATAGACAAGTAAACGTATGACTACTATATACTCCCGTGATTCATCCAGTTACTGTCCATAAAAATCATCTGGGATACTTGACACAGCTGAGGATTCTTGGACTCTTCTCCCAAAGATTATAATTCAGTCGCCCTGGGGTAAAACCATAAACCGGTGTTTTTCAGAAGCATCTCAGGTGGTCCTGACACAAGGTGCAGGGAGCATTGGAAGAAAAGTTGAAGTAGAGGATGGATGTTATGAAAAAGGTAAGTAGAAATGATAAAGAAACACAGAATGAGTGCTTAATTCAAGTGGAGGAACTCTGGAAAGCTGATCAGGAGAAAAGCAAGAGAAGAATGAATCCAGGAAGAGGTTTAAAATTCCAAGCAAAGCAATGAAAATTCCAGATGGGAGAGCTTGGCACTTGAAGGGGATAGCAAGTATTTCGGTCTTTCTGAAAGGTATAATTTGGGGGAGAAAATTAACCACATATTTAGAAGTAAAGCAATTGTCAGTACATTTCAAAGCATTCATCTAATTTGGACAAAGTGTTCTGATCACAATATAATTCATTCAGAAAATCGTTAACTTATTTTATATACAACTGCATATGTCAGGAAATCTAAAACCCAGGAGTTTAAATAATTCACAGTTCAAAAAAGAAATCATAAGATAAGGAATAACAAAACTGAACTCTAATAAAAAAATACTACATGTTGAAACTAGTGGGAAATAGCTAAAATAGCACTCAGAAGAAAAATAAGACAAAAAATTAGAGGAAAAAAGACAAATAACCCATTTGAGAAAAATAAGGGTTGAAAGATTTATAAAAATTTCAAATCCAAAGATAAAAAATGAAGAGATTTTCATCATCATTAGCTATTAGGTAATTTCCAACAATAATGAGGTAATACCAGTACTGCTAAAATTAAAAATACTGACAATACTGATGGGCACCTAGGTTGCTTCCAGCACTTAGCTATTGTAA
>CM052541.1:176963133-177072598 GCA_028533065.1 Trachops cirrhosus
ATTACACTCAATTTGCTGTTAAGGTGGCTGTTGAGAGTCGAGGATAATTGCAACGGGACCTCAAGTCTTAGTGTTAAATAGCCTCTTAGGTGGCATTATCCGCAGTGTCTGTGGTTCCATGCACGGTTGTGGAGGCCACAGTGTTCCCATTGTACTTCCCGTAACTGGGAAACATTGTAAGCTTCTTTCAGGTGGACTTACGGGGTGTCAGCCTTTTGGTGAATTCACCATTGGTCCAGTTTCTGGAAGTTGACTTATAAGTCAGAATTCAGTTATTAATTTTAAAACATGAAATCCATTTTTCAATGATTTAGAATATAAATAATGGAAAGTTGATTGGCAGTGTGGAGAGAACATATGGTCTAAATTAAGACAAACCTATTTCTCGGAACCAAATTTAGGTCGATGACTTTGAATAACATCTTAACAGCTCTGAGTCACTGTTTCCTCTGAGAAATGGAGATGATATTGAGTTCTAAGGTTAGTTTGATTCTGGAGTACTCAGCCCAAGGACAAGAGGCACTGGGTTGGGATAAACATCAGAGGCTGCTAAGGCTGGGTAATCTAAAACACAGGGTCCTAGGAGAAGTAGCTGTCCAGGTATGGGTTAAGCTACGGGCATTTCCAGGAGTCTCAATCTGGTGGCTGAACAATTGGGGTTTCAGAAGGACCTCTCCATTGGAGAGAACCTTAGACTGTAGTATTCTTCACCCCAAACTACAGAATTGTCACAACATTAAATAAGTGCTCTGATTAAATGTCATTGAGTTCAAGGTGTGGCCCCAGGGACAGAAGAGTGGCAACAGGAGGCAGAATAGCCAGGGCAATTTCTGATGGAATGCTGTGCACTGGACCCTGTGTTATTGTTATCGTTTATCATCATCATCATCGTCACTGGAGGAGAGCCCCTGGCACATCTCACCCAACCCCTAACCTTTGACCCTAATTCCTGCTGTATGAAAAAACAAAGTTACTATTCTTCCTGATGTTTCAGCCAACTGTCAAAGACAAAGTCAGGGATGCAAGGCAGGGTCTATCAGCATCAGGGTAAAAAATAGTAATGAGACTCTAGGTGAGTTTTGCAAAGCACCTCAATGTCACAAAGAGCATCTCTTACTAGTGCCAACTAAGGTATCAGCGATGTGTTTAGATTTAAATAGCGTTGGCCCTGCACCCTCTCCCAATCTCTCAGCCCATGGAAGTCACACACCAAGATTTCCCTGAACTCCTTTCTCTGCTTTTACCAGGATCCTTTTCCTCCCTCCTTCCTTTTCTTACTTCCTTCCTTCTTTTTCCTTTATTTTATCATGATGGTCGAGTTTAACAAACACTTACCCACACAAACACTCTCAAACAAAATGATCATGACCTTAGTAGACATTACTAGTGATTTTTGGAAATAAATGAGAAGAGAGGTTCACATAATTGCTTTGGGGAAAACAAAAAGCATAATGGATACTCATCTCATTTCTGGAGATTGTATTATTTCTCTCTTCCTCCACCCTTCTCTTTCCGCTTTATTTGGAAAAGGGGTACAAGCTTCACAAATCACTCCTTTCTCAAGCAAAATAGTTCTTTCTTACATCAATTATAAGGTCATTTGCTGATATTCACACCTTCTGCTAACTTCTCTCTTAAGGGAACATAAAATAGTTTTTTGAGCACCATTTTCTCCCTAAAGGAAGTTCTTATGTGACAAGTGAAGAGAGTAAAACAAGTTTGACCTTATGTACTAGTGACCAGGATACTGGTGCTTAATGATTCAGAATCTCTCTTGAATGATGCTAAGTAAATACTTTCTAGGATTTTTTTTTTTGAAAAGCCAATTCCATTCTCTTCTTCATTCCAGCAAAATAAAAAAAAAGGGGGGGTTTTACTAGTCTAATGTTGCCTAATGACAGTCAAGTTTCAAACAGTCAAGTTTAGCTTTCCTTGTATTCATTGTATTTCAGATGGGAGTCTTAACATGTAGATTTCAGGAGATACGCCATTCTCATCAGCAATGCTTTTACTATATCTATTAGAATAAGATTCTTTGTAGAATAAATTCCAGGAGGCCAGCATTTCTTTGATCTTGTTCGGTGTCTAATTTGGTTTCTAAGAATGAATTTTTAAACTTCTCTCTCGATTGAGAATGGCCCTTCTATAAAATTGGTGTTTCCCTGTGTCCTGGATATTGCTTCCAGGAAGTATTTTGACAATAACTTTTGGTCAAGTTAATTCTTTCTGTCAGTCCCAATAGAAGGTCAGTGGACAGTGATTCAGAAATGTCACTTTTGATTTTGTTGTGCAAAACACAGTGATTAGTGTAAACAAAATTTCTGATGTGACTCTGCCAAAAACAGGCAGTCTCTATGTAACAATAAAGTTATGTGATATGTCCCATCATGATGCTAGCCAACTGAATTTTTTAGAATAAAAATTACATTATTTGACCCCATTTAAAACAAACATATTTTGTAACTGAATTAGTGTCCAGGTATTGAAGCAAGGAAAAGGAGAATAAGGAATAAATAAAGTAGCCAGTGGGTTAGAACAAAAGTGAAGTATATTTATCGTACATTAAAATTTAAACATAAACATAAATTTTAAGCAAAAATTAAGGCTTTTTGTAGTTTTATTTTGGTATGTACCTAGAGATCTTTTTGGTGATTTTAAAGAGCTCAAATAATTTGCATGTATTTTCCACCTTGGTACTCCCTGGAGTTGGGAAAAAGTTGACGTAACATCACAAAGGGAAACATGAATGGAACATGGAAAACTGCTCACATATGTCCCAATGATTTGCTGCTGACAATGAACCAGGGTGAAAACAACCCTTTCTTGTCATCACTGTAGTCTGGATGTACCTTCACTGGCCAAAACTTTGTTGGTCTCTATTTTTGGGTGGGGAGGGATGTCTCAGCACATTAAATAGAAAAAATTGTTAATTGTTTAGTGGTAGATTACCTCATTGGTGGATTCGCATGCTGAATCACGCATGACTTTCCCTCTACAATTTCTAAAACAATAAAGAAATATCAGCAGTAATAAAATAACTTGAACATACAGAGCTTGATTTAAACAATAATTTCTATATATAAAACAAATTCCTGCTATTTATTCTAATAATGGGGCCAAGGCTGTGCTGCATTATGAGCTATTCTCTAGGGGAGAAATGAGCGCAAGCAGGAGCAGGTTGCGGGCTGGGGTGGGATGGGGAAATCTAAGATAACAAGGCTGTTTGCTTCCTTCTTGCCTCTTTGGAAGGAACCAGAAGACCAAATCATTGGGTACGTGAGAACCTGGAATTCCTGTCCCACTGTTATTATCCTAGGAGATAAGTGTTACACAGCTGTTCTTCTGGAAAGAATTCTTTTTAGGGTCAGCTGGTGCCTGCCAGGTTTTTATGAAGGAAAGGTGATAGAAGCTGATACCAAGAACTGTGAGAAGAGTTCTTGTTGAGATGAGCAGAAAGAAGAAGGACCCAAAGCCTCAGCTGAACTCAACCTAGCTAGCTGAACCCTCAGAGCTGGTCTCTAACCCTGCAAAGAGCTAGATAGTCACAGAAAACCAAGGATCTTGGTAGATGGACCACTGAGACTGGTTCTGTGTATGAAATTGGGTAGATAGGGAGCTCCAGCTTGTTGCCCATGCAAAAACATTTCTGTCTGATCCCCAAGAATATTTCCAGACCCAGGTCACTCATTTGGAGGGCCTCCTAATGTACCAAGGGCCTGCATTCCAGTGGCTTGGAGCTTGAGTGGGAAATAACAGTGCAGGCATCTAGATCCAGGCTGTAGATACCAGGGAACTACAATGGTTCTCATACAGCTCACCTGGATTATTTTAATGCATTGCAAATTAAATTATGTACTTCTAAAAATTAAATGGTGAAAAGGTGAATTATTAGAGTTAGCCTAGGTTGCAATATCATGTTTATGTGGGCTTTTTGTTCTTTTTCTTTTTGATCCTAAAGAAAAAAATATACTTCCTTCTTGTCCCTGGATTGGATTCCTTAAGAGCCAGGTGAACAGCTTGTAAGGTAGGAAGGAATATGTTATTGCAACCAAAACATCCTGCATTACTACCTGGGATACCAAATAAAATTACATTATTTTTCATATTTAAACTAGATGATGCTGAGCCCCTCTACCACCTGTTGCAAGACTATTTTTTTCTTTGTTTGGGATCTCTCTCTGACGATAACTGCAACAACCTCAGGGGGTACGTTTTTAGTCCCAAGTTATTTGAAGGGTCAGGCTGGTCATTGTTCTATTTTTTACTATATAGCTGCCGCATAGGATCCCTAAAATTCACCTGGTCCTGCCATCTTAATATCTGCCTTGTCTACTGAAGGACAATCTGCCTAAAACAGAGCAGGTATCTCAACATTGACCTTGTAACCCAGTAAAATGAAATAATCTTGGGCATCTCTTGAGGTGCATTCTTGGCCAAAGTACTTTCAGCAGGAGGAATTGAGGCATAACGTAGACATGGGTGTATTAGTTTCCTGGGGCCGCTATAACAAAGGAAGACAAACCAGGCAGCTTAGAAAAATAGTTCTGGAGGCGAGGAGCAAGGTATTGGCATGGCCAGACTCTCTGAAGTCTCTGGGGGAGGATCATTCTTTGCCTCTTCCTAGCTTCTGGTATTGCTGACAATCCTTGGCATTTGTTGGCTTGTTGATCTGTAGATGCATGACTCCAGTCTCTGCCTCCATCACCAAATGTTGTTCTTGTGTGTACGTATGCATTTCTGTGTTCAAATTTCCCTTATAAGAACATTATGTTTTTGGATTAGGGCCTATTCTAATCTAGTATGAACTCTTCTTAACTTAATTCATCTACAAAACCTCTGTTTCTAAACAAGGTCGCATTTATAGGTCTGAGGGGTTGGGCCTTCAACATATGTTTTTTGGACACAATTTAACCTATAGTACTTGAACCCCTGTGCTATCCCCCAATTTATGTTCTTCCCACGAGCAAAATACATTCATCCCATTTCAACATCTCTAAGAGTCTTAACCCTTCCAGCACTGGGGAATCATTTTTTCCCCCCATCTATGAGGAATACTTCACTTGTTAGTGGCCTGGGCTACAGACTCACTCTTCGGTCACCTGGGTCTTTCAATCTACATGCAAACACATACACACAAAGAAACTATTTTTCCGCAGATATTTTCCTCAGGTACAAGTTGAAATACTAAACATCACGACTAGTGATTAGAAGCAGAGTCTGTGAAGAGTGAGTGGGAACAAATTGGCAGAGAGATAAAGTGAGAGGGCACAGAAAGGCCTTCTCTTCATGGATACTGGGATTTTAAAAAAGTTGTTTTACTTTGCTGTGTCCAGGCTGTTCTCAGCTTTGCAGGGGCACAACCCTGGAAATCTTGGCAACTATTTCAAAGGAGGAGGGGTCTCTGACATGCTCCGAACAACACAGCCCACCTCCCTCTGACACTGAGCTCTGACTCCCACTTGAGAGTCCCTAGCCCTTCCCTCCCCCTTTTGCCAACAATGGCATCTTTGCTTCAACTGTCCTTCTGATCTATATCCAGCTCTAATGTTTATTATTTGATTTGTTCCATGATTTCAGCTTCACAGCAAAGAACTTCATTGACCTCCTGATTTCCTGTGTCTTCCAAAGGACAGCCCGATTCAAATGATTGCTTTCAGCATGATATCTTCTCTCCGCGTCTGTCCATGCAGCACAATAGACTCTTCTATGGGCAGGGAATTGACCTCTCAAGTTGGACACTAGCCTAACTATATCCTCATAAGAGGCATGCCTATGTTCTAAAGGGTGTGCAGATTTAAACAACATACTGAAAAAAAATCTTAGCCCATTTAAGTAGTTTATTTCCTTAATCATATAGTTCCAACACTGTCTCCCTTTCTGTGAAGGTAAAAATGTACTATTTCTTTACTGGCCAATTCAATAACCACTAGCCACATATGACTACTGAGTACTTGAAATGTAGCTGGTGTGGCGGAAGAACTAAATTTCTAATTTTCTTTAATTTTAATTAATTTGCATTTAAATTTAAATAGCAACTTGTACCTGGTGGCTACTTTCTTGGATAGGCACTGAATTACTCTATACCTTTATATTCTGTGGCAGAGCAAGAGTTAAACTGTCAGGAGTAAATTAAAACATGAATTCATCAAAGCAAATTCATGTTTTATAATAAGAACCTTATAGGATCTTAAAGGGAAAAGAAAAAAAAGGTGATGAACTTGGATATGGGAATCTAACTGAGTAGCTCCCGGGCAATATGAGTGAGGTTTTTCATCATTCATTTGTGGTTGGACATTAATATCTCTATCTTCTGTCTCCGAGCACACTCAGGAGGTATGGAAAAGTTGACAAAGGTCAAAGTGCTTGAAGCTTATTCTGTGAAATTCCCCAGGACCTGGGTGAGATCCTGGCGAACCTGAAGGCCTAGTCTTTCCAGATGAGTAGCTCAGCCACTTGATAAAATGGCTTGGCTCTTATTTTAAGCTACTGCAGCAGTAAGAGGTAGATTAAAGAATTATGCTGGCATTTTGGAATTGTCTCTTTTAATTTCTCTGAGTCCAATTTAAAGTTTTCTTCAGATAAATTGCTTCATTAGCATCCATGGGCAAAATGTTGTTCAGACCTTAAAAATAGAAGATGTCAATGTTGAGGTAATCTATCTGATTGGGAGATCATCTTGCTCCTGAACTGCAAATCCAAGGAGAGCAAAGAAAAAGCAAGTAGTTATGCAGAGAGACACATTATTTGACTCCAGAGAGTGTCTCCATCATTATTCCTGGGGGGAAATATTTTCTTATGCCACCCAAAGATGAGAGACTTTATGGAGAACCTTAATCAGTTTGATTCAACTTTAAGATGTTAGGGCTTCTGAGTTCCATATGGTTCTGTGGTCATCAAGAAATCCTTGCACAGAAATCTATTAATTAAAGTAGCTGAATCTGGAATTCATATAATTTACCCTCCTATCTGACGGGATGGCTCTACAGAAGATGTAGTTGTGGACAGGGAAAAGGAAATAGGTAAGTTGAGAAGGAATTTAAAACATAAAGAACTAATATTTAAATGCAATTGAAAATGAAGTAATAGAACAACAAAACCCTTGGTCTTTCTCACTTCTGAATTCCACCTCGATGACCAAGCAATCTCTAGCCTGTGTGGTTTTTGAATGTCCATGTATTTCCATATTTTCCTTTGAGTTATTTCCCAAACAGTTTCATTACACTATGTTTGTAAATAAAACCCTGACTTTCATTAGATAGGAATCAACTCCACTAAGATGTACATTTTGGGCAATTTGCTTTATTAAAACAGAATCCTAACTCTGTGTATCTGTGCTGTGTAGCAAAAGAAACAAGGACTCTCTGTTTCTCCTCTCCCCTCCCTCTATCCATCCCTCCCTCCCTTCCCCCTCTCCCTCCCTCCCTTTCCTCCTGTCCTCTATAGCTTTCTGCAATTGGGTAGAAATTATAAAAAGATTGTTAGAGAAAATGCAGTGTTTTAATGTTTAACTTTCAAAATATTTGTGAAAACTTCCATTGCCAAGACAGACTTGAACAGGATCATTGCCTGATTTACAGGGTGAGGGGAGGGAGAATCGCCTGCTTATGAGATCTTCCTCCTCTGTTGCCCATTCCTCCTTTACTCTCTCTAGGACAAAAGTGCTTTTCTTTTACTTCCTACGTTTTTATTTACCTTCTTAAGCCCTTTATTTTGCATAGAGATGAGGAGATGTTTTACTGTTCATATCACTGTCACTTGCCAGGGAACTGATTTATCATATGTGACACTCGAAAAAAATAAAACACTAATTTATATTCATGAAGTTCCTCTTTGTGCTTTCTAAACAGATATAATGCAATCTGTCTCACCTCTCCAGGACATTCCCGAGACCTGCCATTTTCTGACATTTTCTTTCCAACATAAGTAGGAGAAAAATAGTATATGAAAGGTGAAACAATTACAGATAAATTAAATTGAATATTTTTCAGAAAAATGAAACTTAAAAGAAATTACTAAGTGATGTACATCAGTAGCTGGAACAGAAGACATCGGTCTGAAATTTGAGGATTCTCACAATACATCTTTTATGTGCCAATGAATATTTGTATTGACAAAAGAGAAAAAAAACCCAGCCACTCACCTGTAATAACTGGGCACATTCAACTAAAGAAACCCGCAAAAAGCCTCACCTATAAACATACAACATACCGAATCTTTCTCTTTTTAGATATCCTATAAATTTTTATTGTATCACATACCTCAACCAAGCCAAAAAACCACATTTGTCTATTTAAGGTTTCATTCTTTTAATTGATGCCATAATATTCAATATTCCCTGTGAAACCTAATGGGATCAAATGATTGAAACACCACTTTCTTAGAGCAAGCTTCCCCAAGTTCCTAGATTTGGCTGGGATCCTCTGTCCTATTCTTTTGATGCCCTCTGCACTTCCCCTTCATAGAACTTGTACAAGCGCAGTGCAGGCGGATCTCTCCTTCCATCAGACCCAGCCCCATGGTGGAGATGCCTGTGGTCCTGACCCGCACTGTGCGCCCAGGGCTGACCACCAGACCTCCCTGATGCACATACTGTACTTGCTCAAAAGATATGCTGATGAACCAGTTGTGATTTTTGACAATCACCTTTAATACATTTAAAGTTTCCACAAGAACAGAGGGATGGCTTCCTCTGAAGGGACTTGGCTTTGGGGTGAACCTGCTAAACTGGGCCATCACGGCATTGGATTTTGGTAAGGGCCCGGGGGCGAGCTTCCTTTGTATTTGCAGTTATTACCTGGAATTTAAAATGGTGAGTGAAGTGTAACTGAAGTATTTGTGTAATGAGGCAACAATTAGATGTACTCTGAGACTGAGCTAATTCTTCTTCCAGCAGACGGTAAAAACTGAGGGAAACAAAATCGCTTTCTGACCTGGAGCTGAGAGCAGTCATCGACCACCAGCTGAGCACTTCCTGAGAGCTTCCAGGCTGAAATCTGACACTGAACTATTTCCTGTCTCTGCAGGGTGGAACCAAGCAGACTGAAACAGGGTAGGAAACCTTTTCACAGGTGAGCTTGGAGAACAGCCTGTTGCTCAAAATACCAAAGTGGCTGCTGAGCCTCGTCTGTTGGAGTGTTGAATGCTGGCTCTCTTAAAACACAACTCTAAGAAGCCTGATGATCAGATAAATCTGAGATTATTATTCACAAAGTCAAGGAGGAGGGAGGGTAAAATCAAGATGTTTTTGAGGCTTTGGAGTCTGGTTTAAGGGTTAAGATTGAGTAAGAATTATGATATAATTAAAAAATAATGTTATAATCAACATGGAACTACCGAAATCTAAGGTATGGAAATAATTTAATTGTCAGGGGATGAATGGATCAAAAAATGTGATCTACAAATAAAATATTAATCAGTTTTAAAATGGAAGGAAAATCTTGCCAATTGTGACAACATGGATGGACCTTGATGGCATTATATTAAGTGAGATAAGCCAGACAAAGCCAAATACCACATGGTACCTCTTATATGTGGAATCTTTCGAAAAAACTGAACTCATAGAAACAGAGAGTGCAAAATAGTTACCGGGGTCTGAGAAGGTGGGAGAAATTGGGACAGGTTAGTAAAGGGTATACATTTCAGATAAATAATGTCTGAGGATCTACTCTATAACGTGGTAACTATAGTTGATAACACTGTATTGTATCATTGACATTTGCTAAAAGAGAACTTAAATATTCTCATTAAAAAGGGAGGATAAATATGTGAGGTATAGATGTGTTATTTACCTTTATAGGGAAATCCCTTCATAATGTATCCATATATCAAATCATCTTATTGTTCTTTAAATATTACATTATTTTCACTAATTCTCTATAAAGCTGAAAGAAATAAAATTGGTGGGTACAGCAAGGCAAGGATTTTATAAGTTTTCTGAGAGTCTTGAAGAGTAAATAGTCATTTGATACTCTCTATTGAAAAGCTGGACAGTGTGATATTAGGTAAAATGGAATTTGGGAGAAGTTTCTAAAATGAACGAGGAAATTATCTGCATGGACCAGCTTCCTGGGATAGTAAAGTCCTGTCGATGACGACAGTGGGATAGTTAGTTCTTGTTAAAAGTGCACAGTGATCTGCCCACATGTCAATGTTTTCAGGTCTCTGAGCTCTTCTTGATCTACAATGTTCTTCTATTTTAGCAAAAGAAGACTCCCTGGAGAAGCTTGGGGAAGTAATGGTTCGTTAGCAGAAAGTGTGAAAGTCAGCAGTGGGAAAGGGGTGTGACATCCTTTGACCTACCGACTCCATCATTAGCAAGACTTACTGCTTATCCTGTACTTCAGGGGAACCATTAGAGCTCACAAATTTAAATACACTCATTCTAAAATTTCTAATGAAACAACTATAAAGCAATAAACAATATTAAAGCAGAAAAAGAGATAAATGGCAGATGCTACTTGTTTAATTCATGTACTTAGGGACTTCCAGAAATATTTGGTGGGCGAAATAATTTGTAGTGGGAACAGATAACATAAATTTACCAGGTTAGCTCTTAATGCATTATGCATAGTATAATACAACAGGCAGTATAATATTTCTGATAGGTATGTGGGGAAATGCTATTAAGCAGACCAGCTATAATCTGTTTTGCCTTATTATGTGCTTGGTTAAAAATGGTCATTCTCGTAATCAGATGAATACCAGATGAAGGGGATATTGTGATTCAATTTTAAAACATAAAAAATGTTTCTAATGAAATACTTATTTAATTTTTGGAAGAAAAATATTGCAACATTGCAAAATGCATTAAAATGCTAAGCAGAATTCTAAAAAGAAAGTCAGTATGTTGAGGCCCCTTCATGGAATGAAAGGCTAGGAAACCCTCCTGACCTGCTAAGGAGATAAGGAAAACACATTACAGCCCTCATGGTTACAAAAGCTGTACAGGAACCCATGCCCGACCAATGGTAGTCAGATTATAACAATGGCATGATCATTTATTTTCAGTGGTTTAGAGACAGCTGGACTGCCTGGGATGTGGGTGCTGTAGCTCTCTTTTCTTGGCCCTTATAGGACCCTTCCTCTTCCCCCAAATGTTTCCTTCTGAGATGATGGCAATGAACCCACACAGACCAGAGTCACCAACTCAGATGCCCACAGAGAACAGGAACTTGATATGACGGTGCAGTGGGCCCAGGTTAGATTATGGGGAGTGCTAAGGAATGGCGGTAACTGGGGAACAGGAGCAGCAACGACTCAGATCTAATGATGGTCACTTTGTAGGAACATGTGTCAAAGGTGCCAGAGGTTTCAGCATTTCCAGAAATTCTGGCAAATCAGGTTTTTAAACAGTAGTTTCTTACTTATAAGGCATTTTTTTAATGGTCAAGAAAATCCCACACATCTACAGGTTGAACTTTGCCTTTGGGCCTCATCTTTTTTTAATAGCTACATTCTAAAGACATAATAGCCAATATAATATCCACTTTGTTCCTTGTCCCTCTCATTATGCCAGGTAGAAGATCGTGAATGCCTTTTGCCTTGAGGAAGAAACTCCCACTCCAGCCTAAAGCATCCTTTACTAGTGATAGTGGGATGTGTATTTCCATTTTTAGTGGCACATTGTTCTTTTAGCAGAGAGGGGCCTTTAGTTCCCTGCTAAATATTGGAATATCTCTGATTTTACCTCATGGAGGTAAGTAAATCTAATCCACTAAAAACTTCTGCTGAAACTGATTAACTAACGGGTGATGGGGAGAAGCAAAGCTTCAGGAAAACAGTTCTACTGCATAAAAAAATACTTGTTTAAGTAGCAGATCCCCTGGCTACAGTGCAGAGATTCAGATTTTTAGAATCTACAGAAGAGGCCAAATTCAGAGTTCAAAGAGCTCTCCTGGGTGATTCTCAAGTAGGTAGTTTTTCAGAAATAAACAAAACCAAAAACCTATGCAGTGATTCTCAAACTTTAGTGTGCATGAGATCCCCCAGAGGGCTTGTTATAAGACAAACTGCTAGTCCTCGCCCCCAGAATTCTGATTCAGTAGTTCTGGGGTGGGGTCCCAGAATTTGCATTTCTAGCACGCTCCCCATGTAATGCTGATGCTGCTGGTCCAGGCACCACACCGAATGCAGGCAGGTTGTCTGGGTGGACCATGAGAGGCCCTGGGAAGAGTACACAAGAGCTGAAAGTGAGGATGGGACAGGCTGAAATGACTTCATCTGCTTCATAATGTTGCCTTGGATCTGGTGCCAGAGGCTGAACTTAACCGCAGTGTAGACCTTGCAGCTGGCTCATTCACTTATTCATTCATTCATTCATCCATGCTTGCCATGTGTCAGATACCACAACAGGCATAGGTCTATAAATTATTTAGCTCTTATGAAATCACTCATTAATACAGCAAATATCCATTGAGCTTCTATCATGAAGAGACCAGTCTCAGCTTCTAGGGAATCAGGAGCCAGCAACTTTTGGCTTCTCTGCTGTCGCTCATATCAGAGATGGCTTGAAGAAAACATTGGCTCTTTCTGGGTAAACAAAACAGAGCACAATAGAGCTGATTTGTTGTGTTATCCTGTGGGAATGATGTCTTGCACAGATCCCTGGAGCTCAGATGAGAGATACGTATGTCTGAACCGCGCTGACAGCTTTGGTCCTGTGGGTCCCAAGAGGACCCAAAGCACTTTCTTATTACAAGGAGCCAGGCCTCCTGCTGTCACCTCATTCTTGGTAGAAGGACCCCAGATACACTTTTTCTAGAAACAGTGCCTTGCCAGTGAAGACAAATACATGTGAGACGGGCTGTCAAAACCTTCTCCTATGCAGCAATCCTGCATTGTTTCCTAGAAAACAGGTCCCATGCGCCACCGGAGACCTGCCCTTTGTCCGTGTGCACACTGTGGGCATGAGGGCATGGCGGTCAGAAGCACAAATATCTCTAAAGTTATAGAGGCCTCCCCATATTACATCTATTGACAAGTAATTAATTTTTAACATAAGGGCAGGGTTGGAGGAGACCTGGGGGTCTCCTGGTAGCGCTCCATTGCTTTCTGGGATTCAGACTTCTTTTCACAAACATGGTGCAATGATTGTAAAGACAAAAAGGGACTCTGACCCAGTTTGACTGTTTTTCCTCTCTCTTTCTTTCTCAGTTTCCTGAGTCTATCCATTTTTACAAAGCCTAAAAAGTACCATTATTATCCAGGGAACAAATACCAAAAGTTTTAAAGATGGTAAATGGATCGGTTACTTTGGCTTCAAAATATAGATCATTTCCTTGAGATGGCATTCTGGTTTTCTAATAATATATTTATTTTTTTAACTCACATCTGTTTAGCTAAGAATGCTTAAACTGAAAATTCCTTGAGAATGGAAACTGGCTAATTCAGCTCTGTATCTCTCCAATATTTGCATATGGTGGACACTCGGTCTATATTTGTTGAACACACGAAAGAGTGAGAAAATGAATGCATGCATATTAGGGTGTATCGAGGCAACGGGCTCAGTGGAGTGTGGTGATGTCTTGGGATCTTGCAGCAGAAGCCGGTGAGAAGCTGTTTTGGTCTTCCAGCACTCACCCCACTGCCTCTGCCAGGACCCTGCGGACCTTACTGTCACGTGCAGGTGCTCACTCTCAGTTACGAAGGTTGGGATTTGAAGAGTCCAGGAAAAAGTGAGCTGTATCCAGAATAATGCACATTTTAATGTAAGTTGAAATTAAAAAGAATTTATTGGGGAGGTAATCCTTTTCCTTCCGGGGGACAAATGTAAGAGGAAAATTTGATAAAAAATGTAATTGGTAATCCTAGACTCAGGTAAAGATTTCCATAAAAACTCCAAATCTTATTAAAGTTGTTTTAGGGAAACATATGTACACTTTTTAATCCAGATATTTTAATTGACTTGATAAATTGAGTCCACCAGGAGGTGGTGAAATATTTTTAAGGCTGTAAGGAGGAATATTTAATTTCCTTATCTGCTCAGGAAACTATTTAAAATTAGAATGCTCATCCTTATGGCTGTATAATAGGATAATTTGACAGTAGTGAATATAAAAGCTTGCGTAGTTCTAATAATTCGCTGTTCGTCTTCTCTGTGCTGTATCTCATTTAGCAGACCACCCAGGCCTTGAGCTTTTGCGGTATCATCTAGCTCTGCCAATAATGCCTCTGAAATATCTCCCGACCCCATTCCTCTCTTCCATTTCCTTTGGCCGAATTTACATGCGCATCATCTCCTTCCTTCTTCTCCTTCACTCTGCTGTTAGCTATCATTTTGAAACATAAGACAAATTACATCACTTCCTAACACCCTAAAATAGCTCTCTAATGCACAGAGCGAAGTCAGAACCCCAGAGCGAAGTGCTCAGGGCCCCCAACAGCTTTGCTCCAACCACTCTTTTCAGACCCATCTTTCACCACCTCCCTCTACACAAACTCTCTTCCAGCCACACTTAACTGTTTATGGTCCTTCAGATTATAAATGGGAAAGATGATACAGTGCAGCTGTTAAGAGCAGGAGCTCTGGATGCCTGTCGCCTGTGTCCAAAAGCCAGTTCTGTCATGATTGGATGACTTTGAATAAGTTAAGTCACTTCCCTGAGTCTCAACTTTCTCATCTGTGAAACAAGAATGGTAGAACCTCCCTTGGAGGGGTGATCGAGAGTTTAACAAGAGATGACATTTGTAATATGCTTAGAACAGAGCACATTAGTCACCATTGTCATCTTTCATGTTGTTACTCATAACCCTCTCTTGGTGCCCACAGGGGTCACACTCACCCTGCAGCAAACTGTTCGCTTCCTGCTTTGGAAACCAGCAAGGGAACCGATTATTCCTCTGGACTCTGGCACTCTGTGTGGCCCTTACTTTGTGTGCCTCGAGTTGTAATGAGTATTGTGCTGTCTTCATGTGCTCTTCCAGATGATGAACTCCTGGAAAACGGGAACACTGTGATCATTTTCCATCTGCTGGGCCAGCCAGGGCTTTGCACCTGGAAGATGCTCACCAAATATTTGGTGAGACAGAAAAAACTTGGGCTTAAATGCACACATCCGGGAAAATAATCTGATTAGAGACTACTACTCATTCACCTTATATAATACCTAATTCAACATTATTTATTGAATGTCTGCTATTGCCAGCCATTGTTCTTGGTGCTGCGGATAGAGCAACTTCAAAAAACAGTTCAATTTTCTACCCTCAAAGAGCTTGTGTTCTAGCAGATGGAAACAGTTCATAAACAACATTAAGAAGCTGATAAGTGCTAAAGGTAATATGAAAGCAGGAAGAGTAGATAAAACGGTGTTAGTTCACGTTTGGGTGGTCCAGGCAGACTGCATTCAGAGGGTGGCATTTGAGCAAGGTCCTAGGCAAACTTGCAGCATTGAGGGAGAGTCTTCAAAGCAGAGGGAATTGTGAATGCCAAGGCTAAGAGGCAGAGCTTTCCTGGAGAGTTTAAGGACCAGCAATGCAGACCTGTGTATCCATAACGGGGTGACCCCATGAGGGAGGGGTAGAAGTGAGGTCAGATACGGTTGGAGCTGGATCTCATAGAACCTCTGGGATTCACGCTGACCTATGGCTCTCCCCTATCCTCACCCCATCATAGGCTGCCTTAACATGAATGTCTACATTTCTACATCAGAGAAAACTTTAGGACCCAGTTCATAGTCTGCTTTCCTCTCCATCTTTTGAACATTAGTTCTAGATGTTATCAATAGCCATGTGGACAAACCATCCAATCATTTAACAGCACGATTGGTCTCCTTGACTCAAAATTACATTCCTCTGTTAAATGCTGAAAATACATCTTCTTCATTCTTTTTTGTTCGTTTGGAAGAGATAAAGGTAGTGTATTCATAACATGGAAAAATCTGTCTTCTTCATTCTTAATGGCAAGATGCCCCAATGTTGCTGGAAAAGAAACATGCCTCACCATGCCTAGTGATACTGCTTCAAATCTGTGGTACCCAGCTTGGGTGGACTGTTAAACCTGCCCATTGATCTTTCATTTCTCCACTTTAAAAATCTTGTTTTCCTTCCCCTCAAAGAGTTGAGGATGGATTTCAATCAAAACAGGGAGGCTGTTCTGCTTTTCATAGTTATTTTCATTTTTTAAAAGTTAACTTATTGTCACACCAGTACACATACAACATCAAAATTTGAAAGGTTTGAAAGGTTAAAACAAAGTGTGTAGAATAAAAAGTAAGTCTTCTTATGGGCCTGTCCTTACAATATCCAGTTCCCATTTTAGAAGACAATCATTTTCTCAAATTTCTTTTTTTTTAAATATTTTTTAAATTTATTTTTAGAGAGAGGGGGAGAGAGGGAGAAAGAGGAGAGAAACCTCAATGTATGGTTGCCTCTCATGTGGCCCTCAACTGGGGACCTGGCCCACAACCCAGGCATGTGCCCTGACCAGAAATCTGACTGGTGACCCTTTCATTCACAGCCCGTGCTCAGTCCACTGAGCCACACCAGCCAGGGCCCAAATTTCTTGTGTCGGTATAGAGGTACACAGTAAAATACAGGTAAAAATTCTTGTGTGTGTCCATAAACACAACTTGGAAATATGTGTGTGTTTTGGTGCATGTACACATTTGGTAGAACATTATACACTCTGCCTTGCTTCTTTTCACTTAGTATTATAATTTGGAGATCTTTTACTATCAGTGTGTAAAGATTTGTCTTGTGGTTTTCAATGGCTGTATAATATTCCATTGCACACTTGCATCGCCCTTTAGTGGATCACTGCCAAGCTGATGGACATTTAGGTTGTTCTCACCTTCTGCAGTCACAAACCATTCTGCCACGAAAATCTTCCTATCTGTGTCATTCTCACAAAGCTAATAGCTGTAATAGCCATATGATGTTCCTAGAAGTAGAATTGCTGATTTAAAGTGCACAGGCATTTTAAATTTTGAAAATCATCTTAAATTTAGATAAATATTACCAAAATATCCTCCACAAAGTCTGTACCAATTTACAGTCCTGCCAGCAATTACAGCAATATGAGGATGACTAAGTGAAAATGTCATCTCATTGCATTTTTTCTTTGCATTTTTCTCATCGGGAGAAAGGTTGACCATCTTCTCATATGTGTGTGAGCCACTTGTATTGCTTTTTCTAGGAGCAATCTGTTCATGGTGTAGTTTATTTTGGACTCTGTTTAATTGTCAGATGTTTAAAGTCAGAACTGCTCTAGCTCATCATTTTTCCCATCATGTTCCTGTATTAAACAATGTTATAACCTGTGTCATTGTGCTACTTATCTATCAAGTGGTTCCGCCAAAATATTTTGCTTAAACTTTCCCTTAGTGAATATTCATGCACCATTGATGTGAGCTGCGGGGAACTGGGTTGGAGCTGTGGTGCTGTTTCAGGATGGCGGGTCAGATTTAGCTCTGATCTCAGTTTTATAATCTAGGAAAGTCCAAAACCTAGCACTGCCCCCCACCCCCCAGTTCTCCTGGTGTCTGGCAGTGGAAGGAAACCTACACTTTCACAGGGCTCACTCTCTCTCCCTTCTATACCTTTGTGTGATAGATAGATAGATAGATAGATAGATAGATAGATGATAGCTTTTTGGTAAACATGTTTTATGAATTCTGTGATGTCACCCTCCACAGAAAATGGCACGTCTAATTATTTCTTTTGAACAATTCAGTACTTGTATTAAGAGGAGTCCTGTGAACAAACATTTTTTCAGTGCCTATCTGGGAATCTCTGTAATTTTGATATGTACCTCACCTGCACATAAGGGATGGACTTAAGTGCTATGATGTTGAGTTAGAAGCCACATAATGCTAAGAGCTCATGATAAAGAATTTGCAAGTCTCCTCCAAAGAAAAATATCTTGAGTCAAGTACAATGGTCTCTGTGATAAGAATGAAGAAATTGCTTTTCTCTTATCTAAATTTGTTTGGAATGGCCATTGTAGGGACTCGTGCCCACATTCTGATGGGGCCATGGGCCCCTGCCCTCAGTGTAAGGTTCCATATGGCAGACCCACCACCATATTCTACCAAACATTTTTAAAGGTCCATGTCCTTCAGAAAAGAAGTCCTGGCACTCTCAACACTTTTAAATTATTTCATTTTATTTTTTAACATCTATTGGACTTCCACTGGATAGTTATTCCCTGGTATGTTATCTGCCATTTATTATAGGGGATCTTTCTTTTTACCTTTCTGAGAAAACCGAAGTCATTAGGCATATTTATTATTCAACTGATGGGCTCTATTAACAAGTTTATCTACACCAGTTCATTCTTTCCTTATTTTCAACAGTCGTAGTGGATGAAATGCCACCCCTCCTCCTCAAGGTTGACCCATTCCTCGGTACCCTCAACTGCAATCATGTCAAGTTCCTTCTGACACTGTACTCCTTCAGTTATTCATCCTTATTGCCTTTCTACTCATGTCTATATTTTAAACCATGAACCTACCAAATACAGGTAATCTCCTATATCCCCTCCCCAAAACACAAATCTTTCCCCAAAAGTCTTGACCTTGAATCCCATCTAGCAATTCAGCAGTCTTTCTACTCCAACACTATTAGAACTTTAGAAAGCACCTCATCTGATATTTTAACTCCTTCCCTTCCATTCATCCCCTCAGTTAACAATTGCAACTTGACTTCTGTCTCCACCAATCTACTGATTTCATCGATTCATCAATGACGATGCAGGTTCCAAATGAAGTAGAGTATTTTAATTTTACCTGATTGGACCACCCATCTGCACCCGCTGCTTTCAATCCCTCCCTAATTCTTGACAAACCTCTTTCAAGGTTTCGCCTTTCGTAGGATCACCTATTTGGCTCTCTGTGAATTTCCAACATTAACCTCTATCCGTATGGGTTTGTGTGCCCCTCTTCCTTGGCCCATCCTTAATATGTCCCTTTCCCTTAGGTTCTGTCATTTCCCACCATCCACATAATCCTGCTGCTGCTTCTGTCTTTCAGAATCCTGATCCTGTATTTTGTGTGCACCTTTCTCTTCTTGCCATTCTCCTTGAGATATCTCACCGAACCTCTGGATTCTTCCCATCCTCACATGCTGAAGATCCTCAAATCTTCGTCCAGCTCAAACCTCTCAACAAACTCCCAGATTTTAAGGGTAGCAATATATTGGGTGTTTCACCCCAATGTCCCACAGCCACTTTCATTTGGCCTGTCCAACCTGAGTCCATCTCTTCCCAGGTCTGCTCTCGCCTGGCTTTCTCTATGTTCCTCAGGGGCAGGGACACCAGGATTCATGCCTCCAATATTTCAAGTTCATAGCCTGGGATTTATCTTTAACTTTTTTACATATCTCGTCTTCATTGAAAGTCAATTCGCAAGTTTTACTTCCTAAAGATTTCACAAATCTTCCCTTTTTTGCTCCGTCTCTGCTACCATTGCCCCAGTTAAGGCCCCTTTTCTCTCCTGCTTATCATGTTTCGGCAGCCTTCTGCCAAGCCTTCCAGCCCATCCAGTCTTGTCTCTCTCACATCACCCAGTATGTGCTCAAGTTATATTTCTGTAATGTGAACATGACACTTTATCCATCTTTTAATCCTTGCCATCTCTTCATCTCATGTCTTATCTCCTCTTTTCTCACAATACCTAACATTCCTCTAATAGGTCCATATCAGTTTCTTGTCCCAGGTCTATATTCAGACTTACTTTCAACGTTCTTACTCATCATCTCAAGTCAAATGTTATTTATTTGTTCAGTTTGAGATCAAGTGTCACCATCTCCAAGACACTTGCTCTGGTATATTTTTTCTACTCATGTCTAATTTAGGGGCTCCACACCTTTTTCTCCTGGAACTCTGAACTTACCTTTCATTATCTTAACACACTTCATTAAGGTTGTCTGTTAACACAACTGTATTTCCCACTGAATTTGAGCACTTGAGGACAGAAAATTATTTCCAAACCTATGTATTTCTAATGACGGAGACAGGGCTCAACACATAATACATACTTGATAGTGTGTTGAATAAGTGTATGAGGAAATAGTTTGATTAAAATTAGTGAGTGGAAATCTTAAAGTTAAACTGAACACTGGACCAGTGCAATCTATTCACTTCTCTTAATCTCTTATTGTAAAATGGGGATAATGGTGATAATCACCTAACCTGATTTTTGTGAGGATTAAATGAGGTAATACTATGTAAAGCACTTGGCACAGTGCCTGACATAGTAACTGCTCATTAAATACTACAATACAATACTGACAATCAGCTCTATTACTTCTAGTGATACTGCTGGTTCAGCACCACCAGGAGAGCAATATGTGAAGTCTGGTCTTTTCATTCACCACTATTACTAGATTTAATAGTAAGAAAATTAGTCTTAAGGTGGCTCATTTTCTCAATAAATCAACTCAAAGATCATTCTGCATTATTACGTTTCTAATTACGAAGTTTTTTACTTTATTTTCCCTTTTGGAAAACAGGGAATGGAAAGAACATCAAAAAATTGCCTGCAGCCCCAACACCCAAATGCAACCACTGCTGCTGCGCACATTTTTCCCCTGGGAGCCCTTTTTGTACACACACGTGGTCAGGGAGTGGTTGTCAGCGATGGTCGTGACCCTGATGTTAAATCAGCTACTTAGTGTGAGGATCACAGACCCTGCAAAAGTGCAGATTTAAAAGATATGGAAGGAAAGAAGACAGGTTCAGCCTGAGTCTGGAGCTGAGCCACAGCCCCAAATGAAGACCAAAGTGAGGCTGTCCATTAGGGTCTGATCCTGCAGGGCACACAGAAATATTTATTGTTTGTTTGACTCAAAACTCCAGGTCTTAGGGCTGGGGGTGTCTCTAAAGAGCAATGATAACCGCTTGCTCCGTTAATAAAGATTTCAGTAACATCTAACTTTCAAAGTACTTGGCTTTGTTAGGTTATGATTTCTCAGCAGGTTACAGTTATCGTTTTATCCACAACCATACACTGTTCCCCCCCGGGAGTGAATGCCTGTCCCTCTTAAATAAACTTGTAACCAATCCACCACTTACTTAGCAACAGATATTAAGCAGGGGCAGTGGATATTCTTACAGTCATGCTGAGAGTAAAATTGGAAAGAAAAGTATGTCATTCATGCATTCTTTCTTTCTTTAAATCAACAGTTATCTATTGTCCGACTTTCATGAGACAGGCATAGTCTTCATGGTTCAAATGTAGTTACATGGTTAATGTCTTCCTGGTGCTCCAGCATAGCCAGGAAACTGATAGTAAACGAGGATATGACCCAATCAATGTAAAACTTAGAATTGCGTTCAGTGCATTGAAAGAAAGAGCATGCATCACTGAAACAGCGTAACAGGGATGAAGACAATGGGGTAGGAGACCACCTTCCAATGGTTGGAAAGACCTCTCCGAGGAGTCAATATTTCAGTTGAGACCTAATGGGACATGAGGGACATAAGGGAGCATTCTGCCCTGGTGGCTTGGTGGAGCTTGCTTCCTGGGGACTAAAACTAGGCCAGTGCGGCTGGAGCATGGTGATGAGCAAAGGTGTGAGAGGCCCAGATGAGGCTAGTCAGGTCAGGCCTGATCATTCGAGGCCATACAGACTGTGTCAAAGAGTTTCTATATAACCACAGCCTACCCTGCTGGGTATCATGGAAACCTAACTGGACTGGGGAACATAAATACCCATCTCCAGCCCACTCTAATCTTCCTGTCTGACCTACGGGGGGAGAAAAAAACTGAGAGACACTAGGAAATTCACAGCCCAGTGTCACAGGCTCAGAGGTACATAGTTCCAGTTCATAGGCAGAGTTCATAGACATAAAACCAGGTGTGGCAAGGATGTTGGAATTATCAGACTGGGTCTATAAAAAAGCTATGATTAATATGCTAAGGGCTCTAATGTGTAATTTAGACAGCATGCAAAGACAGACGGGCAATGTATGGATATCCTAAGAAAGAACCAAAAAGAAGTGCTAGAGGTAAGAGTCTGAGTGTGTCCAGACCTGCTATTTCCAAGCTGGTGGCGTCTACCCCTAGATATGCTGCCCTAGAGAGCCACCATCTCTCTCCGTCCAGCACGCCTGTGCATAATGTTACCTCGGTGCCTTAGGGCACACTCGTGTTCTTCCTGCCTGGGATGGAAACAGTATCAACTCAAATTAGAATGTCTGCTCAGAGACCTGCAAGCAATAGAACCCTAAGCAAGCCTGGAAACCCTGCTGGGCCTCATATATTATAAAGTTAAGAAAAGTTATCTCTCAATAATTTGATGTGAGAAATAAATGAAATACTATATGTAAAACCCCCTAGTACCGGGGCCTGTTGAAAAATAGACGCTATTTCCTGTTAATTTCCCTGTTTCTCCACCTATTGAGTTTCCATCTATTCCGTTCCATTGCCTTTTTTAAGCCACTGAAGAATTAGGTCTGTAATGCCTATTTCTCCTTTCTAATAATTCACTGTAGGTTTGCTCTTCATGAGTGTAAGTCCTACTTCTCCCAGTACATTAGGGTAGAGGCCATACTCAAACCTCATAGGTACCAGTGGCACTGCGCACAGAGGTGATGTCCAGTAAGTCCATCAGGTTTGTATAATTACAATCCAGTGAAGCAAAGGAAATTTGACTGGCAAAGCCATGGAGGTTGCAAGTAACAAAAAGAAAAATGAAAGTGGATTCCGTGACCACGGGGAAGTTAAGGAAACCTGCAGGAAGCAGGAAGCTTCCTGAGGAAGCTTGGTGTGGAGAGGGGAGAATGCCATGACATCACCCACATAATAATGGGTAATTTGGAGATAACTGTCTATGATCCCCAACTACATGGCGAACTCAGTGGTGGATTAAAACAAACTGATTATTTGGACTCACTATTAATTAATTAATTCAATGTACATTTATTTAATGTTTATTATTGATGATGTTGTATCATGGATTAGATACTGGTAAAATATATGGAATGACTACTTAATTTTAGAAGATTAAATATTGTTATAGTGTTTGATCCAACTACAATACATCTGTCAGTGATTTTAATATAGTAAGTTGAGGCAAAGATCTCTTACGCTGTATTATCCTATATTAAATATTATGGGATTTAAATTCACATAGGTCATCTAAATACATGTGTTTCTTGTACTATATATCAAATGCAGCAATAAGATTTTCAGTTGTCAAACATAGTGAGTTATACACTTATAAACAAAAAATAGTATTTTAAAAACATATTCTTTGAACATCAATTTCACAGGTATTTTTTTCTGAGAGTCTTTAGGGATTCTGATGGGGCAAGGTAAGTATACAATCTGTGAAGTACAAATAATTTGTTCCCACGTCCTTATGTGATAAAGAGACCAGCAGAATTTGTGGGTCATATTATGATTGTTATTTCTAAATCTTACTCTAAGATAATTTTTGAAGCATGTCTATATTTTCACTTTCCCAACAGTTTTTTCTATCTTCATGTTTAAGTTTCCTTTCAAAATGTTTTTAAAGGCAAGCCGTTTAAAAGCAGAGTAATTGGTGGTAAACACAAAACACAATATACAGATGTGTTGTAGAATTTTATACCTGAAACCTATATAATTTTATTAACCAATGTCACCACAATAAATTCAATAAAAATGAATTTAAAATAAAATGAAATATTAAAAATAAAAGATTAATTCACAAACTAGAATAATTCCTCAAATATTATTTAAAGGTTTTATTTATTTATTTTTAGAGAAAGGGAAAGGGAGGGAGAAAGAAAGAGAGGGAAACATCAATGTGTGGTTGCCTTTTGCATGCCCCCGACTGGGGACCTGGCCCACAACCAGGCAGGTACCCTGACTGCGAGTCAAACCAGCGACTCTTTGGTTTACAGGCCGGCACTCAATCCACTGAGCCACACCTGCCAGGGACTTCCTTGAATACTTTTATGTTTTATTTCTTGGTTTCTTTACCCTTTTAGTTGCCTAAATTTCCCTTTCAATTAGCAAATTTAGCAGTTGTATAACCACTGGTTTTAGATTCTGTACAAATAGATTTATCCTTGTGAATAGAATAAAGTCCTTTATTATATTAGCCAAGGTATTTTTCTAAGGTATTTAAATTTATCTTCAACCTGGTGGTCCAAGTTCCAAAAGATGCCTGTAATTAGATGTAATTACATGTCACATTAATCAAATGGTGGCATATCAGGCTACAATTCTGCCGCGATCCTCACTGCACCTTTTCCGCATTCTCTTTCCCCCTCCCATTTTAGAGTCTCCCTCATGATTACCAGCAAGGTAATGTCTCTAAACCACATCCCACTTCTAAAACTGTCTATGAACCAGCTCCCTCGAGATTCTGTAATCAATTGTGACAACGGCACAACATTGTTATAATATCCATTTCCCCCTGGGGAGGAGATCTCTAACTTCCAACTTTAAACGTCTGTTTAAAACCACCCCCTGAAAGGTAGTTGCAGTACACCTGACAGTCTTGCTCTGAAGGAGCTTCCTCTGCCTTTGTATTTGCTTTACAGCTCCGTGTCGACAGCACAATTTTTGATTTATTTTTTTCTTGCATTCCTTGCAATGGAAACAGCTGAAATAACAGTATGCTTTCTCGTGGATGTCAAAGGCACACTTGCTGGCCACTTTTTTTTTTTCAGGATTTGCTTAAAAATTAAAGATTTAGGCCCCAGTCCTGGCAGACTGTGGGTGGAGGGTGAGGTCCAGGCAGACGTCCAGAGGCAAATGTCTCCTGGCGATTAGTTTCCAATCATTCTTCACTGAAGGTCCTGGATTTTTTCAGAGGCCTCCTCCTCAGGGGCTGGGTGTGGGCACAGGTACTAGAAAGTCTGGTTGTCATTTTCTACCTTCTTTTATTTGCAGATTTTGCTTTTGGTTTCTGTTTTCCAACATTTTAGTTCTCCCCTTGTGGAGCTGCTCCAATGAATCACTTAATAAATAATATAAATAGCAATATGTTTGTTAATCCAGTTAGTATCAAATTCACAATCTCCCCTACACTTCCTTTCCTGATTCACTAAGTTTTCTTTAGCTTTACTGAGCAGACCCCAATTTGGCAGCTTCCCAGAGCACATCAAAGGATGGGTGCATGTGCTGTTGCCATGGAAGCAAGGTAATTGCTCAGAGGATTCATCCTGTGTGGGTAATATTGAACTAAATACTGTACAGTTTTTTCATTTATTACAAAAAAATTTACAAGGAAAATGTGATATTTTCATGATGTTAACGTGTTTGCTTTTTACCAAGAGGCTAAGTAAAAAGGTATTAGAATAAATAATAAACAAGATGGGAACTCTTCAATAAAAAGTGAGTTTAAAATAAGCAAAGGTAACTGATCACAAAAAAATCAACTGGGGGACCACAGGCCTTGAACGGGTAGAGGATGTGAACACTTTGGGTCTCAGACGTTGACACCTTTGACTTTGCAGTGGCTGTCACTGGGCCTGCCTCCCACAATAGCTCGTGGCTGGTGTACACATGCGCTCTGGTGCCATTCAGATGCTGCTTCATATTCTCTCTCTTGACTTCCTCCTTTGCACAAAAGGACCTGATTGACTTCTTCTGTCCTAACTTCTTTCTCTTTGTCTAATTCCCATACTGTCACCCACACCAATTTCCTTTTAAAAAGGAAAACAATCTTTTCTTCTCTCTATCCTTGGACAGAATCGATTTTACCACATATTTTAATTCTAGTCATAAAACTCCACCTTGCATGCAGCAGGATCTCAATCAGCTCTCGAAATATCTTCTGATAAGACATTTATTCTCCTTTGGCTCCACTATTACCCATAAAACCAATATATCAGTGTTCTGTAGCATTTTGTCCTCAGTTCACAAGTGGCTTTGTAGACAGCATTCCTTCTGGTTAGGAAGACTTTGTCCTTCTAGTTCTCGTGCAATTCCACTCCTGTTCTCTAGCTTCAGAAAGCCAGAGATATACTTCTGAAAATTGCACATACTTCATCACGAAATCTTGTTCATTCCTGTTGAAACTCATGGTACAGAACGAGGTGACCTCCAAATTCACTTTCTGTTCCGACACAATGCAGTTCTGTGATACTATTGTTCAGTTACCTCATTCAGAAACCTGCTCTGACCAAACCAGCTTACCATGGGAACTCCCAAACAGCTCATGGTCACCTTTGTTGTTTCCCTCACCACATTTAACTGATCTTAGCTCTGCAGCTATCTGTCTTCCTCCAGTAGACCCGAACTCCTCGAGGATGAGTCTGTTTCTTATTTAGAGTTGTTTGCCTGTGGCCTAGCCCCAGCAGGTAACAATGGACCTTCCATAAATGTTTCGTGAACTCGGCAGTTAGTTGAAGTACTTATGTCATCCAGATGTTAGCCATACTGTTGCATTAAAAGTAGATCCCAAAGCCAGAAGACTTTGCAAACACTTTACTAAGTGACTGTCACATCCCTTAAAATGTATTTCAGTTCCACCATGAAGGGTTAAGAGACTGATGGGGTGTGAATTCAAAGAGACTAAGCTCGAAGAACACATTTGGGAATTTGTGTTCTTATTTGTAAAACATCTTCCCCGTGCCAAGTTTGATAGGTTTGCTTAAGTGATGTAGTATTGACAGCCATGCTGTACAAATGTTTAGCCAATTATGTATTTAGTGTTGATAATTGGACGGCTAATGTGTTGCTTGTTTTTAAGGCCAGAGGATGGAGCCAAATCATGACACCCCCATTTCTTCCTGAGGATTTACAGAATTGGATCTGAATTTTCATAAAAATACATGCTCTGATATGAAATGTCAGCTAAAATCAATAGGAATGTATTTCTTTTTGGAGTGTGAGCTAGACCCAATCAATTAGCACTTAGCTTGTCAACAGGCACAGGACACAGGTTATTAGGTGGTTTATGGTAATTCTGTTTGCCCTGAGCATTTGAACAAATGAGGTGAAATGTTGCCTCAAGTCTCTGAATCTTTGATAGAGAATTTCTGGACCTCCTGCTGAAATGCTGTGGGCTAATTTTCTGCAGTAAATTTTCTCAGTGATTGTCATAGCCTATAGTGATAAATGACTTTTTTCTCCCATATGTTGCCAAGGCTGAGTGCAGAGGGATGACACATAGGCAGGGTGTATGTCTGTGAGAATGCAGTTGTGTATTTTTTTTAACATAGAGAAATAGCTTTCTCCAGAGTTTTTGCTGAAAATCCCATTCCCCCTTCCAAATAGCAGGCACTCAATAAATATGTATTGAGTTGTATCCATTTTGTGGTATATATTGGTATTCCCCACATCTGTAAGATTAAGGAGCATAATAAAAGGGGTGACGAAAATGAGAAGGAAAGTCTGGTATGATTTTACACCAACATAGTCATAAGTAGAGGCTCCAATTGGCAGTTAGACTCACAAAGTGCAAATAAGCTTTAAGGCTACATTTGTTAGTTTTGTGGAGGCATACACTTCAGCAAGGACAGCATCATCACGTGGGTACCCAGCAGCTTCTCAAGTACACGCCTCCCTTCATTTCCTCCCCCGCCCCCTTGTGGCACGTGCAGCTGCTGCAGACCATGGCCAAGTTGCCCACATATCGTTTATACTGTTCTAGTCCATAGGCCCAAGGCGGGCCAGCTTCCGGCTCCACAGCCCACGTGTAGTTCTACAGACCAGGCGTAAACACAGCGAAGCAGATACCTCCTTCCACATTTATCTGAACGATGCAGTTTCCGGTGAAGCAGTGCTGTGGGAAGACCCTCCGCCCTGCATCAGCTGAAGCCTGCTGGGAAATCTTGATACAGGTATTTTTCTGTATCACTTAAATTGCCAAATAGATGCAAGAAGTGGCTTTAAAAAAAGAAAATTTATTTTCCACTGACTTTCATCCACCAGTTGGAGAGGTGTCCGTGGGGGAAATCACTCTATTAAAGTGAAAAGAAAACTTCAGACATTAAGGGCTTAGATCCTGACCAAGCCCATAGAAGAATGGGTGTCTGTGCAGCCAACTGACCACACCGGTGGGATGTTGGACCTAAACCCAAGTTCTTTCTTTTTAGTGCTTTTCAACTCTTTCTTTTGGTTCTGGATACCCCGATAGCTCTCTCAGTCAAAGAAATTTCTCTCCTGCCTAGAAACCCACTTATTCTAAATTTCTGCCTCCCAGAATTTCGCACATATTCTCATTTAAAAGAAAATCATGTCTGTAGGATTGAAAATCCCTTAAGTGGAAGACTTCATTCAAGCACAGGATCCTTTAGTACACAAATTAGAAATTCATAGTGTAATTTGTCCCAGTTGGTTGTGGTTTGAAGAATCTTATTTCTTTGCAAGGATATTCAATAAATGTTATAACAACAAATCCAAGTCCTAAGAAAAAAAGGGGCATAATAAGAAAATTAATTTTTTTCAGAACTAAGAATTCTGTCATTTACATCTTGATAATAAGGGCAATGATTGATTCCAAAGATGAGTCTGAATCATGCTTTGCTTCAGCAAAAGACACAATTGTATATCATATCTTATATGAAGATATCTCATTGAGAGCGAAGTGGAAGTCATTTCCCACTTGACTTCCCATTTCCCTTTTTGTTCATTACTCCATGTTTACGAAGAAATCAAAGTATACTTCCTGAGAAATATGAATACACATATAATGCCCACATAGGTCAAAGTTTTAAGCACACGGAATGGATAAAATGATTACATTTGTTTAAAAACACATTATTTCATCATTATTCTTGAATTTTTATTGTTCACATTTATATATACTTTATATAGAGAAATCCCCAGTAAACATCTGTGTTTGGTATGATTGATTACCTTTCAGTAGAAAACTTAATTTTGGTACATTACTGCATAGGTCAAATTATTTGAAGTTAGGTACACAGGGAAAGTCACTAAAATATTATGGATAGTGGGAATAAAATTATAAAGATTAATTTATGTAATGTTACTAACACTTTATAGTATAAAATTTAGCATGAGCTCCCAAAAAGCCTTGGTTAAAAATACTGAGGAATATGGATTATCATAATTCTTACATATCTGCTTTTGGTTTATATATGCAAAATGCCATTTGTAGTTTCTCTCTATCTAATGCTTTATTATTTTTTTTATAATTCCTTTTTAAGTTTAATGATAATACACTTATTATTTGTTTAACTTCTCTACCTGGAGACTATATGCAGTTTATATCAACACAGGACTTTCTTTATTTCAATAAAATTGTTCTTTTAGCGGAATGATTCAATAAATTTAAACCGACATCTTTTTTTGTTTGTTTTTTAATGAACTGATCATCTTGTTTGGCACATATAACCAAATTAAAAAGTCTTAAATTCACCAAACTTGCTGTGAGAGGAAAAAAATGCAGTTTCAAGGACACAGGAAGATAAAGAGTAGTAAGAGAGTAAGAGAGAAAGATTAGGACCATCTAGCCAAGTCTTTGCCAAAGACCCCACAAACTATCCCAGAGGGCTTCCTTTCGAATGGAGAAAGATAGATGTATTCTGCCCCCAGACAGATCCTGCGTCTGTGTTGCAGGATCTGCAACAATTATTATAATTCAGTAATACATTTGCTACCACAAGACATGGTCTCTGCTTGGACAGCCACCCTGTCATCACTCAGAGTCAGTCAGGAAGTTCCCAATGAGTTCCTATTTTGGTTGACTTAAGAAGAGGGACACATGCCAGTTATTATACCCCCACTTTGATGAAGGAGATGGATGGGAATAAAAATTGTATGTCTCAGATGCTTGTGGCTTCAAGTACACATTGCATATTCATAAACGTTCCTTCTTTAACCTGAAAATTATAATTTAGTTTATATCTCCTGAACTGATCTGTATGGCTTGACAGGCTCTGACTCAGCAAGCTCTGAAGAGAATAAATATAATTTAAGGTGCCAAACTCTGTTACAGCTAATTTGTTAATACTTATGCCCTCCATCCATAAGATGAGTGATATGAGCACACAGCAATTTCCAGTAGAACATTTACGAGAAGGTGAGATTTGGGGTAGGAAAAGATAGCTTTGAAAAAAAATCACAGATACTAAAATTTAAAGATAACTTTTAGTGATTCTAAAGTAAAATTGTGGTTATTTTGCATAACACATAAAATCTGGAAACCTGCAAACACATCTATTTAACCCACACACTCATGAATATTTATTACCTTTTTAGACCGCTTTGCTGTGGCACACTACATTTCTAGACACGTCATAATCATGGCCTGATACTACTTTTTAAATTAGAACACTGAAAAGAAAAACATTTTATATCCAGTATACTCTTTAGCTTGGTTTGTATGGCATCCAGGAAAATGGCTATTGTTTGATAAGTATAGATGGAGTCTCTACCTCTCGAGTCATTAAAACAATTGCAAGCTGCCCCTGATGGGCAGAAGTAATGAGAATGTGATAATATATGTATATTAAATGCAAGCAGTATGTCTATACAGTACGTCTTGAATGTCAATAGGCTCTGCAACTTGAAGCAAAATAATGTACAGGGTTAAGCAAAAGTAGGTTTGCTGTTGTGAGGATGTAAAACACAGAGTTTATTCTTGTATTGTTTTCTGTTAATTATTGTATTGTTTTCCACATGAATGACTGTAAACCTACTGTTGCCCCACCCTGTAACACAAAACCAATCTTACCATATGCTAGTTGATATAAACAAGAGGTAGGTTCCTAGGCATCTCATCAGCATTATAATGAAATAAACTTGCATGAAACTGCATTATTCAAGGACCTGGCATATACGTTGATAATAAAGCCATTGGAAATCTCCTTCTGGTGGTACAGGTTCTGAGACACTATGGATTAAGTCATGTTTCTTAAGTAATGTATAGTGTATGTTTCTAAATACTGCTGCATGGGAAATGCGGAAAATGAGTATAATTGCTCTGTGGTATTGTTTTATAATAACATTTATATGTCTGTGTATACTTTGCTATACAATGTTATGTTTGGCCAAAATCTAATGAGATTAAATTTATTTATTGAGGAACCATCGTGTTGTCAATGAAAATAAAAGGCTGCAGATCTGTCATTGACCTTATGGCCTTTAAGTCAGAGACTAAGACTCACATCAAAGTTATGAGATTATTCGTTATAAAATAAGGAATAACACCAGCTTCATGGCAGGCGGACACAGTACTAAAAACTAAGCAGAGCTTGTCTTAAAAATACATCTCTAACAAAAACCACAGCAGAAAGAAAAATGATTATTTAAAGGAAAAAGCCAAAAATGTAAACCAGAACCATTATCTAAAATGTGTTTCAGTTAATCCATAAGTGACTAGTGGGAATTCATCTCCAAGGCTACTTTGTTTGACAACCAATATTGTGTACTAATATTTTGCCTTTAAGTTCATAGGCACTTAAAATTGCATGAAGAAAATGTCTACAGTTTTCCCTTTTTTGTCCTTCAGAAGGCAATATTTCATTCATCAACATTACAACGGCAGTCATGATTTTCTAATCCACATTTAATTTTCTGGTTCTTTGCAGACTGTAGCATGGGCGTGGCAGATCCCTGCAGGGTACAGGATAGATCTATTTTCATGACATGCACATGATTATTACATGGATTCCACTCTGCTTTTCTCTGATTACCAGTCCTGATATTCATGCATCTCCAATCACAATAGTTTCTTCAACCTAATTTCACTAATCAAGTTGGAAAGACCACCAGCAGACAGAGAAGAATAGCCATAGCGGACCCATAATAGTGTGCTGGCACTGAGTCTGACATTACCAAGAGCGAGGACTGAGATATGAAGCAGATTGAGAGCTACTTCCCTTCCCTATGGGCAGGCCTGGCTACCCCCTGACTGCTGGTGGCAGGGAGGTGCAGCGCAGCTTCTGGCCTTTTTTCCCTAGTGAATTCCAGTATGTCTGCTGGCTGAATGTTTACGTTTCACTGAATTTCCATGAGAAATGTGTTTAGAACAGTTTTTCATATCTGAAACACTTTTGCATTTAAGATCACTGAATTTAAGATCGTAGCTAAGAGAACATTTACTCCTTCCCTTCATTTAACAGATGAAGACTGAAAAGGTTAAGTGGCTTCTCTGAGTCCACGTAGTGTTTTTGTGATAGAACCGAGATATTGTAAATGTTGGTTCTGAGCTCTTTCATTTCCACTTTAAGATAAGTCTTCCTTAAATAGCTTATATTATAAGATCTGTTAAAAGATCGTGTCTTTCGACCTAGTCTTTTAAAAAAGTTTTAGCCGCAGTGAGCTTTATGTTTTATTTATGTAAATTACCCAGTGGAAGTTACAATATAGAAAAACAATCCAAATAGATGGATGCATTTGACATTTCAGAGCTTGAGTATCAGTAATTAACTATGTGCAACAAAGAAAATACCTGTTAATATTTCAGAAAATTTGTAAACTCAAAGCAGTAACCCTGTCTAATGACTCCTCATATCCCTGGTGCCTAGAACTTACCTGGCAGAGACCAGATGATAGGCAGTCGATATCTTTGCTGAAAGCCTAAAGAAAACGTTTTGGAGATGAAGAGTTAGAAGGTATCAAAAGCATGCTCTTAATGTGTGTTTAAAATACTTCTGCTTCTAAAAATTCCAATGACAGATCCCAAGAAGTTCAAACACCTTAAGGATACACCATCAAAGACAAACTCAGGGAGGCAACAGCATTGGCAACTGCATCAATTTGGCTTTATCTTTTAGGAAAACTAGGAACTTTGGGTGTAACTGCTCCACAAGTGTGCTGAGAACAGAAATAAACCCGGAGGATTTAGGAAAAGAGATTCTGCAGTAAAAGAGAAAATGGTTAAAGCGAAGAAACAGTAGGGAAGGAAGACTGGTAGCTTTCTGAGTGGAGACAGGGTGTTTGTGACCCTTGGCTAGACTTTAATGAAGTCTAGAAAAGACAGTCTGTTTTTGTTTTGCTTTCAAAACTGACAACTATGAGGAGCAGATTCAGGACAAACCAGGGTAAAAAAAAAACCTTCCACTACAGGGCTTTTCATGTGCACAATTTTTATTTTAACTTCATTTCTTATTGAGCAAGTCAGCAAAATAGTTCTGTCAATCACTTTTACTGAAATATGTGTTCTTCTGGAAAATGAAACTAGACCCAAAGTTACATGAAAAGCGATGAGGTCAAAAGTGAGAGAGACCTTTTTTCAAAGGGGTCTCATGTCAGGAATGAGATTAAATACCCATTTGAAATGAAAGCAAGGTAATTTTTTTAATTTAGAAATTAAAGCTATCACATATTACGCAGGTACATTGTAGTAAGGAAGGTGGGGATTCAACAACCAATGTGAATATTAGGTGCTCCTAAAACGTGAAGAGTGAACCAGGAAGTAATGGGAACTGTTTGACCCCCACTCTTGGTAAGTCCGGACTACCCTGAGAATAAAGAAATTTCCATCCTCTTACTAGTTTCTAGACTTAGTGTTTAATAAGAAAAGAAAATAAATAAAGTAAGTGGAAGGAGTTGTGTCAGAAATCCAGAAACCTAAGGTTTTTGGAGGTTTTGGGGGTGCTATATGTTGAGAAGCTCACCTCTGATGTTCTGACCTCATGTGGGCCCCTCCAGTGAAGTCTCTTTCATGCCGTCAATAGTTTAGGGGAGATTAAAGGCTTTCCTATTGCATGCTGCTAAAATGTCTGCTAGGGATTAGTTAAAACCTATATTTGTCCTCAATGTATTTTTCTTGCTCAAATCAGCACTAAGATACCAAATTCCCTGAAGAAACAAAGTCCAAGTGAAATATGCTAAGGCGATCTCAGGTCTCTGAAAAAATAGCCTAAGTGGTCGAGATTCTTCATGAAATGTAACCTCAGACAGCTGTGAATGCTCCAGAAGTTTCTGAGACTGACCATGGCATAAAATGCTAAAACTGCATTGGACCCAAATGAAAAGGAGGGTCGGGACCTAGCCATGTCTGAATGGGAGACATAAAGCACAGTGAATGCAAATTGATAATGTTGAGGCAAGAGGTCACTTATTGCTCCTTCATTTTTCTTTTAGAGAACAAGCAATAAATTGAAATGAATGAGCCAATTCATACCTAATTTTCATACAGCATCATTTCTCCTGAAGGTTCACCAAAGATAGATATTGAAGAGAAAATAAGAAGAAAACCAACTTACTGCATCCTTGACTGATCTTGTTGAGGGAGGGCTCAAAATTTTACCTAAAGGACAGTCTTTTTGAAATACAATTTCTGAACTACAAAACCTGAAACACAAATTCTACTACTGTGTGAATATGTTCTTAACTTGTATACTAATGCTCAGTATCCATACAGCACATGAAATCACACACATATAATATATACTCATACTCCCAAATATGTACTCTATAATTCATCTCCTTGTCATCTACCATCTATTTTTATCTATCATCTATCTATCTATCTATCTATCTATCACCTATCTATCTGTGCTTGATAGTTTTTCTCCTCATGCTTGCTTCTGTCTTTTTCTTGTTAACATATATGTCTGCCTTAATTGTCTCCTAAAATACTAAAAGTTGTTGCTTTAAGAGAGATTATAAAAAGATCCTATGTGATTCTCTCTTTGGAAGTTTCAAACTGTCAAGAACTGTGAACGGCTTAAAATCTTATCCTGAAAACATAGCCTGCAGCAGTGTCATGGATGCTAGCAGAAGACACGAGACTCTTGCATCAGAAACAAACGACTTTATTACTCGTGTCACAACAGACTTTATGGGTTTCATGTTCGAATTGGTTCTCTTTCCCCAGTAGTCCCAAGGGGACAACGCAAGGAAGCTCAGGTGGATGCTGCACATTCAGTGGTTTTGTGTCCTAGGTAATGAACTTGATTGAAGGAAATGCATTATTTTAAAGGGGCTGTCAGTAAACACACTCAACTTTTGCCTCAGAGAGAGACACATTTTCTTCATTATCCTAGACAGAAGAAAAGTCTGCCCTCTGCCTCAGAAGTAGACACACTTTGTATTTTCCAAAGATGTTTGCTTATAACAAAGGCCCTTGAAAAGATAGTCCAGAAAAAAAATCTGTTAGTGACTTTCAGCAGAAACAAGAGAGACCTAATGGGAATTGTCTCCTAATACAGACTTGCTGCTATAGCTCTGAACACATATGTTCATGTTATTAATCGTCCAAGAGATACTCAGTTTCCCTACCAGTTTCCACAAAGTTCTCTTATCAGACAAACGCTGTATTTTTCTCTGTAGTTTTTTTTAATTAGTCCTGGTACAGAAGTATCTATCTCTTGCTCTATGTTTTGTCCTTAACATCCTGAGCAGCCTTTCAAACGTGTACCACATTTGGACAGCCTCTTCCCATCTTTTCCTCTTTTTTGGCTGCAGTCCTATGCTGCTTAGCTGAACATCACAGCTCTAATTTTTATTTGTGGTCACCATCTACTGCAATTGATGAGCCAGTTGTCGGTGTTTTAGGAGATTGCAGTAGTTGATGATTGTAACAGCACTTGCCCCTGAACGTTCTTACATTATGCAGTGCTCTACTTTGGCAAGATCCCTCTGAGTATACTCCTATATGTACCTTTTTATCTCATATCAGTTTCACACTGACAAAAGATCATACCTCAGGAAAGCAAGGCTCCAAGTGTAACTTACACAGGTTCATGTCCAGTGTTCTGTCTTGATTAATAAATCTAGGGGCAAAAGTTTGTTTGTTTGTTACACTATGGGTAGGAAATGTTACTCTTAAGATAATAAAAATGACAGCAAACATACTCTAATTTTTGCATTGAGAGGAATTTGAGCCTCTTCAAAATAAACTTCTTGGAAGTCATAGACTCAACCCTATTTTTCTGTCTTTCCTCAGAATATTTTTGGAATTCTTTTCATAATCTATACACATTTTTGGACTGTGTGCTGCAGTAACCATTCTTTATCCTTTAGCGCTGAATTTTATTTTTGGACTGGTTAGAAGTTACATAGATCCCAACTAAAAAATAAGCAAGCTGGGTTTTAATATGCAAATATGTGCCACAAAATGATATCCACATGTGGCTGATCAGTTGGCCCCGAACCCAAGCCCCGCAGAGGAGTCCCACATGTTCCAGTTTTTCGGCGCTGTGGGAAAAATGACAAGTCTTCTTCCCAAAAGGACTGAGAGCTCCTTCACTGGAAGTACAAAGGCTAAAGAATGGTCAAGATGTACTCTGTTCTCTGCTGTGTCGTTAACAGTAATCACTTTTAAGTTAAAGAATGCTCTCCCAGTGTAGGGATTCTGTCCGTGGGTGCCCCACCCCCTGCCGGGTACTGCCAGAGCCAATGAAATCCCGTATGGACTTGCCTTCATCCCTAATACAGTGGCTCTGTTGATTTCCCCTTCGCCTGTATCTGTCCCATCCTTCTTTGCTTTGTTTAGTTTTTAAAAGATCATATGTTTGCTCAGAAATCATGGATATTTGTGAGTAAATTCTACAACTCACAGGGTTTTGAATTAAATTTAGGTATCTTCCTTAACCTTTCAGCTTAAGTTTATTCCAATATAAAAATGGGAATATTGATACCTCATTCACACTGTGGTTTTTAGATTAATGAGATAGCATAGTTAAAGATGAATGACAAAATTGAAAGGGGACTGATAATCAATAATTACTCCCTTTATTTTCCTGCTCGCCCTGGGAACAATTGTCTGTTTTAAATATCAGTTTGGCATTTCCCTTAGAACAGAAGAAATGGATAGAAACTTCAAAGTTCGTGATGGCTGAGCTGTCAGCTTCAGATTTATTCCCCAAATGCATGACTACTTCAAGACAAAGAGGCAAGGCCGAGAAAGGGCCTGTTCCTGCCAGCCGCTTCTCTATGCGGGGTATGCACGGATGACGGGAACGTGGTGAGACGACAAACTGGCCCGCTCCAAACTGCTGCGCCGAGCTCCAGTCCTGCGGTGTTAGGCACAGAGAGGGTTCGGAAACAGTTCCCAATATGTATCCGCTTCAGTGGGGGAACCATCAGGGAAAACAGAAGACCACCCTTCTGTGGAGTGATGGGAGGTAATGACACTGTGGAGAATAGTAAAACCGAGCTCTCTTTCCACTTATGCACCCTCTGGCTTCTCCACCTGGTGGCGAAAGAGGTTGCTGCATTAAAGGCAGGGGTGCTCCTTAGTTCACCAAGTGCAGGGGGTTGGAAAGTGTGGAATGTGGGAGGGAGTGAAGTACTGAGGAAAGAGAGTTTTCGAAGTTTTGATTATTCTACTTGTCTACTCTTTCCAGGCTATAGAAAATATTGGGAGATTCTTGTGGAGTAGCATGTGGATTGCATAAAGGTGTCCCTTTGATAGGTTTTGCCTGATCCAATTACCAAGCAATCAATCTGAGAGAGACATTGCGGGAAGGGTTTGGGCTCAGAAGATGCCAGGCAAGTCACGTTCTCACGATGTAAAATCCCAAATAGGGTCCTTCCTTAGTGACTCTCAGCTTCTATGTTTGAACTTCTGGAGCTATTTTCAGCTGTTAGGGTGGTGATGCGAAGTTTGAATGCTAGTTTAAATTGGTGTTGCTCCATTGATTCTTGAAGCTCAAGGGAAGGAGAAGATACCCCTGGTGCTGTTTTGGTGTGTCCATGTGGTCCTTGTCCTGTTCGTGCTACAGTGGGAACCCTCAAGAACCCTCCACCCCAGCACCACCAGCATTGCTGGCCATCCCTGTGCAAGAGAACCTCTCACTCGATGAACAAAATCTGTTAAAAATGAAGTCAGTGGCCTTGTAATACAGTTTAATATCAGGTGTGATTCCTCCTACTTTGTTTTTCTTTCTCAAAATTGCTGCAGTTATTTGGGGTCATTTATGGTTCCACATAAATTTCTGAAATGTTTGATCTATATCTATGAAATATGTTATTGGTACTTTAATAGAGATTGCAATGAATCTATAAATTGCTTTGGGTAGTATGGACATTCTGATGATGTTAATTCTTCCAATCCATGAATATGGTATATGCTTCCATTTGTTTGTGTCTTCCTTACTTTCTTTCTTCAGTTTTGTGTAGTTTTCTGAGTGCAGGTCTTTTACCTCCTTGGTTAATTTTATTCTTAGGTGCTTTATTTTTCTTGTTGCTATATCAAATAGGATTTTTTCCTGATTTCTGACATATAGACCAATGGAACAGAATAGAGAGCCCAGAAATAAACCCAGGTCTCTATGATCAATTATATTTGACAAACGGGACAGAAGCATAAAATGGCGCAAAAATAGCCTCTTCAACAAATGGTATTAGGATATCTGGACAGCTACATGCAAAAAAATGAAACTCAATCACAAACTTATAGCATATACAAAGGTATTTTCAAGGTGGATAAAAGACTTATATAAATATAAGTCATGACACCATAAGAGGCCTAGAGGAAGACATCAGCAGGAAAGTCTCAGATATTCCACGCAGCAATATTTTCAGCAATGTGTCCCCTGGAGCAAGGGACATAAAGGAAAGAATGAACAAATGGGATCTCATCAAAATAAAAAGATTCTGCATGGCTAAAAAAGACAGCATTAAAATGAAAAGAGAACCAACTGTGTGGGAAAACATATTTGCCAGTGATACCTCAGACAAGGGTTTGATCTCCAAACTATATAAAGAATTTATACAACTCCACTCCAGGAAGACAAGCAACCAAATTAAAAATTGGGCAAAAGACCTGAACAGACACTTCTCTGAGGAGGACAAAGGACCCAGAGACACTTGAAAACACGCTCAGCATCTCTAGCCATCAGAGAGATGCAAATTAAAGCCACAATGAGATACCACTTCACACCAGTCAGAACAGTCATCATAAACAAAGCAACAAACAACAAGTGTTGGAGAGGATGTGGAGAAAAAGGAACCCTAGTATGCTGTTGGTGGGAATGCAGACTGGCACAGCCACTGTGGAAAACAGTATGGAATTTCCTCAAACTAAAAATAGAACTGCCTTTTGACCTGGCAATTCCACTGCTGGGATTATGCCCAAAAACCCTGAAACACCAGTCCATAAGAACCTATACACCCCAATGTTCATAGCAGCACAATTTACAATAGCCAAATGCTGGTAGCAACCTAAGTGCCCATCAGTAAATGAATGGATCAAAAAACAATGGTACATTTACACAATGGAATACTATGCAGCAGAAAGAAAGAAGGAGCTCCTACCCTTTGCAACAGCATGGATGGAGCTGGAAAGCATTATGCTAAGTGAAATAAGCCAGGCTGTGAGGGACAAATACCATATGATCTCACCTTTAAGTGGAATCTAATCAACAAAACAAACAAGCAAGCAAAATATAACCAGAGACTTTGAAATTAAGAACAAACTGACAGTGACCAGAGGGGATGTGGGAAGCGATAATGGGGGAAAGGGGGGGAACAACTTTATAGTTATTCAGGAACAACTATAAAGGACAGATGGACAACATCAAGGGGAGGTGGAATTGGGGGAGGGAGGTAGGGATGGCTGGTGTGGGGAGTGGTGGGGGAAAAGTGCCGACAACTATACTTGAACAACAATAAAATTTAAAAAAAAAAGAATGAATGAAGTCAATGTTATCACAATAGTGAGTAAATTAACCTTTAAGGCCCAAGCAAATAAGGGGCTCAGCTGGGATTTCCAACAAAGCTCATCTGATTGCAAAGATCTTTCCTTCAGACTTTTCCTGTAAGTGCATGGCCATTGCCCCAGACAAGTGTATCAAATCTGCATCTACAGCCTGGTATGGAAGGGACAACAAGGTGCCCCGAGAAAAACAAGAAGGGCCTGTACGATTACGTAGCAAATTATTTTTCTCAAATGTTTGAGAGAACCATTTACTGTTCAGCCAAACTATAATGGCAATGATTTTTTGAACATTAACTCAAATTACCCGTGATAATTTTTTTCCCATTCTTTTTTCCTCTCATACACTGAACACTCATTAGCTATCACAGAATAAATACTTTCATTAAATGAAACACCATTATTACATCCCAGCCACCTGACTGCTGGTAATAAAGCACCACCTAACTCGAGAATAGTCTAGTTAAATAAAATACAAGCTGTGTTAAATGCCACAGAGTTGGCTCTGATTTAATCTTTCGTACCCAATGTACCATGTTAGTCACTGCTCATCTGAGTGATAGTATTTTTTATACTATGACTATTTGTACTGGACTTGCCATGTGACCAAAATAACTGGACAGTGGTGGGATGGTTTTGAGGTCTGTTTTTTCCTTTTCCTCATAAAATGCTCTCACCTGGAAAAGTATTTGAGAAGAATTTTGGGGGGTGGCAGGGCCTTTCATTTGTCGTCAAGTTTAACCTTCTGGCCACACGTAGGCCTGTCTCACACCAGTACCCCAGAGCCCCAGACTGTGAAGAGACCAACAACATCCTGCCTGGGCATCTGCCAAAATCAGATACCATTTTGACTCAGGAGCTAGAAATAGAGGAGACAAGAAACACGGTGCATTCAGCATTGTTTTGGCATGCCTAGCTTTGTTTCAGGATGGTAGGTAATAAGCATGAAAAACATGATATGCCCTCTGGGAAATAAAACTACAAAAAACTCAGTTTTATTGATGAACGTGTCCTAGTAAAATTCAACTATTTTTTCTCATCTTTCCCTTCAAAGAGTTAACATTCAGAGACTGATGTAGCTGGTACAAATACTTGACAAACGTTCCAGCAAAAATGTAAACAGTGCTTTCCAAATATGTTTAATTAAACAAAATGAATATGTAAAATAGACATACTTTTTCCAAATGTAATGGTGTCTTTTGATAAACTACTTTGATTTTTGGTTGCATGTAATAGAGACACAATTGGAAGCAACTGAAGCAAAAAGAGAAAGGATACCAGACACACGTCCCCACATGTACTGGATGCCAAAGTATGTGATACAACCTGAAGCTATGAAGTGCACTGGGCTTCAGAAATGGGCCATGGGATTGGAGCTCCTTCCTTCAAGCTTGCAAACCCTTCCTTCTGGGTCTTTTAGCTTGCCTATTCCTCATGAATGTATATTTTCCTTTCCTTGTGCTTACTCCCAAGTCCACAGTGGAGCGTAACTTTCAAAAAGTATGTTATTATACATCCCAACTGAGGCACCCAGGGATGGCCCCAGTCCTGATTCCCAAGGTAGGTGTGGTTTGTCCCAGACAAAGTCATCACCCAGCTGTGCCTGGGGCGCCCGAGTCACGCCACCAACTTACCGCTGCAGTGTTATATCTACCTATTGGGATGGTTGGGGCAGTTCCCGAACATTCTGATGCTTTTGCCTTGAAAAGTGTTGTGGGAAGGGGCATTTGGGACAAACTCCAAATGTTGGCGTCTTGTACTTTGAACTTTTCGGATAGTGAATGCTAAGTTGCTGAAGTGTTAAACAGTTAGGAAGATAATCACATGAGTCAACAGGAGAATTAAATGTGTAGAGCATTGCCACTAAATTAAAATGCTACTAGGATTTATTTGGGAAGCAGCTAACAGGACAAAAAAGTTAAATGTTGACTTCGGCAATTTCTTTTTTGCCTAAATTTGTAATCTGACTCCACTATCAACTGCCAATAGAATTGCTCTGTGCCCAAGGTACCTTATATGTTTAATGTGAGCAATAGTGTCCATCTTGATGGATTATTAGGAGATTAAAATAAGTTAATACACACGTAAAGCACTTTTTAACAGTGCCTGGTACATAGGAACATTCAAAAATGTTAATTTCTCTTACTATTTTCCTTTTGAATTTTCAGCATGAGAAATCAATTTCACTTTTTTTCTCACCACACTAACTGTGGAATGAATGATACCAGACCCAGTTTTTCTTCATAAACTTGGACCCAGCTCTTTAAGCAGCTAATGTCAGCTCGGTTGTCTTTGGTAGGAATTTAGCAGACCACTCAGAGTCATAAATTCTTTGACAAAGCAAATAGCAAAGAACTGAGCAATATCCAAAAGTCAGACGAGGTACAGAATTCAACTTTAACTTTATGACAGTAGGTGAATCTGTATGATACTGGAGCCCTTCTCTTTCACCTGCCATATAAGGAGACAGATGCAGGTGAAAAATTTTGCATCCCAAAATTTTAGTAATTTTATGTACTCATAAAATCAAGAGGGTTGTAAGTTAGGAAATAATATCCCATTGTTTTCAGCTTCATAAATACACATATCCTCACATTAATTCTCAAGTTTTTCTAGGCTCATGAATAAATTCTGAGACATAAATTTGGCACATATTTCTTTCTTTTAAAATAATTTTCATTAAACTTATTAGGGTGACATTGGTTAATAAAATTATATAGGTTTCAGGTGTACAATTCTATAATCCATCATCTGTATATTGTATTGTGTGTTCACCACCCAAGTCGAGGCTCCTTCCATCATCGTTCATTCCCCTTTGCCCTTTACTGCCTCCCCGCAACTCCATGTTTCTCTGGTGCTCACCAAACTGCTGTCTGTGTCTATGAGTTTTCGTGGGATTATTGTTTTTTTTTTTTTGCTTAATCCCTTCACCCCTTTCACCCAGCCCCCAACCCTCTCCCTTCTGATACCTTTCAGTCTATTCTCTGTGTCTATGAGTTTTTCTATTTTGTTAGTTATTTTGTTCATTAGATTCCACATATAGTTAAAGTCATATGGTATTTGTCTTTTTCTGACTGGCTTATTTCACTTAGCATAACACTCTTCTGGTCTACCCATGCTGTGGCAAAAGATAAGATTTTCTTCTTTTTTACAGCCAAGTAGAGTAGTATTCCATCATGTAAATGTACCACAGCTTTTTTATCCCCTCATTTACTAATGGACACTTGGGCTGCTTCCAAATCTTGGCTACTGCAAATAATGCTGCAGTGAACATAGGGGTGCACGTATTCTTTTGAAATAGTGCATATTTTTTATCCTCACCCAAGAATATGTTTTTATTGATTTTAGAGAGAAAGGGAGAGATGGAAAGAGAGAAAAACATTGATGAGAGAAGGAAACATCAATAGGTTGCCTCCTGTATGTGTTCCAATTGGAGATCAAACCTACAACCATTTAGTGTACAGAATGATGCTCCAACCAACTGAGCTACCTGGCCAGGGCAACTCATATTTTTTATGCCGTGTTTATGTGTCTGTCCATCTGCTGTATAATCATTGGATCATAGCAGAGCAACCATATGGTCAAAAGGAGGACCTATGTCTACTCCCTAATCTGTGTTCACAAAACCACGTATCCATTTTTAAATGGTGTATTTGATGACAGAAGGGCACTGTGGGACAGGGTACAGACCAGAACAAATTCTTTCCCCTGTTCACCACTGCTTTCCCTTTCATCCATGTGCAAGCTTGCATTGGAGATATTGCAGATTTGGTTTCTGACTACTGCAATAGAGTGAATATTCCAATAAAGCAAGTCGCACAAATTTTTGCTTTCCCAGTGCATGTAAAATTATGTTTGCACTCTACTATAATAAATATGTAATAGCACTTTATCTTAAAAAAGCATCAATTAAAGCATAATTTGTTGCTAAAAATTGCTAACCATCATCTGAACCTTCAGTAATTATTTTGCTGGTGGAGGGTCTTCACTCAATGTTCGTGGCTGCTGACTAATCAGGGTGTGGTGGCTGCTGAAGGTCATGGTGGTGGCAGCAACTTCTAAAAATACGGCAGCAATGAAGTTTGCTACATTTGTTGAGTCTTACTTTCACAAATGATTTCTCTGTAAAATGCAACACATGCAATGCTGTTTGATAGCATTTTACCTGCAGTAGAACTTCTTGCAAAATCATAGTCAGTCATCTCAAACCCTGCCCCTGCTTTGTCAACTAAGTATATTTAGTATTCTGACAGCTGTCAGAGGGGAGGGGTTGCGGGGCTGGGTGAAAAAGGTAAAGCAATTAAGCAAAAGAAAAAAGTTTAATATTCTAAATTATCTGTTGTCACTTCAACAATTTTATAGCATGTTCACCAGCAGTAGATTCCATCTTGAGAAACCACTTTCTTTGCTCACCTGTAAGAAGCATCTTCACATTCATTAAAATATTATAATGAGATGGCAGCAATTTCACTTTTCAGACTTCGCTTTTAATTCTGGTTCTCTTGCTATTGTCACCACATCTGCGGCTACTGTCTCCGCCGAAGTCTTGAACTCCTCAGTCATCCATGAGAGTTAGAATCACCTTCTTCCAAACTCCTGTTAATGTTGACATTTTGAACTCTTCCCATGGATAACAAATATTGGGATTACATGTAGAATAGTGAATTATTTTCAAACCTTTTCCATTTACTTTGCCCAGATCCATCAGATGAATCACTGTCTATGGCAGCTACAGCCTCACAAAAGGTTTTCCTTAAATACTGAGACTTGAAATTTGAAATTGCTCCTGATCCCCGGACTGCAGAATGGATGTTATGTGAGCCAGCAGGATGGCATTCATCTCATTGTACATCTTCTCCATCATGCTCTTGGGTGACCAAGTGAATTGTCAATCGGCAGTAAAATTTCAAAAGGAATCGCCTTTTTCTTAGCAGTACATCTCAACAGTGGGCTTAACATATCCAATAAACCATGTTATAAGCAGACGTGCTGTCGTCCAGCCTTTGTTGTGGCATTTATAGAGCACAGGCAGAGTAGACGTAGCATAATTCCCAAGGGCCCCAGGATTCGCCAAATGGTAAATGAGCGTGAGTTTCAACTGAAAATCACCAGCGGCATCAGCCCCTGACATGAAAGTCACCCTGTTCTTTGAAGCTTTGAAACCAGGCACTGAGTTCTCCTCTCCAGTTAAGAAAGTTCTAGATGGCATCTTCTTACACGTAAGTCTGTTTGCTCTACATTGAAAAATCTGTGGTTTAGTGCGGCCAACTTTGTTCATTGTCTTAGCTAGATGGTCTTCCGGACAACTTGCTTTAGCCTTTACATCAGCACTTGTTGCTTTGCCTTGCACTTTTATGTTATGGAGGCGGCTTCTTTCCTTAAACCTCATGTGCAAATCCCTGCTAGCATTCAACTTCTCCTCTGCGGCTTCCTCACCTCTCTCAGCCTTCATAGAATTGAAGAGAGTTAGGACCTTCCTCTGTGGTTTAGGCTTTTGTTTATAGAAATATTGTGGTCGGTTTGAGCTTTTATCTAAACCACTAAAACTTTCTCCACATCAGCCATAAAGCTGTTTCTCTTTCTTTCATTTGTGTGTTCACTAGAATAGCACTTTAAATTTCCTTCGAGAACATTTCCTTTGCATTCACAACTTGGCTAACTGGCACAGGAGGCCAGGCTTTTGGAGGATCTCAGCTTTTAACACGCCTTCCTCAGCAGGCATGATTATTTTTAGCTTTTGATTTAAGGTGAAAGACGTGGAACTTCCTTTTATTTGAGCACGTGGAGGCCATATTAGGGTGATTCATTGGCCCCGTTTCAATATTTTTGTGTCTCAGGGAAACAGGAGGTCCATCACGGGGGGATGGCAGATTCCCCCGTGCTGTTCAGCGGTCAGAACACATGACATCTATCAATGAAGCTTGTATGGTCATGATCCATGGTGTCCAAAACAATTACAACAGTAACATCAAATATCACTGATCACAGATCACATAACAAATATGACAATAATGAAAAAGTTTGGGAAAAGTTTGAAACGTGACACCGGGACCCCAAGTAAGCAAATGCTATTACAAAAGTGGCACCAATAGACATGCTGGATGCAAGTCCATTAGTTGCCACAAACTTTCAGTTTGTAAAAAAATGCAATATCTGCAAAGTGCAGTAAAGAAATGCACAGTAAAATAAGGAATTGTACACGCGTGCACACACGCATGCTGCTCGTTATTGCTTGAAGTGGAAGCAAGCAGCCACGTAGCAGGTTAAAGTGATTATTAGGTTTAGCTATGTCTACAAAACCTACAACAGTCCTGAATTCATTTTTGACCATTCCAGGAGTCATAGTTTTAAAACAAATATTAAAAGGCAGACTTTGACCAGAGAGGGACAAATATGCTGCTGTTACGAAGGCTGAAAATTGTGGTTTTGAGAAATAATGGAAAGAATCAGAAACGCCTTAGGAAGTGTCATTCAGTGTAGCTCAATGATAAAACCTCCTCCTGGCTTCAAAAACTGCACTAGTCACTGGTCATGAGTTTGATGCACAGATATACTTAAAAACTAATTTTGTCAAAACAATATATAATTGTTTAAACTTCCTAAAAATATAGAAAAAGTTGAACAGTTTGTTTTACTATTTAAGAAGGTATGCTAGGTGCTGGGTGTTGTGGGTGAAGATGACAGGCTTAGTTTGGATATGAAGAAAATTCCAAAGCAGAGAATAGACTGCACTTTCAAACAGTGTAAAGAATGTAAGAATGTGAAAAAAGCCACTGAATAATTACTGTATTGAAATCATGCTAAAAAACAAGATATTGTAGAGTGTTAGGTAAAGATCTCATTTTCAAAACATTGGAAAGTAAACTAAAACAGGGGGTGCAGGGTGTTTTAAGTGAAATCTATGAGCACAGCTTGTTATTTTTACAAGTTCCCTATTAAAGGGAAGAGATTAGACAGTAGCTTAAATGCAGAGGCAGGATCAGGGGAGGGATTTGTTGCAGGATAAGGAACATAGAAACATGTTTGTAATTGGAGGGGGAGAAACAAGAGGAAACTGAAGGACTGAAGAGGAAGGAACAGGGATGATTGATGGAGTGAAGTTTCAGAGCACAGAAGGATGAAAGGCATCAAGACAAGTGGAATAATTATTTTACAAAAAGCCAAAATAATTCTTCCTCTGAGACAAGACAAAAGGAGGAATGTATGGGTATTGGTGCAGAAAAAAAATCTGAGGTGAGGGAGAAGATAAATAAATAGCTGTTTTCGTGATTCTCACGGAAATGCGCCCAGTATTTGGTCATGTTTAGCCTCGAACTGTGGGTTTGTCACGAGTTATAATGAGCCAAGTCAGCATAGAGCATTATTTTCTGTTGTCCACGTAAGGCAATAGTTTTGCTACTTAGTGAGGCCTACTGCCCAGGTCCAGGTCTGAGCCATGGAAGTATTGCTGGGCCAGCGAAGGGACGCTCGCCCTCACCTGCACCTGCATTGCAGGGCCCAGGATCTGTGGTGCAGGACAGATCTCCACTGCTCCAGGACTTCCCAGGGGCCGTTGTGGCCACGATCTTCTAAGGCAACTGCTGCTCTTCTTAAAAGGCAGCGATGTTTGAACGCTTTTCAGAGGCTGTTGAGATAGGTGAGTGTACAGCCTGGGGAAATACCCGGAGATGCAACGCAAAAAAAAATACAACGGAGACAAGGTGAGTTTGAAATTGACTCTACTTCAATGATAACGTTGAGGAAGATAGAGCATATGTACTATTTGGTAAATACAAGGTAACTGTGAATAAATTAGAAGTTTGTGTTTGTATCAGAAGTCAGAAAAAATTATCAAAACAAATTATGAGAAGCCTATACTAATAAACGAACCAATTCTTAGATTTGCTTTTTGATGTTTACTTTTATACACTATGCGACAACTGATCATCTAGATAGTTTAAATTTCATTCTTGGATTAAGTCACACCCCCTCCAAGCGACATCATATACCCCAGAATCACTTTTACAGGACTGTGATTGTATTTTGTATTAAGACACCATGGAGAGATTATTAAAATTCTCTCTTTTTATCCTTTGTAGGAATATTGCTGAAGGTAGTTCTCACTGCAGGAAGCAATGCCTAGAGGAGTAATTTTTCTTTGGCCTTACGACATAAGTTGAATTTTTTTGAGCTACTGGAACATTTTGATTCTATTGGCATTGAGGATATTAAAATCGGTTGTGATTTCTTTTTTGATTTGGCTGTGCATTAACTGAGATTGCTGTTAGCCACAATTACTTACAATAAATAAGTAGGTTTTTCTTTTCCTTTTACAGAGCAAGAAGCCTGGAGATAAGTACTGCTGGGATTGGTTCGGCTTCTTGTCTGGGTACCAGTGTCTCCGCATTTCCTTCGGACACAGGATGGCTACTAAATCTCCCGCTGTAGATGACTTTGGTGTGTATTGGAATTATCTGGAGGCTGATAAAGCAGACAGAGGCTGAGGCTCCTTGAAGAACAGAGCCAGGGCTTGTTTTATGTTCAACAAGGTCCTCAGATGATTGTAATATTGACCAAAACCTGAGGCCCATTGCTCTAAGCTCAAGAGCAATGCCTGCCGCTCAAGATCAGACAGAAGAAATAAGCTAAAGTCTTCCCTTCCTCAAGCTCTGTCTCCTCAGCTGGGAAGAAAAAAAATGGAGTCTACCCAGCCTACTGCCTCTTACTCCTTCTCTGTGGAAGACCGGGGAAGGGCCTCCCTCTTCAGAGATCAAAGACCTTTTTCTACCACCAAACCCAAGTTTTGGTGTTAAGGAAGGAGCACATTGTTGGATGGACAAAGGACAGTCATTTGAAGCCAAAATTACTTCTACTTGTTATACCGAAACTTATTTTATATTGCTTTATGTGGTTACTTTATCCCTAATTACTTTGGCTTGCTCATTTTTTTCTGATTTTTTTTATTAAAAATCAGTTGTCTTATATGAATTTACATAGTGTATCTTAAAGCATTTTTGAAATATATGAGTATGGTGATTGTGATAAAATTCTTGCTACCTGTGTTCAAGGATGGCCACTTCCCTCATTATCAACAAAAGAATCAGGGATGGTACTATTCTGCTCCCTAAGCTGCCTTGGCCTCCATTTTCTACTTGTTGATCCTCTGTGCCATGAAGCAAGCTGTCGGGCTGGTTCACAGAATCAAAATTAAGCTGAGACTCCACCTTGGTTAGGCACAGTTTGGGACTGGCCTCTCCTGGTAATTTTCTTTTAGCCCAAGTATGAATTCTGGTTATTTCTTGACCTGTGGTGGGTCCAGCCGGTTAGATCATAACTGTCTTTGTGCACCAGGAGCTCCTGAGAAATACCAACGGCCTGTGCATCTTGAGTGGAGGTGGGGCCCAGACATTCAGGTCTTCACTTCAAGTAAATATTGCCTACCAGACTTGTTCTGTGTGACTTCTGTCTGTCAGTCAGCAGATGCCAGCTGCCTCAGGGATTCTGGCCTTGAGCCAGATGGCTCTCTACAGCTGGAGGTGGCTGTGAAAAAGCTGACAGCTGGTGGCTGTTTACTGACCACACTCCTGGCTGTGTGGCAAGTTCTCTCCTGACAGAGTGTCTGAGCAGCACCCCTCCGTGCCTGCCACAGTCATTCTGTCACCCCTCTGGTTAGCAGGTGAAGATGACACAGGTCTGGCCTAGGTCAGGTGGTTATTCCTCACATTGCCTGTATTTAGAAATATTGTGCTCTCTGGGGTTCTTTATCAACAAATCTGTGGAAAACAAGGCATTTTGGAAGACTGAAGACATACATAAATTTAGGTTATTCAGTTCCTGGACTACAGTTTACATTTTTTTTAAAAATTATAAATAAGAAGAAAGAAGTAAAGGAAGTAAAATAAAGTGGCACAGGAGTAATTGTCAATGTGTATCAGCCCTCAGGCCATTTTCTGAGGTGCGCCGGAGATTCTGCTAATGGCCTGTCAGCTCCAACAGCATCTGTGCCCAGAGCTCCCACAAATCCACTTTCCAAGATCACTCAGGGCGCCACTTCATAATTCATTAAAGGGGTACTTTCAATAACCTGCAAGAAGTTTTAAGAGACAAACCTAATCACTGTTTTGCTGCTTATTTTCCAAAGTAACTAAAAATCAAACCTCATTTACTTAAAATGGTGCTCTCAATCTTAATAAACATTGACATTTCTCAGATGCTGCGGTCTTTATCTCCATTCTTTACTTTAAGCTCAGCAAGAGCTGAATTCCTGAAGAAAGATCAACTAAAAGGATGTCCAGTAGATGTGGATGACAGTTTTCTGAATCCCTTTGACCAAGGTGGTCATAAATATGCACCATAACAAGACCTCTGTGGGGCCTCGTGGGTGGGGGTTGGGAGACTGTTGGACATGGGACAGTCTACTCAAGGACCATGGTCCCTGTGAAAGCTCCTTCGTGCCTCCTTAAATCTTACTAGCCAAGCAAGAAATGCAGCATTGTGGGTGAATTCTATCTACAATTATCTGAAACACAGAATTAGATTTTTATCTTCTAAAAGACAGTGCAGCTTAGCAGTGAAGCGTAAAAGTGTCGCAGTACCAGAAAACTGAGTTTGCATCTTCCCCCTGAAAGACTGGCTGTGGCACTTAGGCAAATTGCTTGGCTTCTCTAAGCTTTAGCGTCCTTATCTAAAATATGAGGATTGTAGTCCCTAACAGTAGGATTTCGATCTGCTTTGTAGTTCTGGGCCCACTAAATATTCAACAAATGGTGAGTGGCCTCAACATCATTCTTGTCATTTTTTTTACCCTAGCGATGTTCAAGAGAAGAATCATTTATCATTTTTCTTTTAAATGCACTCCATGTTTTGACCCTTGCCAGCCTTGATTCTCTTCCTTTGAAAGTCACATACTGGCATTCCCAGTGTAGTTTCTTGTCCTCCTGGTTTTTATTGATGGGGAGTTGTATCTGTGGACAGCGGGTTTGGACGGTGCTTATTCTCAGTGACTTCTAAATGATCACATCACTGTCAAGGATGAACTTGTGACTATGTTAGACCAAATGAGGTTTCCAGGGAATAGCTCTGGTTTCTGCCCGTGGCAAGGTGTTTTTTAAGTTCCCAGTGCCAGCACGTGAAGCCCTCAAGCTTGGGAGATGTTACCTCCACTTAGGATGGAATCACTTCTCTGTGGGCTTTATACTAAAGAAAATCCAAATCTTGATATGGTAGAAGCATTTTATATCTCCTAAATTTGGGTTGAAACCAGCATTAATGCATTTTACCACCTTCCCTAGCTTATCTGTGTTTTCACAAGTTCCCAAATTCCCTATCCTTGGCGACTGTTCTTGTTATGTGCGTTTTGGGTTGCATCAGGGTAGACATATTAGTAACCATGAGGTAAACACTCGTAACACACATTGTGACTGGAAATGGGTCATACAGATGTGTCAGCTACAGACATCAGCTTCAAAGCTTGTCCCATCCCATGGTCTGGACAGTGCAGCCTCCACAATCTGAGTCCCTCACCGCCAAATAGACTAGCGCCCCTACCTTCATCGCCATTCTCCTCTTTGCTTGTCTGTTGATATTATTCCCACTCAGAATAGTTTTAAGATGACATGTTCAAAATTCAGACTGCCTGGGATCAAATTCTTACAAGGTTTTAACCTCTAATGGCTCAGTTTACTCATTTAAAAAACAGTGGCCATTATATGCATATCTCAGTGAGTTAGAAGGATCAGGTGAGATTTTATATGTTACACACATAGGACAATATCTGGCAAAATAAATGTTGGCTGCTAATACTTTATTATTGTTATTTACATGCAAGCCCCTGAATTCATGACAGCTAACCTACTTGGGCTCCATGGAGATCTGGTTTCTTTTGGGTCACCAGCTTTTGCACCAATCCTCCCCATCCCCCCGTAAGGAGAGCTTTAACCAAAAAGAAAGAAATGACAAAGCTTAAGTTATCCGCATAGCATTTTGAGGCATGCACAAATGAAATCTCTTCCATGGAGTCACAGAGGGCAGATACATAAACAGAAGCCTGGTAACAACCACCTACTTTAGTCAGGTCAGCCTGCTCTAACAAAACACCACAAGCTGGGTAGCTTGTACACAACAGAAATTCATTTCTCACAGTTCTTGAAACTCAGACTCTGAGACTGGATTCCATCATGGTCAGACTTCTGTGTCCTCACGGGGCAGAGAACAGAGAAAGAGAATGCTAGCTTTCTCATGGCTTATTTAACGACACTAATCCCATTCATGAGAGCTCCACCCTCATGACCTCATCAAATCTTAGTTACCTTCCAAAAGCCCCACCCTCTGTCCTATGGCACTGTGGAGCTGGGTTTCAACAGATGAACTGGGGGAGAAGGGACACGGAGGCACAAACACAGAATTCTGTAACAACACCTTACCAAGACTGTGACTTTGAAACCTATGCAGACCCCCATTCCTTCCCTCATCCTCCCTGTGAGTAGATCCCAATACAGTAATATATCAAGGGATGAAGCCCCCAGTAGAGGGCATAATAAAAGGTATTACTTAAAGCGAATTAACAGAATCTGTACAACTTTGCTCTTCAGTGACTCTATTTGGGGTCGTTATTGAATTGCTACACTAGCAAGTAAACAACGCAGGTGTTCTAGAAGAACACAAGTAAGGTGATCTTATCTGACTTAAAGATTTCTAAGAGTTAGAGGCTTTAGGGAGAATACGTGTGTGACTCCAAATTAGCAGAAAGGAAAAGGCCGAATGCTACTGACACATTAACTGGAAAATGACAAATCTAGCCTGTCCTTCACACATTAGTTCATATTAAAACAAAAAGGATATGAGACAGCAGTGAGCCAAAATGGATATAAATGTAAAATACACATTTCAGCACAATTGTCAGGATATTTAGGAGTTAAGCAGTTGTGATAGGAGTTAAGTACAGTATGTGACATTTTATGGAGTTTAAAGATTGATGTCTCTTGCAGTTTTAGGCACTGCAATCTAGTCTAAGGTTGATGCTGGAAGCTTTACTTGTCATGGTGGCACCAGAAACGACATCATTGTCTCTATGATTGATCAGATCCCCTCAATTCCCCCCTCTCAAACCTCAAATGATTAAAATGTGCCCCTATTCCTTAATTCAAAACATTTCTAATCCATCTCTCGGATGTCTGCACAGAGACACACAAAAAATGCAAGATAAAATATAATGCCTCCCCAAAGCACAGAAGACAAAATGACCACTATTGTTGAAGGCACGCATATTTCAAACATGACTCTACAGCATGCGGCACACATTTGCATTAAGTAAACAAATCCTTTAGAGATGCAGTGCAGGCATTCTGGACAAAAGGAAGAGGATTCCATCTTAATGAGGTTTAAAAAGATCAGGGAATAAAAGTAATATACCATGGAGCTTATAATAATAGCTGGCTTCTCCTAATAAAGTATGATGAATCTACAGTAATTTCAAACCCTCGTATTCTGATTCTGGCATTCAAGAGAAAGGGGTCCATATGTCATTGTTAGTGAATAAACAAATAGACTTGAAATGTATTATTTCATGAATTACAGGAACAAAAACCCAAAGTGTCTTCAGTAAACAAAAAAAGAAGCTTGAGCAATAAAATGTGAAATAAGGTACTCTATAAACATAAATGCAGTGCCTGAAGGCATGGATATTTTTCCCCTTGTTTATTTTTGCTTTTCCAGATAACAATTCATCTCTGAATTTTATCACTCCAGCTAATAATTACCTTATTTCTGGGTAATGTAACCTGTGAAACGACAGCCCAGAGCTAACAATACCTCCGGAAGGCACAATAATGACTTCCCCCAGGTGTTTGTCTAAAGAGAAAATAAGAATATGGTAAGGAGGAAGTAGATCTGATAAGCATTAAATGGCTGTGTTGCTTTTAGGAAGAAATAACATGAATAATTTATCAAATACACAAGTGTATATATTTAGCTCTGTGCTGTGAAGGTGAGTTCATGGGCCACGTGTTCTTCTTGCATCATCGGAGCGCAAAACCACCAGCACTGGATCACTAGCCTTCTCAAGAGCTATTTTAAAACAGACTGCCAATTTTTTATCTAACATTGTAACTAAGAAATATGTAAAAGGTTGTGTTGCCAGAATTCATAGGGACTTTGTCAAAAAGGGGAAGGCTCTTCAATAAAGGGATATGCCATAAAGAAGGCGTCTCGTGTCCCTGAAGACTATTTGCTCTACGATGGGCTTGAACCTCGCTGTGAAATAGCTCCCTCTGTGCTCTGCACATCCCCAGTGTCCTATTTCAGGAACCTGTTTCTGGCCTCTCCACAGGTCCATGTGTTCAAGAATCCATAATAGTAAGGACTGAAAAGCGTGCTCTGGGGGCAACTGGGCCTTTATTACTTTTTCATTCTCAATACCATTTTCTGTTAGGGATTAAGTTATGCATCCCCCCAAATATGTTGAAGTCCTAATCCTAGGTAATTGTGAATATGACCATATCCGGAAACAGTCGTTGCAGATGTAACTATAAGGTCATCTGGGTGGGCCCTAACTCAACACCACTAGTGTCCTCATAGGAAGAGGAGAAGAAATCCACACCCAGACACTCAGGGAGGATGTCCCATGATGATGGAGGCAAGAGGGAAATGAAGCTCTATAAGCCCAAGAATGCCCCAAATTGCCAGCAAACACCAGAAGTTCAGAGAAAAGCATGAAACATTCTCCCATAGAGCCTTTCAAGGGAAAACAGCCTTGCCCACACCACGATTCCAGACCTCTTGCCTCTCGAACTGTGAAAGAATAAATTCTGTTGTTTGAAGCCACCAATTTGTGGTATTTTGTAACAGCAGTTCTACAAAACTAATACGCTATCTAAATTTAGATCCCCAGAGTGAGGGACAATGAGCTTACAAGCATACCAAGATAAGTTAATAGCACATGCCCGGGTCTTCACCAAGAAGGCTAATGTATCTGCACATCTATTAACAAAGGGGCATGTTGCAATGTAGGCTGGTCAGGTGTGTCTGTTTCTCCAGGCTGTCCTCATTTTCACTTTCTTTAGGGACATAATAACTAATAGGCCTCTTTGCACTTTAAAAATATTCTATCCCAGTTTGGATGAAGTGATGGGCACTCTGTCTATGGGCACACATTTAATCACGCTGCAAAAAAAGAAACCAAACTTTCACCTCTCAGTTTAGTATTTTTAATGAAAAATTATCTCTAGTGTCACATTCAAAATCCCACCAACACTGCAGTAAACTGAAGCTTCAAAATTCCAAGGGTCTGGGTCACTTCAGGCTTAATTTGCTGGGGACCTACAAATTTACATCTCTTACTGGGGTCAGTCTGCTTAGAAAATAATGTGCCAGCTTGTTCAAACCAGCTGGAATAAACACAGCTAATCAAGCCCCAGGAGTGTGTGGGGAGAGGAAGAAGAGGAAAAGAATAGCAAGTAAATCAAGGGTGGCAGGACGAATGTTCTGAATGCTACCCCCGTTTCAGTTATTGCAAAGGGGTGGAGTGCAAACTCTGAAAGAGTGGGGGGTATGCCTCTGTTCTGTGCTTTGTCCTAAAGCCTTGCTGGCTTTGAATAAATCTGTCTTTGCCCTCAGTTTTCCCACTTGAGAAGTAAGGGCTTTACTGATTTTTTTGGATGCTTGTGAAACACCTTCAACAATGTGAAAAATACTTTGCATGTTCCATACCTTGATGATGGATCTATGCAAAATTTACTCCCATTTCTTGTCAGTTCTATGCTTGCTATATTATTAAGCATATGACTGATGAAGTGAGTGGTATATGAAAAACGACTTTATGCAATGCCTACAAATCTTTGTTCACTCTTTGATAGCCTCCCCTCTCTACTGTGTTTAATTTAAAATAAAGTGGTTGAAATAAGCCAGTCAGAGAAAGACAGGTACCATATGATTTCGCTTGTATGTGGAATATAATGAGCACAAGAAACTAACAAACAAAAAAAACAGACTCATAGATACAGAGAACAAACTGACAGCTGTCAGCAGGGAGGGGATTAGGAAGCTGAGTGAAAAGGTGAAGGGATTAAGCAAAGAAAAAAAACCCCTCATAGACACAGACAACAGTACGGTGATTATCAGAGGGAAAGGGGTATGGGGGAGGTAGAAAAGGGTACAGGGGGAATAAATGGTGATGGATGGAGACTTGACTTGGGGTGATGAACACATAATGCAACATACAGATGATGTATTATATAGAATTCTACACCTGAAATTTACATCATTTCATTAACCAATGCCACCCTAATAAATTCAATATTTTTAAAAAGAAAGTAAAACAGGTGACATCACTTTCTTCTAGTAACTGCTTTTGGCCTCATCTCTGGCTTCTAAAGCCAAGGTGAAGTTGATTGTTTTTTTCCCTACACTTATGACTATCAATCTCACACCTTTGGAAGACAGTGGGGGATGGTGCTGACTGAAAAGAGAAGACTGGAAGTTGCAGGTATTGGGGCAGTGTGATGCTCCCCAGGATACTTGTTCATGCAGGTGTGAGTAAAGTGGTCGAGTATAATTGTTAACAACAACACCCTACCCTGCTCTTCCTCCACGGTTGTACAATGCCCTATGAAGAGCTATGCCATTGCAATGATTGCACTATCACTTTGTTTACAGTTTTGCTTCTTTCACTAGATAATGAGTTCCTAAAGTTTGGAATACATCTTACTCCTATTTTTTTCTCCAATATTCCCCAAGTGTTTAAAAATACGTGGCACTCAGTGCACCCTTACTGAATAAGTGAACAGTAGACTTTTAAAGAAGAACAATTGGCTGATAATATAATCAGTGGGCTGGTGTAGGGGCTTTGTAGTATGTCAACTTGGCTAGGCTAAATTTTGTTTATAAGATTTTTTTTCCTAAAATTTTTCTTCTAGGATATCTGTGACAGACATTTTTTGCATAAGATTTGGAGAGTGGAAACGAAGCAGCAAGTGTCTTCTTGTTTTTTAATGCTCCGAGGTTGATGCAAGGTCATCAGAGGTTTTTGTAGCTCACAAACATTGTTTCTTATCTGCAGTATAAGATCAAATCCCTGTAACAATTACCTGTACACACACACACAAACCCCATACCCCTGTATGTATGTATGTATGTATACCTTCTAGCGGCTGTGCTTCTCTGATTGAACCCAAGTTGAGACAGCATATCTTGAGACTTTAGGGATAAATTGCTTAAGAGTGCTTATCTTTCTGCACATGTGTGTAAGTGCACATAAATATGACTGACCTAAAGGCACTGTTTGTTACAATAATACTAGCTATTGGAATTAATAGGTCCATAAACACAACTCAGCAATTTAACACAATAGATATTTTTTCTTGTTCTAGAAAAGTCTAGAGTTGTGCATTCCTGCTTTGTAGAGAAAGAACATATTCTTTTTCTGTACTTTTAGAAACCCATCCTAAAGAGTTTCTACTGTCCTCAAGAAGTGGCTACTGTGGTCTCCCTCAGCAACCGAATTCAGCCAGAAGATGGGAGAAGAGAGTGGGAAGAATATACTTCCTGCCACCCCAGGTTAGAAGTGACACTCACCATTCTGCTTATACACCATTGGTGAGAACTAGTCCCATGTCACCACTTAGAAGTAAATGGGAAATGGAGTCGCTGATGGGGAAGCCCCTTCCCAGTGACCATGGCATCAGGGAAATGAGCACAAATCTCTAGGAGAACAGCTGGCTATCACTGCCAATAGAATCTCATGTAAAAAAAAAATGCTTGATTAAACCAGAAAAACTCACTCATCTTGCACTGTTACTAAATTTCACCTGGGTTCCTGGCATGCTCGGGGAAAATTTATGGGAATCAGTCTATAGGGAGCTAGAGGGGAGGATCTAGCCAGCTTCAGTATGTCTCATTCAATTGTATCCTGAGGCAAATGGAAGGCAGCACAGCTTACAGACACATAGAAGGAAACCTGGCCCTTGGTGACCAAATTAAAACTGAAATATCCACTTGAAAATCCGATACTAACTGCCAATACCTTTAACAATTCCAAGTTCCATCTATATGTGTTTTGAAGGTTGCTTGCCATCTTGTGGATGCAATAGCTCCACCACAATTTGGTCCCTTGGTGCCTTGGAGTTGGCCGCTACAGGCACAGACATCACTGGACTAGAAGGAGCACTGATATACAAGCATTTAGCACAGCTTTTGGAATAAGTTGGCTGGCTGAATTTATAGCCTTTTCTCCCTCTTTCCCTCAAGATTTGGCAGCCTTGATGCAGAAGTCAAAGTCAACTTTCACTTGAAATCCCACTCCATATTATTTAAATATGTTTTATATTAACTATTTTCAGTTTTCTATAAATGAGTGATCATCAATTTGCAATTTAGAAAGAAATTAACAACTAATTAGAACACATATGTTAATGTTTTTCCCCATTTACTCATTTGTATGCAAAATTGTTTTTCTTTTTCTTTTCTGATCTGATTTCCTATTTTTGTACTACTGTCCCCTTATGTTTGTTTCCTGAACTGAGATTTTGTGATCTGATGCAAATCATGAAACTCTCAGAGGCAAGATTTAGTAAGGACTGTGTACAATTCAGAAAGCTGAGCATCTGTTAAAAATCTCTTTCTGCTAAAAACAGCACATTTGATAAATTCTTGACTTTATTGATATTTTTCTCTCTCCTAAAAAAGAGGAAACAAACAGTACCACTATTTTGTACTTAATTCTGACCAACAAGGACATCTGATGCTATAGGTAAGGCACGCCTCAAAAGAAAGTACTCCTGCCACCTTAGGGCATTAATATCCAAGGGAGGGAAAGCTGAGCCAAGATACACATGTGAACTAAACCTTAGACCAGCAGATTTCCACAAATTCAGAAGAAAAAAAATAATCTAAAGACCAGTTTGGAGGAAGAAAATAGCCCAAGACCATGAAAAAGCTTTCAAACAAAATTCTTTTTGAGACCCTGTCCCATATGATCTACAAAGAAAAAAAAATAAAAGAGACATCTAAAATTTTGCAGAAGTTTCAAAACTTTGCACTTTTAAAGGACATTTATAATAATGTAAAAAATCATACAACCAGAAGTAATTACAGAAAATTGTCATGAAGCTCTAGTATGGTATTAGAAAAACCTAAATCCTTGGAGTCAACAGATCCTTCCAAAAATTTAGTAGATTTACTACATGAAAAGCATTTCCCAGTCATTCTCTTAGTTCTCAATGAATTTCAATTATACTCTAAGAGAGTTAAAATGTAGTTTTAAATCTTTTTCAAAGATAAATAAAAAAAATTAGAGATAGAAGAGCTCATGGTTCTTATCATCTGATTAAATTTAAATATAAAACAGAAATGATAATTTTCTATTATTTTGGTTCATTTTTTTTCCTATAGAGAAGAATGACTTCAATTAACAAGATATAATTTCGATGTACAATCCTATATTTAAGTCAAATACATCTACTATGCTAATAAAAGCACTGCTTATTAGCTGTTCATGGGAAAAATACGTAGCACTTTTATATGACTATAAAGTCAATGTAAGGACATAGGGTGACAAGACTTACACAATGACATCAACTTTGCTAATAGAAAGATGAAATTCTAGTCACTAAAATGAAGTTCACATTGCTGCTTGAATGGTCACTACTTAAATCTTAGGTTTAAAAATGGATATACTGGGTTACCTGTTTTAGGTGGTGTAGCTTGCTAAGAGAGTAGTTAGCAAACAACATAGCATGTACACAAACACGCACAAACACTCACACATCTATTTGAAGGCATTAGAAGATTATCCAGGTAGCCTTGATTTAAGAAACCAGGACTTCCAATGACATCTCGGACAAGGGTTTGATCTCCAAAATATATAAAGAACTCACGTGACTCCACTCCAGGAAGACAAACAACCTAATCAAAACATGGGCAAAAGACCTGAACAGACTCTTCTCCAAGGAGGACATACAGAGGGCCCAGAGACATATGAAAACATGCTCAGCATCACTAGCCATCAGAGAGATGCAAATTAAAACCACAGTGAGGTACCACTTCACACCAGTCAGAATGACCATCATAAACAAATCAACAAACAAGTGTTGGAGAGAATGTGGAGAAAAGGGAACCCTAGTGCGCTGTTGGTGGGAATGCAGACTGGTGCAGCCACTGTGGAAAACAGTATGGAATTTCCTCAGAAAACTAAAAATGGAACTGCCTTTTGACCTGGCAATTCCATTGCTGGGATTATGTCCTAAGAACCCTGAAACACCAATCCATAAGAACCTATGCACCCCAATGTTCATAGCAGCACAATTTACAATAGCCAAATGCTGGTAGCAACTTAAGTGCCCATCAGTAAATGAGTGGATCAAAAAACTGGAGTACATCTACACAATGGAATACTCTGAAGCAGAAAGGAAAAGGAGCTCCTACCCTTTGCAACAGCATGGATGGGACTGGACAGCATTATGCTAAGTGAAATAAGCCAGTCTGTGAGGGACAAATACCATATGATCTCACCTTTAAGTGGAACCTAATCAACAAAAGAAAAAAGCGAGCAAAATATAACCGGAGACATTGAAGTTAAGAACAAACTGACAGTAACCAGAGGAGAGGTGAGAGGGGATAATGGGGGAAGAGGGGGGAAGAATTTTCAGGAACAACTATAAAGGACACATGGACAAAACCAAGGGGGAAGGGTGGAAGCAAGGAAGGGAGGTGGGTTTGGCTGGGGTTGGGGGGGGAAGTTGTGGGGAGTAAATGCAGACAACTGTAATTGAACAACAATAAAATAGTTTTAAAAAGAAAGAAAGAAACCAGGATTCAAGAAACAAGAGAAGTGATTTGATACAGGCCTGAAGTTCTGTGTGATTTTTCTCCTTGAGGTGTTTTAGTAAAAGTCTAACAAGCCGAGAATGCAGGGAATATCAGGGGCTGGGCTCCTGGGCTCAGCTCTAACAGTGTCTCTTAAGGAAGCATCTGCTAGATCCTCATATTGTCCCTACAAATTTTTATGCACAATTACTCATTTCTAGGCAGGCTAGAAAATGAGAAAAAAACAAAAATGATTGAAAACCAAGAGAAAAGAGATAAAAATGGAACCACAGGACATTCAGATATTGAAGTTAATAGACATCGACTTTATCATAATTACAATTAATACGTCAAAGAAAATAGATGAGAAGATGGATAACTTTCCCAAAGAATTAGAATCTATAAAAATGTCAAAGGGAGAAAATACAATAGTTGAAATTAAGTACACAACAGATGTTTTCACTACAGACTAGACACACAGAAGGGAAGATTAGTGAGTGAGATAACAAGTTAATAAAACTTGCAGCGGTCTCCCCTTATCTGCGGGGGATGTGTCCCAAGACCCCCCAGGGATGCCTGACACATGGATAGCACCAAACCTTATACATACATATATATATATATATATACACACTATGTTTTTTCTATGCATACATATCTGTAATAAAGTTTAATGAATAAGTTAGGCACAGTAATAGATTAACAACAATAATTACAAAATAGAACAATTGTAACAACATATTGTAATAAAAGTTCTGTGAATGTGATCTCTGTCCCTCTCAAAGTGTCTCATTGTGCTGCAGGACCCTTCTCGTGACACTGTGAGGAGACACAGCGCCTGCGTGAGCAGATGAAGTGAGATGAGTGACATAGGCATCCTAACCTAGTGTGAGGCTACCACTGGCCTTCTGCCGACACATGACATGCACTGTGTGGCTTCTGTTTGATGTATTCTAATTGTCAGTATCACTGGTCTTGCACTTGGGGACCAGTATTAAGTAAGGGAAGTGCTATGTGAACATAAGCACTGCTATGGCCTCAGTCTGATAACTGAGACGGCTACTATGTGGCTGAGGGACAAAGAGCTCATACACTGTGGATGTGCTGGACGAAGGGACAATTCCTATCATGAGCAGAACGCAGTGGAATGGCATGAGGGTTCATCATACTACTCAGAATTGCAAGTAATTGAAACTTATGAATTATTTGTTTCTGGAATTTTTCATTTAATTTTTTGGACCAAAACCATGGAGAGCAAAACCATGAATAAGGGGGAGAACACCTATTGAGACCGAAGGACACAGAAAACAAGATGCAAAAATATATGAAGGAACATAAGAGCTATATGAGACACCAATACAGAAAAAAGTAATTGATCCTAGAGCAAGTGTTGACAAACTAAAAGCTATAAATTGGCTGCATGTTTTAAGAAATATAGCTTTTTGGAACATAACCATACCTATTTATTTACATGTTATCTACAACATGCTTGGGGTTATACTGGCAGAGTTTACTAATTGTACCAGAGATCACATGAAGTGCAAGCTAAAAATACATATTGGCTCTTTAAGAAATAGCTCGCCAATCCTCTTTTGAGGATCCAACTACTGTCCTTCAGGTAGTGTGGTTTTGAATATCCATACTTTTTTATAATGGCTTGTAGTCACTTCCCCAAAAGTAGGGCAAGTAAACTACAAAGACTAAGGTAGTAGGTAGTATTATTAGTTACATTGAATATAATTCTGAGACTGGACAAAAATAAAACCTAAGTACATGCTCTTTACAAAAAAGATTCCTAAATAAAAAGACACATAACAATACAAACTCATAGAATAGAAAATATACGTACCATGAAACTTAAGCAAAATACATACACACAAGAAGATAATATTTCAATGTTATTTTCATCAAAGCAGATTTTAAGGCAAGAAATATTATTAGAGATATTTCATTATAATAAAATGTTCAGTCTACCAGGAAGATGCATCAATTCTAAATCTGATTCAAGTAATAATATCGCCTCACATATAGAGAGAAAAATGGATATGCCTAGCAAGAAAAATGCACAAATTCACAATCATAGTAGGTCATGTTAATACATTTCTCCCAGTAACTAATGAAATGAGTAAACAAACCAGTAAATACGTAAAATATTTGAAACTGCAATGAACAAACTTGCCCTAATGAACATAAATAAACACTGCACAAGACTTCAACATACATATTTTTATAACTACATATGCAAAATTTACCCAAAAATGACTTTTTATACATCTAGTTTAAACAAATTTCAAAAGATATGAATCACTCAGCATTTATTTTCTGACAAGTGAAATAAAGCAAAACAGATGAACAAAAAAAAAAAGGGAGAAATCCCCAAATGCCTGTGTGTTAACGGTCCCTTGGGCCATTTTCATGTTCAATGATTTGCTTAGAGGACTCACAGGCCTCAGCGTATAGTCATACTCACAGTTATAATTTATTACAGCGGGAGAATACAAAGCAAAATCAGCAAAGGAGAACGTACGTAGGGTAGAAACTGGGGAAACCAGGTGCAAGCTTCCAGAATCTTCTCCAGTGGAGTCACAGGGATGCACTTAACTTCCCAAAAACAAGCTATGACAATGTGTTTGAACTGTTAGCAACCAGAGAAGTTTATTGGTCCGAGAAGAAGTTACAGTAGGAATTAGAACGTATATTTTATTAAATGATAATGAAAATAGAACATAAAACGTGTGATGCCAGTAAAGCCATGCTTAGAAGTATATTTTTGTCTCTAAATGCACAAGAAAGGCTTAAAATCAATAAATCTAAATATGCATTAACAAAACAGAAAAGGAAAAGCAAATTAAACTTGAAATAATAATTTAAAAATATACAACAGAGAAAATAAGCATAGCTAAAAATTACTTATTTGAAAAGTTTAACTAAAATGAAAAACTACTGGGGATATTAATCAAGAGAAAAAGAAATATGGTATGAATTAAAAACACCAGGAATTAAAAAGGAAATATTATATTCATTCATTAAAAGAATAATAAAAATATATTATAACCAACTTTATATCAATCAATTGAAAATTTAAATAAGAAGTAATTTTTTGAAGAAGTACAACTTCACACTCATACAAAAATACATTTTAATATTTTACTAACAATAAATATGTAATGAAAATCATTCAATAAATAAATCTCCAGGCTCAGATGGCTTTAGTAACGACTTCTACAAATTCTTCAGTAAGAAATAAGACTAAATATACATGAACTCTTCTAGAGAATAAAAAAGGAAGAAATATTTCTCATCTCTATTTATGAGTACAGCATAAGCTGGATACCCAACCTTACAGAGACATTAAAAGAAAGGAAAATTATAAATGCAAAAATCCTAAGCAAAATATTAGCAAATCAAATTTAAAAATATGTAAAACTGGTAACATATCATAAAAAGTTGGGCTTATTCCCAGAATGCAACTGTGGCTTAACTTTCAAAAATCAATTGACATAATTTAGCTGAAGTAAAGTAGGGAACCAGCTCATTATATGTGAAAAAAGTAGGGACCAGCTCATTATATGTGAAAAAAGTATTTGATAATATTTCAATGCCCTTTAATTTTGTGTTGTTACGTAGCCAGTGTAATCAGTCAGGATGGAATTAAATTTGGCGCTGTAGAATAAGCATTATTGAAGAAGAGGGGCATTGTAGGAAGTAGTATTCCCTTGTAAAATTATCTACAGAAAAATACTTTAGTGACATGTCCATTGAGTCACAGGAATATATCGATTGGCCAAGAGATTCGGGATTTCTCTTGTCATAGGACTAGCCAAGGAAACTCACGTTTGCTTGTCAGCAGTGCCCTCTGTGGGAAGAACTTCCCTCCAACACTACCCTGTTATCTGACATAGGAATGAAGTGACAGGTTCATGAGCATATTCATATGAGTTAGTTTATCGGAGTAGCAAAGTCCTTAGAAGTAGAAAATGGGGCTTGAGAGAAAGAGCCACAGAACAGGAACTCATTACATGGAGCAGAGGGAGAGGAGATTTGGGAAGGTCCAGATCCCAGACACTGGGCCTTTCCCCGGGGATGTCAGGCTCATTTGAGGCACCAGGATAGGGTCCCGAGGCAGAAGCGGAGGAAAGTGTTTTAATAGGGAAGGAAGAGAGGTGGGAGAAAAAAATGAAGGCAACCCTGAAAGAAAAGCAAAAGTTGGAATCTACACTGGGAAGAGATCTTAGGGAACATTCCTGACTGTGGGGAGACCTAAGGCCTTAGGGTTAAACCAGCTTCCCGAAGGTCACAGGGCGGGTCAGTGGCAGGAAGAAAATCAGAGGCCTGGTGTTTTGACTTTTGGCAGAATGCTCTTACCACCACATTAAAACAAAAATAGGGCAGCTTTCTACATTCATGTTTTTATACTAATTTGACAACTGCCCTGCAGAAGCCGATAAGAATACAATTTGTATTTCAAACAGGAAATGAAGTTCTTGAAATAGTGTTAAATTGTTTCTGGTTATTTTTGCTACTTAATGCAAAAACAAAAAGAAAACAAAAAAAACAGCATTTAGTGGAATCAGGTAAAAGAAATGACAGTTGAGTAAATAAATAGTCTACGACATGTCTTTATCTTCACTCTCGCACTCTGTGGTCCTTGCGGGAAAATGTTTGGAGGGATTTCTCTTTATTTTTCTTTCATTTTATTACACAGGATTGTTGTTTATAAGTAGTACAGTAATAAATGGTTATTAAATGAGTAAAGGAAAATGTTTGCTTTATGATAACCCACCAACTCCTGTTATCATCACTGTCAGACTAGTTTCTATCCCCATAAAATAACAGAAGAGCTAAAAATCCAGGCCAAATAATACATTTGACATGACATCACGCTGACATCCTCTCCTATCTTTCCTGTAGCAGAGGCTGTTAAGTCACCAAATACCCATCTGCTCGTCTATATTTCTGGGCCTTGCTTGAAGTTGCTTGGGCTTCATGCCTGGATTCTGGCCAATGGAAAACACACAAAGTCATTCCCATTCTTTAAAATGTTTTCCAGTTCCTCCAGCCGTGGCTGCTGTGCCCTGGTGGCCTTTAGGTCACATGTTCTGGATGGCATAGCCTTGTCCTGGAGCGTGCCACCATACCTGTGTCAGGTTTCGATTAATTGACAAAAAATCCTTTGTATGTGCTCTTTCACCCACCAAATACTACAGACAATACCATGTTTCTTTTTAAATTTAAACTTTTTTTTTGCCCTTACAACTATATTCAGTAAGGTTTTTTTTTTTAAAAACCATGTTTTCTTGGAGTTTTCTTACGGAAGAACAGTGGAGCCAGTGCTATAAAGCAAGAGATTGCTTACTTTCGACAGCTTTATCTGATGCCAGTGGAAATACATGTTTCATAACAGACATGTGGTATGATCTCATTCTTGGGAGTTTATTACCAATTTAAATAGTAGATTATTAGAGTTGTTTATTGATCTTAAGTTCTGAAGTGATATAGAAATTTTTTCATGTCGCATCAAATTTGAGATAATTACAACAGACATCAATTGAACACTTACCACATACACTCAGAGTTGTATTTGGTGGGGGTCAAAAGAGTTAAAGAGAATTTAAGGCCCTGACCTTGCTCTCGAGGGATCTACCTGCCCTCCAGGACAATGAAACCTGCCTGTGATGGGCAGCTGACTTATGACACCTGCTCACATTTAGCACCTTCTACAAAGTCTCACATTGCCTTTACTGCATTCTTTTAAATCCAGTCATAATGCATTTAACATTTGAGTTTGCCACCCAATTTTAATCTCAGCAGTACATTAGGAACATAACTTTGAAGTTCAAGACGTCAGGAATGGAGTTGGGAAGGGAACTGAAGACGTTGTGTCTACCAGGTACCTATGATATTGAAATAATAGTATCAGTCTAATAATTAAAGGATAACTTTGGTTTTCTTTATGTGAAGGACCCTCTGTGCCTCCCACTATCCCCAGATAATTCAATACTTACAGATTCCTTAGGGGACAATAATCTTGTTAGATTTATAGTAAGTGGTAAAGAAGCCATGAGGAATTTTACCTCCATATTTTATAAAAGATTACTCATTTCTCAGCAACCACATACCTAAATATTTTTGTTAATCAGAGACTACAAAAGTAAATAAACTGCAAGTAATATGCTGGAGAAAAAAATTGAAGTTGGGAGAAAAAAATATTGAAGTCGGGAGACTTTCACCAGAGTTGACAGGTATAAGAATAATCAAACAGAAATTATATAACTAAAAAATATAATAATGGATAAAATACTAAAAGCAACTTTCAAAAAGAACACGTTGAGTTCAAAAGATTAACAGTAATTTTTATAACTGACTTTTGAACAGCTATTATGGAAACAAGTAGAAAAAGGAAAGACACATTTACATGCTGAAAGAAAAACTTCCAACCTAGAATTCTATAACAATTAAAAAATCTCATAAAAAATGAAGGTAAAATAAATACTTTCCATCAGACAATAACTGGGATACCACAAGACCTGCACTATAAGAAGTACTAGAGGAATTTTTCAGGCTGAAGGAAAAGGGATTCCAGATGGACACATAAAACTACAGGAGGAATGAAGAAGAGCAGAATGGGTAAAAATGTGACCAATTAATAAGTACTGACTTTATGGTTAGAGCATCATCCTGATATGCCAGGATTGTGGGTTCTATGTCCCGTCAGGCATATACAAGAAGTAACCAATGAATGCATAAATCGGTGGAACAACAAATGGGTGTTTCTCTCCTCTCTCTCTCTCCTTTCCTTTCTCTTCCTAAAATCAACCAAAAATAAAAAATACTAACTTTAAAACAACATGACAACCATGTTTTATGAAGTTTAAGACCTATGTAGAAGCAAAATATATGACAGCAATAGTACAAAGTTAGGAGTGGGGTAAATGGAGTTAAACTGTTGTTTTTTTCATCATTGTTTCAGGGATGGCGAAGTATTAATATAAGGTTGATTGTAAGGAGTTAAGAATGCATGTTCGATCTTTAGAATAACCTCTAATAAAAAAACACAAGAATGCATACTGAAAGGATGACAGAATATATAAAATGGAATCATACAAAATACTGAAAGAAGGCAGGAAAAGAGGAACAAAGGAGCATAAAATGGGTGAGAAAATAGAAACCAAACACTAACATAGTTGGTCTAAAGCCAAGATATTGGTAACTACATTGTACATATATGAATTAATACTCTGAAGTTGGACAAAGCAAGTGCCGGGAAGAGGGATACTCAGAAGTCTCCTGGACGAACTCCCCACCACCAGCTGGGATGTATTTAGCAGTCCAGCCCGGCCGCTTCATACCAGCTGAGTACCAGCCCCGCCTAGGCACGCGCCATGCAGATTAGAAAAGTAAAGACCATTCTGTCACCTTTAGATTCTCTGTGTACCCTTCTCAGATCATATCCCATTCTTTCCTCCCTAATTGGTAGTGATTATTCAGATGTTTATCATTTCCCTGCTTTACTTTATAGACTAACCAAATATGCATCCATGCCTAAATGATAGAGTGCTTTGTTTTTCTTGTTCTTAAGCTTGGAATCATATTGTATATATTTATCTTCAATTTTGGGGGTTTTTTGTTCCATATTATGTCCTTAATATTGATCTATGTTTTTACAGGCAGTTGAAATACATTCATTTCTCCTGATATATAGCAATCTATCATATGCTTATTTCAAATTTTCCCTGTCTGCTGTGAACAGACATTTGTATATGTCAAAATGTTTTTCTAGGGTATACATCCAGGAGAGGAATTGTTGACTTGCAGCCACTGCACAAATCAACTTTACCAGATAATGATAAATTGTTTTCTGAAGTGATTATAGATCCCCAGTACTGGGTTAGTATACTTGTAACTCCGTATCCTTGACGACACTTAATTTGTGCAAATCTGGTAGAAAGAAAATGCATTGTGGTTAATTAATTTCTATCCTTTAGCCTGTGTGCTAATGAGATTAAGCGTCTTTTCATTATTTATTTCTATACTACATAAGTTTCCTCAATGAAATATTCTTCAAGTCTTTTATTAATATTTTATGTCTTTTTCTTAGTGATTTGAAAGTTTTGTTCTTACATTTATTTTTAGAAAATTTATTTTTAAATACATTTAAATTGTCTTTTAAATTAAATTATATATCTTATCTGTTTTTGCTCATATATTAAAATGCAGTGATCGTTTAAAAATTAACTTTACACCTGGAAAACTTGCCACATTCTTATTATTTCTAATACTTTATGTGTATAGGTTTTGTTTTTCCATGTTCTTATCATATCATCTGTGATTAATAGGTCTTCTTTTTCCTTCATTATTCTTACAATTTATTTGTTTTTCACTTTTTCTTGTACCTTCTGTTAGTACCTTCAACCTTATGAGTAGTAGCTAGAGACAACATTCTTGTTTCATTCCAGATCTTAAAGGAAATGTTTTTATGCATTTCAGAAAAGTGTGATGTTTGCTGCAGAATTTTTCTAGCTCCTTAACATGTTAAGCAATTACCTTTTGCTCTTTGTTTGCTAACAGTTTTTACTGAGAATCAATGGTGAAAAAATTATTTGTATTTCTTCAGGTGACCATATGTTTTCATCCTTTAAGCTCTTAATGTTGTTAATTATATTAGTCAATTTTTAAATATTAAGCAACCCTTGACATTGTAAGATAAAACAAACATTTTAAAAAATAAGTGGCTTGATTCATTCAGCCATGAATTTGTGTATCTAAAATAATTTGATATGTATGGTGAGAATTGGGAGGGAAGGGAATACCCAGCATCCCTATTCAAAATAGTCCCAACCTAGAAACCATCCAAATACTCATCAGAAACAGGTATATAATAGTGATTTTTTTTCATGAAGTGGAGTATTATGCAGCCATGAAAATGAATAAACTACAAACATATATGATTATATGGGTAAATGCCATGAACATAACATTAAGTTAAAGAAGACAGATGCAAAAGACATACTGTATAATGCCACTTACATAAAGTGTAAGATTAGGGAAAACTAATCTACGCTCTTAGAAGCTGAGAGACAGGATGCCCCTCAGGGGGTGGAACAGTGACTGGAAGGGAGCTGGAGTAGGGCTTCTGGGCTGCGGGGAATGGGATGGTGCTTGGTCTAGTAGGCGGTTACATGGTTTTGTCAATTTACAGAGATTCATTGAGGTGTACAGTTTTCTCTGTATGCATTATGCCTCAACTAAATGTTGTGCTTTGTTTTTTTTAATGAAAGAAGCAGCATGGAGTAGGAAGCCAAAGACATTGATTTTAGTCCTAATTTTGCCCTATTAAGAGTAGTATGATTTTGTTCAATTAATTTGATCTTTCTAGGTTTTATTTTATTTATCTGTAAGATAGAAGAAAATAATTACTATACAGGATGGGACAAACGTAGGTTTACAGTCATGAATACATGAAACAGAGTTTCTTCTTGTATTATTATGTATTAATTATTGTTTTATTTTCCATACAAACAGTGGTAAACCTACTTTTGCCTCACCCTGTATATGGTGACACCGAGTGATGAAATCCAGGTTGCTCCTTTAGATGTCCCTGTTGAGAGTTACATTATGCATCAGCATGAATGAATCAGAAAGAAATATGCAAAACCATCATGAGAAGCTGGGAGGGAAGACTCCCGAGTTGTCAAGAATGGGCGGGAATCTGACTACAGGTGTAGCTGTGTCTGGAAAAGGGCGTGTGCAGGAGAACAAGTCTGTTCATCTGTGAAAGCACAAAGCCGGGGAATCACAGGCCTACATGGTGCCCCGACAGAGCGTCGTCTTGGAGATGTAGATCAGAACCCATGTGTCTCGTGACCAAAGAGGTAAAGAAGCTGTAACATGACAGCTCTGTTTCTAAATGCACCACTGTTAAATGGACAATCCAGTTTTAGATTTCAGAGTCTTGTGACATTTGTCCAAAACATCAAGCATCTCTGAACTGAACACATGCATTCATTCATCATTTATCAAACTCACATGGACATCCTACTACAGGAAGATACAGATAAATAGACAGGACTAGCCCTGCTTTCTAGAAGCAAGGAATCTGATCAAGGAGACAGGCATGAACGTTAGTGATATAGAAAGCTAAAAGCTTGGACAGAGGTAAATGCAGAAGGCAGTGGGGCCATTGAAAAAATACCTAATCCATGCTTTTGAATTCAGAAAAAGCTTCCTTGAATGGAGATATTAAAATCCTGACAAAGACTTTGTATCGGAATTTCTGAACCTTCAGGACTAAGGTCTCAGCCTTTGACCATGGCTAATTCACTGTAGTAAAAGTCACTTTGGGAGATTCTCACCTGCCAGTCATACAACCTGTTTTGGTTGCAACACTTTTACCTGGTGAAGCAGGCATGAGAGAGATTAAATAAAGCCAGACTCGGGAGTCGGAGGCAAGGCAAAAGCCAACACTCTCTCACATGGGTTTATTGGTGGCTTCTGTGATGCCATGGTTTGTGTTCACAGAGCCGTTTGTCAGGATTAAATGAAGTATGCACCCAGTTCCTCATGAATCTTAAGGGTTGGTTCAATTACTGATCACGATGATTTTTTTTTTCTCAGAAAAGTTAGTCTTTGTATATTAAGTTTTAAATATTCAAAATATGGTTATTCTGATTGACAACAACGTTCAGTTCAGCAAGCATCACTGCGTACTTCAGGGTACCTGACCCTGCTAGCCCGTGGGACACAGAAATGAAAAGCCTGTTCCGAAGGGGCTCAAATTCAGACACCGGTGGCAGATAGGAACACTGAAAACTGTGGCACCCCAAGGTTGGTTTAGAGGACTTTAGCGCCGCCACTGCGTAATCTCTATCAGGATCCCCAAGTGACGCAAATGAGCATCTGATCTAAGTTAAGGCAGTCTGTTTGCTAAGCAACTACAATTTATAAGTACCCCAGTTCCAAGAACTACTTCCAGGAGCTTACCTTCCCAAATGCCCTTCCACCACAGGCTGGCACACGCAACAACACATTTACACTAGGGAAAGGAGTCTGAGGAGGCATCTCGGTGGAAATTACCTCTAAACATGTTTTTTTTAATAAGGATTTATTTATGTATTTATTTATTTATTTTTAGAGAGAGGGGGAAGGAGGGAGAAAGAGAGGAAGAGAAACGTCAATGTGTGGCTGTCTCTCACACACCCCCTACTGGGGACCTGGCCCACAACCCAGGCATCTGTCCTGCCTGGGAATCGAACCGGTGACTTGTGTGAAGCCTTGGTTTGGTTCACATATCAGCACTCAATCCACTGAGACACACCAGCCAGGGCTGCACTTGGTTTTGAAGGACTAAGAAGGAAATAATGTAACAAGTAGGAAAACCACCTGTGCTTTTAGCATAAAACAGGGATCGGAAGAGGATTTCCAGGGCTTGGGGGACCAGCGAGGCTGGGACAGGGTCATCATATGGAAAGACAGAGGGAAATCAGAATATAGGTCACTGCATACTATGCCAAAAAGCTTTGGACCTCATATGTAAAATGGAAGGAAACGCTTCAGGGCTTTAATTAACTAAAATCTGACAAAGAAACTCTCAGTCCCCCTGTGGAGATTGTGCTGGAAGGGGGACATTAAAGGGTGATGGACCAAGACAAGTGCGTAGGAGACACACTCAATTTATTTATATCATATTTCTGAGTTCTTTAATTCACACTCACTTTAAATGTTTCACAGCAGTTTTAACATATGATACAGACCCCTCTGTCTTGCCAGACCCTTTTCATCATACTGGTTATTTTAGTGCTATTTGTACCTTGCAACAATAGTTATTGGTGTGGCTTCATCTTAAAGCTATTTTGCAGACATCTTAAAATTTTAACAGTTATTGCCAAATTGGCAAAAGCAAATTTTGAGGCCATGTTGCTGGAATGGTTTTTTAAGTCAGTGTGATTATTTCATGACGGGAAGTAGATTTTGTGGATTTTTATAATGCATCATAAAAACAACCACTCACTTAATAAGATAATGCACCAAGAGCGGTGGATGCTTCAGTGCCTAATGAATGTAGCAGGTTTCTTTCCAAATCAGCAACTCTGAGCAGGAGACAAACACTGATGTTTAAACAATGAAGAACGTTGAATAAGGAATTAATGGGGTGGAGAATTGCTGCTTTTAAGATGAAAGGATCTTATAACTACCCCAGCAAACAATTTCTATTCAAAATGATTTTTCTGATTGAAAAAAGTGAAACATTCTTGCATATAACTATTCTCTCTCCCCCCCACACCCTTCTCTGTCTCACACACACTCCCCATACAAATGGAACCTCACAGAAGTCAATTTCCAAAGAATAAAGATAGAGTGTGCTTTCTAGAATTACCAACCACAGGGAAACCTACCCAAGCACTGCCTCGTATATAACATTCATCTCTCAAGCCTTGGCTGCAGACACAAAGCAGTACCTCCTCCCCCTTATGCAGTTTACTTCTTTCAGAGTCTTGAAGAATGATAGAAACAACTCCTGGCAGTGTGGTTTTTACTGGTCGAACCTTAAACACTTCATCACTGATTGCTTTTAGTAAATGTGTGTACGTTCAGGTCTTTTGTTCCCTAAATATCAGTAATTACAGTTCTTTCACAATACGAATTTAAAAGACAAAGTGAAGAAACAGCAGTAGTCTAAACCTCTAATGTACGCAAACCAAATATAAGGAAAACGAATCACAAAGCTTCTTATACACAGGTGTATGGAAGCTTTGGGTTCCTTACAACACCTTCGAACGGTTAGTCGGGGAAGAAAATAGGAAATAAAAAGCTTGGTCAGTACTTTATAAACTGTTTAAGTCCTAAAATATGCAATTTCACTTGTCTGAATTCATCAATATCACCCATTCTTTCCCATTGAAAGCAAAAATATATGCACAATTATTGGAGAAATCTATACATCATCACGTTCCAGACTGCCCCCTCGGAATTCATCTAAACGACTTAATGGCAGGGTTTCCAAAGCACAAAATTCCCTGTCATCTGACTCAGTACTCAATTTCTTCTATTCAGTAAAGCTTATGGTTACCAGACATGAAAGAGTTCTTCCCCAACACTGAAACAGGACTTTAAAATAAGTATTAAATTATCTTAATAATTTCATTACCAGCTGTCTGATAACGGTCATATTTCAGAAGAGTATGTTCACATATCAACAGTAGCTATTGCTTTTCAAGTTATCTCCATCATTCGTCACCCACTGTGACAAGTTTCTATGTTTAAGTTATTGTTCTCACGTACGAGTGTGGCACCAAAGCATGCAGCCACGAGGGCTGCACCATATGCAACACTGGGGGGCATTCACTTAGACTGCAGTGGGACCAGTGACCCTCAAGTTCTCAATCAGATGAAACGGTGGAAGAATGATCTTCAGTCCTGCACTTGCCACCCTGGTGGAACTCGGAACTCGGCCCGTGTGTGGCAGCTGGCAGCACGGAAGTGTGCCGCACTGGCGAACAAGAGGGAGCAGAGACAAAGGGTGAGAACCCACGGTGCTGAGTGCCCAGAGTTAGCCTTCAGTCCGCAGACGGTAGTGTGTTTATCTCAGCATTGGATTGTTCTTAGGAATCTCTTTGAAACGTTTCTTTTCTTTCTTTTAACTGTATTCCATGGCTAAGTTTGCTAAACTTTATTTTCTGAACCCGGCATGCAATGTAATGGCCAGCAGCCCAGCTCAACGGAAAGGATGCCAATTAATCACTGCATGAATACTAATGGGATTCCCTTGACCATGAAGTACTTTTCAAATAGAAGCTTTCATATTCATGGGAGTTCAGACGCATAGAATATAGGGAAGGTTTGTGGAATCTGAGCTAGAGCCTCACAAGATGGGATTTACCTCGAAGGCGTTTATCATATTTCAGGGGCAGATTTGCAAACCTTACAAGCCGAGGATCTTCATATTTGTGAGTTCTTCTATCTCTCAGGAATAGATTCACATTAACAAATACCATAGGAATATAGGTTGTCTGTGGAGTGGTGTTATTTGGAATTTCATTTTTCACCTTCTAGAAATACCTCTATTCACACAGCCCAATGCCATTGACTAGTCTTCCATTTCTTAACTTACAGTCCTGTCCTGGTTTTCCAATGCACTGGGTCATCCAAGAAAGGAGGCCCCCTGGTTCCCCACAGAGAGCCTGCTGTCGCCTCCTGGGACATTCCTTACATACAGCAGGTCGTGTGTGCACCGTGTATTCCTGCTCTGGTGGCTGCAGCTGACTAGGACAGGGCCAAATGGTAAAGAGAAAGATAAACAGTCGTAGTGGCAGGAACAGAACAAGCAGAAATGTGGCCTCGCGGATTCATTGCAATGGCAGTATTCGGAAGTAAAACAAGGGATGCCCCATTCTGATGAGAGGATCCTGTTGGTTCCTGTTGACTCCTGAGTAAAAATCTCAGGGTCTACAGTCCCCGGTCATGAGGCTCCTGAGAGGGTTTTCTGTCTACTTTCCTTTCCTGTGATTCTTTCCAATATTTGCACATTATTTGAGGTAACTTGAGTGAGTCTTTTCTACTCGCCATCTTGAAAGAGTCTGATCAATAATTCTGAAACTTCTATCCAATCACATTTGTTGAAATTTTGCAGTCACTTACTGATAATCTCAGAATTTATTCCCACATCTAATTAATAGCATAAGGATTTTACTTGCCACTCTACCAGAGGCGAATGCATTTCCAGATTCTCACATAGCACTTAAATGCTGCCCTCATGTAGTGACTACTTGGGAGGCAGACCTGCTTACAATGCTGTGTGGATTCCCTGACAGCTCCTCGTCTTGCTTACGAGCTGAATTGCCAAATCACAGAGCATTTGTACCATCGCCTTAATTAGCAGAACTGCAATCTTGTTCTTTAAAGTACAGTGGCAAGGCAGTTTCCTATTACTCGAGGCCATAACTCTAAGTGACCTGCACTTGGAGTAATATAACCTTGCTGTAATCATTAGTCATTGCAGCCAAATTAAGCAGAGACTAATTATGGCTACAGTCTTCTAACCATGGTGTAGCAATCTAGCAGGTTGTTTAACCTTTAAGTTGAGGGCATCATTGCCCAATTATTCATGCATGCAATTTTACAGCAACAAAACGGCACTTAAGCATCATCAGACTCTTAACCATGTGAGTGGCATGATGCCTGTGGCCCGACCTTTCCACTTAATGCAATGCCCAGTTCCCAAAGAGGAAAACAAAACCCGTAACAATGGGGAATGCAAGAGAGCCGTCCGCTATTCTATAATCAGACGGATAAATGAGATGAGTTGGGATTTTAGTTGGTCTAATTTTTCATCCTAGTACAAAGCAGAACAAAGCGAGACCGTGACTGTCATCTCCCGTGAACACACACCCCCTCCCTCTGACTGCGTCATACTTGCAATCAAACCACAGGGCGCCTCCTCCTGTGAGTGTTGGGCTCAGCGGGGTTTCAAGCTGAAGTCTGAAATTCGAGGGCTGCCATGATACTGCTCAATCAAAATGCTTTAAAAGCTCAGTGGAGAAACAAGAATCGTCCCCAGGGAGAAGGACAAAGAGACAGTAGAGGCTGTAGATGGAATTTGGGCAAAACACCTGGCAGCAATAGCTCTGAGCTACAGAATTCTTTGCCCAAAGTGGCGTGTTTGGCCAGGAGCCTGGAATGTTGTTTGTGCGCTTCCTCCACTGGCAGTGACTCCCAGCTTTCCCGAGGCGCAGGCTTTCTCCCTCCCGACAGGAGCTCCCTGCTCTCCCCATGTCAGAGGAGGTGCCACTGATGGGCACCGCCTGGTGTATGGGCCGGTGTTGGGACCTGCCTTAAGAAAAGGGAAAAGCTGTTTATTTGCCCAGTCATTCATCCTAATTATCCAAAATTTAAGGAAAACTTGGCATATTTCACTTTTTTAATTAAATGAAACACAGTTCTGTGTAAGTAGATGAATAGAGAAACTCATTAGTCCGCAAGTGATTAGATGAATTAAGGATTCCATAAAGCAAGACATATTTGTGGATTTAGAAATACAGGAAAACTGCTGTAACATTTTGAGAGTACATATAAATGTAAATTTGATATTACATTCCTATTGTAAGCAACGTTCCCAAGTAAAAATGGTATCTGGATGGAGTGATTTGACTTCCATGAGTAAGGGGATACAGCTGTAAATAAAATCAGAGCATTGAAAGCCATCTAGAGCATATCATTTTCTAACTGTCTTTGTTCTTTCTGCTCTCGTAGATAATAATAAAAAGTCTCAGAAAGGATTCTTTACTGTTACATATTTCAGAGCAGTTTCTTTTCTGTAGAGATTTCTGCTTCTGCTTAGGCATCTGAGTGACAGTTAAAATTTATTGTGACAATAATTTTTTTTCTTAGAGTTTTAAATCAAATTTTTAAGCTGCTTTCTCCCCAGATCCTAAGCCCTCTCCAACTAGGGGATAAGAGTCCTTTCTAGTGATAATTTCCCATCACCACCATTGTCATGGAAACAAATAATAATGCCAGAATCACAAGGGCTGTAACAAACTCCCCAACAGATCTCTGTGGAGAAGGGCAATATCACTAAATCTCGCTTAAGCTGAAGTTTCCCTGTGTGTGCGTACTTCTTCTAAGTTAAGAGTTCTATGAGGAACAAATTGTGGGAACTGGAGATACGTGAACAAGATTTCATGCCGGGATGAAAGAAAATTTGTAACAGAGACAATCCAGTATGTCTTCAATGATCTGCATACAAATTGTATAACGCTATTATGTAATTGTATTTTACATATAAATGGTAAGCCAGTTCTGTCACTAAAATATATCTTATGGGAACAGCCAAACCAAGCAGTTGGTAGATAAATTGGCGGAAAGAAAAGTCACCAGGGGTGGGAGAGATGTGGATGAAGAGCAGGGTCAGCAGATTTGGGGAAAGGGTCTGGCAGGGAGCTCTCCTCACTGCCAAAGGGAACCTGCCTTTGCCTCGCGTCCCCGCCAGCAGGGCCTTCCGGAATGGAGGTGTGGTTTGGTTAAACTGGCTTGTTGTCCAGAGTGACTGCCCGTTGCGTACGTCTGACTATGAACAAGACTGGCCATCCCCGGGACCCTCAGGCTATCACCACTCCTGTTCGTTCTTTAGGGACAAAAGAAAGCAGAGACAGATAGCCAGTTTGATGACTCAGTGGCTTAGACAATAGGCTCTGCCTTTCTAGAATAAAGGAATCAGTAGAAGTCTATCTGTGGAGGGTTTCAATCCTGGTAAGTTGTTTACGTGTCTGTGGAATGGCGATCATTTCGGGGGTCATCCGAAACAACAAGGCACATTATGACAGTTTTCAGATCTAAGTTGTTATATGTGCTAGTATGTTGAGAGCCAAGCAGTCCTATCTCAGAGCCCAGAAACCATGAAATGTATACTTATGGCATACATGCCAGTTAATCCTGCAGCAATCCCTTCAGACAATGGGAACTCTGCCTCCAGCCTCCCTCGGTCCAACTTGTTACCGCCCCTCCCCGTCTCCTGATTTTACATCATCAAAGCCCCAGTCACTGCGTGAAAAGACTCTTTCTTGGAGAAAGAGGGCCATGGAGGGCTTGAGCAGAGAGAGGCCATCTCATTTGTCAGAGGAGGAGAAAATCCAAGGGTGGTCGGATGTTAACTCTTGTCCCCTCTCATGTTTTGCTACTATACTGGTTTTTTTAAAACATTAAGCACTAATGGAAAAGAATTTAGGGGTAAGGGAGCAAGAAAGAGATGGAAGAGGAAGAGATCATTTTACCAACACCTATAGCAGAAAAAGTGAACTCATGACCATATATCCTCCTATAGGTAAAATTCAAAAAGTTTAAAAATGAATACTGTGGAAAATCTCTACTCTCTTGTCCCCAGATGCACACTTGCCCTTTGTGGAAGCAACCAATGTTACCAGTGTCTAGTGTATCCTTGTGGAGGTATGTTATGCAGTTACAAACGAACATATGTTCTCCTCCCCACCTCTATTTACCCAAACAGTAGCATTCTGCACAGGCTGTTCTGCACCTCGCTCTTTTCTTCTATCGATTTTACTTGGAGATGATCTCCCATTTATATGCACCAGGAAAGATTTCTCATTTTTGTGAGTAGATGGGATCCGAATGTGTGTTGTAAAAGAGAGACAGAGTAACTGACATCTGAGTTCTGAATTGCGAGAGGATGCCAAGTGCAAAGCAGATAAAGATCAAAACATATGTGTTACTAGCAGAGCTGACACGGGAGAATGCAGCTCAGATGCACAACAGTGAGTTCCTCGTACAGAACCCCCGGATTAGACAGATTAACCAGTTTAGTCGTCGGCAGCTCAGACAATCGCAGCCCTCCCTCCAGGGACACCTGCCCTGGAAGTCTCAGGACCTGAAGGTTGAACAGGTGTGAACGTGGGGTGGGCAGATCCCAAAAGAAAAGATGGACAAGGAGCTCAGCTATACCAGCCCAGCTTCTCACTCAAGCTCACTAACTAGGCAACTCACTTTGGTAAATGGTGGGGCAAAAAATTAAGGTTTAGCAAAAACTCTTTCTGTGGAAAATCAAGACAGTGGCATTCACATCCCCCACAAGCCCAACATTACGATTGAACCCTAATTTAGTTAACTAGTCTCTTATTGATCGGCACCAAAGGTGCATCCAATCTTTTGCTGTTATAAATTTTGCATATGAATTTTCAATCCTTTTTAGCAATAAAGTAATAAATATGAAAATTTGGAAATGAGTAGTATTGTACATATAAAATTTCACACATATGGGACTATATCAGAATGATGCATTCCTGGAGGTGAAATTACTGGGTGAAAAGAGTATGTGCATTTAAAATTTTCCAAGATATTGTCAAGTTGCCCTACACAGAGATTATGACAACTCACTGAGAAATGTGTAAAAGGGCTTATCTCCACATCTTTTCAACATGGTACATTAAAATAAGGCTTTAATTTTTGCCAATTTAAAGCACACAATGTGGTACATTTTTGAAGTTATCATTTCTCTGTTATCATGAGTAAGATTAAATATCTTTTCCTATGTTTCAGAGCTGTTTTAATTTTTTTACGTGAACTCTCTTTTTATATCCTGTGTCCATTTTTCTGTTGAATGATCATGGATTATTTTCAATAGACTATGATTTAGATCAGTTTTAGGTTCCCAGCAAAAGTGACAGAAGGTACAGAGATTTCTATTTATACTCCACTCCCACGCACACAGAGTCGCCCCAATGATCTCCATCCTGTCCTGGGTGTTTTTATATTGATCTGCAGATCTTTTTATATTTTAGAAAAATTCCACTTATGATAAGATGACAAATCTTCTTCCAGGTGGTAGTATTCTTTGAAATTGCTTTTGGTGGTTTTGCCAATTATTTTAGCATAACTTAATTTCCATACTTTTCCTATTAGATATTTTTGGAGTTTTCTGTTATTCTTAGAAAGGCCTTTCCTACTCTGAGATTATTAAATTTTCCCCTACATTTATTCAAGTATTTTTATGTTTTTTTTAGTTTATATTAAAATCTTTGAAAAATTTGAATCCAACAAATAAGGATCCACCTTACCTCAATGGCTACCCAACCTCATATACTAATGAATCCATTTCTTCACTATTTTGAAATTCTAACAATTAGTGGCCCCAAGTTAAGGGGCGGGTCCCATAAATAAATGGGTTGCTATATACGAATAAAGACAACCACACCAGAAATCATCCATTTAAACATTTTCCCCTGTTCGTTCCTCTTCTTAACACATTTAAAAATAAAGAAACTTGTCTAGATTCAAACTCTCACTCACCCACATACTAGTTGCACAGCCCCAGGCAAGTGAACATTTCTGCGACTATGGCTTTGGGGTTTTGTGAGGGTTATATGAGACAATATGTAATGTTTGGTGAAATATGGCAGCCAATATTAACTTATTGTTTAATTCTTTTAAAAATTTCTATTATATTTTTTCATTACCCTTTATCCCCTTAAGCCCCCTTCTCCCCAGCAATCACCACACTGTTGTCCATGTTCCTGAGTCCTTTTTCCTTTTTGCTCAATCCTCCACTCCCTAACCTACCTACCTCACCTCCCTGCTGTCATCCTGCTCTCCATCTATGAATCTGTCTGCATTTTACTTGTTAGTTCAGTTTGTTCATTAGATTCCACATATGAGTGAAATTGTATGGTATTTGTCTCTCTCTGACTGGCTTATTTCACTTAGCAAAACATTATCCAAGTTCATATTGTCCATCCATATTGTCACGAAGGGTAAAACTTTTTTCTTTTTTATGTCCAAGTAGTATACCATTGTATAAATGTCCCATAGTTGTTTTATCCACTCATATTATGATGGGCACTTGGGCTGCTTCTATATCTTGGTGATTGTAAATAATGCTGCAATGAACATAGGGGTGCTTATGTTCTTTTGAATTAGTGTTTTGGGTTCCTTCAGATATATTCCCAGAAGTGGGATTGCTGAGTCAAAAGGCAGATCCACTTTTAATTTTTTGAGCTATCTCCACACTGCTTTCCATAGTGTCTACATCAATGTGCATTCCCACCAATGGTGCAAAAGTTTTCCTCTTTCTCCACATCCTCTCCAGTACTTGTTGTTTGTTGATTTATTGATGATAGCCATTCTGACAGGTATAAAAAGATATCTCATTCTGGTTTTAATTTGCATTTCACTGTTGATTAGTGACATGGAGCATCTTTTCATATGTCTATTGGCCATCTGAATGTCCTCTTTGGAGAAGTATCTATTCAGGTCCTTTGCTCAATTTTTATTGGATTTGTTTTTAGTGTTTGGTTTTTTAAGTTCTTTATAAATTTTAGATATTAGCTCCTTATCAGACATATCAATGAATATGTTCTCCCATTCTGTGGGTTGTGTTTTTATTTTGCTGATGTTTTTCTTCACTGGGCAAAATCTTTGTAGTCTGATGTAGTCCCATTTCTTTATTTTTTTTTCATTTCCCAAAAATTCCACCAAAGAACTACTAGAACTAATAAATGAGTTCAGCAAAGTAGCGGGGTATAAAATTAATTAGTTGCATTTTTATATGCCACAGCAAACTAACAGAAAAAGAAATGAAAACAGTCCCATTTACAATTGCTTCAAAAAGAGTAAAATACTTAATGAATAAACCTAACCAAGGATGTAAAAGATCTGTGCTAAGAAAATTGTAGAACACTGAAGAAAGAAATTAAAAAGATACAAATAAGAGGAAGCACATACCTTGGTCATGGATAGGAAGGATTAACATCATTAAAATGTCCATACTACCTAAAGCAATCTGTAGATTCAACACAATACCTATCAAGATTCCAGTAACATATTTCACAGGACTAGGACAACTATTTCAAAAGTTATATGGAACCCAAAATGCCCTGCATAACAACAACAATCCTGAGAAAGAAAACAAAGTTGGAGGAATCATACTACCTAATATGAAAGTATATTATAAAACCATAGTAAGTAAAACAGCATGGTCCTGGCATAAAAACAGACACATAAATCAATGGACCAGAATAGAGAGCCCAGAAACAATTCTTATTAAGTATTCTATCCCATTCTTCCCCTCTCCCCTCAGCAAATGACTTCTGATCATGGATAACAATACCACTGCTCCTTTTGTGCTTATGAAACCCCAAAGAGTTGTCCAAAATCCTTCAGAAAGCTTTTCTGTGGAATACTGAAGCAGAGGTAGGACTGATTCTTCCATGTTTTCTTGAGTCATATTTACATGTTTCTCATGGCTGAGCTTAGATATTGCTTAGTAGAAACTATGTTAATGCTTTAAGGCCCAAACTCAGGCATAGAATCCCAACCTTTGTAGAAGTATTATAAATAGAAAGATGTTCTTGGATGCTCACTACATATGCCAAGAGCTTTTGGAAGAAGGGCCTAATGATACTGGAAGACTTAGAACAGAACAGATGAGGTATTGGTATTTTCACTAACATTTCTCAGAAAGGCCTAGAAGGCAAGTTATTTCTCTATCTCATTCTCAAGAAGCCCTTCAACTCAACCACCCGAAATATGAGTCTTATTATCAAATATATTCAGAACAATAGGTTTTCCAATTTTTCTTGCTATCAAATTCTGGAAAATAACAATCAGAACTTCTTTTAATAATCACAATCTTCCTTGTTCCTGCTTTAGTCCTTCTTTGTCCTTTGTGGAATGAAAAATAGCTGATCACCATCTGTTGCTTCTTATTCCAGAAAGTAATTATTAACTGTGCCTCAGCCTTTTCTTATATCATAAAAATACCAGTTCTTTAATGTTTTTCCAATGTCCATTGAAAATTATTTAGCCAGGGGAGAATGAGGAAATTAAAACCAATTATGATAATGAGACAAAAGATACATTAATTGCAGCAAAAAAATGAACAACTATTAGTGATTGATGAGTACACCTTGTGAAGAATTCAATAGTGAGAGAATGTAATTACTCTTAGACATTGGCTCCTGACAAAATATAGCATTTGTTGGTAATACCAGCAGATGTGGCATGGTAATTATGTAATATAATTTGAGAGTTTGGAGATGTATGTTCATGATAAAGGCAAAAATGTGTGTTTTTCTATTTTGCTGCATATATCTCTTTAAAGAAATTTGGCGCTAATAGAAGAGTGACTCAGGTAGAACCACAAAATCATAAAATTTCCATACTGGAAGAGACATACAGATCATCCTATTCCAGCTACTGGCTTTACAAATGAGGAAACTGAAAGGTGTGGATGAACCTGCCCCGGTCATCTAGCATGTTGATGGCCACGTGGCCCAAGCACCCAGCACTGTTAGTCTAGCACTTATTTTGTATCACTTACTTTTTAATGCAAGCACTTATTTGAACAACAGTGGTATTGCATACATTTGCACTAAATTTTTTCTTCACTCTTTACTTATGACAACAGATTTTAATAGCATTTTCTAGCCTACAGTGTGGATATGCAAGGATTATATCTCTCCATGTTTTTCCATACAGTTCCATTTTTAGATCCTCTGTTTTACTCAGCTTCCAAGTGAAGCTTAGATACAAATTCAGCCCCTTCACTACCTTACATATAGTAGATAATCAGTGCATGTCTCTTGACTGATATCAGAGCATTGCTAATTGGGTCAAGCAACCAACTTCCCTGTAATAAACCAGACACAGAGTGACCCAAGCATGTGTTCCGTTTGGCATTCCTATTAAACAAAAGACAGAAGCCCTATTTGAAAAATGTGCTCTGTAAATAACAAACCTCATTCTTAACGTGTACTTGGGATCTTGGTTCCCAAAACAAATCTTTAAACTACATCCTTCACGTCAAGCGGGGATTGACTTTTGACAATGATTCCAGGCTACGGCTGCAGAAAGGAGCAGTGGAAATTGATTGGTGGGAGGCAAGTTCGCACGCTGAAGTAATCGAGACAAACGGGTACTGCTTTTCCCAGCGTTTCAGCAACACTTCATTTTTCTGTGTCTGATAACTTTAGTGTTTTCAGGCCTGATACATGAGTTGAAGATGTCAGAGAAGATAATATATATGTATATATATTTTGGGCAAATTGGGTAGGAATTACCACCTGGATTTGTGTGGCAGATATTGATATTGATTCATGAGCTGTTCACAATAGTCCCCTTGGGTTATGGACTCCTGTCCTTCCCAACAGGTACCAGGACTTTCTCTACGGCAATCACAGAGGTCTCACTGGAAGGAATGAGCACAGGACGGGTTGTTACACTGTCTTGCCATTACCGTCCAGCCAGTCTGCAAGAGACGGCACCTGATCCCCAGTGACTGCAGTAATTCTGTTATAAACGGGTCTGCTCTCTGTGGCGCTGCTTGCTGAGAATGACTCCTTGGGGACATGTCTTTCTCCATCACCTACTTCAGACGGAGGCTTGTGAAGGAGAGTCGCTGGGGGCATGGCTTCCTCACCCCTACCCTCATTCAAATTGTGTTTTGTTTCAGAAATATGCTTCCTGTTGAGTTGCTAGAAACTAAAAGTATCCTGTAATACAAAACCTCTGTAATGTTTCAGCATGCAATTAACAAAGGTATCATTTATATTTCATTATCAGGGCTTTAATTTGAATTAGTGATGATGAGGAATCTGATCTAGGACCCGCCTGCCTTTCCCCTGTGTCCCTACTACTGCAATGGGGACTCTGGGCGTCACGGTCCTGCATTCCAGGGTCAGACTGAACGACACAGGCATACTTCTGTGTCCAGAATGCAAACAGGAAATGTAGCCTTTCACCTTTATTCTTATTTCCCTTGTACTTTCTTCACACACACACACACACACACGAGGAAGGCAGTGTGAAATTTTACTTTACAGACATAACACATAAGACAACAGATATAAGCTTTCTTATTTTAAATATAATTAATTTATATAATATTTTGTACCTATAAATTCAAATTACATTTTACAAATATTGCACATACATCTTTCCTAGAAAATTAAGTCATATGAAATACAATAAGGGTTGATGAAGATGCATAGTCTGGTATTTTTGAGAATCAAGGCAGGCTTTTGATGTCTAAGAAGTAATTTCATTGACTTTTATGTCCTTCCCTTCACCCACCTTAATGGGGAAGAACTCAAGGTGTTCAGGTGAGTAATTTTTGTGGTTGAATCATAAAAATGGTGTGTAATGTGTAGAAAAAGCATCCTCACTTTTCTTCTCCTCACTGGGGGACTTGCTTTCAGAGTGGTCTATTTATAAATTCAAGGAAAGGGAGAAAATAAAAGAGTATTTTCTTTTGACAAGAGAAAATGGACTCAAACTTCGGCTCTGAGAATTAATGTTGTATCAGAGAAATATTGTTGTTTGGAAAGGTTAACATACAGTCCACTGTGGGCACAGTGTCTAGAGGAAAATTCCATTTACTGAGTAGCAGGAAGATCCATCTTCCTCCCACCTGTCTGGGTGGCTTGGGTGGCTGATTAAAAGCCAGGGGCAAATATTGACCTCAAATGATTTTTCCAAGAAATGGGTAAGAAGTATTCTTATGACAGAATACCTCTGAATGGCCAGAAATACGTATATACTTTTCAGGAAAGAAGTTGCTGTGTGATACATGGAAAGGAGGCACCAGAGGTTCAGCAGAGAAAAGAGGGCTGGAAAGTCCAGCTCTGGATTGTCTGCCCGACTATGGGATGGACTTACGGACAGTCAAGTGGGCAGGGGGACATTTCTCTTTGTCATATTGCACAACAACAGTGTTTAACACCCAACAAACCTTTGCAAGCATACAGTGTGAAAGGTGCTGTTGGTAAATCTTTTTGGCCAATGTGCATCCTTCTTCAAATGCTACACAATCTTGTACAAACATACACACCCCATGTACCATCTGTAGCATAAATGTATTGAGATGCATCACCCAAAGACTGTGGGTTTTTAGAAACTAAATGATCATGCCTCTTCCCTTGTCTTTTTTTTCAATTGAGATGATGAAGCAGAAATGGAAGAGGTCTCCCACCAAGGTGACTTTCCATGCAAGAGGGCTCGACCTGGGGAGAGAAGCTGGAGGTGCCAGTCCCCCACCTACCGAAGGCCCGCTCTCTTCCGTCTGCCCTACTGACTCCCGGGAGGCTGACAGATGCAGTTCACATACAGTTTTCAATTTCCACTTTCAATTTCGGTGTTTTTATTGGCATGACGGGGTGACAAGTGTTGCCAAAATCAATACATAAGCCATCATGTGTCTTAGAACAAAGAGTGTTGAGTATCTGTTTCCTGTAACTTCCTATTTCAGGAACAATGCAGACTGCTTATAAGTCTGTTTTGCCTCTTCATTCTTTTGGCCAAGAATTATGCAGGTCTATACTTCTCACTTGTTAAACAAGGTCAATTTACTACCTTTTAAAGTTGGGGGGAAGTGTAATTTTTTACTCTTCTGGGGGCAGGACAGGTGAGGAGCTCCGATTCCAGGGTCCAACAGTGTCGTGGTCAAGTAGGCTCCATGGCCAGCGTGTGTTCAAATCCAGGTCTGCCACTTACTAGGAGACAAATTGCTTAACATCTCCAAGTTCGTGTTTTCTGTGTGTGTAACTTTTGTGCTTTTTGAATTGTGTTACAAGAGTGTAGTTTACTTATTCAGAAGGAAATAAAAATATTTTCAAAAATAATTAAACTCAGCCAGTGTGTGATATGCAGGATACATGAGAAGGGGGAAACCTGAAAGAATTGTATGGGAAATAGCATAGTCATCAGGGCTGAGATAAACAGATCTCACACTTGGAGGTGAGGACAGAGAGGATGGATCAGGAAACACCTCCCAGGATGTGCGGACTGAAAGGCGGAGGGAACAAGCGTGGGCCACGCTGTGGCGACTGGTGGACAACTGTTTCAGGGGGCAGGTCCCTGACCCTCCTTCTCTCACTATCCCTCCTCCATTCTTCCACCGCCTCCTTCTCCCTTCTTTCTTCCTTTCCACTCACGCTTGTGGCTTCTTTGATGAATTCCAAATCAGAACTCATCTCTACTCTTCCTGATCTTTACCTTCTCCATCTCGCCAGAGAATTCTGAATGTATGTGATTCTCAACACATTTTATAGGTTTTTCAGTCATGGTTCCTCTCTCCTGCCATAGTGGAGCCCAACCCTCTGTCTGTTCTGGCTTCAGGAATGCAGTTAAATGGTTTGCACAGATGGGTGGTGGTGATCACTCCTCTCCTCTCATTCACAGGGCTGTGGCATGCACACCTCTGTGATTCTACAGCTCCTGTCCTTAAGAGTTGGAATCTGTTTTCTCAGCTTTTGATTCTGGGCTGAACTTGGGATTTGCTTTGGCCTGTAGGATGTGTTAGAAGGGATACTGTGAGAGTTCTCATTGGCTTGGGGTGCTGCTCTGAGTTCACTGTGTCAAGAAGCCTGGCCCAGACACATGGAAGAGAACGCAGCTGCCCCTCCTGTATCCCATACAAACAGCAGAAATGTGTGAGGAGCCATCTGGGACCATAGTTGAGCTGCTAGATTACTGGAATGTCATGATAACCCTGGCCAGACCAGCCCAAGCTGCTGAACCACAGAGCCATGAACAAATCAACAGTGCTTCTTGTAAACAACTAAGTTTTGGGCAGCATATCACACAGCCACTGATAACTGTGGCAAGGATTCTGATTAAATGTGGTGTGAGGACATTCCCTCTTGTTTATCATTAGGTGTAACTGTGAATTCACCGAGTGGCAGCTGGCAGTCACAGTTAAGGAAGGAAACAGCAGGTGAGCTGGTAGAAACCCTGGGCCTGTCCTAGCTGGAGCATGTCCTTCCCAGAAATGGCAGCATAACTATAAGCAGCAGTTTTCCTATAGAAGATTTAATTTTTCAAATACTGGACAAATCTATACAGCAGAGGTCACAATATTTTATTCCTATCTTTAATTGGTGGTAGATACCAAGACTGATGTGCCTGGTTCTCCCCTATTCTACGTCCTTTTCCGTGAATGTTCAGGAATAAAGGCACAGACAGACAATGTTTTCTCATCTGCGGTCTGGACATTCCACCTTGAATTAGAAGTGAAGGAAGGTGAGCTGCTGATATCACTGGTAGAAGCAAAAGGCCCCTGGAAGAGGAAGGAGAGACACAGGAGGGGGCATATGCTGAGCTGATGTTGCACTGAATGATCCCCAAAGTCTAGAATGGAGCACAGCTCCTAGGAATCCGACTTGGGGTCACTGCAGCATGGGGCCCAGAAACGTAAACATCCACAGTGGTGGGAACAGAAACATAACAGCAGTGCCGCCCAGGGGGTGAACAATGAGGAGTGGGGACAGAGGTGATCAGAGAGCATGCGCAGTGTTTGAAGGGGACAGTCACTCCTCTGCCTTGATAATTTTTTTGGAATGAAAACCTAACAATACTAGGATCTCCAATTTTTTAGGAGGAGCTGAAAATGTGCATTATTACATGAAGTTATTAGAGTTTTAAATGCTACTCGACTTACTTTAGAAGAATATAAAACTCTGGGAGGGCCACACGCACCATGCCTGTGGGGCACTGGTTCGTAACTTCTTTTACACGTAGTTAGAAATGATATTCACTGTACTTAACAGCTGGTAGACTTGCCATGTTTCACAGCTGGGGTGTCAACTACAGCCCTAGTGCTGAGCCCTGTGCAGCTGTGTGTTAACCTTTGGCTGCCGAATTACCAGGAATTGTGGAAGCTTTGGGGATGGGGATGGGGTAGCTGGGGCCACGGGCAGGGGCGTATCCAAGGGGCAATGACTGTTTTGCAATCAGTATGGAATTATTTCAATAAATCAACAAACTGCAGCATCTACTGATTTGTACCGGATGGTTACCAGCTCTGTAACAAAAATAGTGAGTTCATAGCATCTAATTTATTGGTGTTATTTTCAGTTTTATTATTGAAAGCAAAAATATTACTGTAAAGTCTTGCTGCTGAATAGCATAGCAGTTCTTGCTTTGACTTCCAGTGGCTCCTCTAGTGCCAGCAATGGTTTCCATGGCAACTCCTTGTGTTTTTACAAAGCTTATATTGCGATGAGGTGGGGAGAAAGTGAGATCTTCACAAACCAAGATTTTCTTTTAAACATGAAGAAGTTTCTAATAAAATCTTAGATCATTTGCTTTTCAATTCATAGTGGTATCAAGTGTCTGAGCACTGGTTATAACCTAGACAGAATTTATAGCTTAATCAATCAAATATTTACTGAGTATCCAATCTGCACCCAGCACTTTGCTAGGATATTATCAAGGCTCCAAAAGAAAAATCAGCCTGGAAAAGACCATCACAGTTCCTTGAGAAAACAGAGATACCACAGCAATAGTTGAATCAGAGTGCACAGTGGGGAGTGGACGAACTGAATGGAGGTGTGTGTTGTGGAATGATGGCAGGAGACTGAGGAAGGTAAAGAAATGTGAATTCTGAGCTGACACAGTTTATCTTTGAAATACATTGACGTTCAACGTAAAACAAATGCCTCCTTTACTATAAACAGGGCTATTCCCGTCATGCCTCACAGTGCTTGTTAGAAGCCCAGGTTTTCCAGATCATTCTCCATTGCTCCAGTATATACACTGTTGAGGATAGTACCTGGCTTGTCTGGGCTTCTTCCTCACCCTACCTTTCCACTCTTGAAGTGTGCCCTCCCAGGAACATAGTAGATCAACAGCAGCTGCCTCTAACAAGCCTGTCTCTTTCCTGGATGTTGCCTTCCGCATCTAGAGATAACTGAATTCAGTTGCCCCTGGGCACGTTGCTTCCCCTGGAGAAGCAGCAGGTAAACCCCATCACCACTCCAGCCCCGAGATGCGCCAGGACCAGCGGGGTTTTATGTCGGCTTTTCTTTTCATGTACTTTTAAAAATCTTGTCTCTTCCTTGTTTATCAGGAACAATTTAATAAAAACAGTTAAGCCAAAACCAGACTATTATTTTGCCCCTCCTTGCTGCTGTCAGCAGAAACTTATGGACTATACCCATGAATACCTTAAAACTGGATCACTGTCTTCTCCATCGTTATTTCTGCTATCATTCTGGGCAATTTCGAATTCCAAAGAGAGAATGTAGCTAACAACTGTAGGCATATAATATTCATCCAAATCAAATAGTTGAAAAGCTGGAGAGTTTAACAAAAGACTTTCTTATTTCTAGTGCTATGGAGCTTCAAATCCTATTGTCCTATTAGTGATGGAAGGCTAAAGTGGAGTGGGTGAGCAGCCGGATGAAGAGATACTTAGGGCAACGTTTGTGGCAAGGGGTGCGGAGGTTCTAGACGCTCTCCGTGTACCTCCACTCTCCCATCACCTCCACGTGCCCACCACCAGGACTCTCCCATGCGTTTCTTTGTGAATCATGTCATTCATTATTATGAGTTTCCCTCTCCACTGCTAAGGATAAAGGCCTTTAAAAACAAGCCCATTCAATCCGATATTAATGTTGCTGTGTCATCTTTATTTTTAATCTTACTAGTGGTAATTCCTAAGCTATTCATATTCATATGTAACAAATTCTAAAATATATCAACATCTTTGTTCTCTTTCCAACCAACATAAGAATATCTACATTCTTTAGCCTCCTGTTTCTCAGCTTACTGTTGTAATTCCTAGTATTTTAGATTCACTATTTTCACCCTATGTATCATATAGTATTATCGTTGTTTTATACATAAAATATTGGTTTGGATGCACCTGTGTTTCTCAAATTCTATTTTTGTCATTGATTTGTGCACCTCAGAATTCTCTGTGGAGTCCCTTCCTTTTTCCTGAAAAATATTCTTTAAATTTTCCTTTAGTTACAGTCACTTGCTTGCAAATGCTCTCAGTTTTCAATTTTCCTAAAATGTCTCTATTTTAAATAATAGAGTTTTTATTCTGAGTTTTATTCTGAAAGATGGTTTACTGGGTGAATATAATTCTATGTTGACAGTTATTTTAACTCAGCCTTTGAAAATACTACCATACTCTCTGACACCATCATTAGAGTTCAGCAATTAGCTTAATTGTCATTCCTTTGTGAATAATGTCTTTTTTTTCATCTGGCTGTTTTTAATATATTCACTATGGTTCTCTGATATTTTGTACTCTGGGTTCAAATGGAGCTTACTTTGGATCAGTGGAATGTTCCAAGTCTAGAGACACACACATATGCATATGCACGCATATGTTTGTATGTATATACATTTTGGAAAATACTCAGCCACTGTCTTAGAATATTGTCTCTCTCCGTTTCCCTTAATGGTTAATTCTTTTTCTTTCTGAAGCTCCATTTAGATGTGTGTTAGGCTCTCTCGTTCGTAATAGATGTTACCCTAGTGATTCTTGGTATCCCAGGATCGTTCTCTCCCACATCAGCTCTTGGATGGTCATGTGACTTCCTTTGCCTAATAAGATACTAGCCAAGGTGGCACAAGAAGGCTTGATAACACACTTGCACATTGGAGTTTGCTGTCTCAGAACACTGTGCTAGTCTGTCTCCCCAGACAAGGAGGGGAGACCCAGGAGCTGGTCTCCCCTCCTTGAGGATGCAGATCTCAGGAAGGGAGAGGCCCAGCCAGCCCAGCTGTCCGATGGGACCTGACCAACACGTGACATAATGTAGGTCCTTGAGTCCGAGTCCAGGTGGAAGCAACAGCAGAATTGCTCAGTCAACACAAAAGGAGAAACAAGTCACTGTTGTCATAAGCCACTATGTTTTCAGATGGTTTGTTATGCAGCAACTGATAACAGATGCATCATTCAACCTTCTAGGTCTTCTAAGCTCTTTCATAGTTTCATTCCCATCATCTCTCTATTTCCTGGTGATTTCTTCAGCTCTATTTTCTAATTTACTTTTTTTTTTCCTGCTGGGTTTCACATGCTGCTTCACTCATCCAAAATTACTATCTATTTAATGTCTAAATTTCTATCTGATACTCTGTTCAAATCTGTTTGATACTTCGGGTTAGCATTGGGTTTCTCATGTTTTTGATTCAGCATTTCATTTTTTTAAAGTTTTTAATACTATTTTTAAGTTAAAATATAAAAGAAAATAAATTATGAAATTTATTAAGCTTTTGTTATCTGAAATTCCTAGGAATCCAACTCTCTTCTGTGATTTTTCTTTCTGTAGCTCAGCTGCGGTGGTTTGCTTCCTCTTATGTTTGTACCTAGTATTTTAGGGTCTTGTTTGGTCAGGAATTCTATGCAGTTTGGGTAGAGGGCACGCCAGTGTTGTCCAGATGAGATTTTCTTTGCCCTGTCCCAGCATCCTGGGTTGGTGTGGACCTGGACCGCTTTTATTAATTTTTCAGCTTGGGATTTACTGCACTGGGCAGATAGTATGAACTCAAATCCCAACCTTTGTGAACAGAACTGTGGTTAAAACTATCCAGGAGCTTTTGTTTCTTTTTAAATCCAGATCCCAGGTCCAGTTAGACAAATGTTATTGCCATCTTTCCTTCTAGAAAGCAAATATTTTCATAAATCACCCTCAAGGCAGCTGTAGGTGTCTGTCTCGGCACCAAAGTCTCACAGCCATTAGCAACTCCATCTCAGATGGACAACTCCTTTCCTACCAGAACCTCTGCAGCTGCTTCACCCCGTTTTCAGCTTCTCTGTTGCTTTGGAGCTGAGTTTCCATTGTGTTTTTGTGAGTTCTGCTGTATAGATGGAGGATGTTTGCTATATTTAGTCAAACATGTTAAGTTTTTTAAACTGTGAAGTTTTCAGATTATTGAGAACATCAGACTGCCAGAAATAGAGCTCCCCTTTCCTCCTCACCAACTTTGTGCCAGCCCCTCCCCACACTAAGTCCTCTTCACTAAAAACAATGGTTAACTCTCTGACCCATTTGCGTTTAATGCATTTGGCGGCTTATCCCTTAAAATACTTTCCTCCTTTGGATTCTGAGACACCGCATCTTCCTGTATTTTAAGGAAAACATGTTTTAAGACTATCCACTTTGTGACAATTTTCAGTGTACTGAGTTCATTTATGTTTCCCTAGCTTCATTCAGATGTACTTGGCATTCGCTCTGTGTAAGTTTAAGGGGTGCAGCGTGTTGATGTGGTACCTTCAGACACCGTGGAATGAGCACCACCACCCCGGTGTTAGACGCCTGCCTCACGTCACATAATTACCATTTCTTTTTGTGCCTAAAACATGGAAGCTCTACTCTCTTAGTCATTAATTTTCCTGTGTGCTGTCTATAATTTTTAAAACAATACCTGCTACTTCCCGTATACTTTAAAAAACAACACACATTCTAGAAAATTTTGAACAACATAAGTGTTTTTAAAAAGCCATTATTGCTCCATCGTTTAGAGATAACTGCTATTACCTGTTGGCATACTTCCTTCTAGATCTTTAACTGATATAGTTAAGACCATACTGCTTCTGTGAATGTTTCCAAGGCACAATTTTAAAGGGTAGTCTTCGAATAAAATTGGTGACTTCCTATGTAAGTAATTTAATCTTTATTTTCAAAAGGTTTGGCAAACCCTGGCACACATCACTAGATGCATGGACAGTGACTAGGGTCTCATCGCTACTTTCTCTCCTCTTAGAGATTTCTCATCACTACTTTCTCTCCTCTTAGAACAACAGGCATTAGCGTCTGGCATGCCCAAGGGGTCAAGTGAAAACAGGCCCTTCGGTGTTGCTCTACTTCACTTGATCCTGAAATCACATGACCACCCTCTCGTCTTTGGGATTGTGAGGGAAGCATGTTAAACAAAATGTTGTGTTTTATATTTGGTGGTAATTTTTTTGCAAGAAGAAGCTATTCAGTGAGAAATTATGTCAATTATTATGTTTCCACCAGAGAAAGGGAGGTCTGCTGTTTATTTCAGTGACATCAGAGCTAGTGTTAAAAGTGAAGGCGTGGGACAGGTTCCAGTTCCACCTCTGCTAGTTGCGAGCTGTGTGACCCCAGGCAATTGATTAACCACTTTATGCCTCAAGTTCTTCATCTCTAAAATAGGCATAATTATTAGACTAAATTCCTACGACTTCCGTGAAGATTCAAAGAGGTGAAATATACAGGGTTACTTAGAAGTGGATCTGACCTGCTGTAAATATACTTAGCTATTTATTACTAAAATGAGACCATCATATTTTTGGAGGAAAAGAACAAGTCGATTTTACTTTTGTTTCTGGTATAAGTTGAAATGACGTTACTTTCTGAAGATAAAAATACTCATCTAATCTATGGTCGTGCTGACTCAATATGGTGCATATACTGAACCCATTTTGAAAGGTTTCAAACTCCAGCACTGTGCAATTGGGGAAAGCCTTGGATGTTATTTATACTCGTTTCCTAAGGACTTGAGTTAAATTGGCTCTCTTTTTTTCATCTTTCCAGAATCTTCAGAAAAACATCCCCTTTTATTAAAATAAGCACCACTGTCTCCTTTCTCCCTTATGGCTAATTTTCATTTTAATTGTGTCCTGAAGGACAGAGTCAGAGAGACAGCATGGCCCAGAGCCACATTTCTGTCTTAGTGACAGTGCAGCGCATATGAGCTTGAACCAGCTCCTCCGTCCTTTTGAGCATCAGATTTATCAGCTCTGAAGGGAGTGTACTAATAATTATTCTAACTCACAGAGACAGTGTGGGGATCAAAAGCTATAAAAACAGTATTATACCAATATATATTTATGGCAATATTGCTACCATCCTCTTTATTCTTCCACCCCCATACATTTATAATTGCAGAAGGCCCTTCGGTTTATTGATATAGTGTCATGGGGCTGCAATGACTAGTGGGCAACAGATGGGTTTATTGCCCTTGTTGATCGTGGTGCAGTTGCCCATAATCAACTCTTCCACTCTACATGGCAGCAAGAATGCTACTCCTCAGTGAACGGGAGGAAAACATTTATGGAGATAATGGATGTTTTTCAAGGACTAAGAGGAACAGATCTGGAAAGATAAAAACAAATGTGCCTTTCCCACTTAGCTTACATTGTTATTGTGATAAACTGAAACCAAATTCTCTTAAATGTTTAAATACCTCTTTGGTGAAAGACAATGGTAAAGAGGGTATAGAACAAATTATTTTCCGGAACATTGGTCTCCTCATTGCTACCCCTGTACCTGGGTCCAGACAACAGACTCTGCCAGTGATGCAGTCAGTGACGTTTTAAGATGGTGCAGAATCGCAAACTCTGAAATTTGGTTTCTCTTGCCCAGGATATAATTTCTCCCTGAAAAATGACAGCTTCATGTGAATTTTGAAATCTGTTATTGGAATTTTGGATCTCTCTGAAACACTCAAATATTCTGCCTCCTTTCATTCATTTATTGATGACATAGTACCATGAGCACACTGGGACCCAGGCACTGAGGCAGGTATTCACAATGCGCCATGACCCTGCGGTATGTCAGCGTACATGAGGGAGTACGAATACACTCCCTGCCTTTCCCCCAGTGTACATAATTAAAGGTAAAGTAAAAAAATAATTAAAAATAAAAATGGAAGACAGGGTGTTTAAGAAAAAGCCGTAAGTCGATTTTGCCTGTTCCCTATAATTGCTAATTACTAGTCTTAGGAGATGGATTGGTTTGAACTATGTTAGCTACTAAAAAAAAAAAACCAGGAAATTTACTTATTGTTATATTTAAATATCCGAGTAAACTAATCTCCTTCACCACTGCCATACAAATTTTTCTGGAAGAGCAAGGGTTTCTCTGAAACTCGACTTAAGCCATTGTAATCCTTGTTTTATTAGAGAACTGTTGTTCAAATATGCAAATGTGGTATTGAACTTTTTAAAAGGCAAAGGATATATATGAATCTAACCCATTCAAGGTATTTTTGTTGTTTTTTTGTAGAGGTCTGATGTAATTAAGGCTCAGCTATTACTTCATGGTAAACTAAGAAGAAACACGGGCAAACTAATGGTTGGATGCTGTAATCCTTTGGACAGATGCTCTTAAGAAATGAGATTTAGCACTGGCTGGTGCGGATCAGTGGATTTAGTGCTGGCTTATAAACTAAAGGGTTGCCAGTTTGAGTCCCAGTCAGGGCACATGCCTGGGTTGCAGGCCAGGTCCCCAGTAGGGCAGGGTGTGAGAGGCGACCACACATTGGTATTTCCCTCCATCTCTTTCTCCCTCCCTTCCCCTCTCTCTAAAAATAAATAAATAAAATCTTGAAAAAAAAAAGAAATGAGATTTACTCCCTCATTTGATAAATAAATGTATGTAGTATTTTCTCTTGTAACTTAACCACATACAGAGTCCACAACCTTTGCAGGACTCTGTATGAGGTATGTTTCAGAATTCTACATGGATGTTTGGAAATCAGTCTGAGTATGAATGATGAATCCTGCAAAAATCATCAATATAAAAACAACTAATGTGCAGTGTGATAAAATTCTCCCATTTAAAAGATAGTTAAAAATAAAATTTATGTCTACTCTGCGGATGTCATATCTGTAGAGTTAATCAAGTCAATAGTTTGACAAGTTGTGGAGCACACAAATTAGGATAGATGCTAAATTATTTGGATGACAAGACATGTTTTCATGGGAACTTTTACAATGTTAAGAAATAGATCACGTATTTTAAAGCGACTACACAAACTACAGTTACTGAGCCTCAGCTGATGCAATCTCTGGAATTCACAATCTATAGACTGAACAATTAATAATAGTAGGTAACTTACTGTGGATTTACTATGTGACAAAAATGGTGCTAAGTGATTTATACAAACAATCTACTTTCTACTTATATAGAAAATACTGGTTCTTAGCTTCAACTCCAGGGCTTTTGCCCCAAAATGTGAATTTTCACTCAGCTTATAAGAACAAGTCAAATTTAGACCTTTGTTCCACAAATATGAATCGAGTTCTTACTGTACATTTGGCATTGTCTTAGCTGCCAAGGATGAAAGAGTCTCTGTTCTGAGGGAATGTAAACTTAAATATTTTTATTTAGAATATTTGGTGTGTCCATTCCTAATATCAGCAGGACCTGAGCCAGGAGTTCTAATGAAAATTCACCTGTCACTGTCTAAATATTTCAATATTTAAGTGTCACAGGTCAAGCTCACAATCTGTTAAATGAAATGTGCTTTATTCTCCTATTTTGACAAATATATTTTCATAATTGTCCAGAAGGATAGGAACACAATTAAAATTCTTGGACCCAGTCGGAATCTTGTGCTGGAACACAGAGGTGAGGACAAAGCCTGTCCCAGTGTCTTACCCCTGGCTGGGGTACCTCTCTTCCTGTCTTGGCTTCATCCCAAGTCAAGAGGTGCCCTATGGGCATGTATGTTCAGACTGTCCACGTGCCTGCACAGAGCCTGTCTTTGACTATTTCTTAGGCACAATCACATGTATGGTGTGGCCCACCATTAGAGGAACAGAATTTGAAGGAGTTTTCATTGAGCCCTGGGAGCAAGCTCAGGGCCACTGGGAATGGAATTCTGAGATCCTAAGTACTCAAGCATAATCTAGAAGGAGGGGGGCTTGGGCTCCTGGTGGCCATGTGGCATTAACACTTGAACTTCTGTTCTAGAAGGTGAGGCAGAGCCAAAAGAGAGCCAAGAGAGGCCCTGTACATGTGAGGGTAGGATGGGGGTGAGGCATGAGCATGCTGGTTACCTAGATCTAAGGGTAGTAACTGCTGCATGTAAACAGAAGGTAAGCATCCCAATGATCTCCCTCACATGCAGTGTGGGCCACCTACAAGAATGCAGAAGAATAACTGGTCTTATGACCCAACGATTCCCCCTCTGGGAGTATATCCAAAGACACACAAAACACTAATTGGAAGGAATACATACATTCCTATGTTCACTGCAGCATTATTTACCATAGCCAAGCTACGGAAGCAACCCAAGTGTCTATCAGTAGATGACTGGATAAAAAAAGCTGTGGTACCTGTATACAATGGAATAGTACTTGGCCACTAAAAAGAATAATGAAGTAAAATAAGTCCATCAGAGACAGACAAATATCATATGATTTCTCTTATATGTGGAATTTAAAGAACAATACATAGAACAAACAAAACAGAAACTGACTTAAATACAGAGAACATAATGATGGTTGTCAGAGGGGAGAGAGGTTGAAAGACTAGGTGAAAAAGGTGAAGGGATTAAAGGTACAGATCGGTAGTTACAAAATAGTCATGGGGACGTAAAGTCCAGCATAGGGAACATAGTCAATAATACTGTAATAACTATGTACGGTGCCAGGTGGGTACTGGAAATGTCAGGAGGAACACTTGTAAAGTGTGTGATTGTCTCATCACTATGTTGTACACTTGAAACTAATACAAAATAATATTAAATTTAAATTGTAATTGAAAAACATTTAAATTGCTATAAAAACAAAATAAAAATATTTTTAAAAAGAATAACTGGAACTTTCCTGAGTATGCAAGAGGGTCCCACCCAACTCATATCCTTCCATTTAGATACTCTTAACTCCCGCGCAAGTCCTGGCTTTCCCTCTAACAACCCAGCCCCAGTCCCCAAACAAGGAAAAGTCTAGTGTTCAAAGGCCAAGAGTTATAACCATCTTTCCCTTGAAGCTAAAAGTTCTTCTTGTATCAGTTTCCTCCTTCTATTTGTAAATGTTCCCAATGACTAAATATACATGTTTTTATTTTTTCCAAGATAATTTCTTGATGTTCTAAATGAGACTATCTCTTACATATAGTTTAGGAAACTGATGTTTAGGAGACCATTTAGAATTGATTCTTAATACTTAAAATTTTTTGAAGAATAGAGTCTCCCAAGTTTAAATGGGACTATTTTCCTGTTTTCCTTACACTCTTTACACTTTTTTTTTTTGGCACCACAAAAAGTCTTGTAAACTAAGTTGGAATAACAGCATTTCCTGAACATGGTTTGATAATTATTAATAATAATGTTCACTTTGTAAGTTTTTGTGAGAATTAAGAAAGTGTATGTAAATAGAACCTAGCATAATATCTGTTAAATAATTGACACTATTAAAAGATTGCTATTACTACACTTCAATATTATTTTAACTCTTTAGTATGAAATAACAGGAAACTCTAGGCAGATAGGAAAAATTCAGGTCAATAAACTACAGTCATTCCAGCTTAAACAGTAAATAATCTTTTCAACTCATTTTATAATTGATGTTAATTCAAAAACAATTCTACTCTTACATTATGATTATGCTGCTTAATGCTACTTGGCGTCTAGCTTTTTTCCTCATAATGCCATATTAATCAGTGCTTTTGGACCATGAACTAGCAAGCCTCCAAAATAAAGTGACAGGTTAATTAAATTATACAAGGGAAATGATTTTCAATTCTATACCCCAACAGAGAGGAGAGGGACATTGAAAATTTATGATGGCATCAACTCTTCTCTGCAATTTCTATTATTGCCTAATAATAACTCCAGGCCCAATGACAGAGCAATCATTCTAAACTTTTAAGGATATGAAAATCATCAAATTTGACCTGGTTAAGTCATGCAGGTTCCATCAATGAAAATATTACCAGCAAAAACTTCCCGATGGAAAACTCTAAGGTCAGGAAGTATTTTCACAACACATCTTGGCAGGTGAGTAGCTATATTTCCTACTCCCAGGAGACACAGTCTTTGGAAACAAATAACTTATAATTGTAAATAGGGTTTTGTTTTGTTTACTATGTTCCTCCTTTATTATTTTGATGTTAAAAATACTATGTTCTCTGTAAGAAAAACTAGGGCAATCAAATTATAACAACAGATGTAATAACACTGTTATGCTAACATATTTTAGTATGCATTTTAGATTGCTGAGAACTATTTGAAAACCAAATCAAAATCCAGGCAGGATGAATATTAGCAGTCATGAAAATAACCACTGGCTTATGAGCCCTAGGTCTTAGAGAAACCACTGAATGTCTAATGAGAACCCATTAGGTGCATAGGGTACATGTAATACACTTGTCTCCTTTTTATCTTTTCATGTTTCTTCAGAAGGGATCAACACTCAGGAGCTAACTGTGTAATGTCAGTCATAAGCGACATTGAAGGAGAGCAACCTTTTTGCAGACGTCTCCAAAATGTGTCCTTTCCATGACATTGCCCCTCCCTTAAGAACATACCTCTCTTTATTCCTCCTGGACTTGAGCACACGCACACTGTCCCAAGCCCTTTTGTTAGAGGGGAAAGACTTCATCTCCAGACCCATTTGCAGAGTCTGAAAGGACCATGAGCAGCACATGTTCTTTGTAAAGGAAAGCCTTTACACATGTAGAATTTCCGGCATTGTGAGTAAGCAGTAAGAAAGCATGTTTTGTGAGTAAGCAGTTAAGAAAACATGTTAAGTCAGCTCCCAGGAGCTGGCTTAAGAATTTGGGAGGGAGGCGGTGGCCAGGGCTCAATAATGACATACTAGACACCAGTCCTATGTCTGTCTTTTCACCACAGTGTACTCATCAACTTGCATAGCACATGCACCCGCAATCAAAGCTTGTATGAACGAACATGAGGTGGACACATTGCACAATGTGGAAAGTCTGTTTTTCAAGGGATTCTACCTCAGGCTGTACTCTCCTCAGTCTTGGCTACGAAAGTGCCCCCAAGTAACCATCCCAGAAGTTCACCATGGAGAAGCCACAAATGACCCAAGACAGACAGAAAAGACTGGAAGTCAAGGGCCATCCATTTGCATTATTGCTGTCTTACCCACTGACTTCCGAGCTGGTACCCATGGGCCACGGGGTAGGCTGCATTCATTCCAATGGCAGTTTGACCACCTAAAATTGTGTTTGCTTTTCTTTCTTCTCATACCCTTCTTTGTCCTGACTGTGGGAGGAAGCTCTTCGGTATTTGCAAAGTATGTTTGCTAAGCCCTGAGAATGAAAACCACCACTTTCCCCAAGTTGGGCAACAGAGCTCTACTTCACAAAAATGTTGTTCACTGACTACCTTTCTTATTAAGTTACACGTTTTGGTAAGTGGCTTACATAGGTCATTATTTAGCTATCTTGTATCTCTTCAAAGACATTTTATTACAGTTACCTTGTGATTACTAATTACTAATATCGGCTCTAATAAGCATCCAACCTGAGATGCCTACTCATGCAATAATTTTATTTTTTATATTTACTTTAATTTATAGTAAAATTTCTTACTGATAGAAATAGGTAAAAATGTTTAATTTTTTTGCAGTCACAGCAGTTTACGGGCATATTATTGTACTAAGAAAAGTCATGTTAACACGTGAACTACCACTAGGCTTTTCCTCAGGGTAATTAAGTTAATTGTACAAAAATTTAGAAAAATTGTCTTGCTTGTTTCCCTAGCTACTATTCTATAGCAACTTCCTGTTGGTTTTAAAGAGCCTTGGAATTGTGTTTCTGACAATTTCTTGTATAAGCATAGATGATTTTGAGGCAAAGGGGTAATAAAATTATGAATTTTTTTTCTATGAATGGCAAGGGAATCTTGAATAGTAGTGTAGATTTTGTCTAATTTATTTTTGTATCATGAGAAAGACTAGTCCACTTTTGTCACATAGTAGATGCTCAATGTGGAACTGAAAAGAGTATTTTAAAGTTTCATATTTATACTCACCAAAATGGTTAAAATTTCAAAAATCTGATAATATTAAGTATTGACAAAAATATGGGACATCTCCAATTTATATATACTGTTGATGAAAGTGTAAAATGAAACAGTCACTTTGGAAAACTGTTTGGCAGAATTTACTAAAGCTCTGCATACCTATGTGATGAACCAGCAACTCTACTCAGCTATACATGCAATAGACATGTGTACATATATGCAACAAAGGTCATGTACAAAACTGCTGATTGCAACATGAGTCATCATCACTAAAAAATGGAGCGACCCAGATGTCTATCAACAGTGGAATGAACATATAAACTGTGGTATGTGTTCACAACATAGAAACTCTTCAACAATGAAAATGGGCAAGATACTTCTATACACGACAACATCAATGGATCTCATACATATACTCTCACACATACACATACTGTTGAACAAAATAAATCAGACAAAGAAGAACACACATTATATGATCCCATTTATATAAGGGTCAAAAACAAGCAAAAGCAGCATTTGCTATTAGAGATTAGTAGCACGGTCGATTACCTTTGAGGAGGCATAAGGGGGACTTCTGAAATACTGATAAAGTTAGATCATCTTATTTCTAAAAAGTTTGAATATTGGTTACGGGGGGGAGGTGTTCTTGTGATAATTCACCAACCTGTCTATAGGAAAAGTACACTGCATTTTCCTTTGCTTTCACACTGCTACCATACTCACAACCTGCCCAACAGTTAGGTGTGGGTTTTCCACACCAAACAATTCTGACACTAACAGTTGGGAGTTAGTGGCAGATCCTACAGGTCTAAGGATTTAGTCTCCACAAGATTGACCCCACTTCAGACTCCACTCATAAGTGGCAAGGTACCCACATCTACTATCTGCCTTGACTACAACAAGAAGTTCCCATAACCCTTTCCTTAGATTCCATCACTCACTAACATAGCTCACAGAACTCAAGGAAACATGTACTTATCTTTGCTGGTTTATTATACAAAAAGGATATGATGAAGAACAAAAATGACAGCCAGATGAAGAGATACATAAGGCAAGGTCTGGAGAATACTGAACGAAGTAACTTCCATCCCTGTGGAAACAGGGTATGTTGCCATCCCAACAGGAAGATGCATTTACCAACCCAGAAGCTCTCCAAACCTGGGTTGTACTCTTGAGATTCTTCTGGAACCTTTATTACATTTCTCATTTATTATTAATTTAATTACCAGCCCTTCTTCCCTTTCTAGAATATAAAGATGCTGCTGAAAGTATCAAGTTTTTAAGCATAGCTTGGTCTTTCTGGTGATCAACACCCTTCCTGAATCTATCAAGGAGCACACCAAGAGTTGCCTCATTAGAACAAAAGGCCACTCTTGTTTACTTAGGAAATTGCAAGAAATTTAGGAGCTCTTACATCATAAACCATGGTCGAAGACCAAATATGAGAACAGAAGAAGCTCCTGCTGCTTTTATCATTTAGAAAATTACAAGGATTTTGGGACTTTTCTGCCAGAAACCAGTTTCAGAGTCAATTTGCATTGAAAATTATCATTTTCACAATATCAAACTACACTACAAGATCATTGTAATCAAAACAGTCTGTTGCTGGCATCAGAACAAACACATAGGTCAATGGAACAGAATGGAGAATCCAGAAATAAACCCAAGCCTCTACAGTCAATTAATATTTGACAAAGGGGGCATAAGCATACAATGGAGTAAAAAGTCTCTTCAACAAATGGTGTTGGGAGAACTAGATTGGTACATGCAAAAAAATGAAACTAGACCACCAACTTATACCATACACCAGAATAAATTTAAAATTGATAAAAGACTTAAATATAAGTTGTGATTCCATAAAATTTCTAGGGGAAAACATAGGCAGGAAATTTTCAGATATCCCATGTAACAATATTTTTGCTGATATATCTCCTAGGGCAAGGCAAATAAAGGAAAAAAATAAACAAATGGGACTACATCAAACTAAAAATCTGCATGGCTAAAGAAATCATAATCAAAATAAAAAGGGAACTGACTGTATGGGAGAACATATTTGCCAATGATACATTGGACAAGGGTTTGATCTCCAAAATATATAAAGAAATGAGATGACTCAACAGCAGAAAGACAAACAATCCAATTGAAAAATAGGCAAAGGATATGAGTGGGATCTTCTCCAAGAGGGACACACAGAGGGCCCAGAGACATGAAAAGATGCTCAACATCACTAGCCATCACAGAGATGCAAATTAAAGCCACAATGAGATATCATCTCACACCAGTCAGAATGGTCGTTATTAATAAGTCTACAAACAACAAGTGCTGGTGAGGATGTGGACAAAAGAGAACCCTGGTGCACTGTTGGTGGGAATGCGGACTGGTGCAGCCACTTTGGGAAACAGTGTGGAATTTCCTCAAAAAACTAAAAACGGTATTGCCTTTTGACCCAGTGATTCCACTGCTGGCATATACCCTAAGAATCCTGAATCACCAATTCAGAAGAACCTATGCACCCCAATGTTCATATCAGTGCTATTTACAGTAGACAAATGCTGGAAACAGCCTAAGTGCCCATCGGTAAATGAGTGGATCAAAAATCTGTGGTACATTTACACAGTGGAATGCTACACAGCAGAAAGAAAGAAGGAACTTGCAACAGCATGACTGAAACCGGAGAGCATTATGCTAAAGTAAATAAGCCAGTTGGTGAAAGACAAATACCATATGATCTCACCTATAAGAGGAATCTAATGAACAAAATAAACTAATGAACAAAATAGAACCACAGGCATGGAAACATAGAACAGACTGACAGAGACCAGAGGAGAAGGGGTGGGGAATAATGGTGGAAAGAGGGGGAAGGGATTAGACAAAGAACATGTATGAATGACCCACAGACACGGACAACAGTATGGGAATTGACTATGGGAGTGAGAGGTGGGATGCGCAGAGGTGGGCAAAGGGGGAAAAATTGGGACCACTGTAATGGAATAACAATAACAACATGATTTAAGAAAAAGAAAAAAGAAATTCTGTCATGAATTTCATGGCTATTTTACCCAACTGGTCCTAATTTTCAAAAGGAAGTTTTACAACTATTCAAATAGTTCAGATTATTCTATTAAGCTGCCAAACATATGTACATTTTAAATATTCAGTTGATAGGCTAATTTTAAATGACCCCGATTATCTACATCAGATAAGGTCCAGTCACTCATACTCTATAGAATGTAACCCGTACAGAAAATTCATTTGTCAGATTAAATAGCAAGAAGATTCATCTCACTTATGAACATCAGACTTATCTAGTATTTCAAATGAAATGATTTTTTTTCTTTTACTTAGGGCATGTACGTAATTTCAATTATGTTCCCTAGAGATTTAATGCTCAAGATCCCATTTGAAAATACGTGACAATAACTGGGATATCAAATATTTACTTTTTTATTAGTGACCATATCTAAATTATTGACTATTTATGTTTATTTTTAAGTATGAATATCTGCCTTTCGGTTTGTGAAAACCAGGTTACTTTCCATTTCATAACCCTATCCAGTCCTTACCCAGCTACGTGCATGCCGCTCTGGTTCTTAGATTGTATTTACCCCACCCTCCATCATTTCCTCCTACACAGTTTAACACCTCCATAGCAATGTGTCATTTCAGTTGTGTGTATTCAAACTACCTTCTTATTTGAAGGGAATTTCTCTTGATAAGCGTCTTGGTGGGAAAAAAGTCCTGTTTTCCATCATGATTCCAAACAGAACCAGTGGTTTTATCCTGTATCCAAAAGCAGCTGGTCTTAGAAGAACAAGAAAAAGGATGATTGACAGCTCTGTCACAGTACCTGTCAGTATGGAGACAGGCCATGGAAGAACTCGGTGCAGAACTGTGAGATGTGATAGAGCTCTGAACCAGCAAGCAATGGATGGAGTTGTTGCTTTCGTGTAAGAATACATGCATTCAGGAAAAAAATGACCTACTCACGAACGGTTTGCCTCCCATTCCTGCAGTTTTGGATTGCTGGGGTTGTAATGTCCAAGGAATGAGCATCTCACAGTGGATACAACAACTGACCCTCGGAATGGAAATGAAGCAGTTCTGCAGGTGGATTCCTCAGGAGACCGACTCAGGGATCAGGTTAACATACAGGTTTATCAGGGAGTGCTCTACAGAGCTACATCTGTGGACGGGGGAAGATGGGACCCAGCAGAGGGTCAAGTTAAGCTGTGTTTCAGTCTCAGGATACTGTAGCCAACCCTACAGGTAGCTGAAATGGGTTGATCCTTTAGAATGGTCCTACATTACATAAGGGGGCCAGGCCTTTACACTGCAGAGTCTATCAGTCACTGGATGTGGGTCATCCCAAAAGAGGATGTGAACTTCAGTGAGATCGCTCTCTTCACTGAGACAGTCCCCACGGGGAATGAGAGCGGAGGCCTGTCTGCCAGCAGCCCTCTCCGCAGCTGGAGTAATTAATAGTCCCTTCATTCCAGAAGCGGGATTGGGAGATTGGGCCGGTGCACCAAGGAGCCTACAACAGTCTGTTTCCTGTAGCTAACACTACTGGGGAAAGAGTGACAGATAAGGTTCAAATGTTGGACAGGATAAGAGTTAACCCTGTTATGGTGACCTAGAATTGCTATTTCGCCAAGGGGGAGGAAGGAGGGGATCAGTGCCCCTGAGGCACTTCCTTCTACTCTTGTTTCCAGTGCTAAAGCTAGGGATCGAGATCCTTCCAGAATAAAATTTTGGGTCATTTGGACAAGGGTTTGATCTCTAAAATATATAAAGAACTCACACGAGTCTACTCTAGGAAGACAAACAACCCAATTAAAAAATGGGCAAAAGACCTGAACAGACACTTCTCCAAGGAGGACATACAGAGAGCCCAGAGACATATGAAAGGATGTTCAGCATCACTAGCCATCAGAAAGATGCAAATTAAAGCCACAATAAGTTACCACTTTACACTGGTGATCATAATGGCCATCATAATGGTCATCATAAACAAATCAACAAACAACAAGTGTTGGAGAGGATGTGGAGAAAAGGGAACCCTAGTGCCCTGTTGGTGGGATTGCAGACTGGTGCAGCCACTGTGGAAAACAGTGTGGAATTTCCTCAGAAAACTAAAAATGGAACTGCCTTTTGACCCACCAATTCCATTGCTGGGATTATATCCTAAGAATCCTGAAACACCAATCCAAAAGAACCTATGCACCCCAATGTTCATAGCAGCACAATTTACAATAGCCAAGTGCTGGTCACAACCTAAGTGCCCATCAGTAAATGAATAGATCAAAAAACTATGGTACACTTACACAATGGAATGCTACACAGCAGAAAGAAAAGAGCATCCCCTACCCTTTGCAACAGCCTGGATGGTACTGGAGAGCATTGTGGTAAGTGAAATAACCCAGGTACTGAAGGGAAAATACCATATGATCTCACCTTCAAGTGAAACCTAATCAACAAAACAAACAAGCAAAATATAACCAGAGACATTGAAATTAAGAACAATCTGACAGTAAGCAGAGGGGAGGTGGGAGGAGATAATGGGGGGAAAGGGGGGAAGGGATTTCAGGAACATCCATAAAGGACACATGGACAAAACCTTAGGGGGTACATAATCAGGGGAGAGAGGCCGGGGATGGCTGGGGTGGGTGAAGTGGTGGGGAAAAGATGTAGACAACTATCCTTGAACAACAATAAAATTTTTTAAAAAATTAAAAAAGGGACAAAAAGCTACCAAAACTGTTTTCTCTCTTGTCATGCCATGTGTGTGTTTATATATGTTAATACTTTCTATCTTTTATCACCTTTTTCCCTACCACTGTGTGTCAACAGTGGTTAATATTATAGCCCTTCACTGTCTCACACGATAATGACTAGCTGCATGTGGTTCTATAAATTTAGATTCATTTAAATTTAAAAAATTAAAATTCAGTTTCTTAACATACATATAACTAGTGGCTACTGTATTAGATGGTACAAATATAGAATATTTTGATCAGCACAGAAAATTGTATAGACCAATGGCCCTTGAATCACCTGGAAGACTTGTAAAATTCAGGCTGCAGAGCACTGTGCCCAAAGGTTCTGACTCAATACATGTGGGTTATGGCCCAAGAATTTGTGTTTCCCGGGCGATGATAATGCTGTTCGTCTTGGAAGAAGAGTGGTGTAGGCTGTACATTAGACACTACTGAAGTGGGATTGTGACAGATCTAGAGATGAAAGAACTTACATGATTGAGATAAAAGAGATTCTGGTCTTATAGTAAGGTAAGTGCAATATCTGACAATATAAATTTTAGTTATGTCAGGTAAGAACTTTTAATTTTGGAAAATTGACATGGAGATAAAGAATCACATAAGTGTTGGGCAGCCCAAACTGGTGAAGTAGAGTGGATATTTGTCATTTTCCTCCTGCTCAGAATCCAATCCTTTTCCTGTTGCAGAGGAATCCCTATTGCATGAGGCTTGGTAGAATGCAGAGCTTTATCTCAGGGAACCAGCCAGATCTACTCTTTCCCTGCCCCAGAGCCTGGAAAGGGAGTGGTTCAACATATTGGATGCACTTTCCCAGGACTTTAAATCTTGGGGGAGTGATTCAAGCGCATAAAACCGTTAACATTTGTTTGATGCAGTGCAGTCTATAAGTGGTTCTTCCAGGCTTGTATTCTGTCATAGAGGCAATGTCCCAAGCAGCAACTGTCGTAGAGAAATGTTGACATAATGGCATCTTGGCCAGAGTTTTGCTACTGCATAACTTTAGACACCCTCTCTTTCCTGCCTATTTTCCAAGACTGTTCTTCCACTTCTCCACCACTTTTGAGAACCCCTCAATGCTCACTTAGAATTCCCCATTTTTATTAAATAAGCCTGAGTTAGATTCTGAAGTTTGCAATCAAGAAACTTGACTAGTATGTTCTCCCTTGTCCAGGGGGACTTTTTAAATGTATAGTTAACTGGTCATTCTCATCATTCTCATGGAGATTAATTCCAGCTGGATATGTGTCAAAGTATTTCTGAATGAATGTACAGAACTTTACTAAATGCCTTATACTTTTGTTGCATCCTGTTTTTCCTCTCATACCTGAAGCTCTTTGCAAATCTCGACTGTCCTTTTCATTTCTGTATTTTCTATAATCAGCTAGCAAAGCACTTGAATATGCATTATTTCAGAAGAGGCATCTTCTTGCCTTTGTACTCTCAGCATAAATGTCATGTCATTCACTAGCCTTTTCCTCACAATCTGAAGCCAGCCCTACCCCGGTCAACTATTTTTCAATACCCTGGTATTTGAAGGTTGGACAGACTTCAGAATCCCATTTTACCTTTATCGGTCAAAGTGTTTCTTCCAAAATAGCTCTTCATAGAAGGAATTGAATATAATTTTCCCTAGCTTGTTACCTGACTGTCTAAAACCTTCTTCATCCAGATTACTCTGTCCCAAATTCAAGATTGGTAGAGTCAAAGCATGTGCGTGTAGAGATATGCCTGTGGGTGAAGTTGGAGGGGAAAATATTTCTAACCGCTTGGCCTTTTTCCCTGCAGACATTGTGCTGAGTACTTGAGTTTAATCCAGGCTGCATCACTGACCAGTAAACAAATCACCAGGAACCTTAGACTTGCATTTTCTTGTTTATAAAACTAATGAGGTGTAACAGTTGTTCATGCATACAAATTGGCAAATACATAGATGGAAGGTGACAGATGGTTTTTGTCTTTATTTAAGAATATGACTCAGTTTAAAACTTTATTAGGTTTAGCTCTTTGCAAACAAAGGAACTCATTGTGAGATGTAGGCTTAGCTCCTTGTCTCCAGGTTTGCTTACCTTGGGTAACAAACTGATTGTGGTCAACAAATCTGACAGAGACGATAACAGGAAGATTAACGCAGCTTGAGAGAAGGGCACAAATCCTGAGACTGCATTTCAGCTAAGTTGATAAACTGTCATTTTACAGAGCGCACTGGTGCTGCCTTTCTTTGGGCAAAGATAATCTGAGCCCATGAGCTTGGTTTTCATTTAACAACCAAAATGGAAAAGGATCTGTAGCTGAATGCATTAAAGACTTGCCAGAATAGAACAATACCCGATCCTGCAGAAATAGAGAGAAACAGAGATTTAAAGAGCTCTTGTGGAACAGCTGCGGTTCGACATCACCCTGCCCAGACTGGGCTTCCAAACTCAGCACAGTGTCTGCGGCATGTATTGCGGGGGGGGGGGGGGGGGGGGGGG
>CM052541.1:177072698-177113848 GCA_028533065.1 Trachops cirrhosus
AGCTGTTGACTGAGCAATGCATATCTGAGAAGAAACAGGAAGGCTGTGGAAAACACAGGCTCCCCGGTCGCGGTGCGTTCAATGGTGCTGTCTATGCCCAGCCCCACGGTGAGATCCTTACATTCTCCCTCATTCTGCAGGAAGTGATCTTTTCATAATTAACTCTATCACCACCTTCTCCTGACTGATTTTAATTTGCCCATTTTAAAAATTTCCATGATGTGTATGACTCCCTTAGCTATGCTAATATTCTGATGGCTGGCTATTTATTTACAGAGGCGAAGTCCTGGGGAGAGCAAAAAGCATGTGTTTGTCTGACTGTAAACAGAGCATCACACCTCAGGGGTGCTGGTGTCCCTCTGTGTAAAGAAAAGAACAAATGCAAATCCACTCCAATTAACTACATTTTCATGAACAGGAAAAGTCTGAGACAGAAATAGATGCATTCAAGAATTTAGGGCTTTAAGGAGGAAATAGCAGCATTATATGAAACCCAAATCAGCTTCAGAATGTGACTTCTCAAGAGGTCTGGCTATTTTTGGTATTTAATGTTTTTAGGAATGCTAACAAGTCTTGTCATATAGAAGTGAATAAATGGAAAACCCATGGATATAACCACATAATGTGGGGATAGAGCTCGCCCTGGCTCAGAAGTAAGCATGGAAAATAGATGACCATTTCCAGGGTGCAACAGGTCAGGAGCTGATGCTCAGTCTGGCTGAAATAAGGGTGCTGAGGTGGAGGGGATGAGAAAAAATTGGGGAGCCAGACAGCTAATGTGTGTCCACTAACTGGCACAACCAGATGGATGATGGATAGATAGAAGGATAGATGATAGATTGATAGATAGATAGATAGATAGATAGATAGATAGATAATAGATAGATAGAGTGAAGTTCATACTTAATGATCCTTTGATGATGAGCAACAATAATCCTGTCTCCAAGGCTCCAAAGTCACTTTAAGCTACATGCTGCTCTTTTATAAAACCCCATCCCCTGACTTCTACTTCCTTCATTCCCACTTGTAGAATGAGTGGCTTTGACCAAATGCTTTCGCATGCCCAAGTTTTAGAAACATCATCTATAAAATGGAAATGATAGTAAGTTCCATATGAATTTTTTAAAGAGCATGACAAGATACAACTAAAACTCCTGGAGTAGATCCCATGGCAGGGAAGGGAGGAGGAGGACGGAGGACGTGTGGGCAGAGCGTAGCCTGCAGGGACTCAATGGTCTGCGCTCTGGAGCAGCGGGCAGAGAGGCAAAGGCCATGGGGAGCTGCAGAGAAGCGAAGAAGCCTGGCATCTGAGGCGCAGCCCACGCAGGGGCAGGGCTCGGCCCGGGGGTCAACGGGGACAGGAGTGATGGCACAGAACAGGGATCTGACGGAACTGCGGCTCACTGCGTGAACTCGCCGCCATTCCCTGAACTCGGAAGGTAAAGACTTTGAGTGCATTTTTATTCTTTTGGTATGAGACTGGAAAAAATCTTCTAAAAAAGTCTAGAAAAATTGCAGCTTGAAATGGTCACGAGTTTATAAAATACAGATTTTGATGTGGATCCTTAATTTCTTTGAGGCAGGAAGAGGAACAGAGCCTTTAGACTACTTTGGCTTCTCAGGTTCAGTTTTATTTTAAGAGGATTAAAGAACCAAAATCTTTGGTGGCTTATAATGAAATAAAGAGAGTCTTTGTTTCTTAGTCTGGCTTTGCAACTAACTCCCTTGAATGGAACAATTAATCGCGCTGTGCTTCAGGTTTGCCGTATGGAAAACGGGAATTAATATCTGCGTCTGCTTTCTCCGTGACAAAGACGTGACGTGACGTAAAAGCGAGACGTGAGCCCTTAGCGCCTAGAATAGAGTGTGTCACGGACATTTTAGGTTGCACTTATTAATAGCACACGATTGATTTTGCAGAGTTTAAGCCCTCTCTTTTATTTTGGGCTGTCAGAGAGATTGTTGTCCCCATACTCTCTCTCTCAAAAGAGCAAAAACAAAAACGTTAATGCAGTATCTTTTTCATAATGTTTGAGAAAATTGGCAAAGATAATTAAAAATTGAGCCTCTTCTTAAACTTCTATTACTGTGGATATTGGCCAGTCCAGAAACAAAGATCTCATTACTTTAATGTTAATGGTGGGAAATGAACCATTTCACCTAGATTTTCACAAGTTGTTAATATACTGTTTTTTAAAAAGGACTCTCAGATCCACGTTTTGTTGCATACCCATTAGAATTATTTCTTAACCCAAAAGGATTAAAATAAGCAGTTTTAAGGTTATCCAAGGTTACCACGCTTCAGGAAAAGAGCATGAAATCTAGAACATATAAATATTAAACAATAATAAACTCTCAAGAACATTTCTAGCATTAAGAACAAAAGCAGGCCCTGGCTGGTGTAGCTCAGTGGATTGAGCACCAGCCTGTCATCCAAAGTGTTGCTGGTTCGATTCCCAATCAGGGCATATGCCTGGGTTGCAGGCCAGGTCCCCAGGGCGGGGGACACCTGAGAGGCAACCACACTTTGATGTTTCTTTCTCTCTTTTACTCCTTCCCTTCCCCTCTCTCTAAAAATAAATAAATAAATAAAATCTTTTAAACAAAGAGAAAAACAGGAAGATTCAAAATCAGGCTCCAAAATAATGTTAAAGGGAACAATTTTAATATCTATAAACTGAGTTTATTTTTAATGTAGTTACAGAGTTTCTATTTTTAAAGTACCAAGTGTTGTGATTATTTAAAGTTATTTTACACCATTCATTATTTTCACAAATACAGGTGTGGAATTTATGGTAGATAATTTGGGCAGAATATTTTCACTTGGAAGTATTCTCAAGGCCCCTCCCACTAAACTATAAATACATGCTGGATTTTTAAAAATAATATATTTTTTTAAATTTTGGATCCTCATGAAATAAAGAGAAATTTCTAAAGATTTTCTCTCTCTTCTAAAAAGAATAAGGATCTAGAAACAGTGAACACAAAAGAAATTGAAAAGACTGGGTTGTTCTGAATCAAAGACTCAGAGCATCACTGTGATTCAGAAACTTCAATGTATCCAAAGCAGGATAAACAACAACCAAAAAAATCTGTACAAGATATATTATATTAAAACTCTAGAACACTAAAGGTTAAGAGAAGAACTTAAAAGGTAATCAAATTTAAAATGAAATAACATACGAAAGAGAGGACCACAAATTTCTTGGCAGGAACTAAGGGGGTGGAAGACAAGGTGCTCAGACCTTCATTTTCTCTGATCAGCTTGCTGTCCCACAGGGCAGCTCGCTGGCGGGATACATGGCTGACATCACACTGACTGAACCTTCCCTGATGTCCTAGGAAGACATGCGCAGCAGCTTTGGGCAGATGCGGCAGGTCATCCGCGGTACTTTCTGGGTCTTCCTGAGAAACGTCTGCTGTGGGAAGTCAGCTGATATTACAGTCACTGCATGCAGGTAACTCAGAAATTCGGTGGTGACTTCTCTAGGGAATTTCTCCTGAGAATCACCCACTGTGGGGCTACAGGTAGCTGGAATCGCTGATTGAGGCTTCCCTGTGATACCTGCACTTCCAGATTTCCCTGAAGTCATTCCTGATTTCTTTCCCACTGTCTCAAATGATTGTGCAAACTTCTAATACTTCAATCTCTCTCTGTTGAGATGCATAAAATGGCTGTTCTTTTTTTCTGCTCAAACCATGATCAAAACAATGACCTATTTTTTTAATAAAGGATTTTAATATTGTATTAAAAATAAAATTCAATTGTAAAAAAGATAAATGCCCATGAATAAACTTTACAAGAAGCACGTAGTTACCACGTGAGTAAAACATAACATTCCTGAGATACATCAGTGATGTCTTGTACAAGATTTTGCATCATAAATATTCATTTTCCCTAAATTATTAATGTAATATAATCTTCCAATATATAGACAAATGGTAGATAAGCTTTAGGAATACATAAATTGATCATCACATTTATATGGAAAAAAGAAATCTATATACTAATATCCAGAAAAACTCTAAAATTATTAAAAGGAACAGCTGGAAACACCATATTTTACGCATATTATGTTTCATTATTAAGCAATGTGTTCTTGCTGCATGAAACAGAGATAGATCCATGGTATAGAATATATGGGTAGTCAAGAAACATATCTAAATATGTATGGGAATTTAGTATGTGATGAAGGTGACATTTCAAAATTGTGTGGAAATTATGGACCTATAATAAATGAGTAAATAAAACAAATATATAGCTATCTAAAAAATAATATCAGATATATTTCAATTTTGTCCCCAAATTACTCTTTTAATTGAGGAAGGATCATCTGTAACTTACATCAGTTCATTTTGACATTCAATCAGCAAACATTCACTGGACGACATCACTTGGCAGCAACGCAGCTAGAGCCTGAGAATGCTGAGATGGATGACACATTGTCCTGTTCTCACAGAGCTAAGAGGCTGGCTGGAGAGAAGACACAGGGGCAAGGCAGTTCACTGCCATGTGATGAATGCAGCCAGTGACAGAGAAATGCACTGGGTGCTAGGAGTCACCCAGCTACGCCACCAAACCCCAATGCCACTGGTGGAGGACTCCTGGATGCAGAGAGATCTGGATGATTCCAAGGACAAATAGGAGTTAGTCAGCTCTATAAGTTAAGGATAGGAATGCCTGGTAAGAGCATAAGGAATGAAGGCAGGAAGCAGCACTGAGGTCTGGGATTACGTCTATTCTATAGGGTTTTAGGAAGGAAGTAGTGAGTGGCGATGTACAAGCACTCTCTACTGGTGTGTGTCAAGTGAGTGTCAGCCACAGAGACCCTTGACAAGTCACAGGAAGAAGCTGAAAGCAATTTTCTTTATTTTTGTTTCAAATTTCCATTTTACTATTTTTAGTGGTTTGGTACTTAAAATAACACAATATTTATACCACCAAGCTCCTGTGCAAAGTTTTGCTAGTGCAGTTGATACTTGAGAGGGGAACTCTAAGTTGTTTCTAAATTATTGGTTGATCATCAGAATCACCTCTGAGTTCTTGGTGGGGGGCAGATTCCTAGTCTACCCCAGAGAGGATTTTTAAATTCTCAGTTAATTCTAATAATAAATCCTCTTTGGGAATTACTAGGCTAGATTCTGTTATTCTCGACCCTTTCTGCCATTAGGATCACCTGGAGAACATCTTCAACCTGCAGATGTCCAGGCAGGTCCGTCCCCAAGGGTTCTGGTTGTTTGATCAGAGGCCAGACCCCAGCATCTGCATTTAACAAAAAATTCCCAGGTGACACCAGTGTGCAGACAGTGCTAAGGACTGGCGCTGAGTCTGAACTCTATTGCTGCACCACATATTAGTTGTAGTGAAAGAAGGGAGGGAAGAACAGAAAGACACAGAAACCGGCAGGTTGCAGGCAGGATGGCACCCTGGTTCAGATCACCAGCTCTAGAATCAGACACACAGGATTTGAGCTCTGCCAGTTATGATACATTCATCAAGTTACTTAATCTTTTTTGAGCCTCAGTTTCCTCATCTATGTATGAAATTGATAATATGACTGGGCTGTTAAATGCAGGAAAAGTTCTTAGCATCATGCATGTTAAATGTTAGCTATTAATATTAAGAAAGTATTTTATTTTCATTTTGATTTCATTTTCATTGTATTTTTTTTCCATTACCATTTAGTGCCCTTATACCCCCTCCCCTCAGCAACCACTACACTGCTGTCCATGTCCATGAGGCCTTTCTCCTTTTGGCTCAGTCCCTCCACCCCTTAAGCACCCCTGCCAGCTGTCATCCTGCTCTCCATCTATGAGTCTGTTTTGCTTATTAGTTCAGTTTGTTCATTAGATTCCACATATGAGTGAGGTCATATGGTATTTGTCTTTCTCTGGCTTATTTCACTTAGCTCTCCAAGTCCATCCATACTATCACAAAGGGTAAATTTTTCTTCTTTTTTATGGCTGAGTAGCATTCCATTGTATAAATGTCCCTTCTGTATAGAAGAAAGTATTTTAAGCAGGAGGAAGTATTAAGTGTGGCCAGAAAGTGAAATGAGATTAAGCCTAAAGATTTCCAAGGCATTAGAAACATGAAAGTGATGATAATCTCAGGAAGAGCAGGTTAAGTACAATGATAGGGAAGAAATCCAGAATTTATTCAAAGCTCTACTTCTATATTAATTTAAATCTCCAAGAAGCTACAAAATTGAACTATGTAAATTTTCTGTCTGGTAAAAAGTCCTTCACATAACTTTCATATATGTCCTCATTTTTATTAAGAACAAATAAATGAAATGACTCACTAAAAACATTTAACATTGTGCCCTCAATTTTCAAAAAGAACCATTATTTTAGATGGTTACATGTGTAAGACCTGTGCATTTTTTATAAATCTGCTATCCGTGGCATCATCATTAAATTGTTATAAAGGATCCCTCAACTGTTTTTCTCCATAGAGCTCAGAGCCACGACCTCTGCCGGGAGAAGAGCACACCCAGCCCAGGGAAGCAGGACAGACCAATGTGGTCGTTAGCACTCGATCTCAGCTCTTTCTCCAGACCACCCAGCCCGCCCAGCCTCGCCTCTGCCTTGTAAGCAGGTCCTTCGTTCAGGTTTCCTCTTCCTCTCTGTTCATTTCCTCAGACTGGGCACAGGCTGCCCTTCCCTCTGCTCCCTGCTCCCCTCCCTCGGCTGCATTCCCCACACATGAGCTGCAATACTGGGCAAGCCAAGATTATGTACCCAGATGGTGCCATTTCCCAAGACACAAACTTGCCAACAGCCCAGATGACCAACATTAAGGGAATAATGAAAAACAAAGTAAAACACGAAGCAACAACCCTGGTTTTGACACAGTAAAAGGACATTTAAAATGCAAGTGTTTTAACACCTACAAAATATGTATGAGACTCAATTTTACATGTACCCAGGGACTATTAAGGTACACAATGGAGTTCCTATACACTGACAAAATAGGAAGATAATTTAGAAGGACACAAACAGCTAGAGTTTAATATTTGTCAGACGTCCTTACTCTGTGAAAATGGCTTAACTGAAGAAAAAATCCAGCAGGAAGCTGCTTGACCTGTTTATGTTTAATCAGTTTTCCAAGACTGTCTCCATAACGAAAGCAATTTGTCCATCGAATCTTTCACCAAAAGTTCAATTACTGCTTAGGATATGCAATGAATAAGCATTAGTTTCATCTCTTAAATCAGTGTTACACTTCTTAATAAGTGGCACTTTTGACTTCTGCTATTTGTTAATCGATGCCATAAAAATCACATCTCAGCAGGTCAAAAGGAAATTCGTGTTTGGGAATTCAAAGAGCGACATTCTGTCTCAATGAAACACCGAGTTGGTTACCTAATAAAGTTGAACATTTGAGTTGGAAAATAAGTTTTAAAAGAATTAGAACACCACTCTGCATTGGCTTAGTACACTTGTACTAAATAATAAAGCAGATAAATGGATTCTAATGATCATTTTTATTTAACTAAAAATAAACACAGTGACTGTCCGTGAAAATTCAACCACACACTGCCACAACCAGTATGGCTCAGTTGGTTGGGCATCAACCCACAAAGCGAAAGGTCACCAGTTCTATTCCCGGTCAGGGCATGTGCCTGAGCTGTGGGTTTGGCCCCTGGCTGGGGCACATGTGGAAGGCACCTGATCAAAGTTTCCCTCTCACAGCGATGTTTCTCTCCCACTCTCCCTCCCTTACCCTCTCTCTAAAAATAAAGAAATGAAATATTCAAAACATTTAACCACATATCCAGTTGGACACTCTCTTGGAAGCAAATGGTATCGCTATGTATTTGTATGTCTCCAAGAATCAATCTCATTTGTTGGCATGAACATGAGTATGACCACCCATCACCTGTAGAAGGGGCCTGGCTCTACACATAAACTTCTCAGGGGTCTAGCTTCCGGTTTCTTACCCTATGTTCATTTGTTCATTCATTCTATCTTCTGAGCCTACTGCAGATCTTTACCTGAAAACCCAGTATTTGCCCTTTGTGCCCTTTGAATTGGATGAGTCTTTTGAACTATTTCCTTTATTCCTCACTCTTTTTTTTATTCTCACCTGAGGATATTTTTTATTGCATATATATAAGAGAGAGAGAGAGAGTGAGAGAGAGAGATACAGAGAGAGGGATACAGAGAGAGAGACATTGATGTGAGACAGAAATGTCAATTGATTGCCCCCCATACATGGTTGCCTCCTGTAAATGCCCAGTTGGGGACTGAACCTAAAATCTGGGTATGTGCCTTGACTAGAAATTGAACACATGACCTTTTGCTTGGTGGCACAATGCGCCAACCAACTGAGTCACACCGGTCAGGGCTCTTTATTCCCGACTCTTGCTCTGCCTTTGGAGGGTATGCTTAGCTTTCTCTTTGCTCTTTCCTGGCAATCACAGACTAGACTTGTCACACTTCTGTGCCTTTCCATCAGCTCCTGGTGTCAGACTGCAGGGCGCCCTGCTCGATTTGATATATACTGAGTATATACCCAACTTTCCAACTGAGTGAGCAAGGGCATCTACATTCACACATACACACACAATACAGGGATTAGCAAAAAGATCCTGGTATAATAAGTTCTTGAAATCCAGCTTCCTTTCCCCTACTTGTGTCTCCAGCCTCTCCCTTTCCACTTTATTTCTCCCTCTCTCCTCCTTTAAGATCTTACTCCATCAATTAGCTGTTCTCTGTTCTATCTTTAATATGTTCTTCTTTACTATCCCTTTCAACTTCCTCATTGTTAATTCATTTTCCCCTCAAAGTAAAATTTCCAGACTGTTATTTCAGTTTTTAGTTTTGTCTTAATTACCTACACTAAAAAAAAAAACACCTTAGGAGTCAGATTTAACTTCTCCATTTTGCTATTAGGTACAAACTGATGTAAAGTCTAACTCTAAAATAGCATTCATATTTTTCTTTCTTTCCCATTTCCACCCAATACTTGTTGTCAGTTCACTAGCAACACAGTTGATGATCCTGATGAGATCACTGCTCTGCTGGGCACAGCTGGCCTTAGAAAGTGACTGTCACTGGGAGCAGACGTCATTCCCTGCCTTTCTGTTCACCCCTCTGTGTAAGTCAGGCTTTTTGTTGTGTCTAACTGCACCCTGAGGTCAGCCAGTGACCTTTGATGAGGCTTCAGGGAGTGGTCAGGATAATAGAAGCAAGGTCTCTTCACCCACTGGACACTAGGGAATATCTGCTAGATACGTTTGAGACGTGAATGTAGTGGGGGAAGAAACTTTCCTCTACCATTCAAGGAAGGTTCTTTCTGTGGGTCTAATAAGTAAATCTACAGAAGGCAGAGTGACAAGAGAAAATAATAAAATTTAATTACATAGGTGCATGTGGGAACCACAATACATGAGAGAGTCAGAGACCCTGCAGGGACCAAGGTTTTGTCGCCCCAAAGCTGCTTTGGGGGGCTATTGATTTAAGCCGTTTATTAAGAAATAAGACTCAAAGGGAGCCTTTGACCCTCACCCACTTTCCTGCCCAAGAGATTTAAACAGAGAAGCCTGCTTCAGAAAAGAGATTTTAGGATATCACCTTACCCTAATTTGAATTAAGTATGGTAAATAAGTGGGCTTCAAGCAGGAGCCTATTAGCTAGAGAGCCCATGTTCTACTGTTTCTGAGTTCCCTGGCAAGAATTTTCCTGCCACGTGTGTTCCCCTCTTCCTCACCTACCTGTAAACAGCCCCTTCTCATTTCCAAAATATAATACCCTCTCCACCCCTCTCCCTGCTTTGTCCTTTGTCCAAAATGTCTCACATACCCAGTCTTGCCTATGTGAATTCCACATGGGCATGTATTAAAAATTTTACTTTCTCCTGTTAATCTGTCTCTGTTAATTTGATTGTGAGCCCAGCAGAAGAATCGAGAAGGTGGAAGAAAAAGTACTATTTTTTTTAGCCCCCACACTGCACATACCCAAGAGGTTCAGAGACAAAAAGTTAAAATGTGCCATATATGGTATTCTGAGTAAGGAAGAGGTAGGGTGCCTTGGCCATCGGAGAGGAGGGAGAACATTCACAGGACAATAAGAAGAGCAGATGTGCAGTAATTAGATGTTTGCCCTGCTCTATAGATAGCTCATAAAAAGTTATTCCTGGTAATACCTCTTATTATTGGCTGGGTCCCAAGTTTCAATTATTTAAGAAAGAGGCAAAAGTTTCTCATACGCTTGCATGGTCTCAACTGCTTTCAGCTCAAAACAATACACATGGCAAAGTAGCACAGCTTGGGGAGGCCTGTTCTGAAAAACACAGTAGTATCTTGCTCTGTGGCTATAGCAAACTTTCTCAATATTTCCCAAAGCGTAGATTATTAGGTAAACAAGTAAACTACTCTATTAACTGGTTGGATGCCCCTCCCACCCCCCAAACTTTGTGTGTACTATGTAGAGCTGTATAACTCTCATCTATGTAGGCAGAGAAATGGGGGTTCTATTTGAACATTTACAGACCAATGGTCTAAGCAAGAGAGTGCTACATTAACTCTTTGAAAGTGAGGAGCTGACTTATGAGGTTAAAGAGAAGACCACAGGCCCAAAATGGAATCTCTTGTGCTAAAGTCCATTGTACCAAACCAAGATTTATTAGCTTATTTAACTTGCCACTTTCACCAGAAAAGTAATCTTAATCATCCAGTCAGGAAAGTTCAGGTCATCACCAGTGAGGTCACCTGTGGGCCCTCTCTGTCCTTGCGTAGGAAGTGGAGGCAATCTGTGTGATAAAACCCTTGCCTCTCCCTTTCCATAGAACCCCTCACCTCCCAATGTCCTGGTCAAAAGACAATCCTTTCTTTTCTTTTGGTAATAACTATTCTGTCACACCCTTCTTGCCATAAAAACTTTCTGTTTGATATACCTCCAGGAGCACCCTTCCAGTTGCTAGAGGGGACGCTGCCCTATTCACGACTTGCTTAACAAAATCAGTTAGTTTTCCAGAGTTACTCAGTTGAATTTTGTTCTATTACAACCTTCAAAGAATTTTCAGATTTTGCTCTTTTGGCTCTGTTGGAAAGGCTGTGGACACTTGCAAAGAACGAGAAAACACACTGACATCATTATTATACCAAATCAAAAAATACTCTGTCAAAGGAAAGCCTTTAAGCAATTCTTTTCCATAGATGCCCTTAGCAGGTTAAAATGCTAAATTAAACTTCATTAAATTTGTATCCTCAGACCTGTCTAATGTTCCCGTGCAAGCATTTGTGCCCAGTTCACGGAGGGATATGACTGACTGAAGGTTTTTAGCATTTGAACAACCCAGGAAGTTGTCCCAATCTTTCCCAGCATTGCTAAAAGGTCTCAAAGATTACTTAATGAAAACTGCCTTAAAATGTGAGCCACATGAACATCCTGAGGCAATTTTCTTTTGACAAGTCCCAGAAGCTTTTATATAATGGAGCTTCAGGGCAAACATGTGAGGTCAGATGTCGGCTATAGGAATGCCTCCAAAGAGTCATTCTGAGCCATTTCTAAAGGGAAAAATAAGGTCAGGGCAAACACAACTTGTCAAGTCTTATGGCCACTGCAGGACAGAGTCACATTTTTACAATTGTGCTTTAATTGAACCCTTGTCTTTCAGCTGAACATATTTCAGACAATATGATTATAACAGTGTGTGAAGCATCCTTTTTATCCTAAAGTGCCTTCCAGTTTTTATCAAGTATATCTACTACACAGTTTGATTTGGAAACTGGGGATTAAGAAATCAGCATTTTAATATAATTACATAGAAAATATTAGCCACACTGAAGCTCAATCGCTGTATTTTTCTTTTCTTGTAATAAAAACTTCTATTATTTTTAACAGAGGCTTCTGTATTCATTATAGAAAATAATAGAGTATAGAAATAAGCAAAAAGAAAAGTATCACCTATGGAAACACTACCCTGTCATGCTGGCTAATATTTTGGTGTATAATATTTGCTATACATTATTTTAGTATAAAACATTCTAATCCTTGTTATTCAAGTACATGCATGTAAATTTGCATTAAATATTTTTAAATAAGACCATACTATATATGTTACCATAGGTACCTAACTAATTATTAATATAGGAAGGGGGCGAATGGAATCAGACATTAAGCCTAATGAACTAAGGAGCTGAGTCCAATATTAAGCCTGAATTAGACATTAGGCAGTTGCAACATTCACAGCTCTACAGGGGGCTGCCAAATCCTCTCCTGAAGGGACTTAGTCCCCCGAGCAAACCCCAAGTGGCAGGGAGAATCTCCCCATGGACAACAGGCCTATTAATGGGATATTCAGGGGGAGGAGTAAAACAGTGGGAGAAAGTCCTTGGCTAGGCACATAGCAATGGAACCCAAAATGGCTACTGAGTGGGTGAGTCAAGACTCATATATAATGTGATGGGCTGAGAGAGGTAAGGTTTGTTTGCCTTTTAAAATTTTTTTACATAATTAAATTCTCTCACTGCTCCATTTTTTAAGAAATTATTATCAACAAAGTTACTTAATTCATAAATTAAAGACTAAGCTTTTTTTGTGAGTGTGAAATCTGCCTCACCCTCTAGTGCAAAATTTCCAACTTTTTGATCACATTTAATTACAACAATAAAGAATATTTTTCCTTTAAGTTTCTAAATTTAGCATGTTTTTCTTCTTGAAAAATTCTATTTGCAGAGACAGAATGATAAAAATTAATATTTATCAAAAAGCCTCAAATTGAGCTGTCTGCTGAGCATTCCAAAACATCTGGCTTCTGTTTGTTAAGTTTATTAAGCCTTAGCATCTTTGGTTCTCAGGAAAATTACTGAAATTTTTTTCTTGTTCTGTGCAATATTTTTATTTTGACTTTGACTTTTGCACTTCTTTATCATTGTATTTTTTCATGTAGAATTTTAGATTTATCTTGTTCTAGTATCAACTTTGAAACTGAAATACTGAATATTTTTTATTAAACAAAATCTATAGAGTTAAGTTCAAATTGGGCCTTTTTCAGCCCTGGCTGGGTAGCTCACTTGGTTAGCATCGTGTTAATATGCCAAGGTTGTGCGTGCAATCACCAAACAAGGCACATGCAAGAATCAGTCGATGGATGCATCAAATTGGGCTTTTCTCATCTTCATGTTAGTTTCATCAATATAATAATTTTGTGTGTGATTATAAAAGTCAATTTGAAAAGCACAAATATATTTTGAATGAACAAAAATATTATCCATGATGCTATTACCCAGGAAAAAATGCAGTTAATTTTTGTCATATATTTTCTAGTATTTAAATTTTTAAATAGTTGTGATCATATCATCAATTAAAAGGATGTATAATTCTTTTTTATAAGCATTTTCTCATATTATGAACATTTCTGAAACTTAATCTTACTGGTGGTATATTTTATTATATGATCATGCCAAATTAATTTTCCTAATGTTGAAAATTTAGAATATTTTTAGAGTTCAGTTATGTAACAATTATTTTTGAAATTAATATTTTATGCATACATCTTTGGATATCTTTCTGATTATTTCCTCATCTAAGTCTTAAATGTATGAAACAGGGTATATGCATTACTAAGATTCCTGATGCTTGTTTACAAATTGTTCTCTAAAAAAAAAATCACACCGGTAGATAAGAATGCCTTTTTCGCTCTAGCTGGACAACACTGAATGCTGCTTTAAAAAATGTGTAAATGGCCAATATTGGATAGCAACCAAAGCAATATCAGCCTATTTTGATCTTCTTATTCATAATCTAAATAATAGTCAAATAAATGGAAATTAAAATATTTATTTTGGTGCTTATCAATCTCATTTGCACATTTTTTAAAGCAGCATTCAGTGTTGTCCAGCTAGAGTGAAAAAGGCATTCTCATCTACAAGTGTGATTTTTTTAGAGAACAATTTGTAAACAAGCATCAGGAATCTTAAAAAACATATACCCTGTTTCACACATTTAACACCAGTACTACATACACTCTTTCAGAAAACAGGAAACAGGGACAACATTTCCCAACTTGACTTATGAAGCCAATACGCTAAGACTACCATACCGACACCTCACTGAGAGACAACACGAAAAGAAAATCCTTCATGATTATTGACTTAACAAATGTTAGCTAATCAAATAAAACAATGTTTAAGTAAGGCAGTACAGCAGGATCAAGTGGAGTTTATGGCAAGATTGTTTTATATTTGAAAATCATTACGGCTTTATCAGAATAAAGGGGGAATAAACTACATAATCATATATGCAAAAAACACTTTGGATAAAAACCAACATCCATTTCAATACGTATTTTATATTAAAAAACACTCAGACAACTTGGAAATGAAGGGCATGTCCCAATCTGATACAATGCAACCATAAAAAAACTGCAGGTATTATTACGCTTGCTGGTAAAACATTAATCCTTTTCTCCTGCGATGGGAAACAAGGCAAAGATGTCCACACTCATTACTTCTTCTCAACGTTTTTTCACTGGAGTTCTTATGATTATAAAGTAGGAAACCCCTTGAAACCCACTGAAAATGATTCTTTACAAAAACTAAAATAAAAACAAATTCACACCACCAAATGCTGACAAGGATATGGAGCAACTGAGACTCACACATTGCTGGTAGTAGCGTGAAATGCAACTTATTTGATGAATTATTTGGCAGTTCTTAAAATTTTACTTATGTCTACCTTATGATCCAACAATTCCACTCCCAAATGCTGACCCAAGAGAGACAAACACATCTTCACATACAGATCTATACACAAATGTTCACAATAGCCACAAACAGTATACATGCTCATCAAAAGGAGGTGGAGTGAGCAAATGATTCACGTAACACAACACTACTCCACAATGTAAAAGAATGAATTACTGATACAACATTGCCTTGAAGAGAAAAAAAGAACCCAAAAGACTATATACGAGACAATTGCCTTTATATAGCGTCTTTTTTAAAAAAGTGAAACTTACCTACGGAGATGGAAGTCGGAAAGCGGCTGGCTCTGTTGAATTAAACACATTCCTGGGGTAATTGCAATGTGCTGAGTCTTGTTTGGGTTTGCTGGAGACACAGGTTTCTGCAATTGCCAGGACTGGTGGGTTATGTGCATTTACAGCATAGAAATTACAGCATAATAAGTATATCAGGAGAGATATAAAATTTGTTATTCAAAGAGAATTTCTTTTGTAAACACTGAGTCCATCTACAAACACCTATGTTTATTAGACTCTTGAATACTTTATATCCCACTGAATCACGTTCACTGGAGTTGTGCCCAAATAAGTAGTGTCCATCGGTTCCAAAGGGTCCATCTTGATAGAGTATAGGTATTGGGGTGTAAAAATATGAAATGCCACTTCCCTTCACTTCTGAAATAGTTTCTAAATGAGTTGGCAAATTGCTTTGCTCATTGGCTTTTAAGCTCATCTGGAGAGGCTTTATTTAGGTGCATTATCTCTGCTAAGTTTTTTTAAATAAAATATTTGCTCCTAGATGAGAACACTTTTATTAAGTTAGATGAGAACACCATGCAGATATTTGGTAAGAATGAAACTCCCTTTCCTGCAAAATAGCCCACAAAAGCAGTTTTGGAACATTGTGTTATAACATGCAGTGTGGTGAGCGGGGCATAATTAAGTGGCAGGTACACATCACAACGGACAGCCACCAAAATAAGCCAGTGATATCCCTGCTTTGTGTCTGCCCCGGTGGTTTCATGCTTTGGATTAAGAACTTCTCATATTTGAACTTAACAAAAGATGATAATGCCCAAAACTACAATTTTCTTATCGACTTTTCTTTGATACAATTAGAGGTTACATTTTCCAGAGAGCAATTCACCTAAAAGGCTACTTTTTTTTAAGAATAAGTATTTGACTAGAGCTCGCATTGAAATGCTGTCTGCCAAGCGGACTGCTTTTCTTCGTCAAGACAGTGTGTCTGAGAGCTCCTTCCAGAGGAAAGGTTTTGGGAAATAGACGTGTGTGCATGACAGTTCTACAATTTTTGCTAGAAACAAAGCTGCCTCTAGACATTCCCATTTACAAAATATTTCTGTAAGTTATTTGTTGACAATACTAGGGGAAAATGGGATTGGAAGTTGAAGAACTGGTAGGATAATAAAATACAAGGGTTTTTTGAATTGCTATTTTAAAATTGACAGAAGGAGTGGGAGTACAGTGAACCCTGGAACAAACTTCGCTCTGTTTCTTCTGTGTGGTCAAAAGCACAGACCAATGAAGCCAGGTAAAGAGTGTCTCGCTTTATTCTCATGTACGGTGGCATAAAATCACAAGCAAAGATACAGCAATGTAAGATCAGGTGTTGCTTTGAAAATAGGGCAATATGTGTTTATCTCAGCATGATGAAAAAGAAGAATTACAACTGAGAGATTCTCTTAGCCATCTCCTAAAAAGCATAGAAAGCAGGTGATACTGAAAGCTATTTGGTTTTCTCTTTTAAAATGTCCTAATGTTTTTCAATTAAAAAGTAAGACATTTACTGTAATTAGTGCAACGATGCAAACATGGGTCAATAATAATTGACACACTCCTTATCCCCCTGCAGTAACCAAAGTTTAACTGGTGTCTTCCGTCAAATTCTCCCAGTAGCCAATTCAGGCATCAGTGATGTATTAAGGATTTACTTCCAGGACAAACCAGTAGGGAAATGGAGGAAATAGGATAGAAATAGAGAAGTTCCCACACCGGGGTGCGACTTCAGGAGAAATCCCAAGCTTCGCCTTCTCTCTCAGAACGCTCTGGAGTGTAAATCAGGCCTTGGGAGCTTGTCTGCTTGGAGGCCAGGCTTTCTACTCAGCCCAGTACAAAGACCCACGGGGGCCCTGTAACTGCCAAGTACCTCCAGTTCTCTTAAAAATGACTGAGCTTCTCTGCACACAGTTATCTTCTCAAGGTCACAGGTGAGTCTTAGCAGCAGAGTATGCTAAAGCTGGGGAGGGGGCACAGAGCTGGTGAAAGGATCCAAGGCATCTGGACAGGGCAAGACATTGAGATTTATCCTTCCACACTCTTCTCTATGTGCATGTAAATATGTGTATGTACAGGGCAGGGCAAAAGTAGGTTTATAGTTGCAAGTACACAAACCCAGAGTTTATTCCTGTATTATTATTCATTAATTATTGCATTATTTTATGCAAACAACTGTAAACCTACTTTTGCCCCACCCTGTGTATACATATATAATACACAGGCAAATGGTTAACATTTGGAATATCTGGGTGAATTCTTTGTAGTATTTTTGAAACTTCTCTGTACCTATGTCAAAATATAAAATGGAAAAAAGTCATCATAGAGAGTTAAATCTACTTTATACCTGTATACATGTCTGTGTTCTTTTCCACTGCATAAGCCCAGATTTGAGACTTCTATTCAAAGAATACGTGGGTTTTCTAATTTAATGAAACATTACTTTCCAGAGTTGTTACATCAGCTACATTTCCGGCAGTGCAGAGCTCCCAAACCTGCATAACTTTCCCCAGACCTGACACCACTGCACTTAAGTGTTTGCCACTCCGATGACTTTGAAATTACATTTGGTTATTTTGATTTGTTCTTCTCTGATTACTCTTATGTTTGAACATATTTTCATGTGTTTAGACACTCACATTTCCCCCGAATCGTTAGCCCATTTTAATGTTTTCATTTGGTCTTTTTTTATTGATGGGTAGTTCTTTATGTACTAATCTTGATTTTATATGTAAATTTTTAAAATGTGTGGCATATGCCTTTTTAAAATCTCTCACATTGTGAGGGTCTAAATAAGGATGTGTGGGCTGAACAGTCAATTAAGGCTCACTACTCATTACTCAAGAGCTCGCTGAAGGCTTGGAGAAAGCCTGGAGTCCTGGTGTGGCCACTGGGCAGCTTCTTTCCATAGCAGTGCTCCTAGTAGATTACTTTTTAACTATTATCAAAGCTTCCTATTCCCTGATGCTAAATCGTGCTATAAGATAAACTTAACAACATTGTCAGTCCTGAAAGTGCAATAGAATAATTCAGTTCTGATTCTATTTTTTGCTGCCTGGAAGACATTTAAATAAGACTCCTCGCAACTGGCAATTTGCTTTGGAATTTTGTTTTTTTAAAGTAGGTGTCCCTTCTCCTGACTCCTTGGTGAACAATTACTACAAGAAACTGGTTAAACACTGTGATGTGATGTTTTTCACATTTAAAGGGGTGTAAGAAACCCAACAGAGTTGATTTGGAATACAAGCCCGTTGATCTTTATCTTTCCTAAAAGGTGTAAATATGATTGATAAAAACTTAATGTCCACGGGCTGAATGGCAATTTGCAGAGGTTGGTAATGAACATCTTCAACACTGTACCTCTAAATTAAATATGGCATTAATGAGAACCATTCACTGTCGTTCAGTTTTGCTCTGATGGCCATTTTAATTGGACTGCGGCTGCTGTGACTCGAAAGCTGCTGACAACATTTGAAAACTGGGTTTACACTGAAATACTGCCTAAGAAGATGTTGGATTTTAATTTGCATGCATGATCAGTGAAGTTTACTCATCATGCCCCTCTTTCGGAAGTGCAATTTGATTCGGTGGTTGGACAAACACATAAGTGTCTCATTGTCAATTCTGTGACCTGCGTTCCAATGACAATAGCCTTTCTCCCAAACAAAACTCCTTTTCTGCTTGTCTGCTGTGGCTTCCGGTTATAACATGTAATTACCACACAGTCCTTTCTTCCTAAGACAAGGCTTTCTATAGGTGACTATGAGTATTACATGAGACTCAAGCTAAATATAAAATTTCAAAAGCGTGCACTTCACATCAGGAGCAGAAAGGACTATGATAAGGTTCCCCAGATAAAATATTGTCCAATGTAGACCACTTTTTTCATAAGCTGATAATAACTTACCTTCAATTGCAGAGAGAAATTTTAATCTTTACTTCCCCTCCACATTTTATGCAATTGATTGCACACTGTACATCATTTTATATTGTACATCCATTAACAAATTATGGTACCTATAATTATTTTTCATGTTTTTTAACTTTTAACTGGTGAGTAAAGTGATTTATATACCACCACAATATTAAAGTATGCTGAATTTGACTATATATTTATCTTCACTAGTTTTATGCTTTTATATGTTTTGGGTTGTTACTCAGCTCTTCTCACTTCAACTTGCATAACTCTCGTTGGTATTTCTTATAAGGCAGTTTTTGTAGCAATGAACTGACCTAACTTTCTGTCTGGAAATGCCTTCATGTCTTCTTTATTTCCGAAGGACAGTTCTTCTGGGTATGGTATTCCTGGTTGGCCTTTTTTTTTTTTTACTTTCAGCATTCAGTCCTGGTCTGTAAGGATTCTGCAGAGAAATCCACAGGAGCCTCATAAGGTTCCTCGTATGTGATGAATCATTTTTCTCTTGCTGCTTTTAAAATCCTTCTTTTGTCTCTGACTTTTAATATTTTGATTGTAATGTAATCTTATTTATGTTGATTTTGCTTGGGTCTTGAGCTTCTTGTACTTCGATGTCCCTAACTCGCCCAAGATTTGGGAAGTTTTCAGGTATTATATCTTTAAATCATCTTTCTTCCCCTTTCTTTTTCTCTTATTTGCTGAGACCCACCCATGACTAAATATTTATTCACTTGAGGGTGTCCCATATTTCATGTAGGCTTTCTTTGCTCTTTTTCATTCTTTTTGTTTCTCTAGTAGCTCATAATTAATCTGATTTCAAGTTTGCTGTTCTTTTCTTCTAAATGGTCAAGTCCATGACTAAAGTCTCTATTGAATTTTTTCATATGTCATTGAATTCTGTAGCTCTGGGAGGTGTTTGGTTCTTTTTAATGGTTTATTATATAGTTCAAACTTATCATTTTGTTCTCGCATTGTTTTCCTGATTTCATTTAGTTGTCTGCCTGTGTTCTATTGCATTTTATTCAATTTCTTTAAGATGATTATTTTGAATTCTTTGTAAGACAAATCCTAAATATCTATTTGTTTGCATTGGTAACTGGAGCTTTATAAGTTTTCTTTAGTGGTGTCCTATTTGCCTGGTTCATTATGATCTGTGTAGCCTTTCATTTGTGCCTGCATTTGAAAGTGCCATTTTTGCCTCCAGTCTCTATTGACTGACTGGTTCCAGCAGGTAACAACCTTTTCCTATATGACTCCTGGGCAGGTGGGATGACCTCTGAACTGCAGTTATACTGGGTTGGTGCTGGTTATGAGGTTGTCTCTGGGTCTGCAGTGACACGCATGGTTCATGAGCCATTATCAGAGGCTCAGGTGGACATAGATCCTGTCTTGTCTCTGGGTGGACGGGGTTACCTCCAGTACTTGCTCAGTAAGGTGGCTGGAATGTGGGTCTAATTCAGAGTCCATAGTTAGGTCTTCAGACAGCAAGCCCATTTCCAGGTGTATGAGGTATGTGGTTCCCTCCAGGTCACTGGGGACAGCTGCTGCCTGGTCACTTGATCAGTCCCTGTGCAAGCAAATTTGCCCAGGACCATGGCTGACAGGGGCTTGCACTGATCTCAAGGCTATTTGAGGTTCCACAGCCAAGACTGAGGTCCACAGATGTGGCTCTGGAGACACAGATAGATGTGCCTCCCGCCATGTCCCTGAGTGAGCAGGACAGGTCTCTGACCATGGACCCACTTAAGTGTAGATGTATGTGTCTCTCACCTGCAGACCCTTCTATCAAAATCAGTTTTGAAATCTTCCTTCTAAATCCTAAAAAATAAAACACCAGAAATATGTGCAATTCTGTCTTTAGTTACAAGAGACTAGATGAAAACCCTTGTTTTACTTAGAATACCTTGGAAAGAATTTAATGTCAACCTATAAACTTGGTGCTATAACCAAATGGGAGAACTACTTCCGAGATTAGAGGGTGTCCCGGTCAGAAATAGTTATTCTGGAAACTGTTTAAAAGCTGTCTTCGAGTATGTCACCACTTTTGTGATTATTTTATTTTATTGTAAGCTGCACGAGTTTACAACTCTCCTTCATTCAGTATCACTTGAAATTGACGACTCGTAAACATTAATTACTTGTTAAAAACTCTTAGAAGAAACATCTAATAGAGGAGATACTCCTGCACATGCATACGCACATGCGGATGAAAGGAACATTTGATCTGTTTCTAATGAAGCTATATTAGCAAACCTGGTCATGGTACATTGAGACAATTGACATGCCCTAAAATTATTTAAAACACTTGCATTAATTTGGACAATCTTAGAAATGTGCACTAAATGCAGCACAGTACCTGTCTTAGGTAAAATATGATCTCTGCGAATGGAACTGAGAGACTCCTATCAGAAACTCCAGGGTGTTGATGTGCTTTCACACACACACACACACACACACACACACCCCTTACATATTACTTAAACTCTGTTTATGTTTCTTTAACACCATGCAAATATACAAGCAATTTCCTTTCTTTGTTGTCAGGTTGTTAATGCAGGCCTCTTCGCTGTTGAAATAACACACATAGCCAGAAGCCAAAAAGGCTGCTGCTGCCAAAGGCTGCTGTTTTTTGTGCAACCAGAGGATGTTTTAAAATGTGGTTCACTTAAAAATGAACTAAAGTCACTATTTTTCACCTTCATCTACAACAGGAAGGTAGCTGTGGCAAGATGAACATGTACGTTCCTGAATTATCTAGAATAAAACACAAGAAGTCTTAAATAATTCTTTTCACATGAAAAATGAATATAATGCTAGACCTATGGCTCAGTGCTTCAAAACAAGGGTGCTGCTACTGAAATTGCACAATCCATTGCCATTTAATCTTCTCTCTTCGGGAGACAACCACTCCCTGTGAAACTGGTAGTAAGAATGACGTCTAATAAATGCTTTATCAGATACATGCACACACATAAGAATTGCCTTTTCTCCAACTGAAATATCTTCCTTTAATGGCAGCTACTAAGGTGTCAGATAAGATGGAGTAGCCAGGCAGGTGGTGGTGATGCAGTATGTATAAATAATGGTACTGAGACAAGGCAGTGACTTCTCTAGGAAAACAGAATGTTGCAGATATATGAGGAGTGACCATTCCCTCTGGCCAGCATTGGCTAAGGGCTGATAAACTTCCCAAGGACGGGCATTTGCAATGGTTCTCAGAGTGAGAATCCCTCACCAGCAGCATCAACATCACTTGGCAGATTATAAAAAATGTGAACTCTTGGCTCACATTCCAGATTTACTGAATCAGAAACCCTAGAGTGTTGATATGTTTTAAAGGTCCCTTCAGGTGATTGTTAAAGCTCTCAAATTGGAAAACCATTGGTCTGGAAGAAGCAATCATTTGCCAAAGGAAGAAATGGAGGCTTGACTGGAAACTCGGTTGGGTAAGTCCTGGAAAAGCCAAATCTTGTCCAGTGGCAACGCCAAGTGTGCAGACCGTGACAGTGAGATCGTGACTGAGCCCAGGGTTATATTTCACTAGCCCCTGTTTAAAACAGGAAAGTTCCCCAAGCCTGGGAAAGAAACACGGCCATGCGGATGAGAAATAACATTGGACCTGTTTCTGATGAAACTGGACTAACAAACCCGGCCATGGTACATGGAGACCATTGACATGCCCTTAAATTATTTAAAACATTTACTTTAATTTGGACAATTTTAGACATTTACACTAAATTAAGCAAAGTGCCTGTCTTAGGTAAAATATAACCTCTGAGCATGTAACTGAGAGACTCCTGTCAAGGACTATAAAATTCTGGAAGAGTCTCTAAAATCACATAATTTAGGAATATTTTATAGGCTTATCCTATCACACTGACATAATGAGAACAAATAAAAAAAGCTGGAGCATAAATGCATATTTACTGCATTTCTGTGCACCTCTGGAAAACATCAGAAAATTACCAACTCTCCATAACTGTGGGGGATCATGGTAATTTAAAATTATAGACTTAATTTATTTAACATAAATTAAACTGAAATGCCCTTTAGCAGATTTTTTCAAGTTATGAGTCTGAAAATTATTTCCTATTAGTAGCATTAAATGTATTTTATAATTCCAACAGAAAAGATGTTTTAGAGTTGATTACTAAAATATGGACATTTACTCATACCAGGCATGGACAAATACTATTAAAATTATTCTTAAAAAATTGTCATCAGTCAAGAAGTCATAAATGCATACAGAAAGAATGCTGTCAGTTTGGCTGAAGCTGTTTCTGGTTTATTTTTCAATACCTTCTGGATAGGTCACATGTTAATATAGCTAAATAGCTATTGCATCTCACCAGTTAAAAAAGGCAGTGACATTAAGATAGTTTTGTATTTATTTTATATTCCCTTTGAAACTTAAGACACTTTCATGATTAAAAAATGATTCTTGTTTCCTTACTCTCATGCTATTCAAGTTCATAATTCCTTGTTTTTTCTTTTGTCTTGAACTGAGTTCCTGTCTAATATGAGCCTAAATGTCTAATTATCCCTTGGAATGTATCACTGGTTTCCATACAAACCATACACCATTGGTGTTAGTCTCTCATTATAACAAATGCTATATGTTGTGATGGGCATTTTCCATTGCCTTCCCTCAGTGAATTCTCTGCTCTTCTCCACCTTGCTCTGCACCCCTGGAAACTGACAGGTACTAACTGTGTTACCCCAGCTTCCTCACTGCTTTGGTTTGCATTCCGCCAGCATGGACAGGGTAGCAAAGCACAGTGTACGAGGAGAGGGAAGTCCCAGAACTGAGTCCCTCTGGCCCCTCCCTGCTAGGCTGAGACCAATGAGGAGAGGGAAGTCCCAGGACTGAGTCCCTCTGGCCCCTCCCTGCGAGGCTGAGACCAGTTGGCTGCATTCTCTACGGAAGGCCACGGCTGTTGGCAGGCCTTCTCCTGAAATCACTCTCCTGTGTTCTACTCATTGTTGTCTCTCCTTTTCTCTCCTGTTCCCCCTTAACTCTGTCTAACTGTCTTCGGTTACCCATCTCTTCCCTTCAGAGACCTTGACTGATAAAATTTTTGGCAGCCACCTGCTGGGCATATAACAGTAAAAAGGACAATGAGGTACCAAAGCTACAAAATTTCTGTCTTTTTTAACTTTTTTTTTATTGTTGTTCAAGTTCAGTTGTCTCCATTACCCCCCCACTCCCCCCAACCCCAGGCATTCTCACTTCCCACCCTTGATCCTAACCCCCTGTGGTTTTGTCCATGGGTCCTTTATAGACGTTCCTGAAAACCCTTCCCCCTTTCCCCCCCATTATCCCCTTCTACCTCCAAAATTCCTGTCTTTTACCCCTGGTTTGATTTTCAGAAAACTGGAAGTATTTGTGTCACAGTACTGTTTATGATGCTAGTCTTAGAAAAACAAAAGAAGTTCCGGAGTAGAAGCAGTGAAGCATCCCTTTAATGCTTCAGTAAAAAAATAAATTGATGCAAACCATAATGCTTTATGTCTATAGAGCAGTTTATAGCTTATTAAATGCTCTCACACATAGCTCACTTTTTTAAAAGTCTGGGAAATGATGATAAAAAAAGAAAAACTGACTGCAAAACTTGCAGCTTGGGTACAATGTTTTATGTCTTTAGAGAATATCTTGTCCCACGGCAATGTATATATAACCGTATATATAAAGCTCATACATGCAAGTATGTGAAGCCCCTTAGTAGGCATTCAATAAATGATGGTTTCCTTCTCTAATTACAAATGCAATATCTAATTTTGCTACAGTGCTTAATGGTATCTAAATAATTGTCTGGATTTTAAAACCTCAAACAAATATTCTATGCTGAAGGAGTTTCAGTGCAGTTGGATGGTAATTTATACACTATTATTTTTCTATTTGTTATTCAAAGCATCGCTTCAAAACTTAATGACTTAAGAAATAATAATCATTTATAATCTTTCCAAGTTTCTGTGAGTCAGGAGTTTGGAAGTGGCTTCGCTGCACAGTTCTGTCTCAGCCTCATGTGGCAGTTCATCTTATCTAGACTACGGCTGGAGGATTCACTGCTCAGGTGGCTCACTCACATGGCTGGCAAGCCAACGTGGGTAAATTGGTTTCTATTCATGTGGGTCATTCCGGAGGGCATAAGTGTCTTTATGATATGTCTCCCAAGTGAGTGATTCAAGACAGCAAGTTTGAAGTTGCAATACCTTTTATGACATAGTCTGGGAGTCACACACACACCATGAGTTCTGCCCTACCCTGTTGGTAACACAGGCCATCCCTGATTCAATGTGGAAGTTGAATACACATGGTTATAGATATTGGGAACTATCTTAGCTACTTGCTAGCACATATAGCTAGGAAGTAAAATAATAATGTGACTAGATATCCAAATGAGGGTTATTGAGAGACAGTGTCAGAGAGTTGAAAGAGGGGAGATCAACGAGGCTCATAATTGTAGAGAAGTCTTAGAGGACAATGTGATACTAGATTTGAAATCCTAAGATTAGCAAATGTGTGGAGGGAAGAAAACATGGAAGAACAAGGGCTTTCTTGGGCCATGTAACAAAGCAGTGACCAAGTGTAGCTCTCTGGGTTTCCTAAAGATGAGTAGTAGAGAGGTTTGACAGTAAAGAGGAGCCTAACTAGGAACTGGAATTTAAGCCTTGCAGGTAATAGAAAAACATGTAACTGCCATAATGAAATTAATACTGTAAGTTTAAGGTGGTAGTAAATAACTTATTGGGGTAACATATTAAGGACACCTTTGGAATTACTTATATTTGAAGAGATAAAGACCTAAACTAAGTTATTAGTGCCAGTTGGGAGCAATGGGTAAGAAGGTAAGGGTGTCCAGGGCATTTTGAGAGAAGGATTAACAAGGGCTGGTTGTCAACAATGCCTGAATAGAGCCAATATTGACCTGAGTCTTCAAATATAAATAACCTAGAGAATGAGCTGCCAAGGGAGAGATGAGAGAAGCTAATTTTGGGAGCTTGAAACAGGTGATAAGCTCTTAATAAGAAGATAGACTGCTGATAAGCTTGAAAGTTGAGTCTAAGATAGGTCCACGGAGTAAATAGAAATGGACATGTTAAAACTGTGTTTGCATTTGCAGCACCTGCTACCCTTTGTGGCTCTCTCCAGCCACAATCCTAACTTTTTAGGAAGAAGTTGGTCCACTGAGAATAATTCTTGTTACGAACAGTGTGTTTCCCACATCTTCAGCAAACACTGACTGTTCTAATGACCTCACAATTTAACAGTCAGGTAAGGTGACAGTTTAGAAGACAGACAAGAACTATGAGGTCAAGAAAGCTATCAAAGGGGAGAAATGTGGAATTTCTAATCTTATAAACTAGAGAGGCTCTGATAATTGTTCATATTTCTTCTATAAAAATGAGTGCTATCGAAGCACCAATGTAAATATTGGCAATTGCTAATTCTGTAACTGAGGCCAAAACGGCTACTAGGACTTCACCCGTATTAGAGATCAGTACTAATGTCTTGTGAGCAACAGATCCCAGTTCTTTCCATGATGACAACATGGATTTCTTAATTTGTTCATTTTTGCACTAATACAGGAAAAGTACAAATATAACAAGTTCTCCTTGGCACTATTCCTTGGCATGAGGACTTGACTGATTTAAAGATAAAAACAATCGGTACCAAGACATATTTGCTAAATATCTAATTATACAAGAGCTGAGCCACAGATACTTGAAACAGTTCAAATACAACTTACTGGTAAAATATCATTTTTATAATATGGATACAGGTGGTGACTGTCATGAGATCATACACGGAATTTAATTAGGCTTGAAGGGAAAAGAGATGGGTTGTGAGGGTGATTAAAACACATTAGAACATAAAATACTGCATATGCCAAGAATTTAAAAAACATTTTCCTATGAAAATTTCAAACATAAATAGTACAATGAAGCCCCGTGCACCATCGATCAGCCAGAAGAACACTCTTCCAACATATGTCTCTCTCCTAGACCCCAGAATTATACTCCAGACATAATGAGAACTCAGAATGTATTTGCTGAGGGATTCAGTATGCTGACTGAAATTCAGATTCTTGTTCATTTCTCATCCACTTCATCGCCTATAACAATAGTGAGAAACGTATGACTTCTGTCAGAGTTGTCATGTTAAATAAATAAGCATCCTGTTGTACTTGTCATAGTTGTAGGATGCAGGGAATTGTGTCTTCACAATAGGCCCTGATATTTGACTGTGACTGTTGCTAAGGCAACAGAGCAGGGGAAGGCATCTGGGGTCCTGTGCTGCCAGCTCCCCTGGGGTGGTTTTTTTTTTGAACCATACCTTACTCCACCAGTTGCTTCTCCTTCAGCAGACTTACAGGATTCTATGGTAACTTAAGTATGGTGACAAATGCTAGGGTTTGCTGTTTATGTCTTATCAATGTTCTGTTTTACTAAGGTTGATGTAATCAACAGTGACTGTGAAGAAGGCATAACATAAGAACAATGCCTTGGAGATAAACAATTTCCATTTTAAAGGTCATTATACTGGATGAGTTTCAATGAAATGATGCTGCTAAATACAGAGAATGTATAGCCAGGGACCTTGGAGGTCAAGGAGAAAACTTTGTTAAGACTTAGCCACCTGGATGTATCTCAGAGCATGATTCCCAACCAAAAGCAAAGAGTAAGTGAAAGTGTTTTCAAAAGCATTCATTGGGGCCATTAAAAGTTTATGTCAACTTTAGATAATCAAGATAATTTTTATTAGGCAGATTGAAATGATCACCATAACTTGTCAAGTTAAATCCGACACTTGAAGGAAAGCATTAACGAAGCTTTGTACATTATACTCCTAGAATTTTAATAGTAAACAAACGAGAAAGATCTCAGAGACATGTGGTCCAGCTTCCATCCCATGCCTGCACCGTCTCTACAGGGTCTGCGCCAGGAGCCCCTCTCGGCTCTCGGTGCGGTCCTGCAGCCGTTCAGGAAGTATGGGCTTCCCACGACAAGGAACTCCTCATCAGGTGAAAGTCAGTGAACTCTGATTCTGATACTGTGTTAAGAACAATGACAAAGAAGGAAATCCTGCCGTTTGTGACAACATGGAGGGACCTTGATCATGTTATATTAAATGAGATAAGCCAGATAGAGAAAGATAAGTATGGTATGGTATCATTTACATGTAGAATCTTAAAAAAATCAAACTATGAAAAGAGCGAGTGAAATGTTAGTCACCAGGGGATGCAGTCAAGGGCCTAAGATTGATGCTGCTTACAACCAGTAAATAAGCCATAAAGATCTAACACACACTGTAATGAATACAGACAACAATAATGTGCTACAATCATGAAACTTCCTAAGAGACTAAAAATTATCTTATCCTCTAAAAACAAAGATAAGTATGTATTGTGATAGAGGTGCTAAGTATCACTACAATGACAATTATATTACAATAAGTACATGTATCAAATTAACATGTTGTGTACCTTAAATTTATGCAGTTATATATGTCAAATATGCTCCATTGAAACTGTATCCTTCCTTCTATTGATACAAAATATTGCCCCTGTAATTTCGATCCACTGGCCATAATTATTCAGGTAAAACATTTCTCACTACTACACTGTCTCATTTACTTTCTTCTCCTGGGTCTATGATAGGGAAAAGGGTGGGGATGGATGGTAGGTTGCTTAGGCAGTTTTCTCTCTATTTCCCTTCCTTATATCTTTTCCTTCTCCCTAGAACTGGACTGGGGAGGAGGGAGTACTGGTAAAAGCAGTCCTTGAGGGGGACTGCCAGGATATGGCATTCATGCTCTCTGGGCTGGGCACCGCTGAAGTCCTGTGCGCCCTCCAGGTGAGCCTCCTGTGTGGAATCAAAGTGACACCAGGCCAGCTCCCTCCACACTGACACCTTCAGCACAAGTGCAGCCACTCCCAGAGCAGCCTCCCTGCTCTGTGTCCTGGGCAGCTGGCCAGGCACAGTCCTTTTGCCTTTTGGCTTTTATAGATATGGGCCCGATATCAGTCTTTCCATCACAAACTCAAGATGTCCAGGTTAAGCTTCCCAAGTGGCTTTCCTGAAGCCCGTCTATGTCTTTGATGCAGGGGGGAGCACAGTGCACTCCTCCCCTGCTCAGGTGGGGATGGGTGGCAAAGAATGTCACAGCACAATTAGCTACTTCTGAAGAAATTAGCCCCAGACCAGTCTGGCCTCTATAACTGAAGCCTCCTAAATATCCCTAGATTTCTTTGTTTGCCTCCTTTTTTTTTATCTTAAAATTCCTGCGCAGAGGGTCTATCATCACACTTTGAAATATTAAAAGGGTACTTAGCACCCCTGTTATGCCTTCCTTTTGAGGCAGAGAAGGTCCTGCTTTAGCATCCGATTACACAAATGTCACCCTTCACTTTTCCTTCACTTTTCCTGCTGGTCTCTAACTTTTCATCTGCAAGTCAGATTTGGATGGCAGATTCCTCTGGACATCACTTTCCTCCTCCAACCCCACTCCATCCTACGATATCTCCTTGCTGGATTTCCTACCTTTGAAAATATCCTACTTTTTTGCTGTATAACCAACTGCCACCGTCTCTTTTTTATCCAGCCTATTGTTTTTCTATCATCTTATTCTAGAAAATTCTATAATGACTTTCCACAGATCCAAAAATCTTACTTTAAGCCATTTTTGAAAGTTTTCTTTCTTTTCTTTTTTTTTTTGGTATCCTAGTTTGTCACTTGTTTCCTACTCACTCTGCCCATCCTCTCCACTTGGGCTCTCTCCTTTGCCAAAGCTGGGCCATGCTCCGACTGCACTGACGCCTCAGCCACCACCACCAGGTACTCTCTAAAACCGACAGGATTCACACTCACTTTCGGGGGGCATGCAAGATCAGGGAAGTTCGGGGTCAGCCCTCAGGGAGTTTCACTTTCGATGGGCGGGCCAGAACACATCAAAAGAAATGGGAGAACATTCATGCTAGAAATGTGATCTGGCAGTATGTAGGTTTCACTTGGATCGTAGAATTGGCTTTGGTGAAGGTTAGGGCTTTTTAAATCTCTCCTGATCTGTGAAATCTTCCCACTTTAGTCGCAGCAGGACTACCTGTTTTGCTCCGATGACTTTGGACATGTTAGGTCCCCAGATGTTCCTGCCTTAGCCTTCCACCACCAATGTAAATTTTCCCTAAACTTGTACAGGAGATACATCCTTAATTTAGGTTTTGCACAAACTAGTGAAATTATTTTACTTCCGGTTATAGCTGTGCCTGATATTCAGCCTTTAAATCAGGTTATCATCATTTCTTTCCAGTCTCTTCTAGCATATAAAACTCACTATATGAGTTTTGTGATGCTGATAAGGACATTAATGACGACAATGACGACTCTCATTTGCATTCCACTTCATAAACTGCTGTCAGGTCCATTGCCTGATTGGATTCTAAACATGCACCTGTGATGGCCGACCGGTCTGTTCATGGCTGAACTTCTCAGAGCCCATAACAGCTCCGCTGCCTCCCACGGCTCTGCTGCAGCCGCTCCACAGAAAGCCACCTCCCGGAGTTCTGCTGCCCAGGGAACTCCAGGCTCCCAAGCCCATTTGCTCAGGCTTCTCTGACCTTAATTACAGAGCTGGTTCCTATTCTTGTTCTCCACTCTTTCCCTAGATTTTACAAGATCCCTTGCTTCTTGGTCCTTACTCCATAACTCTGGTTTTATTTCCACTTTATTCTATGCCCAGTGGCCAAGGGCCTTACTACCCACTCCTGAAGTCACAGTCTTGACCCTGCCCACTGAGGGAGGGAGGTCACCAGTGTAATTGCCAGCAAAAACCCCAGCTTAGAGACCCTAGGGGACTTGCTATTTTCTTCCCACACAGAGGCATGACCTAGAGACCTGCTTCCCTCAGTGAAGTCAGCTCCGCACTCCGAGGACCTGCAATTGTTGTCAATGTAGATTTGATGTTGGCACAAAAGGAAGTGAATGTTCCAACATTTGTGACTATATTAAAATGTGACCATAGGGACTATTAGATGATGATGCTCAACCCCACAGCTTGGGGCTTCCTTCGTACTTTTCCTCGTGAAAACTTGACCACTGGTACCCCAGCTTCTATTTTATAAAGGATTATAAGAGCTCCCATTTTCATGAATTTTTCCTATGATGCAGAAGTGGAACATATGCAGAAGTAGAGCAATGGGAGCGCCAATGACTTGCAGGAATTAAAAGCTGAATGGATAAATACGGGGATGGCAGGAAGCCTGAAGCATGAGAATAATGTTAGGAACTCACAGACAGCTGAGTGTCGCCCCTACAGGGAGAGTTTGCGCACTGCATGCCTCTGACCTAGATGAGGGTATTTCTATTTTAAAGTAAGTTATCCTTTATTTCCGGAAGCAAAACTTTTTCAGACGCTCTTACTTGTAGTTTAGAGCATTACAGGATTCGCTTTTATTCTTGTTATTAAAATAAAGGTGCTTTGTGCACAATAAGCAAACTAACAATAGTATAAATGTGACTTGTGTTTCGGGGGTTGTAAAAAATATAAATTGATTTCTTCATTTTTTATTGTCACCCTATTGCCAGAGTCAGCGTATTTTGTGAAAAGAAAAGTAAAACATAAAAAAAAGCCATAAAAAGAGTTTCTACAGGATGTGTAGAATACAGAAAAATTTCCCCTTCTGAAGAATTAAACCTCCCCCCGCCGCAATGGCTGGAATGGGTCTCCTGGCTGAGCAGCTGTGTGTCATTGGCTGCGGCTATATTAAGACCAGGATGGCATTTCCGAGGAAGTTTAGGAAGCTTGTCGGAGTGGGTGTGCAGCCTGGAGCTTAGATAAGATTTCCCAGAGGTTTTAGTTGCTCTTCACTGATTTCAATTTGGCTTTCTCCTTAGCTGGCTTCTGCTTAGCATTTCAAGCTTGGGTAACTATCCTGGTTTTCAATAGCACCAAATACTCAAGCAGTTTATAAAACTCGGTAAGCTTCCCCTAGAAAAACACACTTTTGTATCTCATGCCATGGACTGTGCCCCTAAAACTGGCGGTCTCACAGGTGCACTGACCCTTTAGCATTCCAGGCAGTTGGTCCGTCACTTTGCTTCCATTTTATAGCTTTTATAAAATGCAGTACTGAGTCCATCAGGCTCAGGGCTGAAAATCCTCTTTAGTTAGTGTGGCTTTTCATAGCACAGAGCATCCATATGTGGAGGTAAAAGAATACTCCTCCTACGTAAAATACCTGTAAGGTGGATTTTCTAGCTGGAACTCCAATATAATTTGACTCTAAGTGCAACTCAAGGCAATAACTTAATCAGTTCTCATCACTCAGCTTCATGTTTTTCTGGTGTTTTCTTAAACCTGAGGGAGTGACTTTTTTTCTTATTTTGAACTTTGCTCCTGTGTAGCCACTTCGTGCCTGTTTCCCCTCAGCCACACACTCAGGCTCCACAACCGAGTCCTAAACATGGAAAAGTCTTGCCTCTGGTCACAACTTCCTGTGGCCTCCCATAGCTCTATCCCATGCACAAAGAAGGTGACACTTTGACATGACAGCTCTGGTGGCTGAGCCTTTCCTTGCCCCAGCCTCCTTCAGCTCTGTCAGGTATTAACTTCCTCCTGGATCCCATAATCAAAATGTCATCTGCATTCTCACCACAATCCCTGAGAGTTCACGACTCCACCTGGGCCCCTGCCACTCTGCTCCAGATCTGAGTCTCTTCACCCAGCTTCATGGGATGTGGAGCGGAGCTAGGAAATCATTGTTGGGTCTCCTGGCCTGGCCCTTACACATTTCTGATTTCCATCTGGGTGCGACAGGCCACTCAGCACCCTTTAAATCACCGCACCCTGCTGCACACTGCCTCCTACTTCCCCACCCCTTCTCGGCTGACCCCCTAAATAAGAAAACAGAAAAGAACTGGTATAAATTCTTCCCTTCCCATGCTGTTTTCTGTTCAGTTTTGTTCACTCTCCTTTTATTCCTTTCTGTAAAGCTTCACTCCAGGAATGCCGCCCCCACTGGTGTGCTTTACCCCATCTGTTGAGTGGAGGGGAAGGGGAAGGATGATTCAAGTGGGAGAATGCCAGGTGTGAGGAAGCACTCTCTGTTCGTGACCACTGCACAGCCATTCAAAAATTGTGCCAGACTGAACCTCTCTCAAACACACACCTACACACAGATACACACATACACATGGATATACACGCATGCACACATGGACACACATGTATATAAACACACATACGCGTACACACACACACACGAGGTCTGTCCAGAAAAAGTCCAACTATTGTTAATATAATGAGGATGATTTGTGCAACATCGATGTAGCCTGGCAGCCAAGGAGAGTGGACTGGAATGAACATTTGTGAACAATGACCGTTTCACTGTACTAGTCAGTGGGGGCAGTAGACCCCACTGAGGGAGCACATGTACTATGTGGCTGTCACATTGAAAATGACTGAGCAAGTAGAGCAATGAATCTGCATCAAATTTTGGGTTCAGCTTGAACATTCCTCCATGGAAACTATTTGGATGATTCAGAAGGCCACAGCTATGGGCAACTGGTGATTGGTAGCTTCATCACGACAATGCGCCCACTCATGCAAAACGTCTCATGCAGAGTTTTTTGACAAAACATTAAGTCACTCAGGTGACTCAGCCCCCCTACAACCCAGATTTTGCAGCCCTGCAACTTTTGATTTTTCCCAAAACTAAAATCACCTGTGAAAGGGAAGCGATTTCAGACCATTGATGAGATTCAGGAAATCACAATGAGGTAGCTGATGGCCATTCCAACAGAGGATTTTGCAGAGTGTTTTGAATAGTGGAGAGATGCTGGGAGAACTGTGTGAGGTCCCGAGGTGCCTGCTTTGAAGGGGACTGAGGCATCATTGTCCTATGTACAATGTTTCTTGAATCTTCTTCAATAAATGTCTCAATTTTTCATATTTTATGGCTGGATACCTTCTGGACAGACCCCGCTGTATACACATACATACACACATGCACATATGGGCACACTTATGCGCACACACACACACACACACACACAAAGTGGGTTTGAGGACTCTGCTGGAATGACCCCTTTCACGAAAGGCTGGCGTAGACAGGTGGTGTTTGACCACCCACTACCACCCTGACTGTGTAACGACACCCTGATTTTCTTTAGGAAATCAACACTTCTTCAGTTTTGCAGGCACTCCTGATCAAGGTGCCCCATCCCCCACGTTGACTAAATTCGGCTCTCGAGCAGATTGACATCTGAACTGTGGATGTGACTCATGGCGACAGTGAAAGGCCACTCTGTTCTGGAGGCCAGTGTCCACAGCTGCTCTGCAGCCTGCTTCTTCCTTTTCCTTTACATTCCGTGAACTGCCCTGTGTACTTCAAAAAAGTTTTTTGAATTAACATGTAGGCCTGTTTATATTGCTTGCAAAAAAGAAATTTAAATTTTATGGGACTTGGGTGAGTGAAGGAAACAGTATAGAAGAAAGCACGTTGGATGAGGAGTCAGAAAACCCTGGCTCTCGTTCTAGTTCCGCTACCAACAGCTGCAGTGTATTTGCTCCATACTGCTTTATCCACAGGCTGAAGACTCTCAACTGAGGGGACACAGGCAGATCCCTGAGTGGCTTTTTAAAACCACGCACACTCATTTCTCACGCAAACTCTGTCAAAGGCTCTCCTTTCCCCTCGGCCCTCCCATGCATCGCCTTACCTTTGAAAGCATGTTAGATCACTCAGGTGTGTTGGCTAGAAAAATGGCCTGCTGGACCAGAATACGGGGGTGGGCAAAAGTAGGGTAATAATAATAATACATAATACAATAATTAATAAATAAATAATAACATAAGAATAAACTCTGTTTCGTGTACTCACAATTGTAAACATGCTTTTGCTAACCCCTGTATTTCCAAAGGCCCTTCTAGGTCTAACATCCTTTGACGTTATGAGATACTTTTTCAAAAATACAACTGTTTTAGACAGGTTATGAAAAAAAATTAAAGCAGATGCTAGGGATAGAAACAGAATCAAATATCAAAAATTAGAGGAATGGTTGCAAAAGACTTTGATGAGCGTTTCCTTAAGTACAAAGATCAAACCTGTTGCAAATACACAAACAATCCCCAACAGAGATGGTCCGACTTTCGATTTTCTGACTTTGCCATGGTGAGAAGTGATGCACGTTCAGAGACATTGTACCTGGAATTTTGAATTTCGGCCTTTCCTGGACTAGCCATATGCAGTCGGATCCTCTGGTGACGCGGGGCAGGGGCAGCCAGCCGCAGCTCCCCATCAGTTGCTCCATTGCGAGGGTGAGCCACTAAGGTTTCCGGTGCGCTGCGTTGTCAGCATTTAGGACACTAGGATTTGTGTTTTCACATCCCATCGTGTCTACAAAACGTCCATCAGTGTGTCCTGCTTCTGGTGAAAAGAGGAAGGCAATTACTCTGGAGATAATATTCAAGATAAGTGCCCAAGTAGAGCTAACACAAGTATTCTGAGCACATTTAAGGTAGGCTAGGCTAAGCTGTAATGTTGGAGTTTGGGTGTATTAAATTAAATGCATTTTTGACTTACGATATTTCCAACGTAAAATGGGCTCACTGGGGTGTAACCCCATCATAACTCAAGGAGTGTCTGTGTTCCTTAGGACATGTAAGACTCCTCATATTTTAAATCTTCAGCACAGGGGAGCTTCAGTTTTTTTTAAAGACTACACACACACACACACACACACACACACACACCCCAAACAAAAACACCTTGATGTTTCTTTACCACACTTTGTGTTTAGAAAATGTCCATTGCATGAAGTATTAAGAGTATCAACATGGCCATATAATAACTAACATTTTGTTTCTAAAAGATAAGGTTTTTGAGAAGTTTAGCCAAACGCCACTAATCTAAAATGACTTGGTATCAAACTTTTCTGAATAATTTGTTTCTCATTAAGGAACGATATAACAAATGTGAATAATGAAAAGTAGTTCAAAACATCGAATATACATTAGTGGGCTAAAGTGAAATGTCACTTAAGCATTGAATAGTTAGTTAAGATATTAAAGAAATATCTAAATAAAAATTGTGACTATAGTTTAGTAAAAGTCATCATTTTTATTCTGTTAATTGCTTCTTTTTATGCAATAGCATTAAAAATATGGGAGGCAAAACCAGTCATCAACTGCCAGTCAGCTTTGACATGATCAGCTCCTCAGAGTTCTACAAAGTATTTATGATGAATATACTTTATTTTAATTGAGTCATCAGTTATTTTTAAATTCTCTTTCTCCTTCACACACTCACACACACATACACCATCACCATCACCACAGTATTCAGGATGAAAATATTTAATAGTGTTCTATTTTCACAACTGAAAAGAGTACATTCTTTGATATCATTTTCTCTACCCCTAAAATTGCTTAAGATTGTATGGAATAGACCCATATGCTCATGGTGTTCTGCAATTTCTGCAGACTGTTCACCATATGTTCCTACTGGAACTTTTAAAATTACGTTTTGTCCTTACGGCATTGATGATTTCAGAGGCTTGTACATGCGTGTACTGATGGGTGTAACTTCATCTTCCCCAGTGCTTTTTGTATACCTTCTACAAGTTTTTTTTTTGTATAACAAGTAAGAAACATTTGTTCAAAGAAATGAGGTAATTAAAATTTAAAAGCTTGTCATGAATTTAACTAGTTGTTTACTCTGGCAGAGAACATTCACTAAGAAAACTTCTAATTATTTTAACAATAAATACATTGGCAGGACAATGGAGTATATAATTTATGGTAATAGTTATGCCATTTAACTGTCTAGATCTTACCTAAGCAGATTTTTTGTGAGGATTACTTTGGTAACACCTGGCTTACTTCACAGCTGTACCACCCAGTCTGTTTTACAAGTTTCATTCACTATTTCATTGAGAGAAGATAAAACACAATAAGTAACATGCTGTAAGTAGACAGGGAAGGACCAAACAAGCAGCATGATACTTTGTGAGAACGTTATGTTACATAGTTTCACCCATGAGGCACTCAAATTTTAGGTCTTGCTTTCTGCTTAACATAGAATAACTGTTGCATAGTTTCGGGGACATGATAAAGCGTGCTTTCTACTGTCAGGTTTGTGCATTTGTATAACTGTGCAAGGGAATCTGGAGGCAAACAGCGATGCTCTTACAAGGGCAATTTTAGTTTTCTAGGTACATTATGAGGAAAGTTACAGAGAAGCCTGTAAAAAAATTCAAGAAAAACTATTAAAAAGAATCTGTAAAAAGCTTTCACAATTCACTAGGAGTAAAGGAAAAAGTAGGAGTGAAGAAAAATGTAAACAGAACTAAAATTAAGATGGCATAAATAAATACATTCACATAAGTTGGTGACAACAATAAAAAAATGAATTAGGTTTTAAAGGTAGAGAGTATTAGATTTGGATTAAAACTAAAAGAGATATGTGCTATCTATGACAAGTGCATCTAAAGTGAAAAGACAGGTTTGAAACAAGATAATTGGAAAAGATAGAGCTGACAAATGCTAAACACACTAACATCACTATCAGATGAAGTAGTAATTAAAAAACACTAAAATGAATGGAGATGCTGCACTATGATTTGTCAAAGACATGCAATTGTATCTTCAAAATATATAAACTGAAACTGATAGAATTACAAAGACTTAAAATATACAAAAGTATAGATTTTAATTCGCCTGTAAGAAATAGTAAGCTTTACAGTATATATAAGAGTCTGGCAGAAGTAACACCTGCTTGAGTGTGCGGGGTAGGGTCCATGAATGTCTCACACAGGATGGACAGAATTTGAACATTTCACCTCAAATGTCATATAGTGTGCTTGAGTGTGATATTATCATGTTACAGAATTACATGCTCATGATTTTATAATAAAATAGGGGTGTTATTTGTGCTGGACCCTGTATATACATATATAGTATTGTATATAGTCTATTTAATCTACTATTTTTAACAGGTAAATTAAAATACATACTTTTGTAGATTACAACATAGATAATTTAAGCTACTATATTTATTGTACATAAAATATGTACAAATTATTTATATTTATGTAATAACATAAAATATATTTACTATTTATTTATTAAAGATTATTTGAGATCAGTTAAAAGAGCTAAAAGTATGATTTTTTACTTTTCATAATTGAGAATATTTTATTTTTAGCTATTTTCTAATTTTTTCTTTATAAGTCAAAGAATTTCTTTATATATACATTATGTCACACAATTATGTCATCTTTTGTGCAAAATATTTGAAAAACCTTTTGCTGTGTCACCGAAGCCACACATGTCACTCCAGCTGTGCTCCACTCCCTGTCACTGAGACTGGGGCCCATCCACCTTCCTCGGAAAGCTACTGGCCATCAGGAAAATCGATGACCTGTAGGTAGGGGTCAAAGGACTGAGTACATAGATGAAAAAACAGCTGTAAATTCTTGAAATCAGCTATAAATACTTGAAATCATTAAGAAGGATAATATACAGACATATATTCACAGGTTTGGATTTTTTTTCAAGTGTCCTATGTAAACGTTTGAAGATCAAGTTCTTTGACTATATTTTGGAGTTTCTTAAGCATAAAGTTGCAAAAATTAAGAGATCCCAAAATTAAAATGGAATTTAATTTTTAAAAATTTTTTAAATCTTTTACATTATATTTTAATTTTTAATGTTTTTTAAAATTGAATTTATTGGGGTTACATTGTTTAATAGGATCACATAGGTTCCAAGCATACATTTCTATGATACGTGATCTGTATATTTCACTATGTGCCCATCACCCAAGTCAAATCATCTTCTGTCACCACATATTTGGCCCTTTACCTTTTCACCCCCCAAACCTCCTTCCCTCTAGTAAGCACTATACTATTGTCTGTGCATATAAGTTTTTGTTCATTTGTTTGTTTTTCTTATTTGCTCATTTGTTACTTTCAGTTTTATATCCCAATATGTGTAAAATCACATCATTAACTTTTTCTGACTGACATTTTGCTTAGCATAGGATTTTCCAAGTCCATTCATACTGTAGCGAATAGCAGTATCTCATCTCTTCTTATGACTGAGTAGTATTCCATCGTGTATAGGTACCGCATCTTTATCTAATCCTCTATCAAAGGACACTCTAGTTGCTTCCATGTCTTGGCCACTGTAAATAATGCTGCAATGAACATCGGGGTGCATAGGTCTTTGTGAATAAATATCTTCAAATTGTTTGAGTAGATACTCAGAAGAGGGGTTCCTGGGTATTGAGGTAATTTTATTCTTAAACTTTGGAGGAACCGCCACACTGTTTTCCATAATGGCTGTATCTGTGTACATCCCCACCAGCAGTGAATGAGGGTTCCTTGTTCTCCACAGCCTCTCCAACACTTGTTATTGACCTGTTGATAACAGCCATTCTAACAAGTGTGAGCTGGTATCTCACTATAGTTTTGATCTGCATTTCCCTAATAACTGGTGAAGTTGAGCATTTTTTCATATTATATGTGGGCCATTTGTATGTCTTCTTGGAGATGCATCTGTTCAGATCTTCTGCCCATTTTCTAATTGGATTATTGTTTGTTTGGTATTGAGTTGTATGAGCTTTTTAAATATATTTTAGATACTAACCCCTGGTCAGGGCTGTTGTCTGCAAATATCTTCTCCCACTCAGTTGGTTGCCTTTTTGTTTTGTAAGCAGGTTTTTGGGGTTTTTTTGTTTTTTTGCTGTGCAGAAGCTTTTTAGTTTGACTTGGTCCCATTCATTTATTTTTGCCTTTACTTCCCTTACCTTTGATGTCAAATTCATAAAATCTCCTCTAAGACCAAGGTCCATAAGTTTAGTAGCTATGATTTCTTGTATGTAAGTTATTGTTTCAGATCTTATATTTAGGTCTTTGATCCATTTTGAGTTAATTTTTATATATGGGGACCTATATACTGAAAGCTACAAAGCATCATTAAAAGAGATTGAAAGATACAATGAAATGGAAAAACATTCCATGTTCATGGATTCAAATAATTAACATAGTCAAAATTTCCATATTACCCAAAGCAACATGCAGATTTAATGCAATCCCCATTAAAATCCTAATCACATTTTTTAAAGATACAGAATAAAAAAATTATTGGATTTGTATGGAACCACAAAGGCCCCCAAATAGCCAAAGGAATCCTGAGAAAACAAAGAACAAAAACAAAGGCATCACACTTTTTAACTTCAAATTATACTACAAAGTGATAGTAATCAAAAGAGCATAATATTGTCCCCCCCAAAAAAGACACAACACAGACCAATTGAACAGAATTGAGTGCCCAGAAATAAACCCTCATATATATATGCAAATAATTTCTGATAAAGGAGCCAAAAACATACAGTGGAGGAAAGAAAACCTCTTTAATAAATGGTGCTGGGAAAATTGGAAAGCCACCTCAAAAGAATGAAACATTTCAATTTTTAATGCATATTTGTACATCCTTGCTTTCATCTACTTTCCTAATTAATTTCAAAAATACTGCATATTATTCAATACCTGTTTATATTTTCCAAAAATTGCTGAATCATCTTCAAAATGCACTTAAAGGATGATCTTACTGATCCAAAAGAACTCTTTCCCTTCCTCCTCAGTTTAAGGGCAGAGATACACGTCACCCTGAATAATATCGAGCATTGGAAAGAGAAGCAACTTTTTCCCTTATACTTGGTGGCAATTTTTGCTTTGTACAGTTATTCATGGAATTCAAAGAAATGTTCTTCAACAGAGCACAGAACTATTCCTGAAACAGCATTATTCAACAAATGTCATCCTGTGTTGATTCTAACAGCCTTCGATAGCCAGCACGATGTTCACACCCGCCTCACTCTCCCGTAGCTAATATAATATCGTTTTCATGCCAGTGAATAAGAGACAAGGAAAAGGAAATCATACATGAGGAATTCAGGGGAGGGGCAGATAGTTTTAAATAGAGTGGCAAAATCTGAAGAAGGTGGAGGAGTTAGTCGTGGAATTCTGGGGACAGAGTGTAAAAGGCAGAAGGAACAGCTGGTGGGAAGGGTACAATTATCCATGCCACACTGAATTATGTCATTCTTCCCGGTTAGAATTCATAATACATACAAACACTCATGTTCAAATATTTTGTTATGCATACTTGGGCTTTATTTGAGGAAAAGCGTTTTTCCCTCCTCCCTGTGGCCGATGGTTTCATGTGTTGTTTTGTAAATG
>CM052541.1:177114348-177146749 GCA_028533065.1 Trachops cirrhosus
CCAGAGAAAACCAGTTGCCATGTAAGAAGTCCAACTGCACCAAGACTGCAATGCTAGAGAGGTCATTCTTAGTTGTCCCATGAACAACCCAAGCGGAGCTCCTTGCCAACAGTCAGCATCAACTTCCAGACTCACACTAGACCTACCCTGGATGTACAGCCCGTAAAGACTGCAGATGACTGCAACCCTGGACAACATCTATCTACAATTGTGTGGGAGACCCTAAGTGAAAACTGCACAGCCCTCCTCTTCCCAAATCCTTGACCCCCCCAAATCATGGATGTTTGACACCACAAGTTTTAGAATAGTAAGTTCTCCACCGAAAGTGACTGGAACATGAGGATAGCTAGCTCACCAGGAGACCTGTTTTTATTGCCTGTCTTTTCTCTTGGTTTTCAGCTTGGTCGAGGTTGCAATACACTGTGGCATTTTCTATTGAAAAATAAACACTGTATGTGAAAAGCTGCAGAGGCACTGCGTGGTGCTATCTTCTTACAAAGAACATTCAGTGTTATTTTGGCATATAGGGCACAGGTGGGTCTCCCTGATCCAGTTGACTGTAGTCTATTTCTTGCTTACTCTCATTCTTACAGCTTAATCCTGGGCTGTGTACGAGTTTCACTTCCTTGGCAGGTTCATTTTTTTCCTTTTTAAGGCTAAAAACTCCTCTTAGCTTTTTAGCCTCTTATAACTAACTCAGTTTGATTTCTTAGAAATTGTTCCAAAATGCATAATTTTGGAGTCTGCTGATGCCTCAAAAGGATGCCTCAAGGGGGAGATTGTGCATAATGTGTCAGGATCACATCTGTGTGTTATCCTTTTCTCTCACAAATCTCTCCTGAAGTCCTGGGTACCTTGAATATTTTATGATATCTTCAAATGGTTGTCCTTTTTATGTTTTTTTTTTAATTCAGCTTTTACAGATCTTCTTCATGGGAGGGTTGGATTGATACCAGTTACTCAGATTGATACCAGATACACTCAGCATGAAAGTTTATCTTGCTGTATATTTTTCCTCCATGATGTATTATATCCTCTGTGTTTACTTATTTATTTATTCTATGTGTCCTTACTATGGTGCCTTGAGAGCAGGAACTTATTTTTTGTTCAGTGTATTCCCAAAGCCTAGAAAAATGCCTGGCATGAAGAAGGCACTCAATAAATACAGGCTTGGGAAAAAGTAGGTTTACAATTTTCATATGGAAAGTGATATGATAATAAGTAATAATATAAGAATAAACTCTGTGGTGTGCATGCTCACAACTGTAAACCTACTTCTGCCCCACCTTCTGTTCTTGAAGGAAGGAAAACAGGAGGGAAGCAAACAGAAAGAACAAGCTTGTTGCTCTCCCAATGATTCTTACCCCCAAGCACACCCAAAAACTTGCTTTGAGGCCTTTTGTGTATCCTCTTTGGTCAGTATATTTTAAACTCCTCCTATGTCCCCACTTAGCCATGGAGTTCTACTAATTTCATATTCTAATACCTTTCCAATATGCCCTTCCCTCTCCACCCTTGCTATCTCATTCGGGAGTCTCATCATCTCTTACCTGTTTGTACGGATGTAGTAACTTCCAGTGTTTCCCTGCCTCTAGTTTTCCTTCCCCTCATTCTATCTTTCCCTTACACACTGTTCTCGGCATTTTCTCAAACACAAATCATTATATTTCAGTGGTTTAAAATGTTTTAAAATGTCAGTGGCTGAATACTGCCCATGAGAATAAATACAAAAATTTTATTTTCATGGAAGACATGGAAACTTAAACATGTCTTACCTTGCCAAACAACTCTTTATCATCATCATCATCATCATCATAATGTAAAACTTAAAGTGTCCAAAAGTCTAAGACCATAATCACGTTATCATGAATTTATATATAATTCTCAATGGCCAAAAATGACCCAGAGGAAGAATTATTAGGCTGAATGTATTAATTATTAGACTGTAGAAGAAAGTGGGATATAAATATAATATATAAATGTATGTCTTTGTTGGTTAGCAGCAGAGTTTGGATTCATGGCTATTTTTTTAAAATTCTGAAAAGGCTTACATTTAACTGAGAAGACTTCTACTTGAAGAAATATTAGATTTAAAGAAATATTGGATTTAACTAATATAAAATAATATTAGTTTTATTTCTTGGATAATTACTAAATGCCTGCTCCATGTCAATGGCTGTCTAATTCCTCAGGACACCAGTATATGTGATATAGTTTTTTTCCTCCCAAAGGGCACAGGGACTACTGATTACACATAATTGATTAATTGAAGTAAAGGCAGTGCTATAATTATTTTTTATTTCATTTTTTTAATTTAAAATATGAGCAAAATGTTTAAGATCCCTTAATGAAGTATTTCTTTGTGTGTCATTGGCTTCTATATAGGATGGTGTATTTATATTTAGCACTTGCTGTCATTACCCAAACTTGGGAGAAAGCATAGTGTAAATCAAATTCTCCAGGGGAAGACAAGAGAATTTGGGAAACAACTGTTTTGAAGGGCCGGGCAGAAGGAAGAGGCAGCGAAAGAGACATCAAAAATGTGTGAGCATTCACGAAGGTGAGGGAAAAGAATGTGACCTTTTTAGGCCTCAGTTTCCTTATCTGAAACGTAGAAATAACATGTAGCTTGTGAAACCATTGGGAAGAGGGTTATTGCAAACAGAGCTGTCACTACGGTACTTGGTGTTTAGTGAACACTCATAGATATCATTGTTTTTGTTTCTGATAAAACAACAACAGTTTGGTGCTCAAGAACAAACTCCATTGCTGAACCACAAGCTAATGTCCTAGTCAGCAGCGGTACCTGAGATACCTGCTCTCTGAATCACCGCTTATCTTATTTAAACAGAAAAATGAAAGAAAGCACAGACATGAGACATAGACTACAATTGCGAAACCCAACAGATGCTTCTCCCATTGTGTTTTTACTAAAGAGACACACTCCAGACTAAGAGTTTCTTCCACTTTTTCAACACATTCCCTTAGCTGTCGAACCTCTGAGTAATTGTGATGTTCTCTATGAATAAAGGACGTGAGGATCACAATGGAAAACTATGGGTCTCATCGAAACAAAAAGTATAAAATGTAAGAAACAGAAATGTCAGGGCTAGGACGCTATCACACAACTATTACCTTTGTGATCTTTCGTTTTAGGTGGGAGCTTTGCTCTTACCTCAGGGGTGATGTCGTGTAGAATGTCGAATGACATCCATTAACATTTTTGTCCAGGCTGCTGTGACATACAGAGACCCTTTATGTTAATTGGGATTATGCTGCTGCCATACTTAGATTCCCACTGCAGTTTTTCTGAACATTTCCATCAAGCGATCTAAGAAAAGCCAAACATAAGACTTCAGGTGGTAGAGGTATTTCAGGAATGACAGCACCAAATTAAAAATAAGTAGCAGACACTTCCATGGTAGCTGGTTTTCGCCGGGCCACGCGCAGCCTATTTTTGCACCACCAGATGCCCCTTTCGGTGTAGTCTTATGTTTATTTACATAGCACATTTATTTCTAACGTTGACAGAGATCTGTCAATTTGTGTTAATTTTGTTGGAAGAAAATCTACCAGTATGACGTGATAGCATCTTCTATTCCATTTATCCAAGCCACTCGCTTTGTGAGGCGAGTTGGTCTGACATCGAAGCTGGAAACAGCAAATGTCCCCCACAAGTTTGTGAGGGGCAGTCTTTGCTGTTTGCCCCATTTTGAGAGCTTGTCCTCAGCCAGTGGCTAATTAAAACTTGAGCAGACTTATTCAGCTTGATAAACTATTTCCAGCTAGAGCAATCAATAAACACTTTTACAAAGGTACTTACTAAATAGTGTATTTCCTAAATTTTGGATTTTCACTGGACTGTTCTCAGTACAGCCAAACAACTTTGACAAACAATTTCCTCCAAGCTTTGATGTTTGAGTATATTATCTTTAAGGAGAAAAAAAAAGCTCCGTTAAATCAATAAAGCAGGAAATTGGTTTTTATTGCAAAGTTATTTTAATGATTAGCTAGACCATAATGATTATGTGAACAAAACCAATGAACGTATAAAAAAGGAATTCTATTCTATAGTTATCAGGGAAATGCAAATTCAAATCAAATGAGATAATATTATACGCCCACCAGAATGACTAAAATAAAAATGATAGACAACACAAGCATTAAGAAGGACGTAGAAGACCGACTGCCAGTTTGCTGCAAGTACTAAAGGTGGGCGTGCACACACCCTATCAGTCCACACTTCCACTCCTAAGCATTCACCCAGCAGAAATGTATCCACATACTCACCAAAGCACCCATTACCAGGACGCGTCGCAGCTCTGCTAACCTCTAACCATTTGGAGAGATTCTCTCCCCGACTGCCACTGTTTTGTTACACACACGTGCTGATCAGTTAGCAGATGAATATTCTTGGGTGACTTCACCATAGATCTACAGGTTTCTTTGTGCAATTCTCTCCTTTCCTGTACTCTGTCCTGTTAACTCCAGTCACCTTGTGCTGCCCAAACTCTCAGCTCCAGCATCTCCATTTGGGAAATCTGATGGGGCCAGTCTGGGTTCCCGCTCCCCGACCATGACCTGGAAACTCCCTCAGGCTGTAAGCCGAAGCAATTACTGGGGCTCATCGTCTGTTCTCCATCTCTCATGGAGCACGTTCCACTGTCTTCAAAACTGTTGTTTCATATACTCTACCCCATTTTTTATGCAACCGTGGGGTAAATCGAGTCTTCACTACCCCTTCTTGTCCAGGAGCTAACATCCTTAAGAATACCATTGTTAGCTGAAAGAACGAGTGAGGACCAGTCCATGGTTCTTCGGGAGTGGGTGTTTGGCAGACATTTCCTCCAGAACCAACAAAGTGAGCCTGGTATTTCAAGAAAAACAACTGATAGTTTTTGTTGTCAATGATAAAATTCAAGCTTTCAAGCAAAGTTTAGAACTTTACAAAATATGTATCTGTCACCATTAACTGGACAGCATCTCAGTGCAAAAATACTTCTCTAATGAAACTGGTGGTGTTTCCAGATCTTGACCATGGGAAACAACCCTGCTGTGAATACAGGTGTGCATATATTCTTCTGTACTGGCATTTCAGGATTTACATATACACATTATAATGTAAATGTAGGTATGTTACATTATATATGTACATTATGGCAGATGCACATATTCATATATATTATGTAGTGTGTATGTATATATAATGTGTGTGTGTGTGTATATGTATATGGAGGCTATCATGCTAAGTGAAATGAGCCAGTCAGTGAAAGAAAAATACCATATGATCTCATTCATATGTTGAATCTAATGAACAAAATAAAGTAATGAACAAAATAAAGTAATGAACAAAATAGAAATAGAAGCAAAGATACATGTTGGAGGGGAGGGCCAGGGGACTGGGTGAAAGAAGGTGAAGGGATTAACCGAAGAACATATATGCATGACCCAAGGACACAGACAATGGTGTGGCAATTGCCTGAGGTGGGAGGGGCTGGATGAAGGGGAGAGAGGGGGACAAGCAGGGACGACTGTGACAGCATAAATAATAAAATACAATCAAAATAAATAAATAAATAAATAAATAAGAAGTCAGTAGTGATCTTGCCACTGCGATTTTTTATTATTATATAATGAAATGTGTCAACATGGGAAAGGCTACATTATTTGCTACACTAATGTTTTCCAAATGACCGGTGCCTGGTGATACAAAATCATGCATGGGAAAAACGTCCATATGAAGCACAAGATAGACCAATGGATTTTAGTGTAACTTCATTGAGAGAGTTCTGGAATCTGAGCTGTAACTAAGTTCTAAGAAACCACTTGAGTTTTGGTGTAGTAACCAAGATGAGTATACATAGCTATTGGAAAAGGTATTATAATATTCTCCCTTTTCCAGATAGAGACCTCTGTTGGACTAGATATTCTTCACATTCTTCAGTAAAAATATGCTATGACATACTGAATTCAGAACAGAATTCCAGCATGTTCTATTAAGCCAGATGTTAAATTGCTTTTAAAAATGTAAATCAATGTCAGTTTTTTCACTATTTATTTTTGTTTTTAAAAATACAGCAATTTGTCATAAAATAAGTTATTTATGATAACTTGTATTGGGTTTATTGTTGTTGTTTTTAAATTAGATTATTTTTTAAATGTCCTACTTCTCATTTCTATTATGGTAAATATCAATGCATTGCAACACACAAAAAACAGCCTTTTGAGATCTCCGGTAATCTTTAGGCAAGGAAAGAGTTCCCGAGTCCAGAATCTTCTTTATGACTTCCCCTCCTCTCTGTTTCCTCATTTGAAATTCTCTTCCTAGTCTTCTCCTTTCTCTGTGAGTCCGGCCCTTGATCCTTCTTTAGTCTTTTCTCTCTTCCACGCCTTGGTTCTGCTAGCAGAGTCCTGCCCTGATGCCCCTCATGGGGGAAAATTTATGTCTATGTCCAACTCTCCAAACCTAAGCACTGGCCACTAATGCCAGAACTACTTCATGCAATCGTGGGCCTACCTGGTCCCTGCCTTTGGCCCCTAACAGGTGTGCTTTGTCCCCATCGCCTCGTGTTCCTTCTCTTTACTTGCTGCGTCATTCGTGCTAACCAGAGCATCTCCAAGAGCCTTCTCAGTTCTGTGTTCTGACCACCTGCTGTGAATCTGTCTGCCTCTTTCTGGATTTCAGATGTTGATCCCTACCTTGCCAATAAAGATGAACTCCAAATTTTGATAGATAAAAAATAACTGTAAACTTCCAAGGAGTGTTTGAACATAAAAGTATCTTTACAGAGGCATTGCACATCTTTAGTGAACTCCAGTAGCAAAATACACCCTCTGATAAGGCTGGACATGAGAATATTAGTGATAGAAAGTGGACGAGGGATGTGGGAAATTTCCTGGTGCTCTGCAAACCAAACAGCTGTCTGCTCTGCTTGTGAGGAACTCCTCCTTGCCTGCTCCACCGCAGTGACACCGAGCTTTGTGGACCACCGTGCCTGCTCTGATACCCAGGACTCCCAAGCACTTTGTATATTGTAACAAGTAGCTGCAAGACCATAATCTTTTATTTATTGTTTACTTTCCAAAGTCTCTTACTTTGAAAGTGTTGTCTCTGAAACTGTCCGTGACATTTTCTTGGACAACAGACTCACAATCTGCCCGTGAAATGTATCCCAACACACATACACTAGTTACCCAGAAGGGCATAAGGTTTTTTCTCTGAAGTTACTTTCTATGATTCAGAAAAAAATGCTCTATGAGGTCAGCCCTTGGGGTTGGCAAAAGGAGGGAAGGTGAGGAGGAATACAATCCTGATTGTTCAATTTCCTATCCAGATAAATATCTCATTCCCTGTTATTCTCACAGATTTTTGAAAGGGTCTGTTGTCTGCCCCCCTTCCCCCACCCAATAGATAAAATATCATAAGGTTAGAAAATAAGGGGGAAAAAAACCCTTGCTCTAACTTGTGCCTGGTGCTCCTCGGCTGTATCACAACTGAGCAAAGGCGGAAAAAATAAGAGTAGCATGTCCCAAGGAAATAATTTCCTTTTTCACTTTGTCACAGTTAATGTTCCCTTCTCATTTGAAAACCTGGCAATCTAGGAATAACAGATCAAGAAGTACTTAATTCATGAGTACTGTGTGCTTGGCAGAAGCCTCCGTGGTTATTAGCTAACAACACAAAGTCAGCTACGGATGAATCAAGTTCGGCATCACGTGTCACTCTTGCTGATGTCATTTGCAGGTCAGAGGCTCTCAGAATTATTGCTTGGGGTAGTGGTTATGCTTGTTTAATTTAACAGATTATTTTTAATCTTTTGATGATGGTGTTACCTCCAATAAATTTATTCTCATTTTTACTGTGTCTTAAGCTATCTTTCTTTAACATAAGAAGGGGGGAAACCCTTATGCACCTATTATGAGTATTTTGTCTTATTATTCTACTTTGAAGAGAATGACCCCCAACTGTTTTTGACACTTTTGCGATATTGACAGCTTCCCTGGGTATCCAATAGCGCTCCTACCCCACTACATCAAATTTGTCTCCCGTGGAAGGCTCTCAAAATTCAGTAGGTCACTTCTTTTTTAAGACTCTCTTCAGGTGCTCCTGTCTCCAATGACATGGCAGATTAGTCACATAGAATAATCCTCCAAGGGCTGGATATACTGGAAGAAAGTGCTGGAAAAATATGTTAAGATATGTAAAACACCTTTCTAAATGGGCTTTTAGGAAATCAGTAAATCCTCAAAGTCCCCAACTGAATGAAACCACGAAACCTTAGCAGATCAGTGATGCAGACACCGGCCCACATTGTCCGCGTCATTATGGATGAAATGAGACATTCACACAGACTACCGAGTCTGGTAGAGGAAAAGGGACAACATGGCTTTTCTCTCAAGGGGAGCAAAAGCCGTGGCCTCCACCATGATAGGCCTTTACTTCTTTTCTTGGCACATTACATGAGGGTCCTCATTTACTATGCACAGGTTCGATTTAGGTGGTTATCTTTTACAGAAAAACAAAGGAGCCAATGCCACTAATCACATCACAGAAGAAGGATATTCGCAAATGAAAAGGCAAAAGTGGTTGAACTGGTTACACTCATCCTTGGAAGGTTGAGCATGGATTTAGCATGGATTTTAGGAAGTTGCTTTTCAGTAAATGTCCTCAATTCAGAGTGAGGGAGTTTTTAGCAAGAGCAAGACTCAAAGTGGCCTAGGCACATTGCAAGCCTGATTCCCCACAGAAGAATCTATCTGTGGGTGTGGGTCCTGTGCATCTCCAAGTGGGAGCTGGGCCCACACCACACAGAATAGTCTCCTACAGGTCAGCAAGCTCGAAAGCTAGTTTTCGTCTTGAGGATGACTGCTCATCCCTAGTTATCTGGAGCTCCTCTGATGGTATGAGATATGAGAGAGAAGAGATAAAACTCAGGATGCTTCCAAGGTCGGGAATCTGTAAGAGGTTGGAAGCCATGGAGCTGGGACCCTGAGAGGGCTACACTCACAGTGAATGTGAAAATTAGAGTTAGGTAAGAAAAGCTCTCAAAATTCAATATGTCACTTCTTTCTGAAGAATATCTCGCCATGCAAAGGGGATCCTGAGAAAATTTTTCTATCTTGGAGCCAAGTGGAGGAAAAATCATTCTTTGAATTTTTTAAATATTAAACTGGTCCTTGCAGTGCATTTGAGATATGAATTCACACTACCTGGGGGATTCAAAAACACTTCATAGAGTTTAATTTACAGTAGTAGCACGCAATTGGCAGAATCAAATGCAAGTCTCTGAAGGATTCAAATTCAACCCAGGTCTCAGAGGAAAATGAGCAACTCACTGCCATATCTTATTGAACAAAAAAGCAAATAAAGAAATATGGTTGAGAACTAACAAAAAAAAGTCAACAAAGGAAAAAATTCAAAGTTAATTTAAATATTGAAAATATCAAACACATAATATGTAATAGCAGTGTTTAATAAATGAGAAACTTGTATGATCAAGGAATAAGCACATTCCCAAAGAAGCCAAATAAAGCTTCTAGAAATAGAACAGTAAATATTAAAATAAAATAGTATGTAGAAAATTAAACAGCCAATTAAATATAGCTGAAAAGAGTATTATTGATCTGAAAAATAAATATCACTAAAACATGTAGAATATAGATTAGAAGGAGATAAAAAGATTAAAAAACATACAAAATGCAATGAGAAGTATTAATATATTCAATCAGTATTCTAAAGGGAAATAATACAGATAACAGGACACACACAATATTGAAAAGAAATAATCATCAAATCCACAAATTTAAAAACAAACTCCAAGAAAAAATATAAATCAATTTCTAGCCTCACCGTAAACAAACTACAGGAAAACGAAGATAAAGAAGAGATTCTAAAAGCAGTCAGAAAGAAAAACATGTTTCCAAAGGAATGACAGTAAGGCTGACCACTGAATTCTCAACAACAATAATGGAGCCAGAAATGAAGGAAAAGATATACTCAATGAGTTGAGAGAAAAGTAGTTTTGAATCTCAGTGAAACTATCTCCAATGACATGTGAACCCAGTGAAACTATCTTGCAACAATTAGGATAAAAATATTTTCAGATAAAAACTGAGAGAGCTGACTGCCGAATACTTTCATAAAAGGAAAATGTGAGGATGGATGTTAAGCGAGAGAGAGGGACCCCAAACAAGAGGAGTGAGGCAGCGTACATGCAGAGAATGGTGTGCAAACATACTGGATAGATAAATAGGTAACTCAACAAATCCTGACTGTGTAAAACACTCATAGTTACATCTCATTTGCAGGGCAAAGATGTTGAACCAAATCATTGGGCAAAAGCAGCATATAGACTGGTGGTGAGTGGACTGGCAGAAAAGAATTTTAAACTACACTGAATGTGTGGAAGAGTGAAAACAAGTGAGTAAATTAAAATGTTTTAAATTAGCTACACCAACAAATAAGGCATGGAGTATCTTAGTATCAAACCAGTTGATACTAAGCTAAATGAGCATAGGGACAAAAGGATCCAAAATAAATTTAAAAACAGGAGGAAGAAAAGAAAAAGGAAAAAAATTAAAATCTTGATGGTAGAAATAAATAAAATCAAAGAAAAAAGTAGTCACTCTAAACACTACATTTAAAAATAAAAATTTCAAACTAGCTTAAGAAACAGTCCATCTCCATATTGCCTGCAAGAAAACACAAAAGATAAGATCACCAAGATATTGAAAGCAAATGATGAAAAATATGTATCAAGCAAATACTAACCAAAGGAAAGCTGATATAAGGCAAAGGAGCTTACACACTGAAAAAAGCAAGCAAAGCAGAACAAAAACCTTTTTAGAAGTATTATGTATGATATCTATATTATGATAAAGATCCAATATACCATTAAGATATAATAGCCTCAAAGTACATAAAAATACATTCAATAAAATAGCCTCAAACCATAATTAAGGAAAGATTAAGAAATCTGCAGGGAGAATATTATCATGGTAGAAAATTTCAGCAGATTTCTCTCATTAATGGAGAGATAAGTTAGATAAGGCTGTACACGATTTGAAATGATGATGATCCTAAGAGGCCAACTGGAGCCTGAGGCCAGAGGAGTGGGGTGCCTGGTGGTGGTGCCATCCGGTGGGTTGGGGGCAGAGGATGGGACTCCACTTCCTGACTCTCAGAGGTGGACTCATTTTTCTCCTGAGCAGCCAGAGACTGAGTTATGATTCACATCATGGCTCCTGCTCATCTGTGATATTTGCCCAGAGAGATGTGTCTGAATGTAGAAAATTATGAAGGTCTATTTAAACAGGTATGACACCAAATAGAATAAGTAAAACAAGAGACTTGTTAGGCAATACTGATAAAACGTGTCACTTGAATCGGTAATGCCTTTAGTATAAATGTCTAACATTCCAAGGCTCTAGATCCACTTGCAATACCAAGAATACTGATACTCAAATCCAGAGCGTTCCAGTGCTCCATTAACCCCCGTGGGAAGTTCAGACCTTTTTGGAGGTCCTGTCTTAAAGTATTTCTGGGAATTCCCAATGTTCTACTTAAGTATATGTCCATGTGTCAGTCCATGATTAGTCACTCACTGAGCCACCGGTCCCTGCCAATTCTCCACATGCAACAATGAATGCTCTTAGGGAGTGAGGGAGAGAATGCCGCCCCCCACACACCTCCGGGTGAAGACCAGTAGGGATGCCTGCCCCCCCCACCTCTGGGTGAAGACAGCTGGGGAAAGCCAAAGCTCTTTGCCCCTCAGCACTGCCAAACGTGGACAAAAGCTGCATCCCCCTGCAGAGCCGTTCCTCTTCCCAGGAGCTCGCAGGCCCAGAGCTGACCCATGGGTTCTGTTTCCCTGCCACATTTACCAAGACAGGCTGCCACTTCTCCTGTGATGGACTTTTCTCTCTAGGCATTAGAATGTTGCTGCTCAGATTCAATCTTCTTTGTACCAATCGCAATGGCGGTTAGAATGGTCTCCTAATGGCTGAAGCCCTAGTTCATCAGTATGGGAAACAGATATATTGTGGGGAAGACAGGGAATGGAGGTCATTCCATTTCATAGGACCAATTTATCTATTGGGCAGTCCAGCCCAGTCAGAGCACCTAATGACACGTGTGTGGAACAGGAATTTCCTGACTGGACAGACATGCCCCTCTCCCAGCAACCTGCTGTAGCCAGCCAATTTCTTTGCTGAGAGTTCATTAAGCACTGGCATAAATTCTTCTGCTTTTAGCACATCAACTAAAATGTGCCAAAGAAATAAAGGGGGTATTAGATAGTCTGGCACAAACCATCCAAGTTCATGTCTACAAACAAATATTCTTTGTAGTCTTGGAGGGGCGCCCTACGTGTCTTGTAGGTAACCCTTCTTCCATATGCTCCACCAGGCTGGCAGGCCCTTGTGTGGTGAGACAGCTCTGTGTGAGTGTAGAACCACATAGAACCACATGATGGAAGAATGATTCACTTGTTCAAGTGGCATAGAAGACTTGATTCAAGGCTATTGCAATAGGAGTGGAGACTAACAGGCAGCATGAGGGAATTAGTCAATGGAGAGTTACTAAGAGGAAATGTCAAGGGTAGGAGGATTCTTGCCAAACTGATCTAACAGAATTCCTGCTAACGGCAGGCTAAGGTTGAGACACAGTTGAGAAGACAACTGATTAAAGTTTGGTCCAGAAAGGAGCCTGCCAGGCCCCGAAGACAATGTTCAAACGGATCTCATCAGAGTTACATACGGGATTTGAGAACCATGATTTGAAAGCTCTGAAATGTAGAGAGAAACCCTTTGTTTATGGAACTTCAGTATTTATTCACTCAACTTTACTGAAGTGGTAACTTCCTAATTGGCTCAATTTCAAAAGCTGTTCACATGTAACTTTTTCAAAAAGTTATAAAAGATGCTGACATTGAGAAGTGTGCAAATCATAATATTTAAACAATTTGACAATATTCCTCAACTCCCTGAAAATATTTGCCCTTATTTTATTTATAAATAATGGTCACCACCCTGCTTCTGTCTCTTCTACTAGAACTCTCATTTCCCTATCTGTACCTATAACCTTACAAATTTATCACACAATCATTCATTTAAAAAAGGATTGAAAACAAAGTCAGTTTCATCCTGTGCAATGTACTTAGATCCAACGTGGTTTCCGGAACTTACACTTCATGCGGCAGCTGGAAAAGACTTCAAAAGGCCATCTCTTCCAACACCCTCATTTAACAATCTGGGAACCCGAGGTCCAGATCAGTAATTTGATTAAATTTAGGTAGTTAATACTGAGCTAAAAATAAACATGTTTTCATATCTTATGTATAATATCCATGCTAATATTAAGAATCATCATAATTTTGGATTTTTTAAAGACCTGCACTGACTGTAACAGAAAATACCTTTCTTTCTGCTCCTCTCAGAAAATTGATAGGGATTGTTCACCACAGTCTTAAAGAAGGAATTGATATAATATTGGTTAGGTTGAGGAGTTTTTAGAACTTTGTAAGGCCTGGAATCTTTACTAAGTATGTTAAGTTTGTCAACAGATAGTCCTATTCAAAGAACAATAGGAATGGTAGGAAAAGCCTTAAACCAATATTAGCTTTTTTCTGACACAGTCATAAATCAATTGTGTGGTCTTCACTAAGGTAGTTTCTTAACCAGCCTGATCAGTGTCTCCTATCTATATAATAAGCAGGGAGAAATTATTTCCTAGGTCCCTTACGTTGAAAACACTGGTTTTATCTTGCATTAGACTGGCGCAATGGATAAATGAGCACATATAAAGTCAGCAGCTCACACTGGGCTGGTGCACAGTTAATCCTCAAAATGAAGTTAACCCACGGTCTCCCTCCCCTCCTTGCCCTTATTCTTTCTTTCTTCCTTCCTACCTCTTTCATTCCCTCTTTCCTTCCTTACCTTCATTCATGTGTGAGATGGAAGATGAACACTGGGAGATTTAGAGGGAAAGTGGGTGGGCAATTAAGCATTACAGAACACACTGTCATGGACTAGAGACTACTTTCTTGATTGGAATTTTAGCATATGCCTCTTAGATTCTAAGAGAAAACTGTACACAATAAGTTTTTAAAAATGTTTAACCAACAAAATAAAATGAAATAAAATAAAATGTTTAACCATCTAACAGAAGGAACATTCTCTTTACGAAGTCACCAGTGTAATCAGTTTTAAAGCTTCAACTTTTAAGAGCCAAACCCACACACATTCATTCTCTAAAGAATACCCCTGAACTTTGTACAGATCTGGCATTTGAAAGTCTAGCATAAGCATATCAATATGAAATATTAATGTAAAACTTGTGACTAGCAGTTTTATTCCTCATTTGGTGGCCTTTCCAACCAAGGACCAAACACTTTGTCTGCAATAAGTCCTCTTTTCATACCAAAACTCTCATTCCTCAGCCAAAGAAATTGTGCATTTAAATCCCATTTTGTTCCCAACTTTTACCAGCAACGCTCTTTTAAAGCAGGATCTAAGTCTACTCACAAGACTGTCAAATATTTCTATCCCAAAGAAATGCTCTTAATTTGAGAAGCTGAGCAAAAATCATAAGCCATGAATCTGTTTTTGTGTAGAAATCATAGTCGTTTGTGTTTGATTGAAGTAGGTCATGGGCTTGGCTTGGCTTTGAATGCCCTGCAGTCAACAATCAGGATTGGAGAATATGTATGAATATGAGGCAGCTGGGCTGTTTCACGTTCAGGGAGAAATTGAAAAGGCAATGCTACAGTTGTGTGTCACTAAGTGCAACCAGCCTAGGAGAAAAGCAGTGAGTATAATAGAGCTGAGGAGATTAAAGAGAGACACAACCTGTTCTCCTGCGCTGGATTAGACTCCATTCACATGCTCCCTCACAGGAAAGCTTAATGACTGAGCAATAACCTGAAACCCAATGCCATATGTTGTGTGAGGCAGCACAGGCAAGAGTCTGTTAATTGTCTGAAGAGATGAGGTCTCCTGAGGAGACTGGAAGTAACTTTCTGGAAGAAAGAAAGGAGAGATAAATAAGGCCTCTGAAACAGGGGACAAAGGAGAGATGGCGAGTGCATGAAAAATAGATTGGTTTCTCTTACGTCCAGCAAAATATTTGAGTTTGAGCAATGGTGCACCCTAGCTATAATGAAGCACATCGAGTTCCTCAGGAATTGGGACATTTCAGAGGGACCTCTGAAGGGAGAATCTTCAAGAACAATGAAAGCTCAGGGATAGCAATCCTACCTATGAAGACCCTCCATCACCTTAAAGCCTGGATGTGGGTGAGCAAAGAAACTGAGGCACGCCAGTCCGTAGATCACAGTACTCAAAACCATAGGCCTGAGAGCCAGACTGGCTGGGTTCAAATCCCAGCTCCTCCCCTTACCAGCTGTGAGACCATGGGGAAGTCCCTTAATACTGTTTTTCTGTAACTGCAGAAACTTTATTCCTTTAATGTGACCTTGTCTCCTTTCTTTCCTTTTAATTCAAACTGGCCTCGTCCGGCACCCTGCTTCACCTGCCTCCTTCTCCAGGGCACATTTACTCTCCTAATCACTAAGCCCTCAGGACAATGAGGTTCTGGGCAGCATCAAATAATCTTAGTAACAAAGCCTGCTTGGGCCTGTGGACCACAGAGACAGAGTTTTAGTCAAACAAGAGATAACATCTAGGCCTCAATTGTGTTTCAGCTCCAGAACCACCTCATGGACCACATCCTTTTGAAACCAAACAAAGTGACACCATGGCTGACATCAGGACCAGATTCAGTGGTCCACTACCTTCACCCAGGGGCCAGCTGATCAGTAGAGACCATGACCCTGACCCTAATTCCTTCAGCTCCTTATATAATCCATCCCCTAGAAGCCATAGGAGAACCAGGTCTTTGAGCAACAGCTCACCTGTGACTCTGGCTACGGTGCCACTTCCTTCAATAATACATACTAACTTTCTTTGCTATAAGCGCCTGCTCCTGCCTTACTGGGCTTTGATATGTGTGGACAAATGGACCCCTTTGGTCCAGTAACATTTCCTCTTGCAAGAGTGCTTGGCACTAGAATGTACTGAGTATATATCAACTATTATTAAAATACCAATAAATAAACATATCATTTTATTATTTCCTACATGTTCATTTTATTCATAAAATATAGCCACACTGCAAGAGTTCTTGTCTTATATTTTGAATATTTCCAGGAAAGTCAAATAGGAGAAAGGGAAATATTCCAAGCTGTGTGGTACTTGAAATGACCTAGGAAAAATTGTGTAATTGCGTGTGGATGGGTGGAGGAGAGTGGGGGATTGATCCCTGTGCAAGAAATATATCATCCCTACTCTTTGCATGGTGCCCAGTGGAAAATTTACAGAAGACACACTATATACCAAATTTTACACTTAAGTATATTTTTCCAAGGAGAGGATCCTGACTTTCTCAGTTCTCAAAAGATTAAGTATTCCAGCTCACTCATGCAAAAGCATTTTGATATAGAATATTTTATCACACACCTATCTTTAGCGACTAATTAAAAACAATGAATGTTATGCATAACTTAAAATGTAGCTTGGTATTCAGCTCCGCTCTGACCCTGCAGCTGTCTCTCGGCATTTCTGTCGAGGCGTGAACGACAGTGCAGCCAGAACGCGGTTAAGTCTGCATGTGGAGACTTCCAGCACTGGCGCCCCCACAAGCATATCTACATCAGCCTGTCTCCCTAAACTCCAGGGCAAGAAATTTCTAGGCCCATTCATTTACCACCATCAATAGTTTGTTTAACACTTTTTTAAACAAAAGGACTCCTGCTTTTGCTTCGAACACAAATCAAGTAAGTAAACTAAGTTATGCTGTAGTTAATTCAATACCAGAATTTCTATCCAGATATTATGTCACATTCTCTTACTGACATTTTCAGTTATTCTTTTTTTTTGGCTTAAAAAAACTTCGTTATATTGATATGTAATGTACATACAGTAATATTTCCCACACAATTGGATGGGTTTCAATAGGTGTGTATGTCACAGAACCACCACAACGAAGATACAGAATACTCCTGTCTCTCCAAAAGGCTCCATCATGCACTTTCACAGTCATTAATTACCTCCCCTCCTCAACCAACCACTGACCTGCTTTCTGTCAGCATAATTTTCCTTTTCCAGACTGTAATAGAAATGAAATCATAAAGTACTTAGTCTCTTGTGTCTGCTTTATTTTACTTAGCATAATGCTTTTGAAGCGCAGCCATATTCTTGCTGAATGCATCAGTAGCTCGTTCATTTTCATTGCCAATTCCACTGTATGGATATATCCCATAATTTGCTTATCCATTCACCACTTGTTGGACATTTAAGTCATATCAGTGTGTTGACACTATGAAAATAGTATCTACAGACACTGGTGTTCAGGTTTTGTGTGGACATAGGCTTTTGTTTATTTGGGATAAATGCCGATGAGTTGAATTGCTGGGTCCTAAGGTGAGTTAGTATTTAACTTTACAAGGAATGGCCAATCTGTTTTATGAAGTGGCTGTACCCGCCCCCTGTCCTGTGTGCAAGGTGGAGGACCCAGGGGCCAGGCCAGACGTCTCAGCACCCGAGGGTGCCGGCCCACGTTGCCTCGGTGGGAGGCCTCGGACGACTTACAGCCCCCAGTCCTCGTTGCCCTCCTGGCTGTCCCCGTGGCCGCCGACCACAAGCCAGGTGGTGGACGGGTCTCTTCTGTGCCAGGCCGCATGGGGCGGGAGGGCGGCCAGCACGTTGCCAGAGGCCGGCCTGGCTCAGGTGTTTTTCTACCTGACACCGCTGCACACGCTGTTCCACAGGAAGGTGCGAGGCCGGACTGCTACCACCGCATTGACAACGCTGTGCTGCTGGGGTGCGCTACCACTGCGGATGCACAGGCTGGTGGAGGAGAACAACATGTGCAGGGTGATCACCATGAAAGAAGAGTATGGAACCAGATTTCTACACAACTCTGCAAAGGAGTGGAGGACAATAGAAGCTGAGCAGCACAACTCAGCACAATAGACAGGTCTGGAATCCCAACCTCAGCTGACCTCCAGAGGGGAAGTCAGGATGCTCTCAAGTGCCAGTCACTGGGCCAGAGTGTCCACGTCCACTGGAAGGCTGGGCGCTCCAGAGCGTCCCTATGGTGGCAGCGTGTCAGATTCACATGAACAGCTGGAGCCCAGAGGAGGCTGTAGGAGCCATCCCCGAGATCCGGACACACATCCACATCAGACCTGGCTACTTGGAGATTCTCAGTTTCGCAAGGAGATTACTGCAGGGGTGGCGAAGAATGAGATGTATCCTACCTCACAGACATGAAGTATGTGGATTAGAAAGAACTCGAGACAATCCTCCTAGCAATAGAATGAAAAGTTTAACAAGCCCAGGCGACCTGATAGAGGTATGCTGAGTAATGGGTTTTAAAGAAGTGGCTGTACCATTTTACATTCCTACCAGCAGTACAGGAGAGTTCCAGTTGCTCCACATCCTCACTATCATTGTTACTGTTTCTTTTTAATTTTACTGATTCTAATTGGTTTATAGAGGTATCTTATGGTGGTTTTGATTATATTTCTTTTTTTTTGCCTAATTTCACCTTTTTTTTATTATTCTATTACAGTTGTCCCAATTTTCCCCCTTTGCCCCCCTTTGCACAGCCCAGCTCCCCGCCACAGTCAGTCCCCACCTGTTGTCCATGTCCGTGGGTCATTCATACGTGTTCTTTGACTAGTCCTCCCCCCTTCTTCCCACCATTATCGCCCTCTCCCCTCCCCTCTGGTCACTGTCAGTCTGTTCCTTGGTTCTATGCCTGTGGTTCTATTTTGCTCATTAGATTCCCTTTACATGTGAGATAATACGGTGTTGGTCTTTCACCAACCAGCTTGTTTCACTTGGCATAATGCTCTCCAGTTCCATCTATGCTGTTGCAAAAAGTAGGAGCTCCTTCTTTCTCTCTGCTGTGTAGTATTCCATTGCATAAATGTACCCCAGGTTTTTGACCCACTCATCTACTGATGGGCACTTAGGCTGTTCCCAGCACTTGGCTATTGTACAAAGTGCTGCTGTGAACATGGGGTGCACAGGTTCTTTTGAATTAGTGTTTTGGGATTACTTTCTTTACATATGTTTTGGTTTATTTTTAATCACATAAGAAAACATTTCATAAAAACAATGCAAGCACAGAAATATTAATTACACTATCAGAATAAATATCCACTTTTTCCTGCCTGTCCCCACAAATACATCTCACTTCCCCTCTTCTGTGCTCATGGTTAACTGAAGGCTGTGATTCTCCCAGATCACTTTCTGTGCACTATGTTTGATACACACACACACACACATACCTATAATTTTGTATTTGCTGCCTAAATGACATAAGCCTATTCTTAATATCAGCGATGGACTTTTTCCACTTCCTAAAACATACTAGAGGTCTTTCCATGTTGGTATTGTAGAACCATGTGATTATGTCACAGTACAGAGGTACTGGAGTTCAACCAGTCAATCAGTATATGTGTAGGTTGCTTTCAGTTTTTCTTTGCCATCAAATCCTTGTATTTACATCTTTGGGCAAGTGGGAGTTACTCTCCAGGAAAGACATTTGTTAGTTGTCTTCTCTTTATTGTCACTTTTGTCACTGTAAAGTTTGTAATTTTTATGTAGGTAAATAAAACAACTTTATCCTTAATGATTTCTGAATTTAGAGACTTTCTCAGGAAATCCTTTAAGACCCTAATGTATAAATAAAAATTCTCTTTATTTTCTCAGCATTATTCTGTTATTTATGTATAATTGCTTGATACATTTCAGACAATTCTGTGAGGGCAAAGTAGGGCAAAATGTTATTGTTTTTTCCAAATTGTCAGCTAATTGTTCCATGGCTTTTTATTCAACAGCCCACTCCTTCCTCAGTAACTTCCCCACAAGGTAACGCATGATATTGCTGTTGTCACACACTGAATGACATTGCTGTTGTCACACACTGAATTCCCTGGGCAGCCCGCTCTGACCATGCACTGTCCTTTTCTGTGCAGTCAGGTTGTCTGTGCCTGAACAATTGCTTACATAGGTTCAGCTACTACAGATTTACACTAGGTATTTTTAACGTGATTGAGCAAACATCACTTCTTAATCTTTTTTGTCTATTATATTTGGATCTTCAATTGAATTTAAACTAAGCCAGTCATGCTCCACAAATAGTTCTTTTAGGATTTTGTAAGGCATTTCATTAGATTTACAGATTAATTTGAGAAGAACCAATATCTTTTAAATGTTAAATATTCTCTTCCAGAGACATGAGATACCCTGCATTTATTGAGCTTGGTTTACATATCCGTCAGGAAGTGTTCACTTGTTTCTCATGCTGGTCTTTCAAGCCTCTTGTTAGGTTTACTTCTCACTGTGTTTGGGCTTCTGTTGATGCTGTGAGTTGTATTTTTTCCCATGATATGTTTGAATTTGGTTACTGCCCTATATGCCAAATTGTCATGTATAGTAGTCCCTCATTCATTCTTCACAGTTTCACTTCCTGCAGTCTCACTTACCTATGGTCCAAAAACATTACATGGAAAATTCCAGAAATAAACGCTTCATAAACTTTAAATTGCACACCATTTTGAGCAGCAGGATGTGACCTCCCACCATCCCGCCCAGGACGTGAGGCATCCCTTTGTCCAGCGTCTCCATGCTCTGAAAGCTACCCGCCGCTCAGTCACTTAGTCGCCAGTTACCAGCGCAGTGTTGTGACGTCTCAGTGCTCGGATTCAAGGCTCCCATATTTTCCTGAATAAAGGCCCCGAAGCCCAAGAGCAGGGACGCTGACAATTGGGATACGCGCAAGAGAAGCCATAAAGTGCTCCCTCAGTGAAAGGGTGAAAATTCTTGACATAATAAGAAAAGAAAAATGCTCATATGCAAAGTTACTGAGATCTACAGTAAGAACAAATCTTTTATCAGTAAAATAGTGAAAGAAGGAAAAAGAAATTCATGTTACTTATGCTGACGCACCTCAAACTACAAAAGTACGGGCACGGTGTGTGATAAGTGCTTAGTTAGGATGGAAAGGGCATTAAATTTGTGGGTGGAGACAGGAGCAGAGGAGGCACTCCAGCTGAAGGCAGTGTGTGGCTCCAGACAGCAAGGAGCCTGCGTGAGACACCAGCTGGGGACCCGCTGGAAGAGTGACAGCAAGCCATTCACTGCAAGTGAGGGATGGTTGTACAGGGTCAGACACAGGTTTGGTCTGAAAAACATAAATATTACTGGAGATAGAAAGGCCACATTCACATTATTACAGTATATTGTTATGACTGTTCTATTTTATTATTAGTTATTGTTAATCTCCTACTATGCCTAATTTGTAAACTTAATCAGAGGTACAAATGTATAGGAAAAAACATAATATATATATAAAGGGCTTGGTCCTATGCATGATTTGAGGCATCTACCTGTGGGTCTTTGAACACATTCCCCATGGATAAGAGAGGACTACTGGATAAGCAGCCTTTTAAATTTTAATGTTTTTTTATTGGTTCTTTTAGATTTTCTAAGTAGATGATTACTTTGTGTACAAATGATAGCTTTATTCTTTTTTAACTAATGAAAACATATGTGTGTTCAGTTTATATCCGGTTTTTATACAATTTTGAATAGTAATGTTGGGAAGAGATACTATTATGTTTTTCCAGATTGTGTAATAGTGATTCACAAACAAATAAGACATAATATTCCAGTGCTTCAAATTTCCTGTCACCTGTTTTATTCAAGAGACATTTGCATTTCTATAGCACAAAAATAACTGCAAAATATAATAGGGTGCATAATCAGTATCCTTCAAATCATTTCCATTGCTGCACATTGCACTTTCCTCATAGAAACCACTGAGGCTAAAATACAGTGTTTGTAATAAATGTTTAAACTTACCAACTGAAATTATTGTAGTAATACAATTCTGGCATAAACTTCTTGTATTTTATTCCATATTACCATATTTTATATCATATTGATAGACACAAATAGATATATGTAACAGATATGTAAATTATAATCATAATGAAATTATTATGAAACCATATTCAACTTAGGAGCTTCTATATTTTGAGACTTATACAACAAACTTCATAATGTATGTAGTTGAACATTTGCCATTCTAGGTATTGAGGAAAGATTCATTCAGATTCATATTACTGTAGCATATTCATGTGCACTGCTGTTTTATATTCCATTGCGTAAATATTCAACAAGCTATTTTCACTGTAAAGAAAACTTTAGGTTGTTTCTAGTTGTTTGCATTACTAATAATACTGCTTTAGATATGACTACACTCATCTTTGGGCACTTATGTGCAATAGTCTCTCTAGGAGAGTGGTCCCCAACCTTTTCGGCGCCAGGGACCGGTTTTGTGAAAGACAAGTCTTCCACGGACCAGGGTAGGAGGGGACGGTTTCAGGATGATTCAAGAGCAGTACATTCAAGCTCATGTCCTGCTGTGTGTCGGGTTCCTGACAGGCCCAGACCAGTACTGGTCTGCAGCCCTGAGGTTGGGGCCCCTGCCCTAGGACATTTCTTAGAAATACAATTTGTAGTGCACACAAGTTATGAGAGTACAAATTTTCATAGTACTTGGTAAAGTCTTATTAGAGATACACTTTACACAGAGAAGGAAATTCTCTTTCATTCCTGTTTGTGAACGGTCTTGAAAGAATAGGTGTTGAATGGTACCAAATGCTTTTTCTACCAGGAATGAGTTAACTATTGACAAACTAATGCTGCATAACAAACTACCCCAACATTCAGTGGCTTGAAGCAATAATTATGTATACTCATGCATGTATCTGTGGGTGGGCTGTGATAAACTGGTCTATGCTGGGACCAGGTGCACTTGACTCCAAGCTAGAGGTGGAGTCTGGTCTGCTCCATATGCCTCTCATCCTCCATGAACAGTGCACTAAATGGTGAAGATTTTGTTGTTGTTATGATAAGAAGCACAAGAGCCTCATTTCATATCAAAGCTATAATGACTTCATAGAATATGTAATCATAATGTTAAGATTTAAGCTAATACTGCCTGCAAAATTTTGGGGGCCTAGTGTTTTCTCGGTTGAAAAAATATGATCTATTGATCAACTTATTTAATGGTTATAGGACAATTTAGGTGTTCTTCATGAGTCAGTTCCAATAAACTCTATTATTTATGGATTTTATCCATGTCATAAATTTTCAAAATTGTCAGCCTTCATTGGCTTGTCATGTCACTTACTGTGTTTTAAATGTCCATATTTGTCCTTTTTAAAGTTACTAACACTGAGCATAGGCCAAAGAAAATTTGCATTTACTTCCATTGAAAGTTAAAATTATTTGTGTTCTTGGACCAACCTAGCCCCTTGAAGTTGTTTGGACCAGTGAAGCTTCTTCAGCTTTTCTGCCTTGTAACCGGCAAAGGTTCAGCCTCCCAATAGATGGCCACACTAAGATAATCATTTGCCCTCAGAGCTACCGTGGCTGTCTGTGATTGCTTCTTGTTCACTCATCCCCTGGGTAGTGCTGAGAAAGGCCGAGAAAGAGTTCCTTAACTTCTTACTTTGAGACCAGAAATGAATTAAATGGCCTATCTTATCTAGACAGAAGCTATTTATTTAGCTGTTTGTTTTTAAGCCGGAAAACCTTTGTAAAATTTTAGTCATACTTCCAGAAGAGGTCTTATTTGTTTCTTTCTAAACTTATTTCCACCAAGAGCTAGGTTCCGCCCATCAGGGATATTCATTCAGTAACCTGACGGCTGCAGCTTACCGAAATGAGCCACCTTAGTAATGGGTCCTCTCGTCCCAGTCGGGACTTTAGCTGACACCAGCCCAGGCCAACACCTGATTACAATCTCATGAGAGACCCCAAGCCAACGCTGCCCAGCACACCCCTCACAAATTCATGACATACACAAACCATAGGATAACAATCTCTTGTTGCTGTTCCAAGCAGCTAAGCTTTGAGGTGATTTATTATACAGCAATAATAAATTATCCACAATGTCGTCATTAAAAAAATTAAGACCCATTCTCTTTTTGGGAGAGAAAACACACATATATAGTCCCAAACTGGAATCAGTCCAATGTTACATTTTCTTCCTGGATAGTATAATCAGACCATATGCATCACATTTGGGTGATAAATAAGGACCAAACCATGGGCATTCACTGAGGCAATCAAACCAACGCCCAGCAGCAAATCTCATGCAGAGCTCAGTAGAAAAGTAGGCAGGTCCTGCGACCAGAGACGCGATAATAACCCGATGGGCCTGTCTCCCACTTTTCTCTCGGGGGAACTACGCACACCCAGCTGGCAGAGTTCTTAGGTTTCCTCCGTGCACAGTTAGTTCCGTTTGCTCTGGGAAAACAGAGCAGCACAGAATTTGCAAATGATGATTTCAGATTCACTGTGATTTTAATTAGCACTACTGACTGAGGTAATAATAATAAATAATATCATTAGTTAACAGAACATCATTCAGCAACTTGTTTCTACCTTGAACTTCGGGACTTTAAAGAAATTATGTTGAAAAATGTAGTAGTTTGCATCTTTTCTTCATTGTGACTATAATAACCATTGTCAATGCTTGGAATGCATAATTTTTTCAACAGAGCTCATTGTCTTTACTTGACCTGCTTTTCGTGACAGCGTGCAGGTGACAGTGAAGGCCATTAGAAGGCAGTATGTTCAATCATGGTCCTCAGTACCGAAGACAGCCTCTGCTTATTTATTTTTCTATTTATTTAAGTAAGTTGTTATTAGTGCAACATGAAGAAAGTACTCCATAAGATCTTTTCTTAGGCAAAGTGAGGAACTCTGTTCCATTAATAAGCATAATGCATGAAAACCTCACATGTGCTCAGAGAAAAATTTTTGGAAAAAAAAGAGCAACATTCAGAGACAGAAAGCAGAAGTTTACTGAAGCCAAATGACAGACAACACAAGAACCCATTTGCTTTATGAATCTTTTTTGTTTTAGATCAGCATTAATACCCACAGTCAGCTTTCTGGTCTCCATTTTTCACTATCCATACTCTTTGTTGCGTTGCATTGATTATTTATGTCTTAAATTATAGCTCTTTTATCTCCTTTTTGCTGTGGCATAAATAATGTCTACAAGGGCAACTGTAACAAAGCAATGTCTGAATGGGTTGCTTGGCAATGGCCGGACAGCTCCATAAAAAAGAAAACTGAGTGTGGTGTCTTGACGTGCGCTTTAAGATCTATCGCTCTCTTAGCTAACATAATTCCCAGCAATTTATTTGCTGAAAATTGGTACAGTGCTGGCATGATGGTAAATGTCCACTAGAAGAGCAAATGGGAAAACCAAAATTTCTTTCTTTCATTTTTTTAAGTCAAAGCACTGTCTCTTAGCATGGGATAGTCTTTATTTAAACCTGTCTCCTGAAGTTGAAAGTAGCTTTGAAGATAATCTAGTTAGTCTGGTCTTCAATCCCGTGCTGTAGCATATAAGCCCAGTGTCTAGTCCATGTTCAAATTCCTCTAGCACCAGGAAGCTCCCAACAAATATAGGTAGCTCATTCATTCTTCAGTCAACTGTAATTGGAAGAATGTTTCTACATTCTTTTGAACAAAGGTATCTAATTTGGTTTATTCCCTCTTAGAAAAAAGCTATAAATTTAAGTAAGATTTCCTTTAGCCTATGGTTGTGGAGGTTGAAATTTAAGATGGCAAGAGAATCATCACTCCACCATTTCCCTAAAGACTGAACCATAACTGGTGGTATTATTTCATTCATTGTCTTACCTAAAAGTAATGACTCAAAGGACCTCACTGTTAATGCCGTCAATCATTCAGGCATACAATGTGGTTCTTTGTTTCTGGGTGACTTCTGATCAAAACTCCTGGAAACAGTGAGAAATCCTATATCAGTCAAGAACAAGTCATAATGATACACAGGGGTGCCTGAGCACATATGTCCACACAACAGTCTTGAAAACACTAGTTGCTTAATCATTTCCTTGCTTTGCACCTAATTTGTCTTTCATGCTGTTCCAGTTAACACTGTGATCAAGCCCATCATCTCTACTTTGTTTTCAAGGTATCTTAGGAAAAAAAGCATTAAAAAGTTACAGAAACAACTATATCTCTCTGATCAGAAGACTATGCCTTACATGGCATGGCAGAAAAATGTCTTAATCTAGTTTGGTGAACACCAGTTTCAAATATTACTGATGGGTTTCAGCTTTCAGATGAATAGGTTGGTTCCTTTGGAAACTATCAAAAGTGTCACATCATTGATCAGAAATAGCTGAAAATGATTAGGTTATTATAAGAGTAAATGGACTTTTCTGCTATTTTTTGGTAATAATTTAGAATACAGATAACTATATTCTAAGTAGCAAGTATTTAGTTGTGCAACATATTTAATGGGACTAATGAGGCTTAAGTTCCAGGGCTCCCCAGATGTGTTGACCAAAGCCTTAGAAGGTATCATCATCATCATCATCATCATCATCATTTTGTACATTTTTCTAAAAGAGCATCTCACACTTTTATAAGCTTCAATCATCATGAAACCCAGATCTAACTGCCACCTAGGAGAGTGACAAGGTGTCCTGGGAGACTAAAATAATAAGTATTTATGTTTATTTTCCTCAAAAAGATTATAGTTTTATTGAAGAAAATGTATGTACATACATCAAAGAATCATCTGTTATATGAAAGGTATGAAGATTATAGTCAGAGGGAAAATCTCCAAATCCCAGGCTGCCATTTGCATTTCGCTATGTGATTATAGACAAATAAATTGTCTGATTCTTTTTATTCATACAAAAATATGGACGTAATACTTGATTCATGGGATTGTTCAGAGGATAAATATGTGAGTGCAAAACATATTGCCTTTACCATGTTCACATAAATGTTATTGGAATCATCAAATCTCAGGTCGCATGAGACCCGAGACAGAGTTTCACTTGTCCTCACCCCTCTTTCCAATGTTCAAGTTCCCTGGACACTGTCCCCAGACACTGTCATCTGGACTCCACTTGGGGAAGTCCAGTAAGAACTAGGACAGCTGGCTTCACATAATTAATGTATGGCATAAGAGTTTTTGGTTTTCATTTTTATTGCTTTTGTCTGGCTTTGCATGGGGGTGGTTGTTTTGTTTTTTGGTTTGTTTTTTGTTATTTTTGTGGTGTGTGCTCAGCTATAGTTGTTGTGTTTCATAACATTATGAAAAAAATCCAGGCATTGAAGATTGAATGACAGGCTAGAAATTCCCTTTTGAGGGTACTAATTTGTGGGTGCTGGTCAAAACCAATGGAGCAGCAGGGTCCCCAGCACATGTGACAGCATGAGAAAGGAAGGGTGCCTGGGACGTAACCTTGGGCCAATAGAAATTATAACAGAAGAACTTGAGAATCATGATCAGAGAGAACAGAGGCAGGTGAGAGAGAGTAGTGTCATGGAATCCAGAGTTTTAAAAGGAGAAAGCAGTTACTGACATCACATGCTGAGATCCTTCTGAAGCATGTTCTGATGATGATGAGATCCATGGTGAGGTGGTAGGAAACTGGGGAGAGTGAGTTGTGGAGCAGGAGAGTGGAGAGAGTAAGTGTGGGCTGCTGGCTTTGGCAGGCAGGACTCGGCGGGGAGGTCAGCAGCCAGCGGGGGGACATTTCTGAAAGAGCAGTGAGTGAATTTTAAACCACTGGGAAGGAAGGGGCCAAGGTGAAAATGCACGTAGGAGATGGGAGTGCGGCGTTGGTCTGAGAGCACAAGAAGCTGCAAGAGATCCAGCGCACAGAACCCCAGGCCAACCTTGACCGGATGTTCTGATTCAGAGATTATATAACAGGGTGGGGCTTTCAAATGCAGAAAAGCTCACAGGTGTGGGGTTAGGAAGCTAAGAAACCTCATTCTTGTGAGCCTTGGGTGGGCCCAGAGTTTCTAATTGTCTGCTAATAGCTGAAGCTGGGCTGCCCCTACATCTGGTGCCTGGGGTTGCCACAGGGACAATGCTGGACTGTCAGTTCTAGCAGGTGGGGGTGGGAGGTGTCTCCAGAAAGAACTCCACCCAGGTACTTAAGGTGGAAGATGCTGAGGATACTCAACTCTAAACTGTATCTTCTAAATACCTGTAAAATCAGAACACTTCTTTCTACTCCCCCTGCCCTAGTTCTACTCCCTAGTTCAAACCCCAGTCTTCTCTTCCACACACAAGTGACTGGAGAATGCCTGTTCACTGTCTCTCCCATCAACTTTTAATCCTTCCTGATGATTTTTCAGCTTATAGCCAGACATGTTTTTTTTTATCCTTACCCGAGGACATTTTTTCATTGCTTTTTACAGAGAGGGAGGAAGAGAGGAAGAAAGAGACAGAAATATCAATGTAAAAGACCATCATCAGTTGGGTAGACTTATTTTTATAGATAAGAATCTGATCACGTGTGTTTTCAAATGAAGTATATGATGTTCTCACATTGTTCTTAGGGTGAAGAAAGAAAACGAACATGTCACGGAAGGCAGTTCTCAATCTGACACCTTGCCTGTCTCCTGTCTCATCTTCCTCCCTATCCGAGTTCCTGCCCAGTTGGTGTTTTTCAGGATTACAAATCTTCACGTTTTCTCCCAGCTCAGATATTTCCTTTACCTGCTCTGCCCTAGGTAAACCCTATACGTTTTTCAGACTCAGCCCAAAATTCATTTCTTGAAGGGATCCTTCATGAAACTTCTCCTACATATTCTTTTAATTTATCTTCAAATCATAAGTTTACCATGATGTTAAATGATCAACCTTTATTACTAATTAATTAATGTCCGTCTCCTTAACTAGACTGCCAGTTGTCGAGGGCGGTGTTCAATCGTCTTTAGTCATCAGCCCGTAGAAGCACGAACACAGTGCCTGGCACTAGGTAGATCAGCTGGCCGATCAGCAGAAAGAGTGGTTTGTTTCATGTGCACATGTATGTGAATGAATGAATGGGTGAATGAATGAATTAGTGTCAGCTCAGTGGCTTTGAGGTAGGCGTATTTGCCCAGTGGAAGAGCATAGTTTCGCCTTTATTTCTTTCATGACTGTTTTGAAGATCAAATAAAACTCTGCAGAGGAGAATCTTTTTTATCCTATCGTTTTTATCACGGTTATGGAGGGGACGCTGACAGAAGTGTGTGTATTGGGGAAAGGAATTAATTTAGCCAAGATAAAGAGTTCCATGAGGGAGAGAGCCAAGGCTTGTGATGTGCTCTCTCTTCTGGGGCTTTCCTCTGTTCCTTGGAGCATGAAGGCAAAGGAACCTGATTGATGAGTCTGCCTTTCTGCTCACATCCTGACAGCACAAAATATTTCTGGGTAGCATCAAAAGCTGTTTCTCTCCCCCCACTGGCACATAAACTGAGAAAAATTTGAGTTCCCAAGCGAAGTAGATTTTGGTGTAAAGAGACATCTGTTTGTATAACAATTTGTGTAATTAGAGTTGGGGAAAAAGAACTGGTGAGCTGGTGGGACAGAATTTCCTTTAAAGCTGTAGAACAATTGCGTATAAGGAGGTTTCATCTCTTTAGAAAGATAGTCATCAAAACAATCCTCATCAAAGCTGTTTGAGTCAAGTACATAAAACAAGAGCCACAGAGTCTTGATACAGAGCATGCAAATTTCACTCCGTTTGATTTTCGATGGCTTGTGCCTTGATGTTAAAGCCCCAGCAAGGTGCAGGAAGATGCTTGGAAGTTATGCCTCCTCCAGCTACACCGTCTAAGCCGTTAGGTGGCTAATGATCTATCTGAATATCTAATAGCTGCTCTCAGCCACTCTGACACATGGAGCTGTCATCCTCCAGCAAGGACGCAGAGGGTTACAAACCAGCCCCCCGTCCTGGTCTACCCCAAAGGTGCAGTAGCATTTGCCGGGTTAGTCGGTAGACATGAAGGAAATAAAGAGAGTCAAAGCTGTTTTGTTGGTAGTTCTCATGGATGCTACTTCAAATTCGCTCATGTGAACATTTGGCACCTGAGATCCACAGACTTTCTATATCGTAACTATATGTGAAGCCCTCCCGTGCTTCCTACAAACTCAGATGCTCACGTTTCAGGGATGAACAGTTTATAAATTTCGATCTGGCATGGGAGAATATGACCTTAAACGATAATTGAGTCTAGTGCAGATGCGGAAATTCCTTGCTCCCACCACAGTTCAACTTGCCCTCTCCCTTCTAGCAGATGCCCTCAACTCTAATCAGTCTGAGAAACACAGGAAGTGTTCACACCCACCCCTCCAGCACTTGGTGAAAATCAACAGACGGGAAACAGAAGAGAGAAACAGTACCGCGGCTCTACTGAAGCACTGACAGCACAGAATTATCACTTGGCTCCATCAGATTCCTGTGCAGCCCAAGGCTGCCGGGCCACCATTGAAGACTGTGACTGGGGCAGAGTTAGTGTGTGGGACACGTTAGCCATGTTAGACGTATAGATCCGACTCACTTGTAGCTCTTTCAGTCAGGATACTTGAGTCATTCGAGTAGGTTCATCAAGTATTTAAAGGGGTCCTATTTCTTGTATGGCAATATCCAGTCATATGTGTGACATCTGTAATAATAAAACTAACATTTTCTGAACACCCGTAATACATTAGCCACTATGGTATTTGTCGGTGAACTTAAAAAGCAGGTGATGAAAAGTTTGGTGATATCAAGATTCATACTGTTACTACTGCTGAGTTATTATAGGAACCACAAAAATCCTAATATTCAAATGAGTTTTGAGCAAACCTGATACACAGAAAAACTTTGGAATTTCCTTTGTATCTGAATCATGCATCTGGCAATATTCCAGGGGCACCATGAAAGGTTGTGTAACATACAACCTCTGAGGCCCTGAATTTCTTTAAGATAGCCTTCAGTTGAACCGTTGTCTATATTCTTACCCTTTTCATCATCCCAATTTATTATTCTGTTCCCAAAATCTTTCCTGTCTATAGAATTTTGTGGCCATCTGGTGGAACTCAGTGCTACTGCCTCGAGTCCTATTTGTATATAAAGTTAAAGTAACTAGTAGACCCATCGGTCCCAAGTACAAAGCTGGACTTCACTCCAGAAACTGGGGGAGTAACTTCCCATTTGACTGCAATTATTTAGAGAATGCCTATTATTACATAGGGGGTAGGGGTGGGGGAGGGAAGAGTGTGGAGAAGATTTGTTCTATTAGGTAGGAACCCATCTACATAATGCTGCTCTGTATGAACTTGGACCAGTTGTAATCTGTCTTCCATCCTCTGAGAGATACAATAATATTAGTGAAATCTCCCAACTGTGTGTGTCTTAGTATCTTTGAAGTACTCTGAATCTCAGAGGCAAGGTCTTAAAGAGAATAGGCACAAGGAGAAGTCACATTTGTAATCATTCTCATTTTAGAGATGTAGAGGTTTAGGCTAATAGAGTTTAAATACTTGTCCAAGATTTCAGAGCTGGGGTATAAGGAAGAGTTCGGAATTGAACCCTCTAAAGCCCTTGCCCTTAAATAGCAGGAGAAGGAGGGAGATTTTATTGCCTGAATAAGCACTGAGGGAGACACGCTAAAGCAAGACAAAGGCATGAGTCCAGGTGGAGTGGTATAAAGCACATAGCTAGACCTTTGAGAGTCCATGAAAGGAAAGGCAGGTGAGAATTAAGGCTATTCAGGGAAAAAAAAAACCCAGCATATTTAACTGTCCAGCAGGACAAAGGTGGTCTTGAGAGAGAGAAGGAATTCCTGTGATGTCTGAGCATCTTGTCGCTGCCCAGAGTGGCCAGTGAAGCTGCGCACAGCCAAGCCTCTCTGCCTTCCATAGCTGCCATCTGCCACGCAGCTCTGGCTGTGGCCAAACTCAGCCTGCATCGTTTCCAGGGTTCCTTGCTTTGCAAAGTCATCCCAAGGTGAGCCACAGAAAAATGTCCTCTAAATGACTGCACAGCCCCAAATAAATGACTTTCCTAAAGAAGAGATGACAGCTGAGGAAGTTGTTCCCAGGAAGGAGGTGCACATTTGCTCACCTGTGCTCTCCTCCTACCTCCCCAAGCAGCAAATGTCGTCCACACTCCCCTCCCCACACTCCCCTCCCCATCTGGAAGGAGGAGGGGAGGGGTGGCAGCCTGATTAAGAGCAGACACGGTGCCAGCCTTGCTGGAGCTGTCTTTATTATTCAATCTTAAGAAAGCACCTTGAAAATAAACAAAGACTGTCTCCTATCATGTATGTAGTACTTAGCAGATTAGAAGTGTTTAATAAAAGTCAATGAACCTGACATAAACCAACATGACTATTAATATATGTGTTTGCTACAAATTGAATGTGCAAATCAATAAGAAAATTAACATCTTGGGATCTTCAGGCTTTCATTGAATAATCATCATATTGAATTAACAAT
>CM052541.1:177147249-177198777 GCA_028533065.1 Trachops cirrhosus
GCTACCTCCCGTACCATACACATTAATATTCCCCGTCACTTGCTCTGACGTGATTGACAACATATAGGTATGAGTTTATAGATGTCAAAATGAATCTGGGGGGCTTCTACCTACAATATATGTGAGTTCCCCTTTATTCAAACATTACAGAGCCCAGTACAGCAAAAATCTCCTAAAGTGGTGTATGCATTCGTAGATTTCAATGCCCAAATCACAGAGCTCCCCTGATACTCTCAGTCAGCTCTACTGATTGCGATCCCACGTAAGCGAAGAGATTTCATGGGATTCCACATTAGACGAAAGGGTAACCCTGACAGGTAAATACATATCATGACTGGTGTTTGCCCCAAGGATTTCTGCTGAACTGTAGAGAGCTTGATCCACTGATTTGTCAGTGGTTTACTACATGGGAGACAATAGAAAAACCCCAGGACCCATTAAAGATGGGGGACCTAACAGGTAGCCATGCATAAAGTGGGGACCCCGATGACACTCAAGGGGAAAGTCAGGAAGTTTGCCTACATCGACTTTGAAACTGATGAAGAGAAAAAAAAAATATATATATATATATATACACTAAGAACTTGAGACCTCAACCCGGTCTTCAATTGGGTTCTGGCCCAAATTTTTGCTTTGTGGTCGAAAAACTTTAAGAATTAAATTTAAAGTGATTTTGAGTTGGATGTGTCACACAGAAGAGAATGAGATAAATAAATGTAAATGCTTTTTGGTAGTGTCAACTTGAATCCTAACTGAAGATCTAACACAGACATAGACCAAAAAAAATAAGTAGTTCACAGTACAAAATCCAAGTATTCACCAGAATGAGGCCCAATCAGCCAAAAACCACACAGACCAAACATAATGTCACATATTAGAATGATCAAATAAAGAACGCAAAATCTTGATGTTTAACATGCTTAAATAAATTACAAAAATAAGATACTGAGAATCATAAGCAAAGAACAAAACATAATAGGGAATGACCAGATTGAAAATGGACTGAATTAATACTATATTTAGATAATATATCTGAAATAAACCAATAAAATTACATCTGGATAAAAACAAAAATGAAAATGTAATTATCAAATTAAAATTTTAAGAGATTAAACAAAAAATTAAATGCATGTCCATAAAGAATTAGAAAACTGGAACACAGCTATGGAGAAATTAGATGTAAAATATAAAAAATAGATTAAAGCACATGGAGGATGGAGTAAAAAATGGCTGTAAGAATACCTAACCAGGGATCAGGAAAAGATAAAGACTTATCAATAGATAAGTTCGAAGATACAACATCTGAGAACGTTAAGAAGTACTGAAATATCTTCAGATACAGGAGACTAACATAACTCTAACAGAATAAATAAAAACACATTCAATCATAGACACATACTAGAGAGGCTGCATAATGACAGACAAAAACAAAATATATTTTTATAAAATCCGGGAAGAAAAAGCCGCTACCTACAAAGGGATGACAATTGTAACGATCACTGACTTCACGTCATAAAGAAAACCAGAAAACTTCAGAAAAAGAGACAGAAAGTCACTGTCGTTCCAGATTTCTATACTAAACAAACGCTTCTTTCAGGAAAGAAATAGAAAACAATGACACTTTAAGGCAAAAGAAAAATTTAAATGAGTTTACTCCCAAAAGACACCTACTAAAGTAAATTCTAAATAACGTATGTTTCTCAAACAGAAAAAGAGTGATCCCAGTGGAAGGTTCTTGACATGCAAAAAGGAATAGTGTGAAAAAACACTGATACGTTGGGAGTAAAAGTAAGTAACCACTGACTGCTAAAACTATGGAACTTAATGTCTAGTGTATAGTGCAATATAGGCAAAACTAAAATATCCTCTAATAACTGTATAGATTTCTACCTTGGTGTGGGCTTTGCACATGGGCCCTGACAACTGATCCTTCGGGTCCAGTAAACATGTTCCCCCAAACACCCGCTAATTTAAATGTGTCTGATTTCGGGTGATTACTAAACAATTGAGAGAATGTTAAATGAGATTAATTTTCACTGAAACACTTAGAATGCTTTACCTGTAATTCAAGAAATGGATTCTAGCTCCCTTTCAGATTGAACCTTCATTTCTGCCCTCCTTCCTAACAGTAAGGCTAGCGAATTCACAAAGACTCATCTTATATTGCTTAACTCAGGGCAGGGAACAAGATGCCACTCACGCCATCCACCCTCAACCCTTTGCGCAGGGTGGAATCATGGCACTCTTCGTCGAAGGGCCCAACTGCAATCTTACAACCTCCTCAAGTGCTCTGACAGCCACCACCGATCCATCCGAGCCACCGCTGGGCCTGAGACCCAGATGCCTTTCACAGCTCAAGGGCTGCCGACTTGATCCTACATGGGAAATGATCTGTGATTGCTGCTCCTTACTTCAGCTGTTACAGAAAGAAATACAATTTCTTTTTTGTCCTGGGAATATTCCTTCACCTGTGTGGTTGTTGGCAAGGGTAAAAATTATATCAAGTGATAAAAATCCTGGTTTACAAGTTCACACTGGCTTAGGTACATACAATCTAACTTTTCAGTACACACAATCTGTTATTTTTTATAAATAATCTGTAAGAATTACATGTTTTCCATGTACAGTAAGGTCTCTCACACTTGTATATTGCTTTAAAGATATCAGAGCACAAGATGACACTTTTTATAATGAAAACTAAAGGGATAGCATGGCATGGCTATTAGAGGTATGAACTTTGAAACCAGAAATAGCTGAGTTCCTATCCTTGTTCTATAATTGATTAGCTCCCTGACTAAGGCCCTCTATTAGTTAAGGTTCTTGAGAGAAATGGAATAGTGTGTGTGTGTGTGTGTATTTCTGCATCACATGGAACCCCATGCCTGTACCCAAGTCTGTACCTCCACCAGGGCTGCCCAACATTTTGGCGTCTCTGGACCACACTAGAAGAAGAGTTGTCTTGGGTCGCACATTAAATACATTGCAACACGTAACCACAACAAAAATCTCATAACGTTTTAAGTAACTTTAGAATTTTGTGTTGGGCAGCGTTCACAGCCATCCTGGAGGGCGTGCGGCCCGCAGGCCACAGGTTGAAACCCCCTGCCACTAACCTTGGCTTAGCTCTTTCATCTTTTTTTCTTTCCTCTCACCTTCTGAATGTATTCTTTTATCTTCCAATAAGGAGCTCCTTGACCTTTCTGCTGTAAACAACTCAAACTTGTTGTGCTTACCTAAAATAAAGGCACAGTCTAGCAAAGACAAAGGCTCTGTAATGGAAAAAATTAATTAAGTTACACATTAACCTTTTGGATTTTGCAGTCAAAGCATTTCATGAATACATAATCTGTTTCCGGATTTCAGTCTTTTTTTTATCTGCTGGCACTTTGTGTTCTACAATTAAAGCCATTCTAATATTAAAGTAAAAAAAAAAATTTAACTTAATTTTTACAATTTGTGTTTTTGTCCCAAGGCTGTATTTGTAACAATGCTTGTTGTGACTAGAACATATTAAAGCCTACCAAGGTTTCTTAGGACTCCAAAGGTGCACTTACTTGTGGAGGTATCTTTGTGACAAATTGAAGAACACTCCTCCAATTCCTCTGGTCGGGTGTGGGAGGAGGGTGACTATAATGATGTATTTTCGTTTTTCCTCGTTTGCTGTGCAAAGCCAGACGGTTCAAATTTGTTTCTGATGAGCTAAGATCTTGTAAGATATACTTGACCCCGATGTGACAGATTTTCCTGAGCTCAGCAAATGAACAGGCCTCCAACTCCTCCTGCAGGCCTCCCATGGCTTTGAGGTTAATCAGGGAGCATGTAGAAGGCAGACCGTGTTTAGAGCTCTGGGACCCACGGCACCAAGAGGCGGAGGAGAAGCACTTAAAAATATAAGATGATACCGGACAGGAAAGGAGAGGCAGCCCACGCGGTTACTGCAGTTACTGGAGAGCAGCCTCTGGCGTCCGGCCCGCGGAAGGCTTCCTGGAAAACTCGGAGCAGCCGGCCGATGCGCAGGGCTCAGCTGCCCATCAGGCCGCCTGCTCCCGGGAACAGCTGTCACCTGTGTGCCGGAGCAAGCTGACTTTCCTCCCCCTAAAAATACGAGGGTAGGCTAGACGGAATAAGTCAGACAGAAACGGTTAAGGACCATGTAACTTCACTCATATGCGGGATATAAATCTGAAAGCAACAAATGAATGAATAAGAAAAACAAACAAAAACTCATATACTAACAGACAACAGCATAGTGGTTATCAGAGGGAAGGGGTCAGGGTTATAAATGGCAAAGGGGGTCAAATATATGGTGACAGAAGAAGGTTTGGCTGTGGGTGGCGGGCACACAATGTAATAATATACAGATGGTGTATCACAGAACTGTACAATTGAAACCTATGGAAAGTTATTAACCAATGTAACCCCAGTAAGTTTACTCTTAAAATAAGAAAAAAAATAGGCAACCATATCACATAACTGCCTATGTCTCTGATTTTTAGTCCCTCTGAATATATTTGAAGTATTTACAATGATTTTAATTGAATTTTTTGTTCATAGTAATCATTCAAGAAATTCTGGAGGTATATATTTGTAAATGTTGCACATAGTCATGTAAAAAGGCAAAGACAAAAGACCATTCACTGACATCAAATCATTTACACCTAGGTTCTGTTCTCTCTCCAGTATGACAATGCATTCACAAGAAAATGGAAAATAATAGTAAAACAAGTTGAATGGATTATCTGTGCATATTTCACTGCACAATAAAAGATGCAAACATGTTTTCATTACATCTTTCCATATTTTCTAAATATGCCAGCATCACACCATTACCATTCAGCAGTGTGTTACTGAATCTTTAAAACCAGACGCAATGTGTTCTGAAAGTAAACCGTCCATTCTCTGGCAGGAGTTCCGCAGAGCTCCAAATTCAGCATCTCTGATGATAAGACCCTCTTCCCTCCTCCTGATACAGGAAGGTACATTTCCTGTGGGAGATTTATCTCCTCTTTTCAGGGAAGAAATGTGATGTGGGTGGAGGTCAGAGTGACCTTCCTGCTTCTCTTATTTTCTCAAACTCCTTCAGCTTTAAGATACTCAATATACCAACGTGGCATATTGGAGGTAACACCTCCTGAACCCCATCAGAACCATTGGCTGAACTGTAAGCACAACTGCATGGCTGCAGAAGGGAAAAATAATGGCAAGAAGATAAAATCTCACGATGAAAGGGTCACTGTACCTTCTGCTTTGCCAAAATCGTGATTCTAAATATCACTGACAAAAAAATAGCCTGTTAGGCTACATTATGGAATTTAGATTTGAAGATGAAACTTAATAAGGTCCCCAGTTGGTAATAGTGTAGGCATGCTAACGGTCCAGTGGACTGTTTCCTAACAGGATGGGCCTCACCCGGAAACGAAGTCCTGCGGCTGCAGGCCCTGGGTCTCCCCGGACAGACCCCTCATCCCCACCCTCCACTACAGGGCTGATGTGCAGGGCTGATGAGCTGGTGCCTAAAGTTCCGTCACTGCAACTCTGTTCCTCTAAAAATAGATATGCCACAGAGGAGAGATAATGTATGGTCATTACTGTCCGTAAGTGTTTCTGTGGGCCAGGAGCTACCTGGAGGCATGGATGCTGCCCTTATTGTTAGAATGCAGAGGAGAAATGTGTGGCAAATAGAGGTCATCAATGACTCCTTGTAGAAATGTAAGTGAATCAACCCCTGTCAATCCTGGTGGAGATTAATTACCTCATTTCTGATCATCAGCAATCTACCGGGAATTCGTTGTGATGGGAAATAGAGAGGGGAGGTGGGCAGGCAACGCCTAGAGCCCCGAAGATTGTCAGAAAGACCGACATCAAGTGGACCGTCATGGGAAACCAACAGGCAATAGAGGCAGAGGATTTGGAAAATTAAATTAAGCCAGGGTTCACCCCAATTTCCATTCCTTGACCATGTGATTTGGGGCAAGTCCCTTTGCATTCTGAGGACTCAGTTTCTATTATCAAAATAATAGAATTGTGAGAATTAAAGACAGCATAAGACTCTGTGCAGCTAGTAAGTAATAGAGACAGAATCATAAGAATTTTAAAGGATTTATAATGATTATTAGCATTGTCTTCCATATCATTGGTGTCGATATAGAAAATAATCACCTCCAAGAAAGAGAATTTTTTTAAATACTGAGAGAAGGGAAAAAAAGAGAAATTTAGTCCTTCATAATGTTGCCTGTGGATGACCCTCCTTTCCCACAAAATTTTCCCCCATAAAAAAATGCTCTTTGAACAAGTAAATCCCTTCTATAAACATCAAATCGATAAAATATATTTAGTCTCGACTTCATAAGAAGCAGATCCCTTCACCACAATTAATCTGAGACTGATTTACACAATAATTACACTAAGATGACATTTGCCACTCCAGTCTCTGTGGCCACATAACTCAAAAACTTCAGACCTACAATTCATAAAGCAAGGATTAGCTCTGTGACCTGAGCAGTTGAGCCAAAAGAAGGAGAAGGAGCAGGAAGAAGTACAATACAAATAGTAGCAGGCTTGACCCACTTGTTTCAGTGAGAGGTTGAGTGTCCCATCCCAGAGCAGCAGAAGCTCCTGAAGTTGGAAAGGCAATAGGAAGACCACTTCTGGGCATTCAAGTTTATTCACAGGCCCTTATCATATCAAGTACTTAGACAAACAGGTGCAAGGATAGACCTTGGCCTTGGAAATCAGCCCAGAAGGCCACAGTGAGGTCAGCCCTGAAATTCATCTACAGAGGATAATTTGCCTCAATTGTAACTCCGCTCAGAAAATCATTTCTGTTCGGGATGTATTCCACCAATTTAGAATCTTGTGATGTAATTCACACTTTTCTAGGAACTGAAATCATCAGAGTTGTCTCAAAACACGTGAGTCATAGAGCACTCATCATATAATAAACGGCATGTTACTTTTCCAGTTATTCAGGGGACATTCAAATCCCTATTCTACATCAGGGGTGTGCAAACTGTTTCTGCAAAGGACCAGACAGCAAGTGTTAGACTGTGAGAGTTGTCAGAGTCAACTCTGCCTTTGCAGCAGCCACAGACATCACGTACATGAAAGAACAGGGCTGTCTGCTTATAGAAACGGGGGGAGGGTAGAATTTGGGCCACATACCATAGTTTACCAACCCCTGCAAAACCCACATCAACATCCAAACCGTGCCATACAATTCAATGGCAATTTATCATCATTCTCTCTGGTTGGAAATGTTATTGAACAACTAACTGTGTGATTTTTCATCAATTTTGAGTAAGTCTAATAATTTAGAGCTAAAAATAGGTGCTCATTGTAGATGATCCATAACCATTTGTGGAGTGAGTGAAGGAATGTATCTAAAAGTAATGCTTCAGCCCTGGCTGGTGTGGCTCAGTGGATAAAGTGCTGGCCTGCACACCAAAGAGTCGCCAGTTCGATTCCCAGTCAGGGCACATGCCTGGGTTGCAGGCCAAGTCCCCAGTGAGGGGCATGCAAGAGGCAACCCCACATTGATGGTTCTCTCCCTCTCCTTCTCTCTCCCTCCCCCACTTTCTAAAAATAAGTAAATAGTCTTTTTTTAAAAAAGTAGCACTCCAATCACCCTATAGTTCCAGATGCTACAAAGTTTTAGCACATCTACCCCTATGTTATGCTGAGATTTTCTTTATTATTAGTGTGTTGATGTTTTCTTGGTTTGGGTTGTCACCATGAAACTGATTTAGGAAAGTGTACAAGGTACATAATTGCTTATCCAAAAGCCTTAAGGACAGATGATGTTTTTGGAAATTTGGAGCGTTTTATATTTTACAAGGTTTATATAGTACATATCCAATATTACATGTCCCCACATCCCTCAAAGTCTGGGGCAGTGCCAAGTACTCCAACATAATATCTCTCCAGTAAAACATATGAATATTTGCATTAACTAGGAGAAATAAAGATAGTAGTAATTCACTGTGATCCAAGTGAGATTTAGAGATCTCTGAGAATCTCCAAAACCTTTTCAGGGTCTTGATGAAGTCAAAATTATTTTCATAATTAAATAAAATAAATTAATTATTTTCATAATTAAATAAAATACTAAGACATTTACCTTTTCCCTCTCATTCTCTTGTGAGTGTATAGTGAAGTTTTCACGGGGCTGCACGACAGGAAATGTCCCAGAAGATTGAAAAGAAAAGCGGATAGTAGAATCTGGCTATCTTCTGTTAAGCTAGACTATCAAGAGATTTGCAAGAATATAAAACAATGCCACTTTTCTCATTAACATTTTGGTTTGGGAAAACACAGTTGTTTTCATAAATACCATTTATGTTACCATGCAATGGCTTCATTATTTTTAAAGAAACAAATGTTTTTTAAGTTTTCGTTTTAATCTAATGTGGTAACTATGGGTAGATACAACTCACATAAGCAAAAGACCGCTGGGGTCCACATAATTTTTGAAAGTGAACAAATCTTGAGACTAAAATATCTGATAAGTCCTATACAAGGTTAACATGTGTTGAGGTCAAATTTAGTGGCTAAATGAGTCTTGTAAACACTTCCGGTGTTTAGAACATTTGAATGTCACAATTAGAGCTGAAGGAGTTGGCTTTGTAGGTGATTTGATGTTTATTCTAAAGCAAAGTCCCAAACCTTGGTGTCTTAGGCTTTGAGGTCTTTCACTGGTTGTAAATGCAAGTGTCTGTGGCATCCAGGCTGATAAATGAATTGCATGAAACGAGGCAGATGGGAACTGTGATTCTGGCCCAGTGCCATGCAGGGAAGCAAAATTCAAAAGAAACTAGAATTCTAGTTGTTGTTTTTTTTAACCTAAAGTTTCCTTGTTGCACTTCCTATTTTAAGTATTTTAAAAAAGGACACTTGGCAAATGAACATAGATACATCTGCTCGTTCTTGTCTATGGGACACCCAGGCAGTTATGTGCACACAGGCAGCCACTGAAGGCCACTGCCCGCCCTTGAGAGATGCTGAGGACGCGAAAGTTCCCCTTCCCTAGGGCCTGGGCAGGGGGGAGTGTTGGCCAGATTGGGGATGCGAAAGGCACAGGCAGCTCCACCGCTGACTCTCCTGGAATGCTCACTCAGCTCTAAAACCACACGGTTAAAAATTAGCTTTGTCGAAAACTTGTAGTTTCATTTCTATTTTTTTATTTTAATATATTTTATAAACGATCATTTTGAATTTTATTTTCATCTATTAGTTATACACATAGAGGCAAATTGCCATCCCTTCTGAACAGTGATATTATTAATGTTGCTACAATTTATATGAGCAGTACGATTCAGACAACATTTCACTACAAATATTCTGAAGGACGCAGGTCTGAGATGATGACACTGAACGCACATCCTCGATGTGGCGGTCCTTCTCCCGTGTCGGGGGTGTGGGTAGGTGCTGTGCTGAGTCTGTTATAAGTGAAGTATTGCCCACAAGAATGCATCTTGCATCTCCATCCATTTGACTTTTTTTTAAAATTGAGCCATTCACTACTTTTTCTGATTATTAAAAACTTCATGGGCATTGTGGAAATTTTAGACAATATATAGAAAACCATAAACAATATAATATGTCCTCAGGAATCTCACTGCTAGAGATAGCCAGGATTAGTGTTTATAACTGTAGATACAGGTATAGATATAGATATATGTGTATTAAATCTATATCATAGATCTAGATATATGTATCTATGTATTGATACAGATACATTTACATGCAAATCCATAAAAATATTTGCGAGTGTGTGTCCTGTAAACATACGTATGTAGATATACAAACAACAAAAGCAGAGTAATATGCTATGTTCAATTTTGTCTCCTGCCTTGTTTTGTTAATGAGCACTTTTGTAGATTTGATTCTGATGTGGAACTTCTCGTTTTACTAACCTACAGCGCTGGAACGCAGCGAGGGGTGAGGGCCGCCGAGCCCTGCCCTGTGAGGGCACACAAACAGTAGCTTTGATTGTAAATGACAGCTGTGAGCCCGGCAAGCCCTAGCAACGGACGTATCTGCTCTTCCCTCCCACTCCCTTACTCTCCTCTCTTCTCTCATTTCTATCATAACTGCTAGGTTACTGAATGCCTGTGAACTACTTCCCAAGCACTTGGATCATTTGTGAGGACAATGATTGCCAAGAGACTAATTAAAGTTTCTATATCAAACAGTGGCCCTACATTTTCTGTGCACAGAACTGGCTGTTATTTACACACAGCAAATTCTAATGGAGTCTGAAATTACATGCTTCTCCGGGAACTTTTGATATAGCTGGGGAGATATAATACAAATACAAAAGGAGGAATATCAGTGATGAATATCATGCTAATTTAAAGACTTAAATAAATCATTACAATAGCAAACTCAGGTGAGCAAGAAACAGCCATATCCTTTTCTAGATCAATGTAATTTGGGCCCGGACTGGAAGGGAATTTGACTTGAGTCAATGCCAAGGGCTCCCCTCCCTGCGCTGATGCAGTGTCCAGGTCTGAGAAGGCCACCAGCCACCTGCCCATCCACACCGGTTGGTTATCTTGAGACATGGTTTTCCAGTTTGCATGCTCCCTTCAGGACCAAGCTCTGCCACCTGAAGGCCCACTTCGGGCCCGGCAGTTTGAGGACAGGCTCGGTTCTGGCGCCCAGGGTGCTGCCTTCTCCGGCACTGCCCTCAGCTCTCCCCCCCATCCCGTGAGTTTGCCTCCAGCCCTGGGGTGTTGCCTTGGAACTGCTGCTTGCTCCCCATTCGCTGGCGAGTCTCACAGCCCCCTCCTGGCCCTTTGCCCAAGACACTCCTCGCTCTGCAGGCTCCTCTCAGAGACCTTCCCCCCTCCCTCCCACTGCTCCAGGCTACGAAATGAATCAACTCAATAGACTGCATTTTTGCAGAAAGTAGGGAAGGCTGTTGACTTTAGGATTCTCTGACTTCCTCCCTTGGCAAAATTCCTGAGGGTCTGGGTACTCAAAATGAAAAAAAGAATAGAGAAGAAACCATGCCAGCAAACATACATGTAAGAGTTTAGAACTGGGAGTAATTGCTGAACTTTGAAGTTATTTAGCAGGGTTCATGAAAGATATAGCCCTAAATCTGAGGCTTGGAGGATGAATCGGTCTTGAACAAGTAGAGAAGAAGCAGGGCTTTCCAAGTTAGTGAGTTCAGTGAGTAAGAAGGTAGAGAGGGAACAGTTACGCCCTAGTTAGGAACTGTAAACACTAGCAAGTCAGGAGCACACAGAGCAGGGAGGCACGTATTTGGAGATGCAATGGTCACATTGTGGAAGGCATTGAATGCCAAATTACTGCTACTTTTAATTAGTTGGAAGCTAACAGGAAGCATTAAAGACTTTTTCACGTAGTATGACATGAAAAATATGGTCAGATAGAGAAATGTGGACAAAGCCATCCTAGGGTGATTATTAGAGAAAATCTCTCCAAGGAGCTATGTCTTGGGATTGCACTGTAGAAGATAAGACCAAACCCACACACAAAACTGGTTTTGCGTGGTGACTGATGAAGTGACACGGGCACTAAGAGTGTATGAATTGTATGAAAAGTTTTATTACCCACATAATGGAGCTTTTTGGGGAGAGCAAGGCGGATAGATACCCAAACCAGTTCAAATGGCTGGAGCAAAGAGAGGCGCATGTAGCTTTGTTTATTCTTGTGGTTACAGGGTGGTGGTGTGGTGAAGTGTCCATGCCTGGGTTGGAGCACGTGTGGTTTGAACTTCCCACCTGTCCCTGTGTCAGAGGAGTGAATCAGCTTTCCTACTGGCTTGCCCAGAGGAGCAGAACTTGAAGCGATGTATGGTTAAGCATCATAAGTGGAACCAGACTCTATTACAAGGTAATATTTCAGCTGAGACCAAGGGATGGGAGAGCCATGGGAAGAAATGGAGAAAGAGAACCCCAGATCGAGAGAATGAATAAAAAGCCCAAAGTTGGGAAAGGCCTTGAATATTTGAAAGAAAAAAGCCAATGTGCTTAGAAAATGGCAAATAAAGGAAGACACGGTTAGAGAGGCCAGAAGAAGCCAGATCATGCAGGCCGTACTACGCCATGGCCATGAGTTTGGATTCGATAGACAAGGCAATGAGAAATCATTCAAGGATACTAGCCATGGAGAAATGAGACCAGCATCTGACTGCAAGCTTGACAAAACACAGGTGGATATGGTGAAAGAGGAAAAAATAGACAAATCAATGGAACAACGCTACCATTATTTTATTCATTTAGATACTGTGTACCCAAATAAACCTAACCCTCTTGCACCAAGAGGTTAATCTAAAGTTTAGGACAAGTTTTGAATTCCTGCAACAATTTCCCCACCGCAGCCTTCAACATGGTGAGCACAATACTCTATAGGTGCTGAAGAAATAATTAGGCATGAGTATAGACAATAATTTTATAAAAATAAGTGATACATAAAAGTAACGGAACACTTAACCACCCTTTCTTCTATGCTGATGACAGAATGTGGGCCTTCAATCTTCGCCACCCCCACCCTGCCCCGATGGATACATTCCTCAGCCCTACTCTGCCAAGGGTCACCTGGGGAAAAAGACTGGGAGTCAAAAGGAAGTTTCTGGAACTGGAAGATCATTAGCCGGCCCCTGCTGGAGGACATCATGTACTGTCGCTTCTTTAATAGGAAACCCTGCAACGAAACTCACATCACATTTTTAGCGGATACGGTTAGCCTTTAGTGATAGATCTGAGAAAATCGCCCATTTGTTTTCAAGAGCAATTGTTGTTCAGAATCATTATTCCTTTAAAAAGACTATAATGTAATATTTTCCTGTTCATTTAATTTTCCATTTGTATAAAACATTTGTGACCAGAATGATTTCTTCTAGGATGTTCAAAATGATTGAATTACATATTCCTTATTATCACAACATTGCTTTTGCACTTGCGGCTCCGGCAAGGTGACAGGAAGTCACCGAACACCAGTATTACATTCACCCGTTTCCACCTGGAAATGGGCAGGCCAGCCTCCGTCACAGGACACGACCATGCTGAGGTGCGTCCCCTGGGGATATTGTAAATTTTGCCTTTGAAGGCAATTACTCTATCTGAAAAACATACTTGTGTGTTTGACTTAAAAACTTTTTTTATGATTATGTCTCATGCTATATCTTGAATTCATGCTTAACACCATACTATTTCAGAGTTTGTATTCTATAAAAACAAAACTAGTTCAGTGTCACATTAGTATCAGTGTATGTTCAACTCCCTTCTATTGTTATCACCAAGAATCTTCTTTTAGCTGTGTTTCAAAATTGTCAATCATTAAGAAGTATCATGAGAAATTGACATGTCTTATGCGGTATTTTATAACTTGACTTAGCAAATAAATCGAAGACCTAAGGTGTCCCAAGGTTGATACTCAGAATAAGCAGGTAACTGTGGAATGTGATTTTGGAGGGGCCAAGAAATCACAGTGTTCTGCATCGCCACCGTCTTGGGTGTGGTAAGAGGGGTTCCCGAGGCACGGAGTCGAAGGAGTCGCTCACTCCCAGAGCTGCGCGAGCTCCTCCTTAAATCGCGTGGTCTGGGCACCTCAGGTACCTCGTCCGCGTCTCCGCCCTGAGAGTCCATTGGGATGAAGCTCAAAAGGACCTAGTTACTATGCAAATACACTCTCTGAACAGTGTATCGCAATCATTCATTAGCAACCACCAGATGCAACTGACTTATTAGATTAGAATCAACCCCACCAGAAGGGTACTTAGGAAATGGAACACTGAACAGGTGGCAAAACAGCTCACACCTTTGTCTGCTGCTTTTCAAACTCCTGAAAATTGGGGAATTGGCACTAGAAGAATTCTAACCTTCTGACACTAACATTTCATTCTATTCCCCCTTGAAGAACTGTTTTGATTTAAAAGAAAAACTCTAACCATCCCTCTGGACAATCCCTGGGCTGTTGGTGGCCGGTTGTCTTACTCAGGTGTGTGTCTGCACACGACTGGTTACCTTGATTTCCTCCACCTCTTTGTGCGGCTCTGAACCCATCTCTCACCCACATGCTGCCTTCAGCACTTTGTTCTGGGGAGAACAGGAGTCTCGGCTGTCTGCTGAGTGGTGGCCACCTTGACCACCAGGCCAAATCCTTTCCTAAGCATTAAGCAATGAAGGTTATTGAAGATGAGTTGCTTTTTTGTGGCCTGAGGGAAAGAGCAAAATCCCATTACCAACACCCTACACAGCAAAGAACATTCTAAAGGTCCTGCAGTCCACCTTTCAAAATGCTATTTAATCTTTTATTTTTCACAGAGGTCAAAAGAAACTACTAAAATTTTACTCTTTCAAAAGATGAGCTTCTCTGAGGTGTTTTAGACCAACATTTAGGCTGTTGCCTGGCAACTATCCTAAAGGCCAGAGTAGCCTCAGACCTGAAGAAACCTTATGTGCCTGGTGCCCATGTTAGAGTCGTTCTGGTTTAGTAGCCCTATCAAAGGGCAGAGTCTTTTCTGCTTTGGAAACACAGAAGAGTGAGTTGACTTTGCCGAGGGTGAAACATGATTGGTACACTTTCCACCCACCCATCATTTATGGGGTAACGCTGCCATGGCACACGAGTAGCCTTTCACGGGTGCTGTCTTAGTGGGTCTCCGCATCCACAGGGCCGCCGTAGGTGCAGCAGGAAAGTCTCTGCAGCTGTGTAACAGCAGCCCTCCCCCGTGGCTCTTAAACACTGCAATGACTCCCCACAGAGACCACAACCTCTTTGGATGGGTCGATACTTTTTCCTGACCAATCTATTTTTTGAAACACTCTCTTAGAATCAATCCCCTTCCTTAAAAACTGAAATTGTTTCTAGATCACTTTCAAATACTAGTCCTCATTCTCTCATATCTTTTACCCTGTTTTAAATGTGTGTCAATTAGCAGGAGCTACCACAACAGACAAGCCCCCAACTGTGAATGACTTAAAACAGCAGAGGTTTATTTGTTGGTCAGGTAAAGGCCAGTGCAGGTTGGGGAGCCAGCTCTCTCTTGTAGCTATACTATTGAAACATGTTTCCAAAAGAGGATAAAGGAAATTGGTGGGAGCAGACCCGCTCTAACGACCTTAGTCTGTAAGTGGCACCAACAGATCTCTGCTCCTAGCTCATTGCTCAGCACTAGCCACAAGGCCCTGACCTAAGTGCACATGCAATTTAGGGGGCACTGTGTCTGCCGCAACCCAGTTTCTTCGGAACCAAGCACACTGACTGGAAGGTTGAGGCAGGTTCCATCACACTGGTATTGAGTCCGGAAGCCAGATCGTGCCCAGGAACAGCTGGTGCTTCTCTGATCCTGCAGAGAGCAGAGCGGCACCTCCGCAGAGCCTGGCGGCTGGCCCTCCTCTGTCTCTATGCAGCATCCACAGTATGCACCTTTCCCCAGCATAGTCTGGGTATTTACAAGAGCTGGTGGCATGCTGTCCAGCCATTGACCCTTGTTGTTGACCAGAAGCATTTTATATTTGTATCTCCAGACTCGGAGCTCAAGAATTTGACAGCGTGAAGGAGGGATGTCATTGTGTGCCCATTGAGATCATGTTCATTAAACTCGTTACTATAGTTCCACATTTCCGATATTCCCCAGGGGCTGAAAGTGAGAGGGCAGTGAGGGAGCACACATCAGAGTTCTCCAACAGGCTGAAGCTCGCGCTGTGATGTTTGACTCTCAAACGAGAAACTGAGACTCCCAGAGACCGAGTGACTTATCTGTGTCTGCACAACCTGTGAATGGCAAAGCCAAAAGAAGAGCCCCAGGATCTGTGACTTTCAATCCAGTACAAAGTGCTCTGTTAAGGGCAAGCCAAGAACTAGATTCCAATCTCTTCCATGCTTTCTCTTTTCAAATGTCAGAATACCAGCCTGCCACTACAGGGTAGAAAACGAGAGACGCCAGGTCCTCTCTGATAACGGCTCCTGTGGTGTTAGCACCAGGCAAATAATAGGCAGTGGCAAATGCATATTTAAATCACACCAAAATTAGTGGTATGATGAGGACCATAAGAGGCCTCTGATGGAATAATTGCTTCCCTGTGGGGTGTTTGAGCTCACACACAGACTCTAAATGAGTTCGAGCTGAAGGTGTCTCCACAGCTGATACAATGGAATTGAAGGGGAGAATGCAGCCACTGGCATGGAGTTTTCAAAACCAAATGAGATATGAATTGCTGAAGTGCTGTTCAGGAAATGTTACACCGCTTGAAAAGCTTTAAAGCTTTATCTTTTAAGAAAGAAATGGCCAAATGACCCCACAGCATAGATTCTGTCCCAACTCCCGCGAGGTTGGTGTAGGCAACACTTACCTCTGTAACAACAACCTAGACAGGTATTTCAAAAATGCCTCTGCAAGCAGCTGTGCATTTTGCAAACATGTTCCACTTTACGCTGGTACTAGAATCGTTCTGTGATGGCATCTGGGGTGTCCATGACGACCTGGGATGCAGTCACAGAAGAGGACCACAACTCAGAATGACAGAACCCCTGCATGCCGCAGCAGAGTTAGGCATCAGATTACAGAAAGCTCCTGATGAAACCAGAAAATTGGCACGATCTCTGTGGAGATGGCAAATGCATTACAGGAAACAAGTGGATTGGCTTTCATCTACAGCCTCAACACACTACTCCTGCAATCTAATACAGCCTCTTGATCATTTTGGAAACAAGGCAGTCTCCTTCATCCCAATTTACATGTATGTATTCAAATGCATCATTTAAAAGCCCCATTTGATTTATGTAGTTTGCATGTACACAGCCGGATTTTAATAGTCTGATTGAGATTAGATGGTGCTTGTAAAGTAGGTTGAACAGAGAGTGTAATCCCCATATTTTAAAATGAAACATAAGATTCAGAGAAATTAGGTACTTTTCCCAGTATCCCACAGCTAGCAGGAAATAAAACTAATGTTCTTAGCAAAGGCTGACCTCTTGCTCCCTCTCCAAAGGCCACAAGGCCAGTGTAGTCTCTGTCCCAGTGTTTACCAGTGGACTCATTGTTTAAAATACTCCCAGGAGCACAAACTGTGTCCAGAGCTCCCGATACCCTGAAACAGCCCAAGGGCATCTGAAAATGGGATGATTGGAGCTACAGGCTCTGAGTCTGGAGTCCACGAGCACTTGGGAGCTGCTCACACTTTCATAAAACATTTAAGGTGGATTAATTTTCCTCGGGAAAGGGCCTCTGACTTTCAAAACTTCAAAGAGTGACAAACCACTAACTCGAAAGTAATAGGAAAATCCTGAAATAGTATTTCTCAATCTTTATAAGCCTTTTTCTCTTTCATGAACATAAAAATCCAATGCCCTTCTTTAAAGTTATTTAAAAGTCAAAATAAATTAAGAATCACACACACAAAAAGGAATCATAAATGGAGCAAAGGCTTGCTTTGTGTTTTAACTATACACGTCACCCCACCCTCCAAATATTCTAATGTACTCCTGCTGTCCATCCTCTACTTCTCCCACCCCACACACCACTCCTGCCCTGGAAGAAGGTCTCCCCAGGATGATGTAAACTACTGTTCCAGACCCCCAACGCAGTGCTAGACAGGAAATGGAAAGCTTAGCCCCTGATAATTATAGATTTCTGGGGAATGTTGCTTTCTTCTGTTCTGCATCTCCTTCACTCTGTTGCCTAATTAATGTAACCAATTAATTAATTGATTGATTAGTGGGGAATGGACTAGGGGTCAGATTTGAGGGACAAGAATTATCATCAAAACCCAACAGCAGTTTACCCTAATATATGCAATACCCAAAAGCAGAAATTTGGCTGTTTAAAAGCCAATAAACAGGAATAAATATTAATTTTTAAAAACAACTTTATTGAGCTATAATTGACATATAATAAACTGCACTTATTTAAATTATACAATTTGACTAGTTTTGATATATGTGAATTCCAAGAAACCATCACCACAATCAAGATGGTGATTGTATCCATCATCCCCCCAAATTTCCTCAATCCCCTTTATAATGTCTCCCTCACATTCCTTAACTGTTTTCTATTTGCATTTGTTACAGATTTATGTAAGTAAGTCAATTGTGCATTATGTGCTTTTTGTGGCTGGCCTCATTTGCTAATATTGTTTTTTAATTTTTTTATTTATTGATTTGAGAGTGAAAGAGAGAGAAACATTAATTTGTTGTTCCACTTATTTATACACCCACTGGTTGATTCCCGTATGTGCCCCGACCGGATATGGAACTTACAACCTTAGTGTATGAAGATGATGCTCTAACCAACTGAGCTACCCCGCCAGCGCAGCATTATTATTTTGAGGTGTTACACTGTGCATATCAATAGTGCATTCTTCCTATTGTTGAGCAGTACTCCATTGTATGGCTATCCCACAGTTTGTTTATTCATTTATCTGTTGATGGATATCTGTACAATTTCTGATTCTGAGCTATTACAAAGCTGCTGTGAATGTTTGTATAAAAATCTCTGATGGCCATGGTTGGTGTGGCTCAGTGGATTGAACACAGGCCTGCAAACCAAATGGTCACCAGTTTGATTCCCAGTCAGGGAATACGCCTGAGTTGCTGGGCCAGGTCCCCAGTAGGGGGTATGCGAGAGGCAACCACACATTGATGTTTCTCTCCCTTTCTTTCTCCCTCCCTTTCCCTCAGTCTAAGATAAATAAATACCCCCCCCCCAAAAAAAGAGTCTTTGCACGGCTTTCCTTTCTCTTGGGTTGGGTAAATACCTGGGCGTGGACTGGCTGGATCATATGATGGGTGTATTTTAACATTTAACCTAGTAGTGTCTTCCCATTCAAAGCGCCCTTCTTATAGACAGCATATAATTGGGTCTGACAATTATTGCCTTTTAATGGAACACTTAGACCATTTACATTTATAGTGATTTTTATGTGGTTAAGTTTAAGTCTAGCATCTTGTTATTTGTTTTTTGTTTTGTTTTTATTTGCGACATTTGTTTCCCTTATCCCTCTTTTTCTTCTGTCTTTGGATTAACTGAATTGTATTTTCAACAAAACTTTGTTAGTTTATTATCTATAACTCCCTGAATTGTTATTTTAGTGGTTGTTTTAGGTTCATAATAGATACATTTAACATAACATTATGTAAGTTATATTATACTACTTTGTATGTAATATAATAACCTTACAATACTATACTTTGATTTCTCTTATCTTGGTCTGTAAGCTTTATATGTTCACATAATTATAAACCCCAGAATACATTGTTATTATTCTTGTTTAAAAAGTCCATTGTTTTCAAAATTTTTAAATAAAAAGAAAAAGTTCTTGTAAATGACCCATGTAGTTATTTTCAATATTCTTTATTCCTCTGGTTAGATCCATATTTTCATCTGGATCGCTGTCCTTCTGTCTAAAAGACTTCCTTTTATACTTCATGTAGTGTAAGGCAGCTATGTGACTCTAATATATGTCTCTTTATTTATTTTTTGAGGTTTTTTTGGCATACAAATAAGTTACTTGGAAATAGTTTTATCTTTTGGATCTTGAATTTAAAATACATTAAGCAGGATCAGCGTGGTGTTTGTGGGCACAGGGGGAAAGTGGTATAAAGGGTATAATGGAAAAAACTAAAAATTTTAAAAAATAAAAAGTAAAAGTTTTATTGAATCATAAAAAATAAAATTGAATATATCAAGCAGGATCGGAGCAGCCTCTAATCTAAGGCTAATTTTGCCTCACTACTGACGCAAAGCCCTTCTATGCACTTACCCAGTTTTCTATGAATTGTTAGGTCTTCCAAGCCGGTTGGCAGGGACAGACACACGTCCCACTCAGTGTGAATGCTGGGAACTTTCACATCTATTATTTTTCTCTCTCTCTAGTTCCCACCGATCCAGTACTCTTCCCTACAAACTCTGGCTGCTCTGGTCGGCGCAAGTGCTAGCTCCATCTCCTCACTCAGGGAGTGTGCTGGGCTTTGCCCACATTCCCCCCAACTGGGCAGTCTGGGAACTCTTCCAAGGCAGCCACTGGGCTCAAGTCACTTATTTCTCATCATTTAAGGTCATTGTCCTTCATTTTCTGAGATACAGTATCTTGAAAACCATTTTCTCGTATGTTTTGCCCAGTGTTTGGCTTGTGTAATGTGGAATGGTAAATTTTGTCCCTGTTACACCATCTTCACAATCTTTTTCTTTAACGTTATACTCTCTTTTTTTACCAGAGAAATCTTATTCTTCCCATTATTTTTCTGAGCTACACTTGGGCACTCAGAACGAGGGCTTGCCCTCAAGGGAGCAGGAAGCAGCACACGGGTGTAAGAGCAGGGTGTCTGTCAAACACCAAAACGCCTCCCAGAACTGTGAATGCTTCGGAATGATATTATTAACTCTCTCTGTCACTGAGTCTAAGGCCCAGGCATCTATTTTTTGAACCGCATTAATGCGAAAGGAGAGAACAGTGAATGCTACTATATTTGCAGGTAAAGTGATATGGTAAATTGGATATGACACATAGTCCAAGAAGCGTGCCTATATTTAGATCTTTGTATAATGTGGAGACAATCAGGTGCCCCCTAAAATGATCTTACTTATTTATTTAGCAGTAATTTTTAACCATCTTCAGAACCCTAACCCAACTTCCAAACAGAAAATTTTAGAAATTAAGATAATACAAATAGTTCCAGATATATCCACAACCTAGAGATGTTTACCTAAATAAAATCTCCACGTGAATTCTAATGGTGCCTACTGCCAATCTTCTAGAAAGAGTAATCAATAATTTATCCTTGTCCCTCCTACCATAGCTCCCACCCTGGCTACAACATTACCAAAATCTCTAGTTGCCAAATCCACTGAGTTTTGTTTTTTTCCCTATTTTCTTTTATAAATGACCTCATTCAAGTATTTGAAACCCTTGAAACGTCTTATCTTCTTGACGTGTTCTTATTCCAATCACTTTTCCTCTGGTTCACTCTCATAATGTCTCACCTAGCCTACGACAATAGCCGTGTAATTATGGAAGGCATGCACAGTAATTTGTAATAAGTTAGCAGGACATAGAAACAGCCAAATCAGGGAAGGAAACATTTGAAGGAAACATTCCCATCTTCACATGTTGTTCTTATGATTAATGAGAAAAGTAAACCAAACCCGTGTTTCTTTTGTACTCGTTTTACTCGATAGAGAACTGCATTGCACGTGGTTCAGAATATATGAATTACTAATATGCTTCAAAGTGTTATTCCTCGTGCGGGGAGAGGAGGAGGGATCGCCTGATGTTTACTCTCACATCCACACTTTATAATCCACAACGAGGACCAAATATTGAGGAACAAGTTGCACAAGAGTGAAAAACACCCAGACTGCTGCGTTCCTTCCCCTGCTGTGATCCATCAGCAAACAGCTGTTCCCTGACTCCGTAAGATAAGAATTCTTTCCGTACGGCAAGTTGGGAAGCGAAGGGACTCAATTTTTCCAAACAGGTGAAGCCAGGACCAAAACCTAATTTATAAATCCTTGCAATGCATCCTACACATTGAGTCCCCAGTCCATACGTTCTAGATGTCATTGCCTAGCACGTTCTCACTTAATCCACTCTGGTATCGTTCCCAATGGGAGGAAGAACACAAGAATTTGACGTGAAGGAACTTTTGATGAGGTATAAAACAACAAAATATCTAAATCCTTAAAACAGATGCCATTTTTTTCTTAAACAAATCCATCCTATTCTCTATAATTCAATTTTTCAGGAGATTTAAAAATAAAAATAGAATGTGGATGAAATCTCATACATAAAACTTCTGAATGTAAAAAACGTTTTTACATGCACAAATCAGAGAGCACTCTGTTTGAAAAGCCACTTGCAGATTTAGCTGTCATTTATTCTGCTGCAAAATGTATTAAAAGAATACTTATCAACTGCTGACAGTGAACACCAAAAATCGCAGGGTAAGTTTCTCTGCTGAACTGTAATGATTTACACAGACAACTGGAATGCCTTAATAATGCACCTCCATTGCCAAATACAGGATTTTAGAGCTAGAATCCTCATTGAGTTTACTGCTGACATGTTTATCTACTGGGGAAAAATAATATCACAGTTTAATATTCTTTAATATTGGAAAGAACCCAATAAAAACCATGAGTGCTATAGAAAAATAAATTAGTTTTACTTTACAGGCCTATTTATGCTTTATCTAACAAGAATGGACAAACCATGCATTTCATGAATTAATTCCTTAGAGAACAGAATTAAAATTGCTCATGTAGAACATACTTAACTTGGAGAATTGAGTTATTTTTGAAGAATGTTCTTCAGGAAACTTTCCGTGTTCATTACTAATCCCAAAGGTAATTCAAAAGTGATTCAAATTGGGAAAAGTGTTAAGACAAAGTGTTTAAGAAAATTTTAAAATATCCAAGTTTGGGAAATACATATTAATTGGCATTTTTTGTTCTAGTTTTTCCTTTTGTATCATCAAAGTATAGGAACATTTCCATTTTGTTGATTGAAAAAATCACCAAACTCTTTTGGAGCTCTCATAGCATGCCAGGAATGATGCAACATGTTAAAGACAAACAGGTGACTAAACTACAGTCCAACTTATGTTTATAGTCTATAAACTGAAACTTGTACATCAAAGGGAAACAGGAGACAGGCAGGTAAAAGACACAAGAACAATGCACGGTGACAGTAGGTCAACTTTATCATGACACAGAAACCATGCTGTTATAGTTTGAACAGGGAAACTGTACCGTAAGAAACTACTCAAAGTTAACTACTAAGCAAGACGAAGGGATCTAGAAGTAGCAAAAACAAACGCTACTATCCCCAGGCCATGGAAAAGTGCAAAATAAGGAAAGTGTAAACTAATGACTGGGAGAGAACCTTCTCCCCAGCCAAGATCATAATCAAGACTTCTTCAAAAGGGGGTACTATAACAGGAACACAGAATCTGCTGGCAACAAAGACACTTGCCAGAGAGAACGGGACAGAAAGAGCCCAGGTTTCTGGAGCTGGTTCACAGAAGCAGCCCAGCATTGTGAGGGAGTGTGGATGGATGAGAGCTACTCAAAAGTGGCTGTTGTTGAGGAAAGCACCGTCTAGGGTGCAACTGCACAAAGCATTTCATTATTTCACCTCTCATTTATAAATGTGTTCATCTCTGCAAAATAACAGGTGTTTTATGCACCGAGTCCAGCTTTTATAGGAGAAATGGAAGCTGAGTATCCCTGCTGCAGAGGAGACGCGGGGTGTCCAGGAGATGGGGAAGGAGGATGTCTGAAGGAGCAACGGGACAGCGTGACTTCGTACAAGGTGTGCTTAGCGCGGCTTTGTCTAGGGGCATGGTGCACAGGGTGTGAGTGTCACCGTTTCCAGTGCCTCTGTAAATCTAAAGTAGGGACTGCAAAAAATAAGAAAAAGGAAGGAATGATGATGGATGGCAGGTGCTAAGTTCAACTGAATTTCATGTGAAACTAGTGAAAGGTCTGAGTTTCACATACTGACTGATTTTAGAGAATTAAGAGAATTAACTTGAACAGAAGAGAAGACGACCAATATCTAGGTTATTTAAGCAGTACAGGTACAATTCAAATCTTAAAAAGAAAGAAACAAGACAAGCAAACTAAAACTTAAGAAAGAAAGAATCCCAACTTCCAGTTTCAGTTCTGATATGTAAAGAGCTTGGAAATTGCCACTGCCTTCCTAAAATAAGAAAAAAAAGCTAAACAAACTATAAGTCAACCTTGTATCAAAGAATTGAAGTCATAGGGCAAACTGGAATGCTGAAATGTAGAGATGGGAAAATATAGAAAACCACAGTCAAGATGTGTTCGCCCAGAGCAGATGCTGCAGGAGCCATGCACTGCAGACACACGTCCATGGTACTTCTGACGAATTGCCGGAGTCTGAATGTGGCCCAGAATGAGGGGGAGAAACTCCTGTGGGCCGCAGTCTTAGGGAAACCCTCACATACCTGTGGGTTTACTTCCAGAAATCTACCTTTCTCCTGAAGAGCCAAGAAAGATCCCCTTGTGGTTCTGCTGGAAGGCAGGAAGAGTAATCATTGAAATATGCCCAGAATGTTCTCCATAACAAAGTAAAATACCTTACCAGAGCCTATTACGCCACCAGCCCTCCTATTTCACCTACGTGGAGGAAAAAACTACAACCGTTTGTGAAGTTCACAGCACAAGGACAAAAACTCACTAAAAGACTCATATTTATTTAATCATGAGATTACAGAGCACTTCTCCTCAGCCTCACTGAAATACCACATCAACAGGGCTTCAATATAAGGATAGTGGGTTACAGTCATGGGTCACAAAACGACGTTTCAGTCAATGATAGACAATATATACGATGGTGGTCTCCTAAAATTATAGTGGAGCTGAAAATTCCCATTGCCTACTGACATTGTAGCCCACCTAGCACTGAGGCTCAATGCACTGTGCACACGTTTGTGATGATGCTGGTGTAAATAAACCTACTGGGCAAGGAACAACTAAACTGAATGATGATCTTGGATGTACTGCCAGCTCTGGGTGGTTTAAATGACTCAAGGTTTGCTATTCATTTTATAATATGAAAGTGAATGGTGAGTCTGTGAGTGCTGATGTGAAAGCAATTGAATTTTTGCAAACTCTAAATAAGTGGATGGTGGAGGAAATTTACTTGCCAGAGCAAATATTCAATGTGGATGAAAACCTCCCTCTTCTGGAAATGGATGCCTGAAAAGACTTTCATCCTTAATTAAGGAGGCCAAGTCAATGCCAGTTTTCAAAGCTTTTAAGGACCGGATAACAGTCTTGCTTGGGGACAATGTTGTATGCTACAAATTGAAACCATTTGTGATCTGGCACAGTGAAAACCCCAGGTCCCCAAGAATATCAGTGAGCACACGCTGCCAGTGTCCTACAGGAGCAAATAAATGTGAACCAAATGAATACGTTAGGAGGGTCACACCCAGGGCTGTGGAAGCGACTGTGCCAATGAGGGGTCCTGGGCTTCAGTGGCTTCATAATAGATCTGTCTCTGCTCCCGAGTCCTCATTTTTGGAAGGCAGCAGGATAAAGAACATGGATCTGCCTAAAACGTGGTTCAGTAGAGTGACCAGAGACAGAGCGACAGAGGCTTTAGGCCTGCTGGCATCCACACCTCCTGTCGGTAGGGCTCTCTGTGGTGTCTGTCCTTGGCCATGGAGACCACGGCATCTCTGGAACACAGGCATTGCTTCTGGCTGTGAGTCCCCCGACCCTGTGAAGCTGCCAAATACCCCTTCATAAATTCCTTTTTCTGCACAAACAAAATGTCTAGAAGAGAATCTGCTATTTCTACATTTAAAAGATTGTGTCATTGACTGTGAACGTCGGTAAGGCTGACCCCTTCCACCTGTGGGCGGTCCCAGTGACGGGACCCCCCAGGACTGTCAGGCTCTTTTCTCATGTGCTTTTGAGACCTGCAGTCAAAGCACTTATTTTAATTTTTAGTATAATTTTATGTGATTAATTCATTGACATCTGTCCCCCAAAAGACTAAAAATCCTGATACCAGGGACTGTGTCTATTTTAGTTCACCAGTACTTATCACCTGACGTTTAGCAGGTGCCAAATAAATGTTACTTGATGAAAAATAAAAGCACTTATCAAATGAATCAATTCTTCCTCTACATTTTTATCCTGCACTTACCTTTATTGCCATATTTAACAGATTCTATGTATATGTTCCCTTTATACATCCACAGCCCATTAGATTGTAAGCTCCTAAGTCAACGTTATTTCTCAATTAATTAGAAATCACCATTAAGTATTCAATAAATGTCTGTTGAACTGATAGGGCCCTGAACTGGGAGTTAGTATTTCTACCATGTATCTCAGTTGGCTTCTTTGCAATCCAACTTTTTTAAATCTGCCGAGTGAAATAGTTATTCTAGAAATGATCTCTTAGGATCCCTTCCAGTTAAAAGCTAAAAGTTATATGATTCTAAATAAAAAAACACATTGTCATATTTCAAACCACTAACAATGTCTATTAAGCAATTTAAATGAATAAAAAAGGCCTTCAGGGTAAATTTGAGGTTTTGTGGAGAAATTTCATTAAAATATGTAGACTGAAAATTTATTAACCATTTGATTTTTACCCAAAAGAACTACAAAAAATAAAATGTTTATTCACTGAAGCTAAATTAGATAACCATAAAGAATTTATGCTTTTTTTGGGGGCCATGCACACAAATGCCTAAAATGTGTGTGATTTTTTTTAACTTATTTTAGGAAATAGTATTGTTTATACTTGGAAATTTGAGAAATGTTATTATGCTTTCTGAATAATATTACTGTACACAAAGATTTGAAAATTCCCTTTAGGAATTTAGTATCAGACTCAAAAGATATATATTTGGGCATATCGAACCATTCAGTACACTCCCCTTTAACAAATTTGATTCTTGGTGAAGAATAAAACATATGTATATTTGAATGATTCAGCTTTAGCTTTCATCCTGCTCTTACAAATGTAAATTTTAAATTGAATCTACAAAATGCAATTATTGGAAAATCTAACCCAGACACAGAAGAATATCTTGAAATAATCTATTCAACATGAAATAATGTTTTACCCATGTGGAAAACTTTCCCCATTTAGTTTTATTACAATCTTCAAAATAAATCATTAATGACCATTGATTTCATGAGAAAGTACAGTAGTTAGTGTCATTTGCTCCAGAGCCTGAGAATAATTTTTATAAGTCAAATAGTTTATCAAAGTTAAAGGAGTTCATCATCACCAAGCCCTTATTATATGAAATGTTAAAGGGACTTACCTAAAAAAGAAGATCAAAACTGTGAAGAGTAAAATGACAACAAACTCATAACTATCAACAACTGACCCTAAAAAACAAAAGCAAACTAAGCAAATAACTAAAACAGGAACAGAATCACAGAAATGGAGATCACATAGAGGGTTATCAGTGAGAAGGAGGAGAGGCGAGAATGGAGGGAAATGCACAGGGAATAAGAAGCATAATTGTAGGTACAAAATAGATAGGAGGAGGTTAAGAATACCATAGGAAGTGGAAAGGACAAAGAAGTTATATGTATGACCCATGGACATGAACTAAGGTAGGGGGTGGGGATGCTGGAGGGAAGGGGATGCAGGGTGGAAGGGGATAAAGGGGAGAAAAAAATGGGACAACCGTTATAGCACAATCAATAAAATATACTTAAAAATTTTTAAAAGATGTTCCAAAGAAACATAAGAAAAAAAGAAGGTAATTTGAGAAAAATGAGTAAAAGAGAATAGTTGTTTTGCTTCTCATATTCTCATGCAAAATATGTCCTTAATGAACAGCATTACTTCTTTTTGGAAAAATAGAATTAAAACATATTACCTCCAACACCTTTCAACCTCTCCTTCCAAGTGATCATTGAAGACTTACATATACGTGTATAGATGGCTTATTAAAAGATCTCACTTTGAAAAACACTGATGTGAACCACTGGCCTCTAAAGATCACCTAGACCATCATGAAATCAGACATTTCTCTGCTTGACATTCATTCTCTGGAGAACTTTGTGGCAGGTAAGCAGGTCCCTTTTTGGTGTCTAATTTGGGGGGAAGCACTAAATATACCAAATTTTTATTATTCCATCATGTTGCCTCTATAACTCAGAGTATAGTCATTGCCCAACCATAAAGTAGGGCACAAGCAGGAGGGAAAATCAGATTGGGGAGAGGAGTGGAGATGGCCTATACCGGAGTAGGGCAGGCCTGGGAACCAGAGTGAGGCTTCCTTGACATTCATCCTCTGGCTTATTGCATCACTGGGGTGGGGAGAGGGAAGGAAGGAATAGAGAATGGTAATCAATGCTTAAAGGAACAGGAAGATGGCAAAAATCAGTCATGCCAGAGACCAGTCATAATGTCTTACAGATTGAAGTTGATCAAGATACAAAATAAAAAGTTCCTGGGACAGGCTGTAACTCGGGATGGAGCAGGGAGGGAAGCAGGAGAGATATGAGGGGAAAACACGAGACACAGGAAGTTGAGTTTAGCAGTAAAGAGGGTGGACAGACTGAAGACTGTGGAGAAGGTGGAAATAACACTGGTCTGCAGCTGGTGCTGGAGGGGAGGTGATGACACAGCCGCTCTGATTGACAAGGGTGCGACACAGGGGCTACGGAGGGGGACACATCACTGTTCTTGCATCTTCAGCTGATATGGGACCTCCATCCTAACTGGTCCTATGTTCAAGGTAATATAAATTAAGAGGGTGAACAGGTAAAAGAAAAAGTTCGTCAAAAAACTGACAGTATTTTAAAGCACTTACTATCATGTGGGCTCAGCACTTACTATCGTAACCCTTTGTAACTCCTCTCCTGTCCTTCACCTCTGTGGCTACCAGTTGCCTGGTGGTTGGGCACTCAGTCCACTGTTTCTGAGTGCATGGGGAAGCCAGGACACAGGATTCAAAAACAGCTTTATATATGAATTTATTGAAGCGTGCATGCACAGGCATTCACTGTCCAAAGCTAGTAATGTCAGAAATACACTTAAGAAACGATTTCATTAATACCCTTTTCAAGTTGTTTTCTTTTGTAAAATGACTTTTGCTTTCTGAGGGCCCTCCTATGAAAAATCTCCCTGTTACCATTTACATTTGTTTTGCACATATCACCTCATACGCAGCTCAAGATCTTGGTAAACGAAAGCAAATATTCATATTACCTCTTTAGCTGGTCATGTCTCTTCTCCAGTGGTACTAAAGAAGAAAAAAACATAATCAACCTGCTTTTTTAAACAGAAGACTACAAAAGAAGTACTTCTTTGAGGGCCCATTTAAGTTCGATGCATTTGAAGCGAGTCATACACAGTCTGAAGGAATAGATACAAGTGTGTCACGGAGAAGACAGCGAAACGAACAGCTCCCATCACGAGCTAAGTACTTCCACTGCAGGGTAGATGACAAACATCTAATTAATGCAAATACACAACTGCTAATTGAACAGGCAGCAAATTATGTCAAAGGGAAGAAATTAAACAGCAGTGAAAATAGGAAGAAAACTACTCAGGTATGTGAGAAATGTGATCATATTCATAAGCATCTTTCGCTTGAATGTACTTGGTTAAGACATCCTCACAGAGAAGAGCTCTTGTCCTGTGAAACAGCACAAGAAGAAAGTCCTTCCAATGGGAGGAAAAGGATGGTATTCATCCAGAAGACCAGCTAATTAATAAGATCCCGGTATGTCCATCATACCTGTCTTAAGTAGTGTTCTGACTCAGTTAATCTGATCTGGCTGTATGCTTGGATCAAAGTTAAAAGAGAAAATAAATAAGTAACTGAGCAGGACTTGACTAATCTGCCTAATCTAATACGGCTCATAGAATTGTCAGCCAATAAACTAGAACTGGGTCCAGGAGTGATCAAATTTAAATTTCTTTTACTGACACCAGATTAAATTTTTGTCAGAGATGTTTTAGAGTGAAACGTTCGTTTCACTTGAATCATTCTGAATAACAATCCTATATGGAAAGCACATGGAGAAGATAATGCCCTGATTAGGAGAGTCACAGGAACTTGAAATGACTTCACGGGCTGACTCCTGCAGCGAAGATGGCCTCTTCTCTCCTAGCCTGTGACCCTCTTCCTCCGTTAAAGTTCTTCTACTGGGAAGCTATCCACAGCTCACGCCATTTGGCCCCAAATAAGTTATTCCAGAATTCCCTACACACAGTATGAAACCCCCTAAATAGCTACAGAAGGTTTACACTTACTTATTTAGGCTGTGCCTTTTCTTTATCTTTTCCAGCGTCCCTTGGAAGTGGCCAGAGCCGACGGAGCATCCTGTCGTCTCTGGGAGCACTGCAATCACACGTTTGTACTCCCCTCCAAGGCCCGTTGGCGGCCTTCGTGAATGCGAATTTGTAGCTGTTAATGTGCAGAGGAAGAGGCAAAATGGAAAGCTAACATCAATCGATAATTAAAGCATAGATTATTAATTAGGAAAACTTTGGAAGGGACCTCAGAAGTCATAAGATCAGATCTCACATCCAGCAATTAATCCTCTTTAAAACATTTTTGGAGCTTTTTCAACTTCTGTTTTAAAGTCATTTAGTGGCAGAAAGATCACTATCTCCAAAAGCAATCTGTTTTACCATTTTCCAACTCTATTTAGAAAGTTCTTTCTTAAAGGAAGATGAATGCTACCACCCTGTAACTCCTACCCACGTGCAAGGTAATCGTCTTATTTATAAGTCAACCCTTCAAATAGCTAAAGAGTGCTATTTCTTTCCATAATCTTCTTTTCTTCAAGCAAACCTTCCTCAGTTCTTCTCTGTATATTTCGATACTTAGTCCAACCCCCAAGGTCATGGAGAGCACTAGGTGAGTGAAAGTCCACCCCACACCTGGACGACAGTAAGCATCCGTGCAATTGTTCAGACAATGAAATCACTAGTCCTCAAAGCTCCCTGGGTCTTGTTTCTCATCTATACTTCATGAAAAATTAGAAATTCTCTTTGGAAAACCGTCTGACCTATGAAAGTCAATATCCTACTTCAAACTTGTTGACAGAAATCAATACAGTCTTTCAGGAGACTAGTGGTCAGACCCAGAGTTCTGCACTGTACTTTGTGGGGTCAGGGCCTGAGCACGCCAGTCTGTTTGCATATTTTCGCGTGAAATAAATCACCCCATCATTTCGTTTGCCTTTTTAGCAGCAACAGCAAGTGGCTGGTTCATTTAAATGCCCTACATTGTTTTCACTTGAACTATTGTTAAACCAGGCCTTTGTATAATTTTTTAAAAATATCTTATTGACAATACTTCAGTTATGAGCTATGGAAATATTTAGTCCTGATTAAAATGTAGACTTCCTTTCCTTCTATTTCTGTCATTAAAAATAATAAAATATTATGTATCATAGCTCAAAGAGTTCTTCTTTTTTATTCGGGAGAAAGTAAACCACTGAGAAATAAAATATATTCTGTACTAACAGGAAATGCTTTTGTGAAAATGATTCCTAGAGGAATAATATTGGCTAATGTTTCCATTTAAACTAGGAATTTGCATAGAAACACTTTAAAATCATGTTACAAAAGAGAACTGTTTCGTAGCGATCATTATTTATCACGCATATCAAAAACTATTTAAATACCAAAAATAAAAACAAATTTTCTCTAAAGAACTCCAGTTACTGCTTGCCAGTGCCATATATGCAAGGCTCTTTCACCTAATTGGTTTACATGTGTAATGATCTTCCAAAGAGTGTCACTCCATTTGCTAGTCATCAGCTTAATTATTAAAATAATCAGCTTAATATATTTAAATATTCACAATTTTTCTGTGTCCAGAAATATGATTCTTTTAAAGCATTGAGTTAAATTTTTATTACATTTGGAAAAAACAATATACTATAGATAGGAAAAAGTTAAAACTTGGTGTTAACTTCAAGAGGGAATACTGCCCATGTAATAACACTGACTATCAAGTGCACAGTTTGCTGTGGAACAGAGAATTCCATTCTTCAGAGACCTGAAATGTAGCTAACAGGCCAGTAGGTTTGTCTAGTCTCTTCGTTGTGAGTTTTATTTACGACTGTCTGAGGCCTGTGGCTGTTTATATGCCAAACAGAATATATGAAAGAACAGATGGTCACATCTGATTATTAACTCCACTGTTTATAAGTTATCCGAGACTAAGCAAATTGTTGGATTAATCAGAAAAAAAGAAAAGAAAAACACATTCCTCTACCTGTAAAGGTGTAGATGCACAGGAAACTTATGCTGACGACTTGAACTCCAGTAACCCTTGCTTAACCGTGACGATGCATCTATCAATTGAATCAACCACAGCCATGAAGACATTCCTCTGTCGGTTTGACCTAGTCCTCTGCTATTTGTGTCTCTGAGGTGAAGGATGATATTAACGTTGGTAATCCAAAAGGTAGAATTTTACCCTGAAATATATGTGACATTTCATGACATTTCACCTTTTTTGTGACCTTTACACAATAGTTTTCATAATGTCAGCCTCTAGATTGTACAAAAGCTTCACCAAGGCAATATTTTGTATTTATGTATACCCCTCTTTCCCTAAAAAGAATTAAATGTGACATGTTATGATGGATAAAACAGTATAGCAATATTAAAATAATATTAAAAACAACTACAGAAGATGAGACCATAGGGTAAAATAAAAGGCAGACCAAGGAGTAAAGTTAGTTCAAGAAATTAGTGCTACATAATCTTAACTGTTACTGAGAAGAGTAAAACAATTATTTATAAGCATCACAGTTGCATAAAGTATTTTTATTGCTCTGAAAAATAACAGCTGTGCTTAATTCCTTAGCCATAAAGTAGTTTCCGCCGTGAGGTCACTCCCTGGGGGAACACCGAGCAGGGTGACACAGGACTGACATTCTCAGTGCGCACAGCAACGCGGTTCACAAGGCCGCTCTTGTCGGAAGGCCCTCAGGATCAGCCTACAAGGCCAACCAAAGGGAGATTTAATCAATGCAATTCTCAGAAAGAGATGGGGTTGAAAATGCAATGTAGCATTTTATAAGATCATGGCTTTCTGATGTTGATGTTTGACATTTGTTACGATTTGATATTATACACATAAGTTGTTAAAATGCCTAAAACAAACAAAAAAATGAAGAACACCTTTGATAGTACTTTCATTAAATAAATTACTCAACCATTAACTTACATGAAAAAAGTTCTCATGAAGTGTTTTCGTCACATTCTCTTAGATTAAAATATACATTAGATCTGAGCACAGGATCCAAAGAAATATTTGGCTTAAGTAATATCCGAGAATGTCAAGAACCTACGTTGCTAAGCACCATTTACCATTCTACTTACAGATGCTATAGTGCTGGTGCAATGGTAAAGTTCTTCATTTGGGAGGTGGTCTTTTTTCATTGTTGTTCAATTACAGTTGTCCCCATTTTCCCCCATTACTCTCCCCTGCCCTACCCACCCCCACCTCTCACATTCAATCCCCCCCATTGTCTTTGTCCATGGGTCCTTCCCCTTCTTTCCCCCATTATCCCCCTTCCTACACCCCTCTGGTTACTGTCAGCTTGTCCTTTATTTCCATGTCTCTAGTTATATTTTGCTCACTTGTTTTGTTGATTAGTTCTTTCATTTTTAAGGAAAAGTAATAATTGAGGTCAAAAATAAAGTAAAAAAATAAAACAGAAATGTCAGAAAATTTTTGAAATAAAAAACTAAACAAATAGAAAAAGTCCAAATATATAAGTAATCACAATAAATAGAAATGGCTTAAGCCCCAGAACCATGTGGGGTGCTGGGTAGATCTATGCATTATTTGAACACCATTCTGTAAAATATGGGGCATGCTTAACTTGTTTGACCTCAATGGGTACAAAATCTTCACTGAAATTTTCCAGAGCATGAATCCATCTATGGCTTTGTTTTTTTTTTATATTAACAAGGTAAAAATAAAGATTTTTGAAGAAAAAACATACTCTACTTTCTTCATTATATCTAGACAAACTAAATTCAAAAAACTTTTTGCAAAGCAAAGGAAACTGTCAATGAAACAAAAAGACAACCTACTAACTGGAAGAAGATAGTTGCCAATAATACATCTGATAAAGGGTTAATATCCAAAATTTATAAAGAACTCACACAACTCAACGCCCAAAAAACAAACAATCCAATTAATAAATGAGCAGAGGACCTGAGCAGACACTTCTTCAAAGAAGACATACAGGTGGCCAAAAGACATATGTAAAGATGCTCAATGTCACTAATCATCTGAGAAATGCAAATTAAATCACAATAACTTCACACCTGTCAGAATGGCTATCACCAATAAATCAACAAACAAGCAAAGATATGGAGAAAGGGGAACCTTCATTCACTGTGGGTGGGAATGCAGATTGGTACAGCCATTATGGAAAACAGTATGGAGATTCCTCAAAAAATTACAAATGGAACTGGTTTATGACCCAGTGATCCCACTTCTGGGTGTAGAGCCAAAGAAATCCAAAAGGCTAGTTCAAAAGAATATCTGTGCCCCTGTGTTCATTGCAGTGTTATTTACCACGGCCAAGATATGGAAGCAGCCCTGGTGTCCATCAATAAACTAGCAGATAAAAAAGGGGTGGTACACATGTACAATAAAATATTGCTCGGCCATAAAAAAAGAATGAAATCTTACTATTTGTGACAGCATTGATGGATGTAGAGGGTATTGTGCTAAGTGAAATAAGTCAGCCAGAGGAAGACAAGTAGCATATGATTTCACTTACACGTGGACTCTAATGAACAATATAAGTGCGCACACAAAACTGAAACAGTGTCAAGGGCACAGAGAACAGACTGATGGCTGCCAAAGGAGACGGGGGTGGGGAACTGGGGGAAAAGGTGAACGCATTAAGAAGTGCAAATTGATAATTACGGAATAGTCACGGGGATCTAAAGTACAGCATAGGGAATATAGTAAATATTATTGTAATGGCTATGTATGGGGCCAGGTGGGCACTAAAGATATCAGGGGAGGAATACTCTGTAAATTATATAACTGTCTAACCACTATGCTGTAGACCTGAAACTAATACAAAGTAATATTGAATGTAAACTATAACTGAAAAATAAAATTAAAAGAACTAAATTATATTCAGTGAGTTCTGAGTTGTCTCTCACTAGGAATCGATGAAGGCCTTGCAGGTGTGACGATGACAATTGTCTGTTTTGCGCTGTTCTGGGCCCAGCTCTTTGTTCTTCACTGTCCAGTGTCTTCTGACTTTCTCCTTTGCAGTCCGTACTGTTCTGATGCTATGCCAGATCATTTAATACTGATTGCTCTTAGTTCGGGTTTTAAATGACAGCAATCTTATTCGCTGAACACTAAGCAGAATTTCCTCTAGTTATATTGGTATAATAATGTCTGATACAATTACAGTACAGGAATTCCTCCTGTCTTTTATTTGAATGGCCCTACATTTTCTCTGTGTCTTAGACTATTCTTTCAGCCATCTCTGGATTTTGCTCTTGAGTTTCTGTCTGTCCTTTGGGCCCAATGATAACTTCCAGAATGTATCTGAGCCTAAAGCATTTCCCACATTGGACAGATTCTTGGATATCCAATCATATCTTCTAGCTATAGGAGCCCAGAGCTTAACTGCTTACCTGTCCGATGCCTTCTATAATGTGTACTACCCACATGTTTTATGTCAGCACTAAATAAATACCAAGGAATCAAAGATAAACAAACAAAAACAATTAAAGGGATATCTTTAGAAGGTGATAAAAAGATGCTGAGTAGAAGACAAATAATATATACATTTGTACCAAATTCTAAATTATCTCACATGAGAGAAAATAGCTAATTTTAAACCAAAGCCATTGTTAAATGTTTTGTGTTAGAGTTTTAAATAAAAGTTTCATTAATTTAAAACTTAGTCCAAGTCTGTAAGTATTCAGCTAGAAACACTGACCATTGTCATATGAATCAGCTCTTCAAGTCTCTCCTTCAAATTTCTACTTGAGAATTCTACTTTTAAAATGTAAAATCACAATTCACATATTTGGGGCCAAGGATTCCATTTGTGAGTTCATTATTTTTATTGCTTCTTCTACTTCATGTACCCTTTTTATGTTTCTTTTCTTTAAAAAAATTTTTAAATAATACTCGGTATAATTTCTGTCTACAGGCAGGAAAAAGGGATCATAAACTTCAAATCAGCCCAATCCATTGATTTTCACTAGCCACTTGGCTACATATTAAGATGACCTGGCTCACACAAGGCATGGAGATTCCCTGAATGTGTAATTCTTTGAAGTGTACATGTTTATTGCCAAGAAAAATGGAAAGTTTGTAGTATCTCCACTTCGAGCTGGCTTTCAGTTAACTAGGTAAGAATCACTGCTCTAAGGCCAATAATCAGAAATCACAAACACAACGTTCTGAAGTCTAATAGATCCACCACGTCTGCCTTCTCTACATAAAATTTTAATTTGTAGATCATCATTCTAGAGCTTCCATCTTCCTGTTAAGAACTGTCCTCTGAAGCCCAGCGGTAGAGAAACTACTATTGACACTGTCCCAGTAGAAGCAAATATAAAAATATAAGTTCCTTAAATGACATAAGAATGTATTTTAATACCACAAATTATGACAAAATAAATACTAGTTTTTATTACTAAAACTAGAATGTGTATATTGGTAGTGTGCCAACTGCTTTGCCTTCAAGTGTAAGCAATAGAAAACGTGACTCTAATTGGCTTGAACACAAGTAGGTCATCATACCCAACTGGAAGTCAAGAAATTGAGCGGACTTCGGGGCTAACTTATCTAGTAGCCACAACTTCAGGTCTCTTTTCTCTGTCATTTCGTGTGGGCTTTATTCTCAGGCTGGTAGGAAGATGGTCCCACAAGCCTGGATCACATATCCACACAGAACAGGAACCAAAGGCAGAAAGAGCATCACTTCCTGTTGTTCTTTATTGAGAGTGAATGGGGACAGACTCAAAGATGGAGAGCAGGATGGCAGGTAGTTGGGGAGGGGAGTTACAGGGTGGAAGGATGGAGCAAAAAGGAACAAGGACTCATGGACATGGACCGCAGTGTGGTGATTGCTGGGGGAGGCGGGTATAAGAGCACTGAATGGTAATGAAAAAATAATACAATAAAGATTTTTTTTAATTAAAAAAATAAAATCAGGATTTCCCAAAGGGGGGCAGTGAAAACACTACTCAGAAGCCCCAAGAAACTTTTCATGTATCTCAGGGGCCCAGGTTATGTATGTCACACATTGTTCCCTAATTTCTACCACAAGGGAAATGCTTGATTCTGCTCCACTCTGGGTTCCTGAGCCAAGGATGAGAGTGTTTTCGGACAGCGTTTTACCTGTCTCAGCAACACCACGACTGTGGCCTGACATCAGGCTAACTCTGTAAAAACAGCAAACTCAGCCCAGTCTAGTCCCTTCTTCCAAACTCCCACTCCCCTCATATCTGCCTGCTTTTTCTACCTCCACAGTCTTCAGGTAGTGGTTTTTGGTAGTGGTATGATTCCAATGGTATCCCCCCAAATTCTTATATTGAAATCCTAACCTCCAGTACCTTCGAATGTGGGCTTATTCAGAAATAGGTCTTTGCATATGTAATTAGTTAAGATGAGGTCCTTCTGAAATAGGGTGGCCCACTAATCCAATGTGACTGGTATCCTTATAACAAGGGGAAATGTGGACCGCCCCCTGACACACACACAAACACACACTCATGGGGAGGATGCCCTGTGAAGGTGAGTGCAGAGGGCAGTGATGCTTCCACAAACCCAGGAATGCCAAAGGTTGCCAGGAACCCACCAGAAACCAGGCGAGAGGCCTAGGCAGCTTCCCCTTCCATCCCGCAGAAGGAATCAGCCCGGCTGACACCTTGATCTTGCTTCCAGAACTGTGAAACAATAAACGTCTGTTGTTTAAGCCAGCCAGTTTGTGGCACATTCTTATGGCTGGCAAACTAATAATACATGTGGTGTGCCCAGAGTTTACACAGCGTGGTTCTTTAGGAGCTTACTCTACCAAACCAGGAGTGAAACTCTTCCTTGCCTTAAAATAAGTTCACATTTCTTCTGTGCCTTTAGTTTTCTTACCCGTAAAATAGGGATAATAATAATATCTACTTCTTAGCCTCGTGGCGAAAATTAAATGATCTGATACATGCAAAGCCCGTACAGAACAGCCCATGGAACATGTATGCTGTCAACAGTCATTAGTTAGTCTTGACCTTCGCTCATTGAACTATGGGCCAGACTCAGTGGCACTCTAGGTACATCACCAAGCAAAATAGATACAAATTTTTACCTGTACGTAGTTTACATTGTAGTGAGAGAATGCAGACAATAAAACAGATAAGACAATTATGTAATATATTGGCCAGTAATAAGTCTCACGAAGGAAAATAAAGCAAAAAATGAGCGAAGGCAGGGCTGAGTTTGGGTGTGGCGAATCTCAGTGGGGGTCCAGGAAGGCATTTGTGCAGGAGGCACAGAGGGAGCTGTGTGCAGACCTGGGAGAGAGCCCTCCAGGCAGACAGCACAGCGGTGTCCTGACATAGGAGCCCGCCTGGAATCCTCAAGGCCCAAGAAGACCTGCATGGTTGGGGCAGAGGGAGGCAGAGGGCAGTAGGAGATGAGGTCAGACACCAAGAGGGCCAGGTTGTGTAGGTCCTTGGAGGACTTTGGCCTTCACCCTGAGACAAGGCACATCACTGGAGGCTTTGAGCACAGGAGTGCGATAATCCACGTGTTTCCACAGGATCCCCCCCGCCAGAGTGTGAGAGTGGACAGGAGAGTGGTAGGGGCTGGGGGGAAGGGAAGGACAGAAATGGGGAGACCAGATGGGAGGCTATTTCTGAAGTTCAGTCCAGAGATCACTAACCAGGCTGTAACCAGGCTTGTTCTATGGGGGAGGTAAAACACAGACTATAGATACTTTGACAGGAGAGGTGACATATTTTCCAGATAGATTAAACATGATGTCTGAAAGGAAGAAAGGAGTTACTGTAAGAATGACGCTGAGATCTGGAACCTGAGCAACCAGAAGTACGTGTCCCTTACCTGAATTGGGAAAGGCTTTGGAGACATGGATGAAGGAAGGAAAGAAGCCATTGTCATGGTTGTTCCTCCTCTTCGCCTTATTATCCCACCGTTATTATCATTTTAATGAGAGGCGGCTTCATCGGTCCTTATTCTTAGTTCCATCTCCTGTCAGATTCTTGTCTTTTCTTTCCTAGCAGGTAATAAGCTAATGCACAGCACACCCTCCTGTTGGGTCAGCACGTTACGTCCAGCTGTCCTTTTCCTACTGCCGTGAACATTTAGCATGACCTCCTGTCCTGGGAACATAACCTTGACTCTGTCACCCCTCTGCTACTGCAGTCACACTGCCCTTCTCAGCCCTTCCAACGGTATCTTCATCAAAGGAAACACCTACTTCTTCTTTTGGAAATTTCATTTTTCATTGCTTTTCCTCATTTTAGCCATTTTTCTTCCACTCACTCCAATTTCCAATGACTCCTTCCACCAATTCTTTCCCGCAACGACACTGTCTCCTCTTTCCCAGGAGCTCGCAGGGCCTCCTCGACGCCAAAATGAATCTCCCGGCCGATCCTCCCAGCGCATCCCTCCCCTCCGACCCTCAACTGAAACTCTTTGCCGCACAAGAGTCATTTGCTGTCTCTGGGTCTGAGTTTGTTCCTTTGAAAAATAAAGGAATAAACTAGATGACAAATAAGAAAAGACAGTTCACTCTTTTGAATTGCAAACAAAATTAATACCTTTAAAAAAAATTCTATACACAAAGGTCATTTCAATTCTTTTACTGAGGAAAAATTACAGGTGATTTTGAAATACACCGGACAATCCGATCACTGAAGACAAGGGAGGTTATTCCAAGACATTCTTTATTAGCCCTAAAACAATTTTGCCCATCAGAGTCAAAAAATTATTTTCATTCAAAAAGGATTTTCCTTTAGTGAAAATTACATAACTGGACTTCACAGACATTAAGGAAATTCACACACAAATATACAATTAGAAAATTTTCATTTTTAAGATTAAATTTTACACAACACATTACAATGTTAAAGGGGTGACTTTAATACGATAGTTACCTCCGGTTCTTTTTATCAAGGGAGCCGGACTTCATATTATTCCATCTTGGCTTATGAATCTAACTTTGTAAAACTGTAGGAGAAATGTGCCTTGTCTAGCCTTCCCTGCCAAATCAAATGTCATCTCCCCTGAGGCCCACAGTTATAAAGCATCTTTCCCTCCTCTGAATGCCACTGGGTCTCACCATGCATCCCTCTTATTCCCATCCTTCCTAAAGGATGGGAGTCTGTCCCAGACTCCCTCATAGCTGTCAATAAATATCTATGAAAGAAAAGTAAATCAGAATTGCAGTTTACTAGGAACAGCGTGGGCTTTGACTAAGACAAACCTAGATGTGGTCTCATTTCCTCTATTTATTCACCGTGTTATCCTACCCAGTTGCTTTAACCCCTCTGGGCCTTAGTTACCTCAACTATATAATGGAGATAACAAGGCCTCTCTCTACTGGGAAGATTAAAAGGGATAAGACGGTAAAGCACCTAGCACATAAGAGGCACCCAATAAAAATCATTTCCCCCTCCCTTACCTAGCATGGCATCCACAGTTGGTTCCTACATGGTACTCAATGGACCACAGGGCTGTTCCTAGCTACGAGCTTTCAAAGGCAAAGTCTCATTCGTCTTTGAGTTTCCAGCAGGATCTAGGGAGAGGCCGTGGGCTGCACATTCTGGAGGCACAGCGTGTGCTGTGTATTGTTACTGTGCTAAGCTGAGTGTGGACCAGGATGGCTCCCCAGCTGTGGAGCAACAACCTATGGATCTGGGCTCTATCGGTAATACAGGGTGAGGCACAATAGGTTTACAGTTGTTCGGATGGAAAATAACACAATAATGAATAAATAGTAAAACAAGAATAAACTTGTTCCACGTACGCACAGCATAAACTTACTTTCGCTCCACCTGTATAGCTCCTCTTGTGAGCTATGGCCCGGGCCACTGTGGCCTTGAGACAGCCCACCAGGGTTTAAAGCAGGTCATACAAAATAGAAGTACTCTCCTAAATTCTTTGGCAACTGATCAGAATGCTGTTCCATTTCTCATGGTAACAACTGCTGCAGAAACAGCAACCTTACTCTGCGATAGAGAAACTGAATTCACTCGGGTTTGTTGGCAGAACAAGCTGTGTTGAAGAAGCACTGAGTCAAAAAAACTCCACCTCATCCTCAAGTAGCAAGGAACCCTTAAGCAAGCTATCTGTGTTCACTGAACCTCAATTAAAACAAATAGAGAGACAGTAACTCCATTTTGGATGCTACATAGGGTCGTGGGTGGATCAGAAAGGTGATGCCTTGGAACAGACTTTGAAGCAGGATGCAAAATCAAGGTCTAGAAAGCCACCAACTTTGGTCACATTGAGGTCTTAATTTGTCATAGTCCAAGCTTCTACCTTTATGTCCTTCTTTGGCAATTGACCGGCTCTCATTTTATCATTTCAGTAGAAAATTTGTATGTGCATGTGTTTGTGTGTGTGGGTGGGTGGGTGCGAGTGTGTGTGCATGCACACATATAAGTGATGAAATCTACATGATGCCCTATCTTTTTTTCTGTGCATCATTTGACAAGGCAGAAAGAAATTGCAGCGGTGAATTCACAATGCAACAAACACAGCATCTGGAAAGCGAAGGGTGGGCCTGCTTGCCGGTGGCCGGAACTGCAAGCATTCCGTCTCCGTCTGATGCTACAACTACAGTGCACGGCCCAACTGCCTGTGGCTTCTTCTCCTGTGTCGGTCACAGCTTCCTTTGTAAAATACTTCAAAGACGATACAGCTCAACCAAAGCATAAGAGAAAGTCAGCCCCAGACTATATAACAGGCGGGTTGGGGGAAAAGCCAGCGGCAGTCTCTTCCAGTGGAATCTTTGCTTCTAGGCTCTTGAACTACCATCGCTCCATGCTTCCACAGGAAATTGGGAGAGAGGGGAGGCAGACTGGCCACCTACACACCGCAGATGGAAGAATGCACCTTCCCAAATTTCTGAAAGAAGTCTTCTTGTGCCCGGGCCAAGGCGTCCTCATCAATGTACACGGCCGGCCTTTTGGCCATGACGAAGTACTGCACCTTCCTCAGCTTCCAGCCCATCACGTAGTGGAGCCAGCCGCACACGGCCGCGGTGGACCTGCCGACCCCCGCGTTGCAGTGGACGTACACGGTGTGTCCATTCTCGAGCAGCGCGTGCAGGAGGCAGACCGCCTGGGGCAGCATCTGTACCCGGCCTGGGACAGAGAAAGCACAGCACAGTCACATGAGTAGTGGAACCCCAATATCGCCGCTAATAACAATCAGTCCAGCTCCCTGGGAAGTCACAGCGCCGAGCCGGGCGAGGCAGGGACAATGTGACCCGTTCCATTCCCCTGTCTCGAAGGGAAAGGGGAGACAATACCAACTCCTGCTAATGACAGAGTGGGAAGGGCCCTCAGAGGCAATGGGTCCGCTCTGAACTGCCGCTGATTTGGCTGCTCCTTGGAGGGACTTCTGTGTCCACTTTCCCTTCAAGGAAAAGTTCGCAGTAGCCTGTCGTCAGATGAGCGATTTTTACACCTATCTGTGCATACCGATTGGACAGAGGTTTAGAGGACTTCACAGGGAGCCCGACAGGTCCTGTCACCTCAGTTTCCTTTCATCCAAAAGGACCTTCTAGGTAAATGTACAACAGAATTAGTGGGTCTTGATGAAAGAAGTCAATCTCATCCGTTCAACACATGATGCTAGTTCTCATCTGTCCAATGGAATGACTAACTTATTAATTGACACACTGTTCATTTATTGCCTCATGATGCAGTGGGTATTACAACTGATTCGGTTTCTCCTTTACTGGGTAGTTGTGATTATAGTTATTGCAGCTTCATGATTACTTTTCCAATTATGAGATGGTTAAAGTATCTCCTTGTCACACAGAGAGAGGACACGCAGGCTCTGCTGAGGCCTGTTGTAAGAGATCCCCCCTAAAATCATCAAACTCCTGGATGCCTGCAGTTTCTACTGCCTATAGGTTCTCGGTCAAAAATATTGAGTGGGTTTGGGGGAGGGTTGGAGAATGGTCTGTGTAAATTACTTCAAAAAGGGATGAAACAGGGAAACTACTCAGAGTCCTGGACAAAAACTGTGTCTGTGATTTGACAATGTCGAGCCACTCTCTGTCCTCAACCACACAGAGATACAACGTGTAGTACCCCTGTCCGGGGCCCACAGCCTTCGCGCTGCCGGCCCACTGGAGGACTGGAGAGGCCCCCCCCTCAAGTGATTTCACTGGGCCCAGGGTTCCCCCAGGAGAACCAACCAGGCGAGTTTAGACTTCCCTCTTCAGCTGTCCTCGTTTACGATGCAAGGGCCCCGAAGGGGCCAACATAACACAGTGTGACCAGGAGTCGGCACCTGAGGATGGGTGTTACCGAGGACCTGCTCGTGGCCTGAGCGCCCTCTCAGCTCCCACTCCATCCTGCAGCAGAAAGTCTACGTGAAACCAGGACAATATTCTAATTTTGCTGCTGGTGCTCTGCCGATTCTGTTACGACAGGATCTTGAGAGCGGTTTAGAGACGTCTGTAACCGGGACTCCTTTAGGCAGGGCCCACTTCACAGTCCCTGGGGCCCCAGCTCCCTTAGTGCGGCCTGCCTGGTCCCTGAGGGCATCGGAACTGAAGACATACCAGCTGTAACCTGTTGGGTAATTTCTCCGAGTCCACACTGAGCCACAACTCTGACTGGCTGACACCTCTGTGCTTGGTTGGGAGGTGCTCCCACGCTAGCTCTGGGTGGGCCTGACAGTCAGTGATTTCTGGCACTCTCCCCGAGGCAGGAGAATGTCACTGGAGATGTAACGAGGTGAGAACACTGTACGTACCAGAGAGATGTCTCACTGTGTGCCTCGGGAGAGTATTGTGTAGTTGATCCACTATTTGAATTGGGTGACAAGGGGAAGCAAAACCTCCAAGGTCTGTCTGTGCGGCCTGCTGATAGGGCGAGGCTGGCTCAGGTTCAGGGCTTTCGTTGCGCTGAAGGGGTGTTAGAGGTTTACCCCGAGTAATAGTGCGGGAAAGGAACCCCCAGTGATGGATCCAGGAAGCTTGGGTTCTCCCTGCTCCTCCCTAATGCACCACTTGACAAGTTCCCCGTTTACAGCAACCTCTCAGCTACCATGCACACTGCCAGGAAATAGACATATGTTTAGTGTGGGTTTTTATTAAAGGCCGAATATAGAAAGAGAGCACAGTGGCCGTTGGCAGGAGGAGCTGCTGAAGTCGGATTCCCAGCCCGTGGTGCTCGGCCCCTGCGCCATTGGCGCGGCAGGCCTGCCCGAGCCAGGGACTGCATGGCCCGTCAGGCCCCTGCCTGACAGTCTCTGGCCGAGGAAGGGTCTGTGTCAAACGGCCAAACGATGCGATCTTGCCCCTTTTCCTTTGTACCTATGGAAGATTCTCCCAGATGCACACAAAGAGTCTAGAAGGTGAAACTGTTGAAAATGGGTATGTGTTACTCTGAGCTTCTATGATCTGAGACACGTGATCCTGGAGGTTGAAGGTCAGCGATCACGTGGGAGCTCCGTAAGGCTCCCAGTTTTAACACAGGTTTCACACACCAGGGGTCTTCTCCCCGGATCACTCAGCCATCCCACTTAAGAACTGTCAAGCAAATACTCAGATGACATAAAGAAGAACAAATAGTCAAAAGGAGCACCAGACAAGCAGTGGGTCCAGGATGCCCACCCATCTCGGCCTGGCCTCCCCTGGTGACCTCATTCAGTGTCATCTCCAGGGACGGCACATCACCTGCTTGGGTGACAGCTCCTTCTACCTTTCGACCAGCCACGTGCTGTTCTACGCAGTGAGCACGCAGGAGCTCCTCGACAACCACCTCCTGGCAACAAGGAGCTGGTACTATTATTATCCTCCAGTATGTCTGAGGAAACTGAGGCTCAGAGGTCTTCCCAAGGTTACTATTCCCTCATGGCTGCTCAAACCCAGCCAGCCAGATGCCACAGCCTCCGGGCTTAACCTCTGTGCTGCTGTCCTTCCCTCACCTGCCTGATCAGTGGTGCTGGCCGGCCCCATGCTGTCAACCTGATCTCTCCGTCAGCCCCTGCTCCCCACCTGCCTGGGCACCTGCTGCGTTCAGCCTTGTGGGAGGGCCACATCCGGCCTGGGGCTACACACCTCTGCCCCTAGCCTAGAGGGCCGTGTGTGCCCACCGCGCCTGGTCCCTCTGCTTCCAGACCGCTCCAGGGAGCCTCAGCTAATAATATGTAACCCACTGAGGGATAGAAGAGGGCTCACACAGAAAAGCCAGCGTCAACCAGAGCCCCTGGTATTTGTTTTCTGTCTTTTGGCTCCATGTAGAATTTAATTTGGTAAAAAGTCTTTATTCTTAAAAACAATTATCCCTAAAGGCAAGACAGAAATGCATAGTTTTAATGTAAAATAGTCCAAATTTTAAATGTTGGCAACTAAGTTGAAAATCTGAAACCCTGAGCCGGCCAACAAAACACTCCACCGCCTGTGATTCTTCCTTTGGAACTCACAGCAGGCCCTGGCTCTCAACGGATGCCCAAAGGCATGAGCTAACACAACAGAAAACAAAGCCCAACGATACCGATTTGACCTGAGACACCGCTAGAGCCCTCCATCTGACTTCCGGCCCCACCTCCTCTAGGCTGATCCAACTCCGCAATGACCAGGAGCCTCCCGGAAGCAGGCGACGAACACGCAGAGGTCGCGGGAGGGGCACAAGGGTGAGCTGGGGCGGCCTGCGACAGGAGGGCCTGAAACAAGTGGGGGCCCCTGAAGACACCCATGGTTTAGCTGGGGCTGGCCCCGAATGAAACCATTCCTGGCCCAACTTTCAGCCTTTCCAACACACACACACACACACACACACACACACGCACACACATATCTTTTCTTTCTTAATCCAGGGGCAGATTTATGCCAAATGTATTATTATTCTATTTCAGTATATCTTCTTTTTCACCTTTGCATTGTCATGTAGAGAAGGTTCATGTTATCTATGACATCCTTTGGTAGAAACGTAAGGACTTGGGATTAATAATACAGTCCCAACTTTGTAATTTTCAAAGCATGTCCACACCCATCATCTTTTTCCACTGTTTTAATCCTGTAAGGCAGAAATTATTACCCTCCTTTTCCAAGTGCAGGAACTGGTCGGCCGGATATCACACAGCCACCCAGCAGGGGCGAGGCTCACACCTCAGTGCTGTGGTTCCGAAGCCAGTGTGCCCGCCTCACGGCAGAGCTGGATCCGGGGTGCTGAGTCAGAGAAGAGAACTCGGAGGGAGAAAACAAAGGGGGCAGCTGGGGACGGGGCAGCCCACCAGCTCCTCCGTCATCCCAGCGCTGCCCTGATGGCACCAGAGCCCCCCCAGGGTCCTTCCCACGTGCAGGAAAACCGAATCTTGGTGAGCACATTGGTTTTTCTCAGGTGAATGCCAGATGTGGGAACCTTTTGTTTCTTAGGTGAAAGGCACAAACCAAAATATCTTAAAAAAGAAAAAAGAAAAACCCAGCTAAGCCCTTGGCCTGTGACAAAACATACAAACGGAGGATCGATGGCACCAGGATCAAAACAGGTACGTGACAGCCTGTGGGGACCGTCGCTCCTCACCAGCTGTCTTCTTTCTCAGACATTAGCCGACAGCACGATGTGGCTCCAAACCCTTGCAGATGGACTCTCCTCTAGCGTTCTAAAAATATCTGGCAGAATTAATCTATATGTTTACTGTGCTGATATTGTGAGCCGCAGAGATGGATCTACTGGTCAAAAATTCCTCGGGGACTCCAAAATGGCCATTAACCCTTTGCCTACCCCTCTGCGTGCAGGCTGAACCACAGAAACCCTCCATGTAGAATTGGGGTTTGGTCTTGGTCAGCGGGAGCTTTCATTCTGCTGTCATTTCATGCAGTCAGGGGGACGACGCTCCACTGTCGTGACCAGGACCCCCGTCATCGAGGAACGATCTCATTTGTCTCTGTTTCCCCGGCAGCACCCACGTCAGATCATAATTCTCTCTTCACAAAGACAGGACCCCTCTCTGCAAAAGGCTTTAACGTGACTCCTGTGGGTGTTGGGGATGAGCATGCAAATTCCCGGTTCGTGGGTACGGGCTGGAGTGGGATGCACGCCAAGTGTATCTCCGCGTCGCTGAGCCTCGTCTCGCTTCATGTTCCGAAGGGATAACAGTGCTAATAAACCAGCATCAAGGAAGCGGAAATCCAGACACACTCTGGAAGCTACAGGCACACTCCCTAACCAGGTCCTCTGTTTTGAAACCAGAGAAACTAACTGGACAGGACAAATACGACCCAGATTCGACCAGTGCTATCCTGTGCCAATGAAGTTTTCTTTTTTTTTCCTCCCTGGGAAAACAGACAAAGCCTGTGTGGCTAAATCAAGCTCCTCTGGATCAGCGTTACCAAGGGAAGTACACAAGCTGTCCTTAGGGAACGAAAGTGATACCTCATCCCCTGCGACAGTGCAGCTCCCACACAGACCCACCAAGGGGTCCAGCCCGGCCAGGAGGACCACCCGAGTTCATGAAGAGCCCATGTGGCCCAGGTCCAGGCAACCTGTGCTTTCCCAGGTCTTCTGTCCCGACCAATGCCTTGATTATATTGACTCCAGACCTAGCTACCTCCCTGGCAACTCATGACTTTGCCTAATTCCAGCAAAAGATGAAAACGACAGGTTGGAAGTGCAGTGGTCTGTAGAATGTGCATCAGGAGTTCATGTGAGCATGTGCTGTGTCTTGGAGCTGCGTTCTGAGTCAGCCCGTCTGCCGTGAAATCCAGGCCGGGTCTCTCTAGTTTACCCTGGCCAGGTTACTGAGGTTTTCTGTACCTCAGCCTCCTCCTCTGCAAAATGGAGATGACGGCGTCTGTCCAGACTCTTGTTGTGAGGATTAAATAAGTTAATGCATGCAACTGCTTAGAGCAGTGTCTGATAGATACATAATGTACTTTTGGGGGAAGAGGGTTGATGACAGAAATGTTTCCTCCCTAGGCATCACAGCCTTTCTACTTTTCCCCAAAACAGTGTTGACCAAACTCCCTTAGGCTGTGCCGTTTTCATAGCTCTCTGCTGCCCCCTGCTGACAACTAGTTCATATTACCAGTGTAACGTGGTTTTCTTGGCTCGAAACAGGTCCATTCCTTTTCTACAAGAACCATATTCTATGATACAACCAGGCTGAAATATAGATCATTCCTCTAGCATCCGTGTCTCTGTGCCTTGGCCTATGCTTTGTTCCACTTGGCAATGACCTGTCATGCCCACCTCAAATGCAAAGGCATTCTTGCCGCTTGCCTGTTCTCCATACAAAGTGGTCCTCTCGGCAGTAACTCTCCCAGAGCACAGGATGCATCCCTCCCCTTACACCCTTTTCTGTACTGCAGGTGGTTCAGAACCTGTCTGTTTCCCCTCACCATTAGATCAAAACTATGGCCCATTTGTCTGTTTCCCAGGCAGCACCCCAGTCACACCCTAATTCTCTCCTCACAAAGACAGGCTCAACTGGTACCTGGGCAATAAATGCGGCGCACTGTCACCTCCCTTCCCTGCACTGCATTCTCCCCCTCACTACCTCTCACTTGAAGGTGGCACTAACCTCCTGGCTGCATCCCCGGACCCACTCCAGGCCCACCCCAATTCATCCAAGAAGAAAAGGGTTATTTTGGCATCTCTCAGCCCCCAGCTCTTCCCGCTGCATCTCATCTGTTTAGGGTAAAGTCTGATGTCCTTATTGTGCCCGAGTCCCTGCAGGACTCACTTCCCGATCCTCTGATCCAAAGCCACTAGGCCTGTGTTCAGTTCCTACGACCCTCTGTGCTCTCCTGCCATAGGGATTCCTGGAAAGCTGCTCCCTCTGCCTGCAAGCCTTACCACCAACCCCACCTGGCTCTTCAGATCTTAGTCCAAACACCGCTTCCCAGAACACATTCCCTGACCCCTTCCTAGATCTGTGTTCTGCGCAAGCTCTCCTACTGATATCTGTGCATCTTTCTAACAACGATGACAAAAACCCAGCCCAGAGGGTAACTTCTATTTGTGGTCATTTAATGTTTGTCATGCCTATGGGACGATAAGCTCCCTGAGGACAGGAGTTGGCCTGCTTCTCTTCTCCACTGTGTTCCCGGCGACCAGCATAACGCCACATACATGGTAGGTACACAATAAATACATGTTTAATGAGTCAGTGAATCAAAGGACCCATGCTAAACAGAAACTTAGCTAAGTTGTCAAAAGACATGTATTAGACCTAAACCCTTTTTTTAAATTTCATTTCTATCACTCACATTTAGGTCAATCAATTATAGACAGAAAGGCAGGCAGGCAGGCAGGCAAGCAGATAGATAAGACAGACAGCCAGGCAGACAGGTGAGGGCTTCTCCGAAACACCTCTCACAGGGAGCCAGAGGGAGTCCGACGCTCACCTGTGGTGCTCATATCCGGCGTCGGCATCCAGATGTAGGCCAAGCCTTCCTCCTTGTACAGCTTCATCATAGTGTCCGGAGACATGGGTTCGGGGTAGCGGTTACAGCCCGAGGAATTCTGCACAATATCCCACTCGGTCTGGAAGTTCATTACAGCTGTAACACCCAACTCATGCTTCAGTTTGATGGTCACGTGTTCCACTTGACGAGGGCAGCTACCCAGCCAGAGATTTGGTAGAATTCTAATGAAAACATATGGATTCAACTATTACTAATGCCGTTAAGACTTGAGGTTGGAGGAGCTGCATAAAACGTAGTATTAAAATGCAAATAACCTTTAAGTCTGGCAAGGGAACAGATATAAGAATATGAGAACCACTACTGTGATTGAAAGAAATAAATACTGGTAATGTAGTTTTGGGGGAAACAAATAATTCAATTAGCTCGAATGCCAGAAAACAGGCATTAGCAAACCAAATCTAGTGATATACAGGGTGCAGCAGAAGTAAGGCCTGTTTGAGCATTGTTGGTAGGGTAATAATATGGATGTAATAATTTATAGTTTTAATTTGAACATTTCACCCACGATGTCACATACTGTGTTTAAGTGTTATACTAATATGTTATAGAATTACATGCTTATGATTTCATAATAAAAGATTTTGCAATGAAAAAGGGATGTTATTTGTGCTGGACTCTATAAAAATAAGTCTTCCAAGTTTCCTTACTCCATGAATGTGTATATATGGTTCAACATCAGGAAACCCATCAATGTATTTCAAATACCAACAAATGAAAGCCCAACTCCTATAATTAGACTAACAAATTCTGGAAACCATTGGCTAAAATTCAGCAATCATTCTTATTTAAAACTCTATGTAAAAATTTCAAATAGTATGAGACCATTTAAACAGGCTGAATACCAGAAATAAACAACAATCTTCTCTTAAATAAAATCAAAGTAAAGATTACCTCCATTAGTACCCAATATTGTTCTATATGTTTCATCTAATGCGGCAAGGTAAGTAGAAGGAGCTATAACTACCTTTAAAAAAGGAAAAATGTTAGCATTAGTTTTTGAAGTATGATTATCTAAATATCCTAATTCAGGAGGCAAATCTGGAGAACCAGTCCCTAAGAGATTCAAATACAAAAACTATGCAAAGTATTAAAAATATTGACATTAAGATATCTGGATGAGGGAAAACACAGAAAAATCAAGCAGCTTTGCTCTGTACTAGCAATAGTCAGGAATGAAGTGGGGTGGGGGAGGTGAAGGGAATCTCACTCAGAAATAATAAACAATTAAAGAGTATCCAGGAATACACTTAACCAGAAAGCACTACAAAATTCTATTGGAGGACACTGAATGCACAACAACCAATAAATAGAAGGATACATGTGATATTGTGATTTATAATTCCAAGTATATATTTGGTCTTCTTCCCCTAAACACCCAACACCTAAAACTCTAGAAATTTCCCTTTCCCGAGTGTTGAGTTACCAAGGTACCTTTTGTTATATTAATAAGGTGACTTTCGGAGAGCACCTAAGGATGGGGGTTGATTGTCAGGAGACCGAACCACGTGATTAGAGGGCTGGAACTTTCAGTCCTGCCCCCTGACCTCCTGGAGGGGTGAAGGAATGAACGTTGAATCAATTACCAGAGGCTAATGATTTAACCACTCCTGCCTGTGTAACAAAGCCTCCATAAAAGCCCAAAAGGAGGGCCTTCTGAGAGCCTGCGGGTTGGTGAGCACGTGGAGATTGGGAAGAGTGGCTGCCTGGGAAGGGCGTGGAAGCTCTGTGCCCTTTCCCCATACCTTGCCCGACGCATCTCTTCCATCTCGTTGCTCCTGCGTTATAATACACCCTTTTATAATGAACTGGTGACCTGCTTAGTAAATTGTTTCTCTGAGTTCTGTGAGCCACTCCAGAAAATGAGTAGAACTCAAGGAAGGAGGGGATCTTGGGAACCTCCAATCTGTAGCCAGTCAACCAGAAGCACCAGTGACAACCTGGGCCTGTGTCTGGCATCTGAAGCTGTGCAGAAGGGAGGGGCAGTCCTGTGGGACCAAACCCCCAACCTGTGGAACCTGCTGCTGTCTCCGGGTAGACAGTGCCAGACCTGAGTTGAACTGTGGGACACGGAGCAGGTATCTGGAGAACTGCTTGGATGTATGAGGAAGTCCTTACCCCCCACCCACTGGAACTGGGTCTCAGAACCCAAAAGATATACCAGCTCTTTATCTGGAAGACTTAAAATTGTAAAGTGCACATATTATAAAAATGTAAATATTTTCCAAATTATTACATAAATTTAATGTGCACTATTATAACATATTGTATATGCTATATACCGTCTTGTTCACTGAGTATTTTACATGAAGACATTCTCTCCAGACCTAATGGGTAAACTCTCTCTTCCAAACTACTTGAATCATGTCACCCAGAACTTCACCAGGTTC
>CM052541.1:177199277-177217199 GCA_028533065.1 Trachops cirrhosus
GGGAAAAAAGGAAACACACAGGGTATCGGCAGGAGGAGGGGCACGAAAAAGACAAGAGATGTCGGGAAGTGAGGCCCACGTCACAAGTTCTACCAGTAATAGCCAGAGAAATGGCAGAATGACCTTTTCCTGAAGATGAAAATTAGCATTATTTTTTGACCATAGGGAAACCACAGGGATGATGAACATAGTGTTTTGTTTGTTTCTGTGTTCATAGTGTATGAACATAGGTTTTTGTTTATTCTTTACCAAATCAAGAAACTACAATTACTAAACTGCAGTGTCCTCTTCCTGGCCACACAAACCCAGCACCATTTCAAAGATGGAGAAAGTGGGCTTAGCAGAGGCTCCTCATAAAACCCAGCTAAGGATTTAGGAGCACAAAGAAATAGCACATTTCATAAGATGAATAATTGTGCTACATTTGCCTTATTTAATATTTTATGGGCAATTTGATGTGAAATTAAAATGTGATCTGGCTTTTAAATAATGCGCAGAGAAAAAAAGTCTATCAGTCTTATAATTTAGATCTCATTAGTGAAAAAGCAAGAGAAACATTAAAAGCAACCCCCAGAAGCCCCCAAGCTTCATTAGCACATATAACTCCTGCAGAAAATGTGTCCTCTGGTGTGAAGTTTTAAGTAATTAATGCCAAACTTCTAACCCAAAAGGGTGCTTGTTACATACTCTAGCTAAGGCTGAATAACTGCTCAAAGACAAATGCCAATTTAGAGAGTGATACTAATTAACTTCTTTATTAAAAACATCATTTTATTACAGTTTGCTTATGGATCATAGACTATTGCATATATAGAGCACATGCTAATCTCTATAAATACAGTCACTTGCTTAGGTTTTTATAGATGTGCTGTGTAGTTTATAACCATGTGAAGCGACTATTTTTGACATGTTCTTTTATTTTCTATGTTACAAAATGCCATACAATTAAAATAATTATAAAGGTCTGTTATGGGTTGAATTGTGTTTTTGCAAAATCTCTATGTTGAGGTCCTAAGCCCTAGCACCTCAGAAGGTGACCTTCTTCAGAGATGGGGTCTCTACAGAGGTCATCAAGTTAAGCTAAAGCCATTAGGGCGGCCTCCGATCCAATACAACTTTGTCCTTATCAGAAGGGGAAATCTGGGTGCAGATGTGTATAGAGGGAAGATGATGTGAAGAGGAAGGAAAAAACCAACCATCTACAAAGCAAGAGAGAGTCCGGGAGCAGACGCTTCCCTCACAGCCCTCAGAATGAATCAACCCTACAGGTAAATGAATCTCACACTTGAGCCTCTGGAACTATCACACATCAATTTCTGTTGTTTAGGCTACCCAGTCCGTGACACTTTGTTATGGCGATCCCAGGAGATGAATGCAAGGTCTAAACATTCAGACTTAAAATACATGCATCCAATCACCCAGACTCTTCAAATATCCATACATCAGGTGTATTTAAAAGAAAGCATTTTAATAGATTTTCACCTTTCATGCTGATGTTTGGAATCCTACAAATATGACTAACATTTGACTGTGGTGCCTAAATTGTTCTCTTACACACTGTCCTACCCACTCTCCTTCCTTCTCGCACGTCCTTCAGTCCCTCACCTGAGCGCCTCCAACACTGCGGAACAGACCATCGGGTCCCAGCCGGACCACCTGGCTCCCTTCACAGTCTGATGACTCAGTCCTGCGGTGTTCTGAGATGTCGAGTTTCGATAAATACAGTAGGATGTCGGGTCGCTTTGCTTGGTATTCACAGAATGGACCTCAGTGGAGGATTGCCGGGGATGTATAAGAGCACTGTCTCTCAGTCTCATTAACTTCTCAAGGTTCTTAGCTCCGGAGGATGTGGCCGTCTCGATTTTGTGTGCTCGTTGCTCTGAAACGTGGCTGTGGTGTCACACTGGCAGACTACAGTGATAAACAAGGCACCCGGCACACCGCCCTGACAGTCAGTCACCAGGTAGCACGGAGGCTGAGACAGACGCTAGGACAGCAGCCCCGACTGGCTTCCTCAACACGAACTTCACCAAAAGGCTCCAATAAAATATCCCCTTGACGTGGCAGTTTTGTTTCCAATGCTGAGCACTCCTTGAAGGAATAAAATGTCATGTCTAATGTTTTCCTAATAATAAACTTAACAGGATTTGTTTAAAATTAAACACTTGCATAATGAACTGGGAACTGTGGAGATCAGGGAAGAGATAAAAAATTAAACATGTGAAATTTCTGTATTTGTTTTAAAGCCATTCTCTCTATTGGACAAATACATAGTGATGCCTGCTTTGTGCCTCAGCGATGGACTCAACCATCAACGGTGAGGCAGACAGCCGAGGTGTGCCTCCCCTTCGACCTGCAGTCTGTGAGGACAGCAGACAATAAGCAAGTACAAAATGTGTAAAATGCATAAAATTTAACTGTAATGTGCTCCCAAGGACATAAACAGGGAGTTAAAATAGAGAACCACCGTGGAGCTAGACTCCAGATAAAACAATCAGGAAGGTCATTTCCGAAAAAGTGGCATTAAAGCTGAAACCTGATTTAGGAAAATGAGTGAGACATACCACGTGTTTGGTGAGAAGAGTGAGTTGGACTTTAGAAACTGAGAGAAAGCTAGAGACGTGGGGAGGGGGAGGTGAGCAAGGAAGGGCCGTGGCGTGAGACAGATTGAGAAGATCATGCCAGGCCTTCCTGAGGTGCTAGGAAATCTGCGTAATGATACAAAAGCGATGAAGGAGTGACATGGGCTTATTTTAGAATTTTTTAAAGGCGTCTGGCTGCCGTGTTTAAATAGGTAAATCTCAAATAACCCTAATCATCATGAGATTGCATTCAGTTATATGGCGTTCTTCCCTTATACGTAGCATATAGTATATGTTCTTATAACCATGGGAAAGAGGGAAGACCTTTTGGATACTGATGGCTTGGGATACAGTTACTGACGCAGACAGAAGTGGGCCAACTCAAATGTACCGTATTTTTCGGACTGTAAGACACACTTTCCCCCCAACCCCAAATTTGGAAGGAATAACGGTTGTTAATGCTGCTGTTGAGTTCTGTTTACATTTATGTTGGTGAAATATTATGTTATTTTTGTTATTAAATATTTCACCACATTTTTTGCTTCAAATTTTTTTTCCTATTTTTCTTCTCCAAAACCTAGGTGCGTCTTATGGTCCAAAAAATACAGTACTTTAGGGGTGGAGCCAACGGAACCTGCACATTGATTAAATGAAAGGATTGAGGGAAAGATGGAAAACATGACTACAAATTTACTAATATGATATTACAGTCTACAATTTCTTAACCAGGTCTGCCCTCAATGAAGCTTGTATCTCTAGGTTTCTTTGCTATATATTTTTACATTTCAGACTAACATTTTACGGTATTTGCTAGCCATCATGCTAATGGCATCCATATGCCTAAAGTCTTGATGATATCAAACTATTCAAACTTCCTTTCAGATTCCACTCAACTCTCTATTTATATTATGCAAATATTAATAAGGCAGAGTTTTTTATTAATTTAAGAACTTTGTACACAAGATATGTTGCCCATCATCTAGATAGAAATCCTATCAGGGAAATATCCATTACGGACAAATTAATACAGACTGGAACTAGTTTATTTATTTAGTCAATTCACTAAAGAGATATTTTAAAATTTATTCTTTCAACTTGTGGGTCTATTTCAGCTCCAAAACAAAAATAAATTTAGAAAAAAAGACAGTTGGAAAGTGAAAAAATCATGATTTTTCTTCTATTTTATGTTAATTTTCTTCAGCATTTCATTTACTAAAATACAAGCAATTTCTGGTGTGAAAGACTATTCTATTAAATGCGTTGAGTCACAATAGCTGTTTTCATTGTAATTTTATTGACAAAAAATCATTTCAGATAGACCTGTGGTTGTCACACATTTAACCCGGCCCTTCCTGGACATCACCGTGCAGACAAACCATCTGCGGGTGGTGCGAAGACGCACACAGTCATTCAGGAGACCGACCTGGGGCCTGAGATTCTGCGTTTTCACAAGCTCCCCCGTAATGAATACCAATGCTGCCAGCCCTCGGAACACACTTTGAGTAGCAAGAAGTACTCTAGTAATGATACTTAATCTAAATATATTATGTTATTATACATTATAATAGTTCAATACAATTCATAATGCTCTGGGGCAGTGAGAAGTAAACAAGATAAGATCTCCTGCTGGAGCAAACAAAAAGACAAGTGTCTGACCTCTATTTTTGATGCTAATATGAGAGGCCCAATGTTAACCATGCAGGGAGGCTAGCTATTTTTTTTGAAAAATTCCACAAATTACAAAAATCTTTAACTCTCTTAGCCCTCTTTCTTGATTTCCCATCTACAGAAAGCCAAATGGCTGTGTTTACAAAATGACCTTCCTTGGTTCTAAAACATTCCTCTTTTTCCCTTGTTTACAGTGCTCATTGGCCTCTCAATAGGAACCTGAATTTCCCTTTAGTGTTATATTTTAAAATATGCATTTGAGACTTTACATAGGAATGCTGAAAACTGGGAAAAACACACACAAGACTTGAAGTATATGAGACGCCAAGGAACGTAAACAGTTGAGAACTCTGATGCAATCGACAGTGTTGCATTCAGGGGAGTCAAAAATTAATTAAGGTTCCAGAAAGACAGAAAATAAACACCTTCTCTTCCCTCTGAGATGTGAGTACTTAGTGTCGTAGGGACAAAGAGAGATGCGTAACTGAAAATATTACAATATTGGGACCTACAAAATCCCTGCGAAGTTCTGCTTCTTTCATTTAACCTGGAGTCAGGGCACACAGAGTGCATTTTATGTTGTCCAGAGAGAAGTCGTGATTGCCAATAAACCCTCCTAAGGATGTGCAAATCAAAAACGCCTCTCTTTTCTTTGGGTTACCACAGATCCTGAGGCCCCACAGACATGGGAGAGCAGGACAGGTTCAGTGAAACCCAATCTACTGATGTTATTTCTAACTAGGAAAGGTCTTAAATAAATAGTCGGACATGTACTCCAATACAATTCACAAAGAAAATTAAGTCCAATCATATCAAAACTATGACTGCTCTGTTTAAATACACAAACCTCAAATAACCCTAATCATCATGAGATTGCATTCAGTTATATGGGGCTTGTATATGCAGTTAATTCATTCTGCCAAGACCTTTGCAATAGTTTTATTTAAGACCACCTATTCCACGGAGCATACTTAACTTCTATTCATTGAAGTGTTTAACTGCTACAAACTGGTTTTAAATTTTTAAAGCTATCACTGGTCCTTCCATGTTTCCTAGTCTGGGATGTTGTCACCTCCATCTTGCACAGCGCAAGATGCAAGCACTGCAAGCACTTGGATATTTTCAAGATTTTTCAGGAAAGTTATTCTGCATTAATAACTGGTCTGAAGTATGTAAAGAAATGTTCAAATGCCAAACTTTTGAAACTCATCAGATATCTAAACCATCTGTCCCTTAAATAATATCCATAGTCTCCTACCCTACATCCAAGATTGCTGTATCCAGCAAAGCTTTCATTTAGAATGGAAGGGCAGATCAAGTGCTTCTCAGATAAGGTCAAGTTAAAGGAGTTCATCATCACCAAGCCCTTATTATATGAAATGTTAAAGGGACTTATCTAAGAAAAAGAAGATAAAAAACATGTGTAGTAAAATGACAACAAACTCACAATTATTAACAACCACACCTGAAACAAAAACAAGAAGAAACTAAGCAAACAACTAGAACAGGAACAGAGCCACAGAAATGGAGATCACATGGAGGGTTAGCAACAGGGGAGTGGGAGGAGGAGAGAGGGGGAAAAGGGAAAGAGAATAAGTAGCAAAGATGGTAGGTAGAAAATAGGGGGAGGGCAAGAATAGTAGGGGAAATGTAGAAGCTAAAGAACTTATGACACATGGACATGAACTAAAGGGGGGGAATGTGGGTGGGAGAGGGTGTGCAGGGTGGAGGGGAATGAAGGGGGGATAATAGGACCACTGTAATAGCACAATCAATAAAATATATTAAAAAAAAAGAAAATCCAGTCCAGCTGCCAAAGACCCAACACCCTTCAAATCCCATCTGACACATTTATATTTTACAGAGACAGTTTGATGTACACTTTTATCTGTTTCCCAAAGTATATTACTAAGTGGTAGTGTTATCCTATTGCTCACACTGGTCACTTCCATTACCCTCATCCTCCCAGTTTACTCTTCCTGTGCTTCTGTGTCCTTCATAAGCTCTGTGTCTTCTACAAGCCTTTTTAGTGTGAGTGTTTCTCAGAGTTCCGACCTGTGGTCTCTCTTCCATTTATGTACTCTTAAGTGTCTCACTAATTAATATACATGGCCATCTATAACTGTCATCTACATGCTGGTAAGTTACAAATCTATTGCCTCCAGCGCAGGCCTCAATGTTCTACTGGAATTTTCCACTCAATGACCTGCAAGTATCACCTGAACCCCTCTTCACCACCTTCCTCTTGGCTCCCTACCGACAAACCCGATTCCCCTCTATGGTTCCTGATCTCCATGAATTGCACTACAGGCTACCCAGCCACCTAAGCCAAGAAACTTGTCTTAGTTCTTTCCTCTTCTCCTTCCCTATAGTCATTAATCTCGTCACATAAATCAATCTCCTAAACACCTGTAGGATCTGTCCTCTTTCTTCTGTTATCATTGCTCTCCCTCAGATTATCAGCACTTAAGACCTGAATTACACCAATAACCTAAGTGACCTCACAGTCTGAAACCCTTCCACCTTGTAGCTAGAGTGATCTTTCTAAAATACCAATCTGATCGTGGGGCTCCACCAACCTAAAATATGGAGGTGACTACCCATCACTTTCATATGCAGCCTCAAGTTTTTTGCCTGACCCTTTAGAATCTGACCCCTACATATGTCTCTAACCCAGCAGCCCCATATGAGCCCCACCCCCCAATTTAGGGGAGATTTTTGTAAGTCTCCTAAAGCGCCATGCACTCTCCCTTCCCTGTCTCTTATCCTGCAGTTCTTCCTCTTGGAAAGCATTTTCACTGCTCATCTATCTGATCAAGCCCTCTCAATCTTCCCTGATGCCCCACAGCTCACTTAGCTCCTAAGTATGCATGTTCCTAGAGCATGTACAGATGATCACATACCTTTATCTTACTCTGGCCTCTCTCACTGTGAATGTTGGCTTTCCTCCTCTCTATTCTGAGCTCCTTGAGGAGAAGAATGATGTCTTATTGAACATCATATTCCCAGAACCTAACATCACATCCAGCATATAGTTAGCCCTTAAAAGCAAACAGGTGATTAAATGAATAAATGAATGAGTGAATGAACAACTACAGACTATGACTTTTGCAAAACTGCGGTGAAGATTTTTCAACTGTTACCCAAGGATATGTATGTTAAATTACTGGTTGAAATGAATTCAAAATACCAATTTTCTCTGACGACAAATATGAAAGCTGTTTTCAGCCATAATATAAATTATGTAATTCAACATGTTTCCTTTTTTGTCTTAACTCCCAGAAAGCTTAAAGACAAATTTGGTGTTCAGTAGTAGTAATTAGACCATCTCAAGTCCCTGGTAATTTCTATCACATTTGCTCTCACAGGTGGTCTATTTCTCTCCTAAATTCTTCTATAATACATGATTTTTTCTAAATTATCCTATTATAAATGATTATAATATTTGTAAGTAGGTGGGGGATGGTACCAAAATCTAGTCCTCCAAAATACTTGTTTCTTCCCTGCTAGGTCCCAGGTATTAACCAGCCACATAAAAGGTGGAGTCTGGGCTCTGTGTGAGCCACACAGATGTGCAGCAGCCTATCAGAACCCCTGAGTATTTTGGTCAGTCTGGTTCTGCAGCTACACATGTCAACTTGATTGCCCCACTCACATAAAACTGATGGAATATTTTAGCCGCTAGTACAATTCATCTGCAATAATAAAGTTCCACTCATGCTTGGAATATGGTCACAGTTTTATTAATTATAAACCATGGACCATAGCCATAAGTTTCATTTCCTGACATGTAGTATTTTAAATGTTAGCTGTTACGGCAAGTGGACATTTTAGCAGACAATAACAAATGTGATTCAAGAGCAGTGATTCGCAATCTTGGCTACATACTAGAATCTCTTGTAGGTATCTTTAGAAATACTTATACCAGATCCTCAATCAAAACAGAATTCTGGGGCAGTGGGATGGAGCCCAGCATCATCTTTTCAAGCATCCCAAGTGATTGAATGTACACGGAGGCCTGGAGACCACTGATGTGGAGCCTGAGAGAGAGGTCAGAGTTAGAGATCAACATTTGTCATCTCTCCCTGGATAGGGAATTGCCTGATAACACTACCTCATAAAAAAGTGAAAATAACTCTACCTTTTAAAAATCAAACTGTTTATTTATCCTCATTAAATGAAACTGGTTATAAAACCTGAATTTAAAAGGGGAAATTAGAAGTGATTACTCATTTTTAAAAGGATTTTCTGTCTTTATAAAGGATTAATTTAAGCATTTCTTCAAGTACCAGGTAGTGATTTAATTGATTTGTAGACTTATCTCAGTTACTAATTACTCTTGTGACCTTTGCAAAGTCACTGGAATCTCTCTAGACTTCACTTCTAGTGTGTAAACTAGATTCAGAGAGAACTGGATTAAAGAAGCACTTTCTGCCCTGGCTGGCGTAGCTCAGTGGATTGAGTGTGGGCTGTGAACCAAAGCATCACAGGTTCGATTCCCAGTCCGGGAACATGCCTGGGTTGTGGGCCAGGTCCCCAGTGGGGACCACATGAGAAGCAACCACACATTGATGTTTCTCTCTCTCTCCTTCTCCCTCCCTTCCCCTCTCTAAAAATAAATAAATAAAATCTTTAAAAAAAAAGAAGCACTTTCTCAACTCACACTGTTTCACAGAGGTGTCCCGATGCTGTAACCCCCAGGTGGATGGGTGCCCAAGGGCACAGACTGAAGCCTGGATCCATGCGCCATCTTACCTGGGGCAGGTTAAATAACCTGACTATAACACGGCATTAACAACACTGTGTACTACACAGCGTTGTGAGGTTAAGTGAAATTATATAAAAGTAGCTAGAATATTTCTAAGCACATAATAAAAACTATCATATTACCATTATTTATTATTCCTATTAGTAATACTATACTCTTGAAAAAAGCCAGGGCCATGAGTGTGCCAATGTGTTGGCGAACCTCTCAGAAGGGGCCACATCAGGTGGCATTTCAAAAACATATCGACCCAGTTAACCTGTGGCTGCAGGAGAGCACGCCCTGGGGACAACCGAACGACATGACTGCCATGTCCCTTTAAGCTCTAGTATGATGCAAGTCATCTCAATGTCTTAGAGACTCAGAAAACTATATGCATGGGCCAAATCCAGCTTACCACCTGCTTTTGTAAATAAAGTCTCCGTGAAAGACGGCCATGCTCATTTGGTTACGTGTCGTCTGTATCTACTTCCACATTACAGCAAAACAGTGACGAGCTGCAACGGAAAGCATGTGGCCCACAACGCCTAAAACATACACTTTCCAACCCCTCGCAGAACGAGTCTGCCCATCCCTGCTTTAGATGTGCGATGTACTAGGAAGCCCAGAGCTCTTCCCCAGAGTAACTTGATCATCAAAGACAAATTTTATTTTATGAGTGGGCATTTCTATTCCAACAACCCAGCTGGACGGAGGGAGAAAGGAAATAGTCATCAGTGTGGGCTGCAAAGAGAGAGTGGCTGTGGTGATGGAAGGTTTTCGATAACACGGGCTGAAAAGGATGAACAGTGAGGATCGCAGGGGGAGAGCTGCTGATGGGAAAAACAGAAAGCAAATGGGAAAACAAAGTGACTTGAAAGCCTTGACCCTCGTTCAAGATGCTGATGTGGAATGGACCCTTTCTCCAATCACCTCCTGCAAAGTCTACTCGCCCTCCCAAAAACATGAGGTTTCCTTTACAATTACTACTATTAATCAAATATAACACTTGAAGTTTTGTTTTGTTATGATAATTTGATTCTCACAGGACAGGTATTATTATCCTAATTTCACAGATGAATTAACCAAGGCATGCAGAGTTTAAGCAACTTCCCCATAAATAATCAATGGCTGATTGAGCTTGTAGACAAGCCTCCTTTTAGCCATCTCAGATTTTCCATTATGCCTTTACTGAAGTTTTGCAGTTCTAGAACTTCTCTTAAATGCAGAGAAATGCTACATGAAATTCTGAGCAGGATTTCTTATGCACTGTGCAAGATAACTGTTTATTATTGGGCAAAGCCTTACTATTTCTACCCATACCAATAATCTAATGCTCTCTACAAGTTTAGCTCTTGGATGATGGAGGGGATAGAATAGACATGCGAGGTGATGTGAGAAATCTGCCTATGTCCTGCATAGATAGCAACACTGATGGAATTTATCTCACCAAGAAAGATAAAGAAGGAAATTCATTCAATATGAATAGAAACACGGGAAGCTATTGAAGAACAGACAAAATTGCACTATTTGAAATGGCAGCTGCAAACCTTATCTCTTATATTCCATTGCGACAAAGACTAGTCTAATCAGCTTTTCTTAGCCAAATGTGAATTAGAAGAAATATAATTTAGTGTTTAGAAAATATGCCTAATTTACCACCAAAGCTACACAATTTGTCTTGAAGTAAGGAATCCTACATCAGCTTTTTTAAATGATGGTGATTAAGTGCACTACAATATACATCCAGTGTTCTTTTCTTTTCATTATTTGTCGCACCCTGACGAAAAGTAATTATGCTTTGGCGAACTTTCCCGTTAGATGTGATTTGGAGCACTTATCTGAGATTCTCAGAAGGGAGCTGACTTGACAACTCAAAGAGAACACCTGTTTTTATCAATGTAAAGGCAGCTTCCCTTTGCCTCTGCTGAGCAATGCGTAGCGTTTCTGCACCAGAACTATTGAGGGATGTATTAATGGATTGCCTTCTCCACTCAGCCAACAGAATTAGGCATTAAATGGTGCACCTTTATGTTCAAATAAGGTCATGAATATAAACAACCCAAAGAGAAGGAGGGCAGCAGTAGTGCTGAGACACACCGACGGCCACTCTTGCCGACACACCTGCAATAAGGATGTCCCTCGGCTGCTCCGGTGCTTTTTAAAAAAAAAAATCTCATAATTTTGGGATTCTGTTATCTTTTTTGAATAGGTCAAAGGGAATCTGCAGAAAATAGTGGGTATGTTTGATTGTTTCCCGCACACACTGTGTGTGTGAAAATTCTATCCATCTGCTTCTCACTGATATTAAAAGTAGGCACGACACTTAGGACTCACAAAAGGACGGTCCTGCGGCTCTATTGAAACACTAAATAATTTCATTTTCTGCCTTTAGGATCTAGGAAGCTTCAAATGTGCTTGCAAGAGGCTTCATTTATTCCTTTTATACTGCTATTACTTTGGCTTTCCACCATGTTTTAACAAACATTAAAAAGCACTTTCACAAATACAGCCATTTGGGCTCATTGCATTCGCGAGATTGAAAATCAACAAGGAAAGTCAGTACCGTGCCAGAGATCTAAAATGCAATTTAGGGGGAGCTGTTGAACATCAGTTGGTGGACTTCAAAGAAATCTGTCTTTCTTTGCCTATGCTTTACCATCCCTCTTTGTTGGATTTTACTAATCTTCTGGTGGGCTCTGTTAAAGGGAAATTCTGTAACAAGTTATTTTGGTCGCTTATCTTTGTAACACATTATAATTTTTGTGCCCTATCAACTTTTAAAAGTATTTGCAAGGCGTGAACTTTTAAAATCTTTCTACTAAAACATAATATACATTAAAAATACACATAAATGTACTCATCCATGAATATTTTACAAACTGAACATATCCATATAGCCAGGCGCCAAATACCCAGAAACAGAACTTCTCCCCTACTGCTTTCTCGTCATTGCGAGGACAACCACTGTCTGGACTTAGGACACACAGGTTCGTTTTGCCTGTTTTGGATGTTCACATGCTTCTGTTATCCTGCTTAATCTACAAGCAGACACAGAGGCGTGGAGACACGGCACGATTTGTATAACGCCGTGTAGGTCTTGAAGAACAAAGTCTAGACATTTCAACTAATGTGATTCCCACAGCATTGCCTGTTATCTCGGAAAGTCTCCCTAATAACCAGTGAAAAGGGAAATCCATAAGATAAGCCTGCGTGTTTTTGCATATTAAAGTAATTTCTGACAGCTTTAATCCTAAGAATTAAAGGATGCTCCCCCTGAAAGTCTTTGTTCACACCAGGCCTTTGATACTGTTTCCACTGATCTCCCAGAGCTCGTCTAGGAAGGAGATTAAATTCAGGAAGAGGCAGTAAGAGATACAGGACAATCTTCCAGCTGATTTTCTCCCACTCAAGCCATTGCGCTCAACTGTAACTGATACTGTATTAGTCAGCATCCTCCGTAAAAACAGAACTAATAGGATGTGTATATAGATTTTTGTAAAAAGACTTATTTTATGGTGGCTCATAGAATAACTCCTCCAAACTCCTCAGGGTGGGCCGGCAGGCTAGAGGTCCAAGGAGGAGCCAATGTGTAGTTCAAGTCCAAAGGCCAGCTACTGGCAAAATGTCATCTTCCTCCAGGGAGTTCAGTCTTTTTCTATTGAGGCCTTCAACTGATTGGATGAGGCCTGCCCACGTTATGGAGGTAATATCCTTTACCAAAGACTACCGGTTTAAATACGAATCCCATCTAAAAAAAATACCTTCACAGAAGCATCTAGAATAATGACTGATCAAACACCCGGGTACTGTGGCCCAGCCAAGTTGACACATAAGATTGACAATCACAGATAGGTATCACACACTGCCTCTAGAGGCCCTCCTACTCTTATCTTGTTTAATTTATATATTGCTAATAAAATGTTCAGGTATTAATGCCATATCATTCCAAATGCACAGTGAGCTTCAGGGGGTCAGGGAGGTTTTCCTGAACTTCTTTAGTCCTCTACTGTCCTGACCTCAGAACTAACTATGTTTGTTGATCAAGCAATGGATTTTTAAAGTGTCGATTTTACCATTCTCGGCATAGGCCATGCACTTCTAATACTCTATAAAAGCACAGACAGCAGAAAATTACTTCAGGACCACAAAGCAGAAACTAAAATAATAATAATTCAACTTCCTATGCTACTGAAACTCTTCTTGATTGCATGACATACAGAACAGGTTTTGATTTACCATACTTGAAGTCCAACAGAAATTTGAAGATTCCTTCAAAGTTTTACGAAGTCTGTCAAGTTTATTACAACGTAACCTAGATTCTAACTTCTTTGTTTCCCCAGCAACTGAAGGTAGGAGAAGTCTCTTAATGCCCACAATTGCGTGACATCACTTTCTGGTTAAAGTTTCAGAATAAAGTAAAGTGAAATATTTGGCTTACAGTCGATAACTGCCTACTGATTTGCAGATATTAAAACCAATTTCTGCTTAGTTCGAATCCTGTAAGCCACCAGAATTGTTTTTTAAGGTTCCTGAAGTCTGGGACAATTTTCCTGTTTTCAGAATCCCTTACTCTGCTTGTATAAGAGTTCCTTGGCACTATCCAAGGTTGTGCGGATTGTTTGGTTTACTTGGTTTGGTTGTGTGTGTGTGTGTGCGTATGCACACATACAAGCAAAAACACACATACATATTGTGTGGACACTGGAGCCAATCCAGAATTTTGGGAATTCCAGGAACCTGGTCATTCCGGCAACAACATTTTACTGTGAAAGGAAAGCGGGACTGGCCTCCCCAGCGGTAGATCAGCATTACATTCCACCATATGACATGCATTTCAGGGTCTGAACATCTACTATTACACCCCTCACAAACTGGCCCAAGTAGCTAGAGTGCAAAATAGCCCTTAAGTCTGTAAAAGTTACTCGTACAGCTTCTGTGATGAAGGAAAGGTCAATCCAGAGGCCTCTTCAGTAATTCTGGACTATGTACTCAGCACCCCAGGAATTCAATTAGGTTGTAAGGGTACAAAAGGTAAATAAAATGTGCTTCCTAATATCAAAAACTCACAAAACAGTGACAATAATACTCAAACAATATTTGAGAGGTTAAAGTCACAATTTATTTTCAAATTTGCAAAACAGAATGGCTTCAATAATAATAATAATAATAATAATAATTTAAGATCTAAGGACCTAAATTCAAAATAAATATGGTACTGGATGAGGATGTTTCTTGTTAGGCTCTAGATCCCCCTAAAGCTTTGAAAGAGCAGATCATTAGGGGTTGGCATGGGTAAAACTCTTTGGGTTGGTATTTCTACTGAAATAGTTCTTTTTTATGACTGATATTTATTTATTTTTCCCTTTTCTAAAACTTTTTTATTGTTGTTCAATTACAGTTGTCCCCATTTTCCCCCTACTACTCTCTGCCACCCTACCCACCTCCTACATTCAATCCCCCCCATTGTCACTGTCCATGGGTCCTTTACACATGTTCCCTGATTTGACTCTTCTGATAAAACTAAAAAAAAAAAAAGACCTACTAAAGAAAGTGAAGAGAAAAAAAAACTGGGCATTCACTGATTCAAAAATTATTTTTAAGTTACAAATACATAAATTTATGACATTAAAATTAATTACAATGTCATAAAACAGGAATGAGCTTAGTCCTTAGTATTGAGAAGGTATTTTTAAGAGTTGCTATCACTGGATATTTTTAGGATTTTGATCCCAAAATGCCACCTGAGGGTTCAGCTAAGACCTATTTTTCTCTGCAATATTGGGAAAGAAAATGTTCAGAGCAAATGCAGAAATCTACTAACATCAAAATGGTAGGGAAGGTATCAGTTAAAGCATTAAATTTCAAAAGTCCATAATGTTGATAAAAATGGAGTCACAGAAAATTCAGTAAATTCTGCTGCGGAAACTTCAGACAGTATGACTAACTTGGCCATGTTCGTGTGGCCAAGTACACTTTCAAAGAAGTGTATGTAGTAAATGTAGGAGTCCTCTTCCCCATCCCCTAATTTTTTAATAATTATTGTTTATTTCATTATGTTTTTTACAATGAAACAACTTAATACTTGGACAACAATCCTTAACTTCAGTCCTGCATCTAAATCCCAGTTCCGCAACTCACTGGCGACACTGGCCTGGTTAAGGGATTTGACTTCTCTGCGGTCTACTTTCCGCATCATAAAAAGGGGCTATTAACACCTGTACTGCAGTGTTGGAAGAATAACGTGAATTAGTGCAAGCAGTGACCGAGGAGCTAGTAGATGCCCAACAAAATTGTATTCACTTTCTTACAATGCTGGTGTTTTCTACTGTTTTCAAGCTACTCATGAACTAAGAGAAATACATAAGCAATAGAAGACAAATTAAATATCAGCATCTTATAGTTCCATTTGTGATAAAAGTTTTGAACATCTAAAAGTAAGCTCATTTCCAGAAAAAAAATGGCAACTTAGACACAGGCTTGAAAACCCTGCCTCACAAAACCAAACATACACATAGAAAATCAAAATAGTGAAGAGTATATCACCAGGTCTGCAACTAATGGAAGAGCCCAACCTTACACTACTGACCTCGAAATATGGTCAAATATAAAACCATTTGAAACAAATGGAAAAAGTCAGCTCACTACTTTATGTCATTTGATCACAGCAACAGTCAATTCAGGTAAGTTTTGTGGTTCTATTTGCCTTACAGATGTTTCACCATCTGTAATGTACCCAGGCAGTTAAGTAATGTACCCAGAATCCTACTGCTAGGAAGTGATAAAGCTGGGATTAAAACCTTGGCAGCCCAACTCAGAGCCCATGCTTTTAATGACTGCATTATGTAAGCTGAAATTAATATAAACAACACATCAAAAAAATCCACCCACATAAAATAAGCACACACGTACTCTGGATTCTTATCAGACTGACCAGATCCTGGTTTAAGGCAAAAAGACCCAAAGACTACCTGCACCCCTACTGATTGGTGGTGTGAGTCTTCTGAGAGCCTGTGGTCTTGGGCAGGATTAGCTCAAGACGTTAGCTAGACTGGGTCCTATAAAGTGGGTATGTCAGGGGTCCTCCACACCACTTTTTGTTCAGTGGTTTGCTAGAAGTCTCATAGGACTCAGCATATAGATGACTTTCACAGCTGAGATATATAACAATGAAAGGACACAAAGCAAAATCAGCAACCAGAAAAGGTGCATGAGAGAAGTCCAGATGAAACCCACTGCAAGCTTCCAAGAGCCCCTCCCAGTGGAACTACACACGGTGTGTTTAACTCCTCCAGCAACACATTGTGACAATACATGGAAAGGGTTGTCTACCAGGGTAGCTCATCAGACACACTTTTTTTTGAAGGCTGGTACACAGCCACCCTCTGCCTAGGATGTACTAAAATTCAAGACTCCCAGAAGGAAGGCCATAAACACATTATTTGCACGGTTTAGGCAGAGTGAACAACCATTATTATTTTGGGATAGTTTTATATCAGCACAGCGGACCATTTCCAGATATTATCTGGCCAAATTTCCAGATAATAACAAAAAGCCCAACCTTGCAAAAATACTTGTCTAACAATAGGGAATATAGGCCTGTTCTACTAATTTTTTTCTGAACAGTGAACATGAAACACTCAACCTCCTTGATCTAAGATGACCCTATATTATCCTACAATTCTATATTCCTAACTTTTTATAATTTAGATTTATTCACCTTTCTCTACTCCCACTTGCCCACTGAAAAGTATACTTATCACAGTTGGTTACTTTTGAAGAACATTCCCTCTGATTGCCAACCTTACACGGTCAGACCCGGGCACTCTACACAACCAATAAGGGGAGAGGCATTGTGCCTGAGCGTGACCTAGCTAGGTCTTTGTAGTAATCCAGACGTAATCTCCTCCTCCCCACCCCCTGGCACCACACACAACCAACCAGTGAGTTGCAAGAAGTCTGAATAAGTTCCTAAATGGCAAATGATAACTAACCATTGTAGGCTATGAAATTCATCGTTTAACGTACACATATAAACATCAGATATGTGCAGGCATTGGGTTAAAACCCGTGAATGAATATGAGCTCAGTTCAGACATACATCCTGCACTGAAATTTATAGTCTTCTTATAGGAAAATTAAAATGTCTCATCAAATAACTTTCATAAACAGTACGACATGACCAATTACATAAGCAAAGTGTAGGCACCAAGTTGTGAATACAGCAGTGAATAAAACAGACAAGGTCTCTACCTTCATTGCCAGAGAAAAATAGAATCCATGGGAGAAGGAGCTTGATCAATCTCCAGAGATGCCAACCTGATGCCAACATCATGGAAAACAGCTGATACTGTCACAGTGCGGTAGCCATAGAAACTAAATGCAACTGGATGGGATAATTTCCTGATCCACTGTAACTACGCTATTATTCACAGAATGCCGTGCATAGTATTTGAAGTCTAAAAAATCCCTGCTCGGGAATGTGCCTGGTGGAAAACTTGGAAAGAAAAGAGCTGCGATCCCTTCCACTGAGAACGTACTTTCTTCTAAGGAACCGCAGTTATGTGGATGCGGGTAGACTTTTTACACTGGGACGAGTTACTCCAGCATTTTTACCTGCATGTTCCGAGTCAGTTGGAAGCATCAGTCATTTTACAGAACCTGCCTTAGGCACTTAACTTTTCGTGGCTCAAGTGTGCCAAGACAAAAAAAAATGGCCCAAATGGAAGAACAGATCAAAGCTCCAGAAAAAATACAACTACATGATGAAGAGATAGCCAACCTATCAGATGCACAGTTCAAAACACTGGTAATCAGGATGCTCACAGAATTGGTGGAATTTGGTCACAAATTAGATGAAAAAATGAAGGCTATGCTGAGTGAAATAAAGGAAAATGTATAGGGAACCAACAGTGACAGAAAGGAAGC
>CM052541.1:177217699-177232975 GCA_028533065.1 Trachops cirrhosus
CCTGTCCTCTATTTCAGTGTCTTTTGTTATATTTTACTTGTTTCTTTGAGAAGTACTGAATCTTCAGTGTCTCACCAACAGCCAGTTTTCTCATGCATCTGTTTTGTGATTTCTACAATATTAAGATGTCAATTTTTAAAAAGTGTTCCAAGTATAGGGGACCTCCTGTCCAGATGGATGCACAGGTAGACATGCTCTGCCTCCTTGCTTAACCACAAGAAGGATCACAACTAACCTCAAAACAACACCCAGAACTGCCAGAAAATTGAACTGTGTGGAAGCCCAACAACCAAGGATTTAGAGAAGCCATATTCATCCAGACGGGTTGGAGGGGCGGAGACAGGGAGCCAGGGCAGAGAGAATACAGTGTGGCCACGGCGAGGTGGTGGCAGCGGTGGCCGGCGGAATGGGTGGTCACCCATTCAAGTGTGGTGGATAAAAATCAGGAGGGACACCTTGGTAGCGAGCGATCCCAGCCCCAGACCAGACTGCACAGCCCAGGGTTCCAACACCAGGAAAATAAAGCCTCCTAACTTATAAAAACCACTGGGGTTTGGGGCAGCAGGACAAACTGTAGGTCTCTCAGGAGAGTCCATTTAAATGTCCCACGTAGTCCTAGAACGTGTGCAAACTTACCCACTGTGGGAACCACCACCAGGGCAACAGCTGGAAGGGCGCCAGTCACATGCAGGAAGTGAGAGAAATTACTGGAAACGGGGCAAGTGCTGAGCAAGCCTCCAGCAGCCAGGCAGCGGCACTGTAGCCTCTCTGACCCCTCCCCCACGCACAGAGCCACAAGGCAGTGAAGCAGGTTGCCGTGCTCTGGCAAATACCTAAGGCTCCGCCCCATACAACTTAACAGGTGCACTGGGACAGAGGGCCAAAGCAGCTCTGCCCAATACACAGAAACAAACACGGGGAGGCAGCCAAACTGAGAAGACAAAGAAATATGGCCTAAATGAAAGAACAGAACAAAACCCCACAAAGAGAGCTAAACAAAACGAAGATGCCCAACCCATCAGATGCTGACTTCAATACACTAGTGATAAGGATGCTCAAAAAACTCACTGAGTATGGCAAAAGCATAAGGAAAGAAATGAAGGCTACACTAAGTAAAATAAATAAAAATTGACAAGGAACCAACAGTGAAGGGAAGGAAGGCAGGATTCAAATCAATGATTTGGGACATACGGAAGGAATAAACATTCAAGCAGAACAGAATGAAGAAACAAGAATTCAAAAAAACTAGGAGAGTATAAGAAGATTCTGGGACATCTCCAAAAGAGCCAATATCTAAATGATGGAGATGTGAGAAGGAGAAGAGAAAGAGCAAGAAATTGAAAACTTATTTGAAAAAATAATGAAAGAAAACTTCCCTAATTTGTGAAGGAAATAGACCTACAAGTCTAGGAAGCACACAGAGTCTCAAACAAGTTGAACACAAAAAGGACCACACCAAGACACATCGCAATTAAAATGCCAAAAGTTAAAGATAAAGAGAGAATCTTAAAAGCAGCAGAGAGTTACCTACAAAGGAGTTCCCATAAGACTGTCAGCTGATTTCTCAAGAGAAACTGCAGGCAGAAAAGACTGGCAAGAAGTATTCAAAGTCATGAAAAGCAAGGACCTACAACCTAGATCACTCTATGCAGCAAAGTTGTAATTTAGAGTGGAAGGGCAGATAAAATGTTTCCCAGACAAGGTAAAGCTAAAGAAGTTCATCACCAATCCATTATTACATGAAATGTTAAAAGGACTTATTTCAGAAAAAGAAGATCAAAATGACTATAAGTTCACAACTGTCAACAACTGAATCTGAAAAAACAAAAACAGACTGAGCAAACAACCAAAACAGGGACAGAATCATCTGTGTGCAAATCATTAGGAGGGTTATCAGCTGGGAGGGGCAGGAGGAAAATGGGGGAAAGGTACAAGTAATAAGAAGCGTAACTGGTAGGTACAAAGTAGACAAGAGAGATGCTAAGAATAGTATAAGAAGTGGAGAAGCCGAAGAACTTACATGCACAACCCATGGACATGAACTAAGGTGGGAGGGGAATACTGGACGGAGGGGGGTGCAGGGTGGAGGGGGATAAAGGGGAGAAACAAATGGGACAACTGTAATGGCATAATCAATAAAACATACTTAAAAAAGAACAGTGGAGGAAGTGGAGAAGACAAAGAATGTATATGCATGGCCCTTGGACATGAAGTAAGGACGGAAGGGAATGCTGGAGGGAAGGCGGGTACCAGACAGAGGGGGGCAAAGGGGAAGAAATGTGACAACTGTAAGAGCATAATAAGTTATACTCTTTAAAAAATGTTCTAAAGTATAAAATCACCCCGAGGCACCTGCCTTTTCAGAAGCATTGACCTGAGCCCTCCCTCACACATCCCAGCGCACTGTCAGCCTTTGAACGCTCACACCCGCCTCCTCCCCTGGTTCAACTGAGCACCCCTACTCAATAGGTCCATCAGGCCTGGGTTCTGTGAGTCACTGACCTCAGCTGACTTATCCTAGGGGAAGGAGAGGGCCAAGCTGGGTGGCCAGGACCGTGAGGTTAGGGACGCCAGCTCAGAGCTTCCTTCAGATGTAAAAAGATCCTCCTAGGTCTGTGGTAATGTGAATGGCAGGCTAGTTAACATCTTTCTCAGAATGAGTAGAGGGCTTGATGACTCAACCCCTAGGAAAAAAGGAGTGGTGGCTGGAAGAGAGGATTTGAGACTCCCAGGGGAACTTTCAAAGAATTTGATAAAAGGAAAAGAGGTTAGCTGAAAGCAGAGCTGGCCCATGTATACTTAAATGGAGAATGAAGACTGAGGTGGGGCAGGAGCCGGGAGGCGGGAGAGGAGGAGGCAAGCCTGCGGGGTGCTTTTAAAGAATCTGAACCCTCTGTAATTGGCCTTTTGCTCATTTTCCCTAACCACTGAACGTGGTTATATTAAAAGTCTTTTCAACATAAACTGTTTAGGGTGCTTAGTTCTGAGATGGGGCCGAAGGCTGGTTGGAAAACATTCTTTTACTTCATCATCTGTACAAAGAAGAGGCTCCCAGAAAGGAAGGTGCAGGGTATCGGCGACTGGAAAGGAGAAGCTGCTGCGAAGTCCCGTTGACCTTCAACAGGAAAGACAGGGTAAATCTGAGCTGGGCAAAGACCGTAGGCCTGCCCCAAATCGTGAGTTCTCACTAGGAGCTCAGGGATTCTCTGGAAATGCAGAAATACTGTCGGAGGGAGAGGTGTATTTATAGTTTAATTGGGGAACCAGCCACTTACTATTCAAAGATATGTACTCGTTCAAGCGTGCACTACGAAGGTCGTCAAGGTATAATTTTCCAAAATGACTCTCATGTAAATTAACGAGAGAACCAGCAGGATGGTGAAGATGGGTCAAAAAGAATTCGAGATATAATGTGTAGAGACACTGAAAGGCTAGTGGATTACTAGGTTAGGTGCAAAATTGACAAATTTCCTACCGGGCCATAAAACCGTAACCTGTGGGTTTACATCTTCAGCCAGACACAAAGCACTCACATGCGTAACTGATGAACACCTACAAGATTTAATATGTAGCTTTCAGGATAAGGACCTAATCAATAGTAAAATTGTTAAATAAGGCAAGTCATAAGTAATCTTTTTTTTTTATTTCTGTGGTGGCTTATTAAACAATTATAATTAAATGATACAGTCACCATGGCTACGGAATTGAATGGGCCAAGGAGAGTGATTACAAGGGAGAACAGTTTCTCAGTGTTGCCACACCAGTTGCTAAATCAAGCCACACATGAAGCCCATCCCACCTCTAGACTTGGCATTCAGGAGAGCCTACCCCTTCCCTGCGACCACTGTCCTTTTGCAGGGGGAGTAATCTCACAGATGCTGGGACAATTCTCGAATGGGCCTGGTACACACTACTTCAGCCCATAAGATGTGCGGTCACTCTTACACTGTAGTTCCAAGTTTGGGATACTTTTTCTTAACAATGTATAAAAACATGAAAAACTTATCATTTGTTCAACATCTGTCTACCCTGACCTAGGCATTGTACCAGTTTCCTTATCTTCTTTAATTCTCTCCCTATTTCCATTACATAGTTATGATCTCCTTTATACAGAAGAAGGACCTGAGTTTTTGAAACATTAATTGATTTGCCTAAGGCCATACAACTGATAAATGCAGAGCATCCAGGAGTGTCTGACCATTGGGCCTCCCCAGCCAGGGACTTGGCATGTGATGGTGCAGCTCAGCACTGCAGAGAAGCACTGGGCTAAAGGGGCCCACACTCCGCCTGCAAAGCCTTTTACTCTGAGTGCCTTCCTCTTCCCGTAAAATACGTGCTGCTTGGTAAGCCTAGTGAGACGGGGAAAAATCTATATAAAGCCATGCAGGTAGAGTATGCCCAGGGGTGATGTATTTCACTACTCCAAGTCCCACAAAGGCATTGTATAAGCTAAAGCCTGACTCCAAATGTATTTTTTAAAAGATTTTATTTATTTATCTTCAGAGGGGAAGGGAAGGAGAGAGGGAGAGATATATCAATGTATGGTTGCTTCCTGTGCATTCCCTGCTGGGAACTGGCCTGCAACCCAGGCATGTGCCCTGACTGGGAATCGAACCGTGATCTCTTGGTTCACAGGCCCGTGCTTAATCCACTAAGCTACACCAGCCAGGGCTCCAAATGTATTTTTTAAAAAATTAATAACTGTCAGACACAGTTTGGCAAATCTCAGTATTTTTGCTTATTGGGACAGGTCCGGAACAAAATAACTGCTGTTAGCAGATCATATATATGTGTATAATACATGTATACATGTGTGTATATAGATGTGTGCATACAGATATAGATATACATATGTATATACCTATAGATATGAATATACCAATACATATCTATATAAACAAATACAAATGCATCTATTAACAGACTTAGTAGTAGCCTAGACTTTGCAACATTCTCTATGATGGTAGCGACTGCCTTTGGGGGTCGGCCATGGGCAGGATCCTGCACTCTCTGCCAAGACCTAGTTCTGCAGGAACTTGAGCAGAAACGCCACAGCCCTTGTGCAGCTCAGGAAACTGAATGACGAGTGAAACAGGAAACAAAAATTATAATGCTTCCCGCCTTGAAGGGAGGCCAGAGAAGGCCATAATGAGTGAAACAGGTTTCTGAACCTGACAACACGTTGCACTTCAATTCCAGCTAGAAGTAAGACCAAATGCCACACCACACACTCGCACACACAGGCTTGCATTTACGAAGTCACCCTGTGGGGAGCAGAGGGATGAGGAGAGGGAGGAGTTGCATCGGGGGAGGCATGTAGCAATAGGAACTGCTGTTCCCTCTGCAGGAAGTAACCACCGAGACACAACACCATTAGTCTGTGACCTTAGAAACCTCGAGTATTCCCTGTGTCAGAGGGCACAGAGTGGCAGACCACGCCTGACAGGCATATGTGTACTTTTATTTAAATAGTTGCTGAAAAATAAGAATTGGATAATTTCATACAGATATACACATTTGTCCCTTCTTAAAAAACCAGATTTGACAAGAAGGGGCCACAACCTTCAAAGTCATAGTAAGTTGAAGCTGGAGGCTACCTCCCCATTGGATGGACTTGAACTCCTGACACTCCAGTCTCCACCACCAAATTGTCTCCCTAAAACTGAGGCCAAGTGGCTGTTTATCCTGACACACCAAGAGTTTTTGTTTATTTGTTAGTTTTTCATAACAGCATTAAAAGAAAATAGCAAGGATGTGGAGGTCCTGGAACCCTCATGTATTGTTGCTGAGAATGTGGAATAGTGCAGCCACTTTGGAAAACAATTTGACAGTTCCTCAAAAGGGTTAAACAAAGAGTTACTATATAACCCAACAATTCCACTCCTCCATGAGAATTTAAAACACGTGTCCTTATAAAAACTTTTATACTTGAACATTCAAAGCAGCATTATAATAGCAAAAATCGGAAACAACCCAAGGGTCTGTCCACCTAATGACTGGCCCGATGACATGCGGTGTGTCCATGCAATGGAACTGTATTCCGCCTGGAAAAGGAATGAGGTGCAGATCCCTGCCGCCACGTGGCTGAACCTTGCAAACCTGCTAAGTGGAAGAAGCCAGTCACAAAAGAACTCATTCTTTGACTCCATTTGTACAAAACGTCCAGAACAGGCAAATCTATGAAGACAAAAAGTAGACTAGTGTTTGCCTCAGGTTGGAGGGGAGAGGGGAAATGGGGGACAATGGGGAGTGACTGGTGAAAGGCATGGGGTTTGGGGGGTGGGGTGTTGGAAATGACCTAAAAGTGGTTGTGATGGTTGTGTAAATCTGTGACTATGCTAACAGCCATTGTCACATGCACTTTGAGTGGAAAACAGGTGTATAGTACGTAAATCATATATCAAAAAGTGGTTTCAAAACAAAGCACGTGAACTGTTATACCAGCTTGTGTGACCCCTTTAAGTCATTTGAGTTTGAAACCCCTGCTTTTCAAAGGAAAATGCAAATAAAACCTGGTTCCTAAGAATCTAGAAGAAAATTTGCTCCTTTTTACACTAGGGTACTGATTTGCACTTGGCCATTTTAATTTTAATTGACCTTTTAAATTTTTTTTCAAATCTTTCCAAAAAAAGGCAATTAGCTCACATCTGACAACAAATAGACAAACTCTTCTGAAGTGTGCAGTATTGGGTTAGGAAACTTGGAAATCACCGATTATGAGATCCTTGCCCACAGGAGTCCACAGAGCAGGTGCCGGAGATAAATACACATGAAAAGTTAGGTTACTGCACAGGAAAGGACTTTTTTATTTTAATTTAACAATATTAAATTCCTTGTCACAGAACAATGGCTGACGACTAGAGACAAGTGCCGTGAAGGTCAGAAGAGGACTGAGCACCCAACCCGGACAGACTGGGTCTGATACCAGGGCATGAAAGACGTGCAGCTGGAACTTGGAAAAGATAAAAACAAAGAGATGGAGGTGAGGGGACACTGGCATTGCAGGTCGGGGCACCATACCGACAAAGCAGGCGCAGGACAACTCTGAGCACATGTAAGATAGAGTCGTTTTAGAGTGACGAAGGATAAGGATCCCAGAAACTGGTTCTCTGACATAATTGTACCGCAACCACGTTTTGCTGTACTGAATTAAATTTTAGACTGTGCACTTTAGCTTAATTTCACATATCACAGTTTGAAGTAAATCTATGAAGAAGAAAAATGTCTTGGGTCTTTAATCAACGTATTAAAATCAAACTAAAAGCAAGAAGTGAACTATTTCATACACCTTAGTTCAATATGAGGATGTGAGTTCAGTCATGTATTTCACAACAGCAGAAATCAGCACATTGTAAATTGTTATAATCAATTCAGCAGTGAGCAGCTGAGTGCACCACACTTACAAAAAAACCAATACTAATCATGGCAAAGCTAATGTGCATTTAATAATCTCACTCAATTATCTAAACTTCTTGAAGTACAAGTTAACATGAGATTGCTTTTTCAAGCAAATGTTTTTGAGATGAAAAACATTCTTTTTAGAAAATGTAACTTACTATCGCTTTGAGGATAAGGTTGTTTTTTCCAGAATCTTTAATTTTCGATAAATGTCCAACTCTGACATAGTCACTACAGGGCCACTAAGTTCACCTAAAAAAAATGATGTGGTTTAATTAAATTTGGATGTCTCAGGTGGAGTAGCAATTGGTTCTATTATTAAATTTAGAAATTCCTGCACAGAATAAATGAAAACATAATTTATTTTACCAGATTAATACCTTTAATATTCAGTCAGTTCAACGTAGTGAGTTTTCCACTTTACCCTAAGTTAGAAAAATTTAAAAAAACACTATTGTATTTGGAACTGCAGGTTTTTAAGAGCCAGAGGATCTCTGTGTTGTAGCCTCCTTGTTTGTTACACAAGGAACCATTTTTTATTAGACCATTTTTTAAGATTCTCATCTACTTTTTTCATCTATAAATCTAGATTCCTATAACATGAAGAATTATCAGACATATTTTTCCTTGTTTCCGTGGTTTTCATCCTCAATCATTTTCCTGAAGGACTAACTGTATGGAAACCTCAAATGTCAATATATCCACTGGAATATATATGATTCATGACTAATAAGAGTGATTTGCCTCAAGAAAATAAATGTCAGTGATATTTTGGTTTTGTGAACAATATACTAGAGAGTTTTTCGGGCTATCTTCTGCTACTCTTTGAAGGTAATGGTCCCACATATCAGCATTTTAAACCTCACTCTCCCTGCCTTGGAATTTTCCAAGGAGTTGCATGGTCTGTAATGCATTCAAGAGCAATCTTAACCTCCTTATATGTTGTTTTACCTTTCAGGTAGACAGTCACCCCCCCCACACACACACACACACACTTTGTTGTGAGATCAGTCAACAAAGACCTATTGATCTTGATGCTATTCTTTACATCTCTAGCCAGGGGGGCAGCTGAACACATATACCCCCTGACTTGGGAGGAATCCCTCCTCCCAACTTCCAGGCTATAAAACAAACCCCATTGTGTTCTCTTTCTCTATGCTCCTCTCAAGTAGCCTTTTGGGAAAGGCGAAACAGTAGGTGTATCAGTTAGGATTAGGTTACACCTTGGGAACAATCGTCCCCCAAATATCCATGACTTATAGCCCCCATGGTTTATATAGCTCACTCATATCACACATCCATATTGGGTCAGCTGTATCTCTGCTCCACATCATGTTCACTGAATGACCGAGATAAGTAGAAGCCTTTATCTGAAATTTTGTGGGAGAAAGGAAATCAGACAATGTGGCCCCAATTTTCCCGCAAAGTAATATATTTTTACACATTCACACAAACACGATTTAGAGCTTATAAATGGATTCACCACATTTTCAGGATGTGAGATCAATCTACAAAATCAATTTTATTTCTGTACATTAATTTAACCAAAGCAATGCAAGACTTACACACTGAAAACTATAAAACATTATTGGAAGAAATTAAACTATATAAACAGAAAGACATCCTATGTTCAAGGATTGGAAGATGTAGTATTGTTAAGATGGCAATAGTCCCCAAAGTGATTGACAGATTGAATCCAATCTCTATCAAATCTCTAACTGCCTATTTTGCAGAAATGGGTAAGCTGATTCTAAAATTCATATGAAAATGTAAGGTGTCCAAAATAACCAAAATAATCTTGAAAAATAAAAAAGATGTAGGATACACACCTTCCGATTTCAAACCTTAATACAAAGTTACTAAAAGACAGTGTGGTACAGGCATAGGGACAGACATCTAGACCAATGAATGAAATAGAACTGCAAGTCCAGAAATCAGCTCATGTATCTACTGTCAATTGATTCTCATGCCTTTGGTTGCATCACTAGGCATGTGATAAGCAAGCCCTTTCCATGTATCTTAGGACAAAACAACTCTGCTTCATCTATCTGGCAATCGTGGTCAGTCCCATAAAACCCTTCGATATAGCTTTGCAAGAAACTTGTTATTAACCAATGTTATACCTCAATTTTTTAAAAAAGAAAAAAATATGAAATTGTAGTCTTTCCACCCAAGATAAACATTTGCTTCAACAGTATAAAATTTACACTCTGTTGATTCGTTGTTTTTCTGGAACACAAGAAGTTTTTGAATTTGAGACTGGATTGTCCTGTGATCTTATTGAAGATCTTTTGGATGGTAAACTCAACACGTAGAGCAATAACCAAGCTCATGTTTCTAATGAAGTGGCAACAGTATGATGTTCCCACTGGATCTCCATTTAATTCACCAGTCCAGCCCCTTCAAAAACCAGTGGATCGTGATAGACTGATGGCAGACTACATCACAGTCTTCCCAAAATTATGACTTTTCTGCTCTTGAGCACAATATAGTCCATAGGAACCTCAGTTGTCTGGATATTTCTCAGAACATCACACCAAGCCACTGTGTTTGATAGCATAATAATTGGAACTGAGTTTGAAGAAGGTGCAAAACTCTGGATGTCCTAGTAAGGCAAATACATACCAGAGGCTTACAAAAATCCTTTCAATGATTAGGGGCTAGGAACACCAACACTAAGAGTAGTTAAAGATTCAGTGGCCAGGATACCAGCATATCTCCTTGAGAGTAAAGGACAAGGTAGTGCACCTTGCAGTTCCTAAAACTAAGGAAGAAGCATGGGCATTAGTCAGCCTCTGTGGATTTTGTAGAACATATACTCCACTTGGGAATATTGCCTCAAACCCCTTCATTGGACAACTTGGAAGACTACCAGTCGGTATTGGATCTGGAAAAAAAGGGGGCTTGTAGCAGCTCCAGCCTGTGATACAAATGACAATGATTTGGGGAACATATGTCCCAGCTGATCTCATCAAGCTAGAGGTGCTTGAGGTAGGTAGTGATGCTGTGTGGAGTCTCTGTAAACCCTCACATGTCTCTCCAATAAAAACCAACAGGAAATGATGCTTAAATATCTCAGTTTCTTTGCCCTACATACATTAATTATGGTGCATGTGATTTACTGGGTCCCTTGAGTCTCCCAAATGTGATTTGGCTCTAGTTATCCACAGTGGTAACTGGCCTGAAAATGCACCTGTTATTTGCTTCCTTCCTTACCTATTTCCCCAGGTCAACTCGTGTTTTTCTCCCTCTTCCAAATCTATTTGATTGAACCATACTTGCCATTTTTTTGTGGGTCAAAAATGATTCAATACCAGTAGTTTCATGTTTCAGCTTAATACTTGAGCTTGAATCCTTAATGATTCCTTTTTGGGGCACTGATGCTAAGAAAATAAGTTTCACCTACTTTTTGAATTTTATATAAATTAAACCTTGTTGCATGTATTCTTTTGTAATATGTCTTTTGCTCAACATTATGTTTTTGAAACACATACATATGGTAGCATCCAACTAAATAAGGGTCAATTATTTTTATTTATAGCATGTTTCATCATTTGAGTATCCCATAAATTTTACTGTTAATAGACACATGAGTTATTTTCACTAGGTCCTATTACAAACAGTAAAACTGTTAACAGCCTGGTTAATAAATGTATATATTGATGTACATTTGCACAAGTTTTCTAGGGTATACGAGGTCTGTCTAGAAGATGTCCAGCCATGTAATATGAAAAATAGAGACATTTATTGAGAAAGATACAAGATCCAAGAAACACTGTACATGGGACAATGATGCCTCAGTCCCCTTCAAAGTAGGCACTTTGGAACCTCATACAGTTCTCCCAATCGCCATCAGCTGCCCCATCGTACTTTCCTGAATCTCATCAGCAGTCTGAAATCTCTTCCCTTTCAAAGGTGATTTTAGTTTGGGGAAAAGCCAGAAGTCACAGGGTGCCAAATCTGGGCTTTAGGGGGGCTGAGTCACCTGGGTGATTTGATGTTTCATCAAAAAACTCTGCATGAGACATGGTGAGTGAGAGGGCGTGTTGTCATGATGAAGCTGCCAATCACCAGTTGCCTATAGCTGTGGCCTTCTGAATCGTCCAAATAATTTCTGTGGAGGAATGTTGAAGCTTAACACAAAATTTGATGTAGATCCGTTGCTCTACTCTCAGTCATTTTGTATGCGACAGCCATACAGTACACATGCTCACTCAATGGCATCTACCGCCCCCACTGACTAGTACAGTGAAGTCCTCATTGTTCACACATGTCCATTCCAGTCCACTCTCCTTGGCAGCCAGGTTACACCAATGTCCTGCAAACCATTCTTGTCATGTTAACAATGGTTGGACTTTTTCCAGACCGACCTCTTGTACCCAGAAGTAGAATTGCTGAACACAGAATATGTTCAATTCTATTTGTTTTTTAAAGAAATTCAAAATAAGGAACAATAACCTTTCCCAGGGGAACAACCCAGCGTGTATGACTTCTTACTCTCTACTTCCCACACAGCACAACTCCACTGTGAGAATTTTGATCTATGCAGCTCTGGGTAGGAAAGAAGTCAGAGACGCTTTTTTCGTTTTAAAGTATCTCCTGTATTTAAGTATCTCTCTAAGCATTCTCTTTTCTGCGACAAAAACAAACCAATTCCTTTAGTCATTTCTTCACAGAGGCTGTTTTCCATGCCTCTAGTTCTCTTGAATCTCCTCGGAACTGCCTCCAAATTTTTCAGTTCCGGGGTGACTATGTAATTTATTGTTCAAAGTAGGTCAATTTTGAGAATGGAAAGAGGTGTTAAAATCCTTATGTTTTCATTGGTTTACAGGAGATGTAAACTAGATCCCTGCCGGCAAACCAGAATGTGCCATTACCTTATTCGGGTCACTCTCCATGTGCGCATTCTGAACACATTAAGGAACGCTCAGGGTACTGCCTCGAAGCACGTATTATAGGAGGGGAGCTGGCTACAAGACACATTCCCACTTACAGTCCTGGTCTCAGAGACTTCATTATGAATTTGCTATGCATAACTAACAGCACATAATGATATTCCTAAACAGGAAGGGGAAAACACTGGTCTCTTAGTAGCAATGAGGTAATATTAACAGATTTGCACTGTGCCCTTTAGGGAAATTGTGACTGCTGTTTGATCTTCAATTTAGCCATAAGCACAAATCTCAATGGTAATTTCGTATTCAAAGGAGATTTAGCTGATAACTAGATTTAGCAGGTTGCTAAGTAACCATGGGGAAAAGGAGAAATAGGAAAAATCTTACTAACTTCCCTTGTATTTACTGACTTCAGAAAACAATTCTCTTTTCCATAGACTGTGTTGGAGGATTTATGCTTGGAAAACTGAAAGTGTGAAATTTTCTACAAGCAGAAGTATGCAGAACAAAATTATTTTAAACATAAAGACATTTCACAGGGTTAGTATTTGTTTATATGGAACAGTCTATAATACATCTCATTGTTTAGATAAGCAAAATACCTGAATAAGAAAGTAAAGACGTTTGGGGGAAAGTCTAACTGCCTCAGAAATACTTGGCTTTTCTCAAATAGTTGGTAATAATAATAGAAGAGACCATTTAATAGTGGTGCCACTGAGCTTCAAACTTTGGTTATATTATCCAATAAAACCTCTTAAATTTGATAACTAGAAATTGTAATTTCATTTACTGGTTAACCTACTGAAGTTCAAGTGGTTAAGTAAATTCTTTCTATGTTCCAAGTTAGTAAGCAGTTGAACCGGTATTGGAACTCAACACTATTTGATTCAAAAGCCCTTATACTTTTGTATAAAATACTCAGAGAAAAAAAACTTCATGGACACTGACAACAGTGTAGTGGTTACTGGGAGGAGAGAGTTATGGGGGAGGTGAAGGAGGGTGCAGGGGGATAAACAGTGACGGAAGGAGACTTGATTTGGGGTGGGGAGCACACAGTACAGGCGCAGGTGATGTGCTGTGGAAGTGTGCACCTCAAACCTGCGTAATTTTGTTAGCCGGTGTCACGCAATCAATTCAATACAAACGAAGATAAAAAAGACCAGTGTTATTTGCTACCTCATAAAAAATACTACAGTTTAAATGACATTAAATTAATCAAGACAGCAAATACAGCACTGAGATTTGGGAATATTAGGTTATCAAAACAATTCAAAAGGATGTAAGAGATTTGGGGGCCCACTTTAAAAAACAGAAGCTATATTTTCCTTGAAAATATATGACTAAACTAAACATTTTTTAATTATTAATATTTAAGCACCCAAGAAGTTGACTTAATCTAAGAAGTAGAAAAAAATAAATACTATTTAAAAATAAACATTGTATTTCACATTTTTGGGAAGTCAATTTAAACAATATTATTTTAGAAAAAATATGTATCAATTAGTATGATAATGTAGATGATCAAGTAGGAGAAATTTAACTCCCAAATCCACAGAAATAAGTTTTTTTTTTTTTCTGGTTACCTGCCCAACCCAATAATTGCTGTAAACCGAAGTTCTTTTGGTGGATTAATGTTTAGCTCATCTTGTATGAGTTTGATATTATTCTGAAGCAGAAAACTTGAAATCATTGAAATAATGTTCCTGTGAAACAAACCTTTTCAAGACACATCGAAAGTAGATGTTCTAAAAATTCTTTGTCATCATTCTTCTCATTGCCCATCATGCATAGAAATTTTTTCTTTTCCATTTCTGTTTAATTTCCATAAGCTAATCACCATGTTCTCTGATCTTCATATCCTCTGTCCTACCTTTTTAAAAAAAATTTCTGAATTTTTAACTCCTACAAATTCTTGTGAAATGGTTGAACCCTGTTAGCTATTTTTCTTCCTTCACAGCATATTAAAAATGATTCTTTACTGGGAAAAAAGGTAATGCTATAAAGATCCATATTTGTTGAAATTTAGCTTTGCTAAAAGTAAATACAAAATTAATTACTGTGGTATAAAGAAAATTTTTTCCATAGTGATTTTATATATAAGTTCCCAAATGTAATACAAGCCACATCTTTTGGAGACAATATTAAAAACATCAGGAAAAATTTCCTAGTGACTCTTGATGTGATTCTTTTATTGCTAGCAAAGTCAAAGATAAATATGAAGGAAACTGGACAATATGACTTGGTGTCAAAATCAAGAATGACAGATTTCTGAGAAACTTATATTACTTTTAAAAAGAGATGCCAGACAGCATTTTTTTTATTTCTGAAAACTGCAAAGTGATAAAGTGAACTTAATTGTATAGTTCTGGAAAAGGAATATTATTTCAATGCCTGGTCAGTGAAGATTTGATTTGGAATGACTGTGTAATTTGGTTAAATTATAATATCATAAGGTGTGGGATGGACATATCCTGAGTAGAATTAGTGAGCGTTTTTTCTTTTTGTCAGTAAAATGGCAAAAAAATGCTCTGCTTAGTATGTGTGTGTGGTGATCAATAATAATAGAAGAAAAATAAACCAAAGATAACAAACAGTGATCTTCCATGTACTTTGGCTGTGTGAGTGTGAGTGTGAGTGTGTGTGTGAGAGAGCACAAATAGGCCTGAGGACAGAGGGGAGCGGTCACTCCAGTTACAGGAGAAAGCAGAGATGAACAGCCCCAGGTCATAAGGATGTGGTTAGGTCCCGTGGCTACTAGATCATCCCAGAGGAAAAGATGACAGGAGGATATTTCATGTTTGAACTAAAAAGCTAGGTTAAGTCTGAGTTTAAAAGTATTCACTAAGGAAACACCCATCCAAAAGGACCTATGCACCCCAATGTTCATAGCAGCACAATTTACAATAGCTAAGTGCTGGAAACAACCCAGGTGCCCATCAGTAAATGAATGGATCAAAAAACTATGGTACATTTACACAATGGA
>CM052541.1:177233475-177435390 GCA_028533065.1 Trachops cirrhosus
GAACAAATATAGAGGACACATGGACAAAACTACAGGGCTTGGAAATGGAAGGGAGGTGAGGAGGGATGGGTGGGTGGGCTGGAATGGGAATAAAAGATAGAAACTGCACTGAATAATCTAAAATAAAAAAATTTTTAAAAAAAAGTATTCACTAAGCACCTGCCAGGTACAGATCACCAATTAATATTCATTGGGGATGCAAAGGTTTTAATCACAGTTAACACGTATAATTAGTCCAAATCCTGCTTCTGTTTCTCAAGAGTTCACAGAACAAGGAAATAGGGGCTCAGCAAACATAAACTCTGTTGGAACGCGGGCCAGTCCCCTCGTTTCTGTGTGCAGCGTCTGTGGCTGCTTGCAACTGCAAGAGCAGAGCTGAGCAGGTGCGGCAGAAACCCACGCTCTCCGAGCCTGAGACGCTCACTTCTCACCCTTTAGGACAAAGTTCACTTATCACTACTCTAGACCAGGGCTTCTCAACCTCAGCACCTCTGACATTTTGGGCCGCTTCATTCTTTATTTTGCGGGCTCGTCCTGTGCATTGTAGCATATTTAGCAGCACCAGAGGCCTCTGCCCACTAGATACGTTATACTCCTGTAGTTATGTGAACCAAAACGTCTCCAGTTGTCACCAAAGGTCCCCTTGGGCAATGACACAAATTGCTCTTTCGTGGCAACCTGCCTAGCAGCATATGAAGAAGCGAACTTGAATAAATTTTTATTGAATGTGTAAAGATAATCATAAAGAAACTTCTATGAGCATTCACCTCTGCCTCTACCTAACAAAACACATGCAGACTGGTACGCTCTGCCCGCCCGCTCTCATATGGGCCGTCAGCCCTTCTCTGCAGGCTCGCTGCCCCTCTCTGAGGACCTCACCTCCTCTCATCTACCCAAGGTCATCACTGCGACCAGTCCCCCCCACCCATGGCATCACCAATTTTCCTTCTCTACTGGGTCTCTTGTGCTACCATTTCTTGTATCTCACAATACATTAAACCTCTTTCTTACTTATATGTCCTCTTTATCATTCATATCCCTTTTATACCATGTACAGCATATCTTCTGAAGAGATTTGCAGATTCAAGAATTATAATGAATCCCAAACCAGTAAGTTAAGAAGTCTATACCTAGATCTGGAACCATGAAAACAAAGAGCACCAACGACAAAGAGTTTATCTGAGAAGCAGGCAGAGAACAAAGAAGGTGATCCACAAAGGACAGGTACCTAGACTGACAGCTGACTTCTGGCAGAAAAAGGAAAGCCCAAAGATGGCTGAGTATCACCCAAGTGCTGTGGGCAGGACTTCTGACCATGAGACCTCCTGCTGAAGAAGTCTTGCCTCTCGTGCTGTTGATGCAGTTGTGACATCTTTAAAACAGGGACAGTGACAACAGCACTTGTCCTGCTTACCTCACTGGGCAACGAATAGAAAGTAATTTCCCTTCTCAATGTCATAAGGCTGATTTTGTTCTTGGTTCATCTTGAATTCTAACCACATAATCACTTTTGGCATCGTAATAAGTGTGTACGACATTACACAAGTGTGGTCATATATAGTTGCTCATCTTTTCTTTGTTAACCCTTTGATCATTTAGTATCAAACCAAAAAAGCCATTGAATAAACCAAAATCTTATAACTAGTAAATATTCTAGAATCAAAGATATGTATGGACTGTTCTTTGTACAAATCTGTAAATTGTGAACAATTTTATTTTTTACTTAAACATATAAGCGGTAAAATCTTTGGATTTATTACTACTAAATCCAAGGTTATTTATAATCAATATCTGTGGCAATTCTAGACAAGCAGACAGGCTGATGACTCACAGCTGAATAAGTTTTAGAAAATAAAATTATTTAGCAACTGTCAGTTGTCAGGAGTCAGCAATGTGGTTGTAGTGTAAACTGCTTGATAAGTCTAAAAATCTTTGATGCTCAACAGCTATCTGTACCTCTAGGTAAATATTTAAATAAGTACTTACTTTTATATCATATATGCAGCAAGATAAATTTTTTTCCGTTCTCCTCAAACTTTTTCATTTAATGGTACTTTCTCTCTCTCTCTCTCTCACACACACACACTCACACACAGACACAGTCATTCCATGCCAGGCTAGAATATTCAATGAAGAACCTTAGATGTCAGCAAAGCAGAGAAAGGAGTCAGATTATGCTACAAAAAGCAGTCTACTAGTAAGGAAAAGGTTGATCTGCCTCATGAATGCCTCTTTCTTATTAAGAACTGAAGGAAATAAAGTACACCCTGAACTAGATTCCATCAAAGGGGCAACTCAATGGGAACAGGGCTGGGGCAGCCTCAGCATCTGTGTTGCTAACAGCTGATCAAGGACAACATTCTTGTAGATAGAAGGCAGTGCTTTTGAAAAAGATTAGGGAAGCCTTGTCCATGTTAAACTGTAGAGACCATCCAGGAGATGTTAACTGGAAGATAATTAGGCCAATCACTGTGGAGTTTAAAAGAAGTTTGGATTTCTTAAAAATTATATGTTACTGATTATGCTATTATAGTTGTCCCAGTTTTTCCCCCTTTGCCCCCTCCACCCAGCATTGCCCCCTCCCTTAGGCAATCCCCCCCACATTGTTCAGGTTCATGCGTCATATGTATAAGTGCTGTGGCTACTCCATTTCCTATACTGTACTTTACATCCCCATGGCTATTCTGTACCTACCTGTTTGTACTTCTCAATCCCCTCACCTCTTCACCCATTCTCCCACAGCCCCCTCCCATCTGGCAACCATCAAAACGTTCTCTGTATCCATGATTCTGTCTCTGTTCTTCTTGTTTGCTGAGTTGGTTTTTTTACATTCAATTGTTGGATATGTATTTACTGCCATTTTATTGTTCATAGTTTTGATCTTCTTTTTCTTAAATAAGTCCCTTTAACATTTCATATAATAATGGCTTGGTGATGATGAATCCCTTTAGGTTTTGTTTATTGTCTTCATTGTTGTTGTTTTTGTCTGGGAAGCTCTTTATCTGCCCTTCGATCCTAGATGATATCATTGTCAGATAGAGTAATCTTGGCTGTAGGTCTCTGTTTTTCATGACTTTGAATACCTCTTTCCAGCCCCTTCTTGCCTGCAAAGTATCTTTTGAGAACTCAGCTGATAGCCTTATGGGAACCCCTTTGTGGGTAACTCTCTCCTTTCCTCTGGCTGCTTTTAAGTTCTCTCTTTATCTTTAACCTTTGGCATTTTAATTATGATGTGTCTTGGAGTGGGCCTCTTTGCATCCATCTTGTTTGGGATTTTCTGTGCTTCCCAGATTTGAGTGTCCATTTCCTCCACCAAATTAAAGATGCTTTCTTTCATTATTTTTTCAAATGATTTCCAATTTCTTGCTCTTTCTCTTCTCCTTCTGAGAGTAGTTTCTTTGCCATTGCTGCAGGGCATATCCAATTGCCAAGGTGGCTGGTGAATGAGTGGGAGTAGCCACTTTTTCAAGAGGCTTGACATGAAGATCCAAGAGGCATGATGGGATAGAGGCAAGTGAGGACAGAAGTGGAGAGAGGGTCGTGAAGCATACTGGGAAATTTCTGTTAGCTTAAGACATAAGAAATAATTATTTTTATCATACATGCTGAGAGAAAGCTAGTATGAAGGTGGAATTGAAATGTGCAAAGCGATAAATACTGATTGATGGAGCGTATTTCCTCTAAGGGGTAGGAGAGAAAGATGGACCCCAGAGAAGTAGTGCAAGAGATTAACCTTGTAATCAAGTAGGAATAAGTATTTTAAAAAAGAAAAAGGACTGAAGATGAAGACATATGCAGACTATCTGGAATAACTGTGGGCGGAAAACTGCTGGGCTGTCTTGCCGAGGCCTCTGCTCTCCTTGGCATCAGAAGCAAGCCTCCCCGTTGAGAAGCTGGGAACACAGAGTGGCTGAGCAGCTCGGCATCCCCCTTGGTGTTCGGTCTAGAAAACACTTTTGGGGCACGCGGTCTGATCAGCACCCTGACGGCACCCAATGCGAACAATGAGCTGAAAGTCCCCGCCCGACCTTTGGTACCAGGAGTTCCTAGGGCCCCACGTGACTCCTACCTCCCTAAGGTGGCACCTGCCACTCCAAGAAAGCCTTGATTAAAAGTGAAAACAGAATTGAATTGTGGTAGAACGTGGCAAGGTAAATACGATAAAAAGATACTATTTTCAGGAGGGGATTTTAGGAGGCATTTCATTAAGGTAATACTTGTATTGCTTTCAAGTTTTCAGCTCCTGCATCTCTTATAACTGATTTGCTTTTAGTATCAAAGATCCCCAAGTTGGACAAAAGTGTACCATTTAAAGTTTGTCCTTACGCAAATATCATGTCCACTCCCAGGCTTTCCAGAAGCGTGTGATTGAGTGGGAAAGAAGGAAGGAGACGTGAGAGTCAACACGAAGAGAATGGCGAACAAGCCAGGTCTGTCTGGTGCCCCACTCGTTACCGGGTGGCTCTCATTGCTGCACCGTTTACTGCCACTGGTTATGAGTTATTGAACGTGCTTACGCGTTGTGATGTTGTAATCAGTTTTGGATACTTTTAATTTTGCACATGGGTACCTTTTTAATGCAGAAGAAAGCGAAGATGAATGAGGGAATTAGTGGCAGACCCACTCTGCAGAACATAAAGGAGATCAATGCTCAGAATGTTTCTGTCCGTAACATGACAACAACCTTGATGGTCAAATTAACAGAAGACAAAACAAAGCACAAGTGAGAAGTTCAAAACCCTATTTAGGTTACTGATATTGAACTCTGTGAATTTTATATATTAAATGTTTTAAACTGAGATACAGCTTATGCCATAAGAGTCACCCTTTTTAAGTATAAAATTCACTACTTTTTAGTACATTCACACAACACTTTCACCACCCCAAAAATAAACTCCATACCCATAATTAGTTACTCCTCCTATTCCTTTTCCCTCAGCCCTTGGAAACCACTAATCAACTATTCCTACTCTGTGGATTTGCCTATTCTAAACGTTTCATATAAATAGAATAATATTATTATTCAATAATAAAATAGAATAATAGAATTTGCATCTGGCTTCCTTCACATAGCACAAAGTTTCACTGTCATACAATGTATGGGTACTTCATTCTTTTTATTGGCAAATAATATTTCATTGTATGGATCTATCAAATTCTGTTTATCCAATGATAACCGTAGGTGATGTCAGATTGGATGAGGGCGGGTCATAAAATCAATGACTACTATCTTTATATGAAGAGGAGGGGACCCGCCAACATGGGCACTGGGGAAAAGACCATGTGATGCACAGGCAGGGAATGGAGTGATGCAGCTATAAACCCAAGGATTGTCAGAAGTCACCAGAAGCTATGAAGAAGCAAGAAAGCATTCTCCCCTAGAGACTTCGGAGGGTGCATGGCCTTTCTAACACCTGGATTTCAAAACTCTATACCACAGAACTTTTTGAGAGAATAAATTCTTATTGTTTTAAGACACTCACCTTTTGGCAGTTTGATAGGAAAGCCCTGGGTGAAAATACAACATCTTGATTTATAACAATCTGGTTCAGATTCATACCAACTGAGTATGAAGTGTATATAAGAACTGTGCTCCTATATATCTCCTTTTGCTTAATCTTCCATTGTGTTATTTTATATAAATTATATCTTTATACATTGTATGCCAGTGAACACATATTTCTAATGATTGTGTTATACAGTTATCTTTTAGGAGGAAAAAGAAGTTACAAGCAAGAATTACACTTATGTCATTGTTTATATTTACCTCTGTAGTTACTCTTACTAGAACTCTTTATCTCTTCTTGTGGATTTGATTTACTGTCTATGTTCTTTCTGGAAGATTCTTTCTTCCTCAGATGTTCCTGTGTGTGTGTTGCACAGGACTTCATTGCAGCCTTCCTGCATAAAGCCTCAAGGTCAACAGGGTTTACGGCCTTCTCAGACAACCCTGCAGACAACCCTTCCTATGCACATACACTTACAGATTCCAATAATATGTCAGAGCTTTACCAGATTTCCCCATGGACATAGCATTCCTCAGCTTTTCTTTTTAAATTTTTCATTTGATTATTTTTTGCCCTGGCCACTGTTGCTGCCTCACATGGCTGCAAAGTTAGACAATTACTACTGATTATTTTCAATAAATGTCTCTGGATAAAGGCAGCTGACATCAGGTGAGGTCTGAATCAGGTCAAACAAAGACGTACATGACAAGCAGAGTTTGCCAGAAAGCTGCCAGGTAGTTTAAATAATTAAATTTCTTTGAGAACGGGACTTGGAATTGCCTCCAAACCCATCCCGACCCTCCGGTCACTGCACAGCTGCTGGATTTCACCATGATCGCTAGCTGTTGGTTTTCTAGATTTCCATGGAGCTTGGGGAAGGAAGACAGGATCAGGGGAAATTAAAAATGTCCTAAAGCGAAAATTGGAAAGGTATATGCAGAAATATGAAACTAGACCACCTTCTTACACCACACACAAGAATAAATTCAAAATCTCTCAAAGACTTAGATGTTAGACCCTAAACTGGAAAAGTCATAGAAGAAAACATAGGCAGCCATTCTCAGACATTGCTCATAGCAATATCTTATAAGCTATATCTCCCCTGGCAAGGGAAACAAAAGAAAAAATAAACAAATTGAACTATATCAAACTAAAAAGGTTTTGCGCAGCAAAGGAAAACATCAATGAACTAAAAAGACAACCCACAGAATGGGAGAACATATTCACTGATAAACCTGATAAGGGGTTAATATCCAAAATTTATAAAGTACTTACAAAACTCAACACCAAAAAAACTCCAACAACCCAATTAAAAAATGGGCAAAGGACCTGAATAGACACTTTCCCAAAGAGGACATACAGATGGCCAATAGACGTATGAAAAGATGTCCAACCTCACAAATCATCAGAGAAATGCAAATTAAGACCACAATGAGATACCATTTCACACCTGTCAGAATGTCTATCATCAGTAAATCAACAAACAAGTGCTGGAGAGGATGTGGAGAAAGAGGAACCCGAGTGCACTGTTGGTAGGAATGCAGGCTGGTGCAGCCACTGTGGGAAACAGTATGGAGATACCTCACAAATTTAACAGTGGATCTAGATTTTCACCCAGCAATCCCATTTCTGGGACTATATCTGAAGGAACTCAAAACACTAATTTGAAAGAACATAAACATCCCTATGTGCAATTCAGCATTATTTACAGCTGCCGAGATATGGAAGCAGCGCCAGTGTCTCTCAAAGAAGAGTAGATAAAAGAACTAGGGGACAATGGAATACTACGCAGCCATAAAGAAGAAGAAATTTTACCCTTTGCAACAGCATGCATGGACCTGGAGAACATTATGCTGAGTGAAATAAGCAGCAGAGAAAGCAAATACCATATGATTTTACTCATCTGTGGACTCTGATGAAGAGACTGAGCTAACAGGCAAAATAGACACGGAGTCACAGACAGAGAGCAGGACGACAGCTAAGGAGGAGGTTGGAGGGGTGGAGGGATTGAGCAAAAAGCTGAAAAGGACTCATGGACATGGACAACAGTGTGGTGATTGCTGGGGGGAGGGTATATAAGATGAATAAATGGTAATGGAAAAAAATACAATAAAGATTAAATCACAAAAAAAAAAGTCCTAAAGCTCTCTGTTCTTACTGAGATGCAGCCATTTTCTTGAATAAATGTTCCCTGGATTTTTGGTTAATTTCCTGAGTTATAAAAATGTTCATTTTGACTATATTTGCCAGTATTTTCATTACTTTTATAGAAAAAAATGTTATTTGAGGTTCTCACTCTAACATACTCAATAATGTCACCCCATACACTGAAATTTTAAATAATGAAACAAATATATCTGTGCTTTTTTACTCTAATACATGTTACTTAGAGGTTTTATCAATTTGTGAATGACAAGGTCTCTTGCTTTCCTCCCCTTTTTCCTGATGCTCTTCGTTGTACTATTTCATTGCCCACATGCACCTTTACTGGAGAGAGAGAGAAAAAAACAAAGATTATAAAGTTCAAATTAACCTTTCACTTCTCTTGAGTTGCTATGATAAAAAAAATTCATGAAGATTGAGCTGAATCTGATGACTAAATCAGAGATTTGAAATAACTGGAGGTATAATTTTTCATGTTATTTGTGTCCTCTGTCATCATATGTTTTTAAAAAATATTAAAGGTATTCCTAAGTGCAGTATCTTCTAAGATGTAGTCTAGTCAAAAAAGATTAATTCCATTTAACTTTGTTTCAGATAATACCAGGGATGCAGGAGAAAACTGACTAAGGAAGCAATCAGACAAAGGCAGGAAATGGTCCGCATACAAGTCTGATCTGGACTGTTCAGTAAGCTGGTGTCACAAGAAAAGATTGTGCTAGTCTAAAACACACTTATAATACATAACAGCCAGATGTAATATGTGGGCTTGGATTAGACACTTCATTGAACAAATCATCTGTAAAGAACATTTTACAGAATAATTAGAAAAAAATTGAATATGTCCTGGGCAGTAGGTGAAATAAAAATTTACTGAAACAGAAAATAGAGGTTATTGATTGCAAAAAAGCAACTCACAATGCAATATTTACAGTATAGTATCATTTGGGCCAAAAAAAGTTTATAAAAACACCCGGAAATATAAAAACTTAAGTATTAAATGTGATTGCTATTGAGTGATAAAAATTTGATGTTAATATTTTATCTGTAGTATCTATTTTCCCACTTTAATATGTGCTACCTTTTTAACATCTTAAAACACCTACTTCTTAGAAACAGCATTTTATCTCTTGTTTCTGCATGAAGAACATTTTTGATGATGTCGCTTTCAAAACTTTCCATGAATATACTTAGATTATTCATGATGTATCTTCTCTGCAGCACATCAGCAAGACTGACTATAAAAATTCCTTATTCTCTTTGGTAATATAATCTGTATGACTTTTAAAGCAGTATTTCCAGAAACTTCAGGCACTTTTGTTACTAACCAAAGAATTCACTTAATTTGTAAGCAGCTTCGCCCACCTGTGCCCACCTCACAAAATGTTTCATTTGAATCCTGTCTCTCAGGGCTGCTATCCCACTGACCAAAGATGAACAGGGCCCTTCTCCAGCTGACAGACACACACCTCTTCTCAACAGAGGCCTTGCTAAACTTCCCTGTTATTTATTTTCTGGGGAGTCACTACGGAACTGAGCTGGATCCTAGTTTTCTATTTGTGAGATGGGGATAAATGTTCTATTTCTGCAGTCCACAAAACTTGACGCCATGCCTCACTCATTTTCTCTTACGCTTTGCTGATTCACTGCTAACCCCTGGCTTACATCACCCCTTCTTGTGCCTGGATTACTTACTGCCGTAGTCTGCAAACAGGTGTCCTTGCTTCTGTCCCTTGCTCTGCTACAACCTATACTCAGTACAGAGCATGGAGTAAGTCACGCTCAAAGCCATGTAATGACTCCCCATTGTACTAAAAGTAAAAGCCAAAGTCTCACAAAAGCTTCCAAGGCTCTGCATGGCCTGGTCTTCCATGAGCTCCCTCATCATCTCTCACTGTGTTTTCTCCATCACTCCTTTCCAGCCACAGTGGCTTTCCTGCTACTTCTTGAAAAGACTGGGCACACTCTTGTCTGAGGGCATCTGTACTTTCCTCTCTCTACTCCCTGCCTTGAACCCTCTTCCCCTAGACTGCCACTTGGCTAACGACTTCAAGTCTTTGTCCAAAAGTTCTTCTTAAGGAGCCTTTCTCTCATCACTTTTAAAAACTGCAAGCTGCCACTCATCCCCTGCTTCCTGATGCCTCTTTCTCCTAGTTTTTATTTTCCATATCATTTCCTTCCCATGGCTTATCTTTTACCAGAAATAAAGCACATTTCATAATGATAAAAGGATCAATTCCTCTGGAAGACATAATAATAAAGGAATATATACCTATTATGTGCTTCCAAATATCTGAAGCAAAAACTAACAGAACTAAAACCAGAAATAAATGCACCATTACAGCTGGAGATTTAAACACCCCTCTCAATCACTGACAGAGCAAGTGCAAGAGAAGCCAGTGGGGATACAGAATGTGTGAGTGATGTCTGGCAAATGACATAGCCCCAGATGCAGACTCCACATTCTGTCCAAGTGCACACGGATTCTTCATCAAGACTGCCTCATGTCGGCCCCTAAAATAAAAGTCACGAAAGACTTCAAAAAGTTGAAATCATACGGAGTATATTCTTTGAGCACAATGGAATTAAAAATCAGTAACAACTACTATCTATACAATTCTCCCAATTTGAAAATTTAATAACATATTTCTAAATATATAAGAGAAGGAATCAGAGGGGAAATCAGATACTATTTGGAATGGAATGATAATGAAATACCACACATCAAAATCTGTATGACTGAGGCAATGATTAGAGGGAAATGAACATCTTTAAATGCATATGTTATCAAAGAAAAGTTTGAAATCAATGTTCTAAGTGTCCACAGTAAGAAGCTGGTAAACAAAGAACAAACAAATGCAAGGCAGAAACAAAGGAAGTAAGGAAGCAATAAAGTGAAGGGTCAAAAAATCCAACAGCATGTAACAGACAAGAAGAAAACTGACATAGCTGAAGTTGATTCTTTGGAAAAAAATGCACAAACCACTATCAAAAGTAGTACACAGAAACAGAAAAAAGATACACACATCACTAATGTCAGCAATAAAGCTGGGCCTTGACTGCAGACCCTGTACACAAGAAAAGGATAATGAGTCACTTTCCCACAAAATGCTCCTCTCCTCCCTGCAGTCCTTGCACGAAATGATGCGCCCCACCCTTCCAGCAGCCAAAGCCGCTACTGAGAAATAGAGCGCGCACCAACGCTGGTCATGGAATTCTCCAGCTCATCAACACACACCTTCAAAACCTCCTGATGTAGCAATGTTCTATCTTCAGGGCTATTACCCCAATTTTAAATGGAACATATTCTGTGTTCTGTATGGCTCAGTCCCTACACTGAGTTACATTCAAGGCAGCATGGGTCAGGAGCCAAAACGATTTCAGAACAAGAATTCCGAGCTTGATTTTTCTATCCTCCCAAACATCGAAGGATTCCACATTGTAAGCTACGTGGTCAACATTGCGCAGAACAACATTCTGCCCCCTCCCCAGTCCTCTCCTGCCATTCAGACACCGGACCCTACGTTTTCCTAGACTTTTCCCCACTCCCCAGCTCTGGTATCTTTTCTCCGAGCCTTGCATTTTTTACTTCATACTACTACAGCAAACATCCGGGAGGGGAAGTCTCAACACCACTTCTGCATCACACAGGCCACTGTGGAAAAGCTACAGGGTCTGATAACTTCCCTTCAGCCCAAAACAGTTAAACACAGAGCAGAGGCCTTTCAAGAGTGTGATTCTTTTATTCTGACTCAGTTTCTCTCAAGAAATTCCTATGTAAATTTTCTGGAGGACAAAATTCATTACTTTTTTACTCTCTTTTCAATTTGAAAAAAAGAGAAAAAAGCAGAAGATCATTTTGAATTGGCCCTAGATTTTAATATTCAGGGATTTTAGTCACAGATATCTAAAGAAGGGAGGAAGAACTATCAAATTTGGAAATGGCCCAGGCATTTGTGGCACATTTAAATGGACATGATTTTCCCACTTGTTATATATATTCACACTCATTTGCAAGATGACTTTTCTTTTCCGCCTATTGAAAGGTAGAGTCTATTTCTCCATCCCCTGAGTCAGGGATTGGCCCTATAACTGCTTGGGAAAATGGCACATTAGCAAATGGGGCAGGTGGATTGGAAATGGCTTGCACTTTGGGGCAGACTCCCTTGCTGTTCTTCCTGCTGCCATTTAAATAGCCCAGGCTAGCCTTGTGGATGATGAGAAACATGGCCTAATCATGCCCATCGCCCCAGCCAACAGCCTGCCAACTATCCAGTGTGTCAGTCAGCCTGTCTTGGATTATCTAACCTCCAGCTGACCGATCTGCTGACCACAGATGTGTGAGCCAGGCAGGCAGTGATGGGTCAAGTCAGGCCAGACCAGAAAACCCCTGCCAACTAATCATGTGTTCATTAAATTTGGGTCAAGCCACAGAGTTCTGGAGTGGCATGTTATGCAGCAAAAGCTAACTGAAACAGCATTAAAAATTACTCAGTCGTGTTTGTTATTAGTTAACAGACACCTACTGGATGCCTTCTGTGTGCTGGGCCCTCTTCTAGGCACGAGATCCAAAGCCAAAAAAGACACGGTTGGTACCTAGAGGGGCCCCCAACCTAATAACAATGTACAGACACCAGTAAATAGATAACGGCAGTGCAGTGCAATGAATAACGAGAAAAGGTATGATCAAAAATGGGAATATAAACAAGCCGGCCTCATTGGCTTGGAATGGTTCAGGGAAAATAGGTGACAGCAGAACTGGATCCACACCAATGAACTGAAGTTAAGGAGGCAAACAGGTCGGGGAGGGAATTCCAGGCCAAGGGAAAAGCCTGCGTGAAGGCTCAGAGACGAAGAGGACGGGAAATGTTCCAGCCTGAAGGCGGATGGAGAGGTGATGGTGAAGAAACTAAGTTCAAATAGCCTATTTGGGAAGCAGCCCCAACTGCTGTAGACATGCCACAAAATGAAGGAAATAAAAAATAACCAACGTGGAAAAACGCAACAAACGTGTTCGAGTATGAATCATCAGTTATTTCCCTTCCTCCCGCGCGCCCTGACTTGGAGCCTGCTGCGGTGCGCAGAGTGATCGGAGTGCAGGTCTCCTGTCACCGACGTCGTGTTTACCCTCACGGTTTACACTGCCAGTCCCGTCCTGTTAGGTCCTTTTAATTATACTTATTCTTGTTCCAGTTGGAACACCGTGTTTGGCATATATACGCCCAATGATATGACAAGGACAGTTATTTGCAAAGGAATTTAACATTTTTTCACATTGATTTTAACCAACAGTTTTCCAAAGTCAGCTCCGTAGACCAAATGTAGTAGAAAATTACTGGTTTAAAATACAGGTACACCCCACTTTTCAAAGGTTCACATTACCCCACTTCACTCTTACATTATGAAAGACCTACAGCAGTGCCTGTTTCTGCTAATAAATGGAATCTGAAGATTTTCGCTTTTGCGTAAACACTGGCTTTGCAGTTAGCGGTTGTGGAGGCAGCCACACCCCGAACCGAGACTGTTGCCCTCAGCACCAGACCCCCTGGCGTTGAGTTGTATCTGTGAGCATCTGTGCTTTATCTCTGTTTGTTCTGTACATTCATTAGCGAGTGTGTCCTCAGGCATCAGAAAAGCCGTAAGTAAGAGAACTCATAGGGGTGTTATGCTTAGTATAAAACCACACACAATTAGTATGTCCATTATTGTGAACAAAATTAAAACATTGTGTGTGCATTGAACCTGCCTGTGTGGAACATTCATATCATTTACATGCAGAAAACATCTTGAAAGCTGCCCAAGTTACTATCAATTCTGCTAGTAGCAAAGTGGTCTCTTTTAGACGGCATGCAGTAGTAGATAAAATGGAAAGTCTATGGTTTGAGTGGATCGGTACTTGTATACAAAGCATGGTGTTCCATTAAGTCACACTTAAGGAGAAATTAGTGTTTTTAGTAAGTGAAACGACACCGTGCATATATTATTTTCTTTTATGGTCTTCATCATATCATTCCTATATGCTTTTCCTATATGTTAGTCTTATTTTAGGTTTTATGCATTATTTGGTATGATTTGGTAGATTATTTTTTGGATCTGGGAATGCTAATTTTTTCATATAAATTAATGGTAATTGCTTCTTTGCTTTATACCATTTCAGCTTGCAAAATTTTCATAGGAACACTCTACTTTTGAATAGTGGGGGGAACCTGTAATTTCCTCTTTCCTAAGGTCATGGAAGTAAACGTTAAGTGCATTCAAGTAAAAGATTATTTGTGGTCACGTGTATTTGACTGTACTAAAGAACATATCTTTAAAGAGTTTAGGGAAGAGTTATGAGAAGAACCATTTCAAGTGAATCTCTGCCTAGAGCATCCCCTTCCCTGGAACTCATCCATTTGTCCACATATGTGGCACGGTGACCAGAGACATAGTAGGAGGGGGCGAAGAATAAGGGAGGAGGGGAAGAAGGGAGGGGGAAGGGGAAGTAGTAATTCCTGCATAACTTTTGGCATGTTACAACCTTCCAGAACCAAGCCTACACAGTGCCAGGCATGAGCTCCATAAATGATTGTTGCATGAACACCTTAACAGACTAAGCTTGGATTTCTCCAAATTTAAAATAAAAAAATAAATGACCATTGAAGTACCTACCAATCTCAAGATTCAAATGTTTTTTCCCACAAGACAATACAAAAGAATACAAAATGTATACATTACTTCAATTTATTAAGTCTTATCTATCACATCATTGTATTTTCTCTTTAAAAGGAAAACAAAGTATAAAACTATAAAAAATAATCCTGAAAATTATATAATTTTTTCAAAGCATGATATTAAATATGGACCTTTAAATTGAAACGTGCCACAAGGAATCATAAGAAAACGTAAAGATGAAAAGCGAAAATTGATACTGAAGCCAATTATTGCCACAGGTGTACAATTCGGTGACATTTAGTACATTCGCAATGCTGTGCAATCAACAGTATCTTGTTCCAGTATATTTTCATCACCAAAAGGAAACCAGTACCCATTAAGCAATCACTTCCCCAGCCCCTAGCGACCATTAATCTGATTCGTCTCCGTGGGTTTGCCTCTTTTGGAGATTTCATATAAATAGAATCATACAATATGTGGCCTTTTGTGTCTAGCTTCTTTCATTTAGTATTTTTTCAAGAAAAGCCATATCCTTTAGCATTTGAGAAGGAAACAGTGTAAATCATGAAAAGATACAACAACATCTGAGGTAAATGAGTCAGTGCAATTACACTTCAGAATGCAATTCAAGTTTCCAGGACTGACTGGTGCTTGAACACTGATCAAATGAACAATCCACCTGTACCATTTTAAATGCAGCACAAAAATATTTAGGACTTATGTCCTCCAAATTATTAATTGTTCAAAGCAATTTATTTTCATAGGTCAGAGTTTTCATCACAAGCCTATAGGAATGCTGTAGGGAATCAACACTATTTCCCACTTTATTTCGTATTTCTAACACGGGTAACAATCTTTTGAAGTTATGAATTGACATAAAGCCATCCAGCTGACAATTAAATATTCACTCGGTAATTCTACTCTTGACCGGATGTAGTACCTATTGTTTTCCATTTCTATGGTTTGATTTCTTTTAACCAAAGAATATGGTTAAACCTGAAAGATATTTCAATTACTCAATACCATACATTTTTGAGCTGAGATACTTTAAAAGAAGTTGAAGAAGTTACTTAATCAAATATAAACTTATTAACCAAAACTACTTATCACAGGCTGATTGGCAAAACAAGATTTTTAAAACTATGTGCTTAATTTAGGACTTCTGATCACCTGGTCAGAAAATTGAAGATATGTGAGAAATAAGCAATGACAATTAATATGGAAAGGAGGATTCCAATGAAAAAAGCATTTAGGAGGACAGCAAAGGGCAGGAACTCCTTTTTCCAACTTCAGTCTTTTGAGCAATAACAAGTTACTGCTTCTGTTCTTATATGAGAGCACTGAATAATGAAGTAACTAATGTCACTCTTTAATTGGACTGGGTATAGAAATCTAACTCTAGGCAGCTCCCCTGCCAACGAATGAAGCAACACATATCAACCTATTTACCTGTTTACGGTTATTATCTGAGAAAAAAATTCTAACAATTTATATTAGAAAAAGGTAAAAAGTTAAACTTGATGAATTCACTTTTACTGGGAAAGGATAATTTGACCTGACGATCTGGTCAGTCTTAAGGAGTTCAACAGAAATTCAGTTTTGTTACTTTCAAACACACACAATATTACCACCACTAGAACCAGCTATGTATTGAAGAATCACTTCCTATCGTAATATTTGCATGCAAATGGGCTAATAAATTACTTGGAGGGGTGCTCAAGATTTTATTGGTGTTAATGAAAAAGAAACATATTTCCCTTGTTTTTTCAGTTTACTTTAGAAATGCTTTTCTTCACAGTAAAGAATAGAGACTTCAGTCCAGCAAGTCAAAAAGATAAAAAATATATAAAATAGAAATATCAATGAGTTTGTACCATATTTCTATAAAGCATTTCATGAATCACCCCTGTAACCCATTTCTTTGTAGTTCATTAAATTAATGAAAAGTCACTCACCACATAATACATTGGAACATCATTCTGGATACAAAATATCAGTTTTGAAATATTCTAAGGTATTGATAAAAAAAGCACCTCAACATTTATCTCCATTATATATCTCAAGATGTAATAAAACCTACTTGGCCAATTAATGGGAATTATACATGCAAATAAATATACATATAAACAATGAATTTATAGAATTTTACTACTCACAGATGTAGTAAAATACTTATAAAAATTCAGCAAAAGACTGCAGTTTTTGCAAAGAATTTTCAGAACATACCATGCTTAATTCCTATTTTTCTTTTTAGTATGACCCAAAATTCTTTCTGAATGCTTATTAGGAATCAAATATTCTAGCCAACATTTTCTGAAGTAGTTTCCTTGTATCTAAATCCCTTCTCTTTCTGTATTTGTAAAGTAGAAAAGTAAACCACGTTGGGACCCATTTCTTTCAAACACCTCCACACTCAGCAGTACCTAAACTTGGAGAACTGCAGTTTTTTCATCCATAAAACGGAAACTTGAAAGACATCTTTTGAACTTACTTTGATCTTTTAAATAGAAGAAAATAAGTCCATACAAGGTGACTGTAAGAAGCCATCCTTCCTCTTCCCTTACTTAGAAAGTTTACTCCTCTGGAGTTGGCCTCTGCTTACACATCTCAAATGTTTTTGTTTGAAATCAGATTTAGCTCAAATCCTAACAAAACCCATACTGAATTATTTTAAACACAATGAACAAGTCACTGATGAGCTGATTTTCTCTACAAGAATAACTCATGCTCTCTTCCTAGGCCTCACGAGCATGTTGAGCAAAATTACTTAGAACAGTATTTAGCTAACCAGCCAAACGCATTCTTTCCATCCAAGACTGGGTCCAGCTTGTTGAAAAAATGAGGGCCAACTGTTTTCTTCCTACTGCAATTCTAAACGGCCACCACTGCAGGTCCCAGTCTTATCACCTGTCAATGTGGTGTGTCATGTGCGAAACAAACACATCTTTTCAATGTTTGCATAGCTGTTCCTTACAAAGATTTTAAAATTAATAAGCCTCATGTCTTCTTAAGTTGAAATGCAAAACTTAAATGTGTTTTGCTTCCAAATGCCAAACATTACATTCAAATCACCAGAGGTCAATATCTGTTATCAATATAGTAGTAAAACTACTCTGTCTTCAATGTATATGGAGGTTTTATTGAAAACCCCATTATCTTCAACATTATTAAGATCCCAACATCCAATGTTAAGCAATGGTGACTAATAGCAACAATATTGATGGAGTAGGTAACACAGTGTCAAAGAGCGAAAAAGATTCTATGCTATTGATAAACCAGCAGCTCAACCTTTAAAATCTCTCATTAATAAGGTTGAGAGGATTCCTACAAATAGTATTTGTCTACTTCTACTCTCTTTACTTATCCTAGAAATCTAATACGTTCACATCACTCCGCAACCACCAAACAAGAGAAAGAACGGGAACTAGGCTAATGTAAGTGCTAATGAACTATAAGTTGCACTACTATTTACCTTGAACAGAAGAAACACTAGTAATAACATTCCATTAAAATACTAGTAAATATTAGTTTTTAAAAAATGTCCAACAACCATGGTTTCAATGCATTTTGTCATATGGCTGTAATGTTAACACAACATGTATCATTTAACTTAACCATGAATTAACTCATAACTTCGGGTTATACATGTATGTACATACACAGTTACTCACTCCAATAACACATCATTCAGGAGAACAGCTGGCATGTCCTAGTCTTCCCTCTAATTCAGCGATTTTCAACCGGTGTGCCGCAAGAATTTTTCAAACATGCAGTACCTGACTATTTAGGTAGGAACACTGACCTCTTTTCCCTTAGATTGTCCAATTTTAAAAAATGACGACAGCCAGGTGTGAATGGATCAAAATTATACCTATCTTTTTGTCAGATGGGCAAAAAATATGTATTTTGGTGTGCTGCAGGATTTTACTAACTAGGTTCTATGTGCCATGAGATGAAAAAGGTTGAAAATCGCTGCTCTGAGTTCTCACACTTTACTGTGAATCATAATTACGAGAAGGCCTTTGTTAAAACAGATTGCTGGCTCCCACCCCAGAGTTTCGGAGGGAGGGAGGGAGGGAGGGAGGGAGGGAGGGAGGGAGGGAAAACTAAAATAACAGGTCATTCTGGGAAAGGAGGCAGCAGATAAAAAGTGATTTCAGATTATTTCCCTCCATCCTGATACTTGCCATTTATCTTGATGGTTAGCAAGCACTAACAAACAAAATAACAAAGACTTCTCAAATGACAATTTACTTGGATGGCGTACAATCTTTTCATGCTTAAAAGGCTAAATAAATTTTCTCATTACAAACTTTAGAAAAATAATATTGCCATAAACTCTTTAGCTTTTCAATACCCCTAGGTGGGACTACTTTCAAGAAGACACTGAGGAAACACAGAGAGTTAACTAATGAATTTTCCATATTAAAAGAGAAGTTTAATGCTCACCAATAAAACATGGGTGAGTAATAATCAACAAGCAACTCCTATTCACATGCAGAAATCCACTCTATAGAAACAATATGACTGTGTTTGGAATTTGTCAAATAAGTATTAAAGTTTTATTTAAATAAAAGTTTTTCTTTTTAAGTTACTGAGCCATATAAAGGGAAATATTAATTTTATTAGAATTTGAACAAATGTTGCACAAAGAAAACATTTTTAACAAAATAGTATGGTGGCACAACAAACAAAAAAGAAAACAGCCAAAGGTGTGTAAAAGAAATATAAGGTGGAAAAAATGTTAAATATCTCATGATCCAGTACAGAAACAAGAAATCGAAACTTAAAACCCAAGGACTTTAAAAAGCACAACCATAAAACAAAAAGTTAATGTTTGTGCTATCCTAACCAGACACATTCTTCAGCAAAACTTTTAAAGGCAGAGCTGTACTTTACAGTATTTGATATCTTATTTCTGACTTTTTCACAGAAATAGAGACTGGTTATGTCATTCAGTTGTAGTTGAAAAAGAAAATATTCACACTGAGAAATAAGTATTCTTCTAATTAAAATGACAGGTGAGGCCAAACAACCCATCAGTCTTTAGTGCTATATTTTTCAACTGTAATAAGGCCTTGATTCAACCAAAACAAGTCCTAAACAGTTCAGAATTTTTTCTAATGCCCAAGGAATGCCTCTGCCCAGCCGAACTGCCATATATGGGAATCAGGAACCTAGTAACAATGGAGCACTCTCAGGGACAAATGTAGGAAGAAAATACACAACAGAGTTTTGGTATTTTATAACAAGGTAACTTGTCACCATTTCAGACTACCAAATGCCAGAAGTTACTTAAAACAAATTATTTAAATACATGTCCCCATCTTTGCAATTTATTTCTAAGTATTGATATATTCATTTTTTTAGTTGACCACATCAGGTTAATAATATTAATCAACTTGAAAACTATAATAAAATACTTCAAGAACAGGTCTTTGAATATTTCCTGTTATACCCTGATCTTTACACAAAGATGCAACTCCTACTCTTCTGATGGAGAGGTCTACAGAGAATTAACCTGGAACTCTTCTAAGGAGATTGTCAACCACGACAAGCTTCTGCATTTCACGATTGTCATCTTAGAGAGACACCACATTTCACATTTTTAAATGTCCGACAACAACATAATTGTGATTTTTATAAACATCAAAAAGCAAAAATTTTAAATGCTTATTAAAAAAGTTAAGGCCTTTGCATTCTGAATATCTGAAATTTATTTACACAATATGCCCAATTCCAACTTAAAATGAGGTATATTTTCTTCTTTTCTTATATCAAGTACCAAGCAAATAATACCACGAAGAGCTTCAAATTAAAATAAATTCACAGGCTTTTTGCCAGTTTGCTTTGCTTTAACCTGTCATGTAACACACGGCCATGCGTCTTTGGATGTGGAGTCTAACACGAGGAAAGTGGCGTCTAACACGGGGAAAGTGGCATAGGCACCACTGTCTGAATGAGAGCTGTAAGACCTAAGGTGAAACTTCTTTGTAAACTCCTTTTAAAACACGGTGAATGGCATTACCAAACAGTCACGACTTTAAATATGATGTGAGTTTACATCGGAGATCATCTACATGTCAACTGCAGAAGGGGAGCACTACAAGACAAAATCTTTACAATGATCTTAAGCAATTGAACTTTTAAATCTGAAAAACATATGCGGCAAGAATGTGAATCAAAGTTTTGCTTTTTGAATGTATGGGTTGTAGCCCACAGAAAACATGAGGAAATATGTTTGGTCAGGATCTTGTTAGTTTTAAGAAGCAAAAAAAAATTAAGAACCAAAATATGCACACCATTAAAAATTCTAATTCTGAAAATCATGTAGCAAAAAATTAAGTCACCCTGTCCAAGTTCCAAAAATTTCACACACCTCAAACATTAAGGCAACTTTCCCCCCACTAAACAGTACTTTATAAAAATATATGTCACTTCAAAACATTATATACATAGTGAAAATAAATTTAGCTAGTTGTAATCTTTAATACATTAATAAAGCGTCACATCTTACAAAGAAGTTATACTGGGTGCTTGCAGGTATGTGCAAGTGGAGTTGCAGTTTTTAAAGTACAGGTTTTAAAACCGAGCGAAGTGAGCGTCCTTCCTTCGTGAGTTCTCGTGTCACACACATACACGGCAGTGGGATGGCCTCCTCCCGTTTCTCTACAACATTGTAGTTGCACTTCTTCAAGTGGTCAGCCATACTTAGGATGTCGGCAAATTTCCATTCATTCACAGAACAAAATGCAGTACTGAATCGCCATACCTAAAAGAAAATTCTACTTCAGATTTAAACAAGTCAGTTTACAAGTATCAAAACACACTTCCTGCTCTAACGACACACATTTCTACAGTTAGAGAAATATGCAATGCAAACTTTCAAGTGGTTAGCTACAAAACTGAAAAATAGTGAATCCATTCAGATACAAACCTGTTTATCAAATATTTATAAGACAAATCACTTCTATGACATTATGACTTCAATAAATGTAATATAATCAAAAATAAAAGACAAAAAGCAATATTAAAAATCACATCCAACCTGGCTTAATAAGCAATTCTTAGCAAATTATAACCTCATGAATTCAGAAATACTTTCTAAAATTATACATATTGCACACTATTCTTTCCTTCTATCCAATTGCTACATAGAATTATTTGCAGTCTGGAGAGATAGACAACACAAGTACTATTCTTTATCCATTTTTCTCCCACTCCTATTACGCTATATAGAGCACACTTAAAAATACTACAGAATACTGTGCCAGCCAAGGTACCTTAACTTTCCATTCTTTATATACTAAAGGTACTTAGTAATAATATATACAGGTGCTTCAATGTGTTCAAAATGTTTCTGAAAATTTACGTAAAATGAATTTTATTTTCACTCCTTATCATTGTAAAATGCATTTCTGGGCAAATATTCACCTGCTATCCCTGTTTATACGCCTGCTGGGAAAAATATGGGCTATTTCCCCTTCTGTCCACTCAGCAGCTCCAAGCCCTGAAGCATTGTCATTGCGTTAGTCTAGCAATGACTGCTGTGGCCCCCTCACATCTTTACGATTCAAAATATAAAGCTACCTGGACACAGATAATAAGCATGAGTGCAGCAGGGCAGACCTAGGTAACAAGGATGAACGGGACAAGACAAGGCCTAAGCAGGCCAGCTAAGCTCACCACAGGGAATGTCCAGTTGGAGAGAGGACACAGAATGCACGGTAAAACAGCAGTCAGTCACTCTATAAGGGGGCAGTGGGTTTGAGGGAAGCCTGGGCACTCATTAGAGCTTCTCAGCAAATGATGCCAATGACTTCCGGGGTGGCCAGATGTCTTCAAAATTCTGTGTCAACACAATTACTTGTCAGTTGACAATAGAAGCCACCACTGTCTAGCGCATGGGGTACTTACTTGCTGTACTCCTGAGGGTTTATATCAAGTACCCAAACGGAGTCAGTTGCCAGGAGCCAGTGAAGGTCTAGGGAGTAGCTAACAGTAGGCATTGTAGATTGCGATGCCCCATACCCATGAAACTATGGGAGGAATGAGGAGCTTTTGTTAAGCTTCGGCAGAACTAGTTAGCTGAAAGATTCAATGGTGGCAGACTGCCTACCTACTTCCACACAGAGACTTTGGTAAAACAAACTCAGGAAAAAATGGATGGCTCCCATTTCCTGATGACGAGGTTTCTTAGTAATGGGCCAATTTCTCATTCAAGTACTTACGTAGTACCTGCTATATGGCAGGTGCAATGCTAGGCAATAGATATTCTGGTTCCCAGAGAGTCTTCTCAAGGAACTTAGTCCAATGAAGGAAAATGGCAATTTACCAGTGAATTTCAAAATAGCATGTTGAGTGCTTTTGCAGGGATATAGAGGTATTTATAACGGGGCACCAAAAGAACTCAGAGCAGTGAACCTCCCTGCACATTCCAGAGGGGGTTCTGAAAGGCTTAACGTGAGGAAATTAAGAGCTGAAGAGTAAGCCGGACACAGCAAGAGCATGAAGATCACAAGCTTCAGGGGCAAGTTCCCTAGGTCTGAAGCCATAGAGACTTGGGCAAGTTACTGAAATCTCTCTCAACCTCAATTTCTTCTTCCATAAAATAGGGACAGTGGATTAAAGACATTAGCAAAGGTAAAATGCGTATTAGCCCACTGTCTAGCACAGAGTAAGTGCTCAAATGTAAGTATTAGAGACAGCACACTCAAAGGCCTTAGGCAACTGTAAGTGAATGAATGTGGCTGGAGTGTAAAGTGACAAGAGGAAACTGAAGAGGTAAGGAAGAACAAGATTATAAAAAACCTTCAAGGTTTCATTAAGGAAACCTTCTATCCCAGGGCAATGGACATTTAAAAAAGTTTTTAAACACTACAGTAATAGCTGTACTTAAGAAAATACTTGTCCTTCTAGTTCTTATGTAGAGCTGATGTTGAAGAGGAACACAGCTGGAAACAGAAACCCAGCTAGGAGGGGGCTACTGCAGTAAGCCAGGAGAGAACTACAGGTGGGACTGAGCCAGGGAAGTGGCAGTAGAAACTGTAAAACGAACCGGGAGGAATGAGGAAGGGAAACGCAGCAGCACTTTGTGATTACCAGGATATGGAAATGGGGGGCGGAGTCAACCACAAGTGCCAAATTCCTGGTTTAGGTGATTTGGTAAAAGATAATGCCACTTTCTGGGATTGAGAGAGAGAGAGAGAAGTGGAATAGGTTGGGCATGCTGAGTTCGATGAAGCTGTGAAATAACTGAGTGCAGATGTCCAGGACATGGTGGTACGATATATAATGGTCTGGATGCAGCTAAAGTGGCCAGGATACAGATGTGTGAGTAATCTGTATCACAGATGGCAATTTAAACACCAAGAGTAGATACGGTGTTCTGCTGGAACAGAACCCCAGGAAACAGTTCATCTCATAGGTCCGTAGTGGTGGGTAAAGACAAAAAGAGCCCAAGAACACACTCAGAATGTTCCATCCCAAATGGGAGAAAGACACCAAGTTATCTGGAAAATGAAAATACACACAGATACACATGTTCACACAGCAAGTATGAAAAGTATGAAACTTTCTGCCACCATAATTCCTTTTTGGAAAAAAAAGAGCCATTAAATAATTGGTGCTCATTTACTGGTCAAAGCCTTAGGAGAGCAAATTTGCAGAGGCAGAACTCTGAAAACTGGAGCGATGAGTGGAAGTAAGAGAACACTAAAGGTGGTAAAATCAAAAGGGCCAAAAATCTGAACCCATGTAACCAATGTGAAGTTTATCAAATTTTTCTCCACTTAATAAAATGCAAAGTTTCACATTATAAATGTTCTGAAATGAAAATACCTACAATCAAAGATATTTGTAATACCTTCTAGTTTCTGTGAGATAGTGCCTCAGACAAAAGCTGGGCAAAAAGTAGGGTGTCACAGGAGAAAAACGGTGGCGCCGGGATTTGTTCCCTGGTCCGCCTACATCCCCAGCTCAGGCTTCCAATATGCAACACTCCCTTTCACTGCACTCAACCCAGAGTCCCCGCCAACAGCAGCAAATCCTTCTGCCCCATTCTCATACCACTTCGACGTACTACATACCCGCATCCACCATTTATGTCCACCTTCCCCAAAACTCCACTGGTCACTTCCCAGTAACAGTAGTTCCTACTTGTTCTCATCTCTCCCTATTTAAGTTCTATGAAACAACCAAGTCCTAAGAAAGAAACTGCCAAGAATGAAAAGAAAATGCCAGTTGTAAGCAGTAAAAAACCTTGCTTCTCCCATTGTCCTAGGGTGACAATGTTTCAGATGGGGCCCAAAAGAGAAGGTGGTTATAACAGCCTCAGACAAACAGTATTGCTACAGGAGAATTAAACGGGCACGGAACTGCTCAATTAAAGGAAGAACAGGGGCCTCCGCCATGTTAGGTTAGAATCTCGTCGTAGGGTGTCTGCAGGAAATATGTGATTATGACAATTCTAACTCTCCTAGATTTTCATTAATTACCATTACACCCCCCCAAAAAATATGTTGTCAGACTGAGTTAAGTTTTAAGGATGACCAATATTAAAAAATTAATTTTATTAATTCAGCAACATTAGTAAGTGCCTATTATATGTCAAATAAGGAGACAATACAGTTCAAATTAAACTGACCTTTTCTTTGATCTGCCATGACGACTTTCCTTCTGGATACTTCCTTTTCCCCCACTGCAGTATGACCATTCCACGAGACTGGAGCAGGCTGCCACACACATCCCTCATCAGCTTGGATACACAGGAGAGCTGGCATAGACTGAAGCCATCGAGGAAGCCTGCGATGTGCTGCAGAACCTCGAAGGGAAGACTACTTAGATGGTCACTGCGTAATCCCAACACACAGTTTCTAGCAGGCTCTACTAACACTGTAGATACACACGGCTGAACTCCAAATGACCTCAAATGGCGGTCATGTATGATCTTTGCTCCCTGTGTTGACGGGCAAAATCTACGCTGAGAATAAGTACAACCATAATATGCTAAAGGACACCTCTGTTCCATCCAGCCATTGAGTCCAGCATGAATGTCACCATGCACATTCTTAAAATGCGAAGAAAATTCTCTTCTTCTAAATAACTGTCCACAGACAAATGTAAACATTGAACGTTGCTTGGGTTGGTACCTAGCGACACATTCCAATACTAAATCTAGCCCAAGTGTCTGAAAAGGACTTGGATTTGAAAGCTGTGGGTTGGCATGATCACAAGCTGAAGCTGAAGCTATTTCCCCAACCATTGTATTTGTAGCTAATATTGCAGATGGAAGTGAGAAAGTCTGAGTTCCAAAGTCAATGTGACAAACATCGACCATGCGACTATCAGATATGCCCCTCCCGCCTGGAGAATCTCCTAGACAGAACAGTAATGCTGCTGTGATGAGATCTATTCCTTGGAGACCCATTGGATCTTCTGCAACTTCCAAATCTGATGTATCTACTGCTTTATCTTCCCTTGGTTTAGACCAACATGCATTAGAAAGAAATTTGAATGAAGGAGGTTGGCTGAGAGGTAAGACATCCACATTCCTCAAGTCCACCAAGTCTACTTTTCTCCAATGCAATTCTCCTTCATCCTCATCATCTGATATGAGGATATGCTGAACGGTGCCATTAGGCAAAGCATTAGATGGTATTGCTTCCTTAAGTTGTGCTGCTACTAAAGGTGAACCAGGAGATTTTGAAGTGCTATCTGATGCTACACATTCTCCATTTGTTAAGTTACTTTCTTCTGAATCGCCATGTAAATTCTGATTCTGGTCTATGACCTGTGTACACGTGTTTTCCAAAGGAAGGCCATTACAAAGAGCCGAAGTGCCATAAGAACTGGTATTCAAGTCACATAATAAATCACTTGAACCGTTTTGTTCAGATTGGGCATCCTGACCTGGGTCATTATGGTCAATACCACCAACTGCTCCTATCTCATCCTCAGAAAGATGATCTTGGTCTTTCAAGTTCCTGTTCTGTAAGTTTTCTCTGGCATTTTCCTCTTCATTCATTTCATTTGGAGAAGCACGAAGGCTCGTACTTAGCATGCCAATGTCTCTTGTGGCCGTGTTCAGGATATCTAAAGCAGCAGCCAAACTTCTGGTTGTTTCTACAGTAGCTTGATAAAGTGCACCATAGGATTCTTCATCAACAGACACCAAACCATTAGCATGTGGTATCTCTGGAAGAGTTGATTTAACTGATATTTGTTCTCTAGGTTCTGATACTTTCTCAGTCGCTTTTGACATCATGGTGGCTACTTTGAGAGATTCTAAGAGCATCCTTTGGTCTTGAAGGGCCAAGGCCATATCTAATTGTGCCACTTCATCCACATCTCTGCTCAGATTTTCATACGACTTCCGATCTGCATAGCTGACTGGCCATCGGTTCCACTCCATAGTGCAGCACACCACACTTGCAGGGCACGTTTCTAGGTGTTCAGCCACTTTGTTACGAGCCATTGTAAATGGACATCCAAAGTCACTATTTAAGCAAGGCACTCGTTCAAATGGACATAAAAGTCGATGCTCATCAGCTTTACAAGAATGGAAGACTGCTCCACAAACCAACGGACAACCAATGAGGTCACAGGAAATCCCAGGCTCTGGCCTGGTCATACACCGTCTACTGACACAGTTCACACAGTGCGAATGCTGGAGCCCCTCCTCCATAATGGCCAGTCCAGTTCTGGTGGTTAAGACAGAAAAAAGATAATAAGTCAGGCAAAAAATGGGCAATTTTAAAATTATTTGATAATATAAATCAAATTATGAAGGTGGATTGGCATATTTTAGAATGAAATATATATAAAGTTTTTACAAATAATTTATCCACTAGAAACTTAAGCATTTCAAGTAACAATGCAGCACTTTAACTAAAATGTCATAAAAATTCATTTTTACAAACCAGATAACAATATGTTTAAAAGGCCAAAAGTTACAAAACTAAATACTTAAATTCTAGTATATTTTGTAGTCAATAATGCCAAAAATGAATTAATGTATATTTAACATTCAAATTTCAGAGACTGCTTTAACTTTTACCTTTTTCATTTCAACTAAACTGATTCTGATGCACCCCAAATTCAGAGACCTCATCATATTCCTAACGGAGAATAATCTGAATTTCAAAAAAAAGACTTAGCTAAAACTTTATTAGAAGTTTCCTTTCTATTCCCTCTATAGGTGAACTAAAAATTTCATCTATTGATCTCTCCCTCTACATATGTCTTAATAAATTCTACAACAAATCAATAAATAAGCCTTAATTAAAACACACAAGGAATTCACCCAGAAAAATACAAGTTTTGGCTCCATGTCTATTGGCTATGGACAAATCACATACTTCTCAGGGCCACAGTTTCCATTCATTCATTAAAATAAACATCTACTTATTGCCTAACAACCAGATACCAGACACTGTGCTTGTGTGGCAATATAAAGATTAGTAAGACACAGTGCCTCCTATCAAGGAGCGATGCAGTAGCACATCAAAGAAGGTAAAAATCATGTTACATTATTGTGTGATCAGCATGACAGAAGTAAACTGTCCATACAAGATACTAATAATCAGTAATGGTAGGGACTAGAGAAGAACTCACAGGAATCTTGAAAGAAGAGAAGTCTTACAGCAGGGATGGGGAAGAGTTTAGTAAGGAGGGGAGGCATTCAGTGCTGAAGTAACAGCATAAGCAAATGCAGAAAAGCAAGAATTGGCAAAACATGTTCAGGGAACTTCAAGTTTCCTAGAGCTGCTGGTTCACAAAGTGAAATTCAAGGGAGCTGTGAGAGATGAGGATGGACAGGAAAAATGCAAATCATGAAGACTATACTATATGCCACTCTAAGAAATTCAGACGTTAATTTGAAGTCAACTGAGAATTTTAAACAAAGAAATAGTATCTAGAAAACAACATGAGGGGATTATTGATACCCAATAGTCTTTCCTGCTTTTATAAAATTTTATATAAAAATAAGAGAAAGCATCAGCACAACATATTGATTTAATTCCTGGGCCTTTTTGATGTCTCTTTTTTTTTCTGTAACATTCAACTTTTTTATTGGTTTGTTCCTATTAGCCATAGAAACTTAAAAGACTATTTTTATCTTTAAAAACCTAAATAATGAGGCAACACCCCCTAGAAGAAAAACAAAACATTATCCAAAAAACCCTTCTAATCTCTCCAACACTCTGTAGCCCTCTAAGCTGGCTTTTATGTTTCCCACCACTCATTAAAGCTGCGTGCTACATGCACGCATGTGCTACATGCAAGCTCAGATGCTCAGTGCTACATCCAAAGGGCGTTTCTTTTGAGACCCCATCCTCCTTGGGCATTGTATCATTATGGTGACTAATTCCTCCTCTTAAACTATTATTTTTTCTCAGTTTTCTTGATGTCACAGTTCCTGGTGTCCCCCCTATCTCTCATACTCTTCTAAAATACTACTCTTTTCCAGGGATCCATGTCAGTGCTTGCTCATTCTTCTATACAATCTCTCCCTGGGTGTTCTCAGTTTCTCAGAAACTTCAATGTGCACCAATATTCTGAAAACTCATCTGTATCTTCTGCCCAGCCCCTTCTTCCACACTTTAGATCTCTCTCTACAGCTAAGTTCTCACACATCTCTCCTGTATAAGGCACAGGCAATTCATCCCAGCATTTCCCAAGTTAAAGTACACTGTAGTAGATAATAATTTTCTGAATAAGATGCTGATTATTAGCCTATTTAGCCTATTTTCTTCACTTCAGTGCATCAAAGATTGCTAGCTCTTTGAAATACTTTTTCATAAACTCTACCTTGGTTCCAGGTGGCTAATGTAAACGAATTACTCCCCAAATTGGTATTTCTTTTTCTTAAGTTCAGGTTTGATTTTCTTCAAACTAAAAACAAAAACAAAAGTCTACCAATTATTGATAGACCTTTTGTTAAGTAAGTAGAAAAGTTATGAGTTGATATTATTGTGCTTAATGATGCCAGGGGTGGGAAGGAGGCACACACTTATCAACAAAACTGTATTTTTTAAACTGTTTAAAAATTAAAAATTATGAGTTAAATATGTTTTTTAAAATATTTTATTTATTGACTTTAGAGAATGAGAGGAAAGAAGAGAGAGTAAGAATGAGAGAGAAAGACAGAGAGAGAGACACTGATTTGCTGTTCCACTTATTTATGCGTTCATTGGTTGTATGTGCCTAGACCCAGGACCAATCCCAAAACCTTGGCATATCGGGAGGATGCTCTAACCAACCAACCTACTCAGTCAGTCAGGGCTAAATATACTTTTGAATATTTAACCCTATAAATTGTATAGGTAATGACAGAACCTATAAATTAAAAAGACACATGCTAAGAGACATGATAGAAGAAATGACAGATTAACCATGAAAAACATTTGTAAATGAAGCAGAAATTTAAAAAGAAACTTCATTAAGAATTAAGACAAACTTTTCTGAGTGATTAGATTGTGAAAACAGCTGTAGCTTTCTCATTTTGCAACCAGACTGAGTTCATCTCATGTGCTGAAATAAGCTTGTTACTAGGAGAGAAACCTAAAAACACAAGCAGTTCTGAAAGAAGTGACCACTGCTCTCAGAACTTGTGGGAGCACTTTATGTTATGTGCAGATCACATGACCACACCAGACAGAATGCAGCTCAAAAACCGCACTTAATTCAAAAGCATTAAAAATAACTCCTGTTACAAACAACTGAATTAAATGCAAAACAGCAACAACTCTGAAAGGTAGAGGCAGAAGGCTCTCAAGCTTCAAAATAAACAACTTCCTGCATACTATTCTACTCTGAATAAGAAAATGTCAAAAATGAAAATAAAGACATCTGCAGCAATGAGTCCAAAACATTTATTATTCATTGAAGTAGACTTAGAGAGAAGGAAAAAAACATTAATTATGTACCTATTTTGTCCTTCTTTACATATGTCTCCTCACCTAATGTCAGAACCCTTATAACAGCCCAGAGGAAACTGAGCTTCAGAAAGACTAAGTACAAGATTTGCCCAAGGCCATCCACCTAGTGAGTGGCAGAGCTAGGATTATCTGATCAATGCACATGGACAATAACACGTATGTTTACTTATAAGTTGTTTAAGAAACGTTCCAACATCCAAATTATAGGAGTACCAGAAGGGGAAGAGGAAGAGCAACAAGTGGAAAAGTTATTTGAACAAATAATAAAGGAGAACTTCCCCAATCTGGCAAAGGAAATAGACTTCCAGGAAGTCCAGGAAGCTCAGAGAGTCCCAAAGAAGTTGGACCCAAGGAGGAACACATCAAGGCATGTCATAATTACATTAGCCAAGGTAAAAATCAAGGAGAGAATTCTAGAAGCAGCAAGAGATAAGGGGACAGTCACCTACAAAGGAGTTCCCATCAGACTGTCAGCTGATTTCTCAAAAGAGACCTTACAGGCAAGAAGGGGCTGGAAAGAAGTATTCCAAGGCATGAAAGGCAAGGACCTACATCCAAGATTGCTCTATCCAGCAAAGCTATCACTTAGAATGGAAGGGCAGATAAAGTGCTTCTCAGATAAGGTCAAGTTAAAGGAGTTCATCATCACCAAGCCCTTATTATATGAAATGTTAAAGGGACTTATCTAAGAAAAAGAAGATAAAAAGTATGAACAGTAAAAGGACAGCAAACTCACAGTTATTAACAATCATACCTAAAACAAAACCAAAAGCAAACTAAGTAAACAACTAGAATAAGAAGAACCACAAAAATGAAGATCACATGGAGGGTTAGCAACAGGGGAATGGGAGGAGGAGAAAGGGGGAAAAGGTACAGAGAATAAGTAGCATGGATGGTAGGTAGAAAATAGACGGGGGAGGGCAAGAATAGTATGGGAAATGTAGAAGCTAAAGAACTTATGACACATGGACATGAACTAAAGGGGGGGAAGGTGGGTGGGAGAGGGTGTTCAGGGTGGAGGGGAATGAAGGGGGGAAATGGGACAACAATAATAGCATAATCAATAAAATATATTTAAAAAATAAATAAATTGTTTAAGAAAATAAGGCAGCATTTCAGTAACTGGTAATGCAATTTTAAGATAATATTTGAGGAATGGAGATTACACAACTTTGCTTGTAGTTTATTCTAACACAATCACCCCTGTGGTCAGGAACCAAATGAGACAGGGATGGTCCTGCCTCCTTTTAGGTCCTTTCTAATTATGACAGCACATTACTTTGCTTTGAATATAGCAGTTTTAAATTATTTAGTAAGTAACTAACTTTCATAATGCTTACCATAAACGTATGGAACAATATAAATTACACAATTCTTCAAATAGTTGTACGAAGAAGGAATCGAGTTTAATTCTATTTTACTACTAAATATATTAAGAAATAAGAAAGTGCACTCGACAATACCCAAAGTATGATCTAGGGAAACAAACCTCCACTTCAGAACTGAAAACTTCCAGAGTCTTCCTCTTTCTAACCAAGATCACTATTATCCAATTAGAGAGGCCTCACATTGCTCCTAAATCCTGTGAAACAGACTCAAAAACATCAATCCCTGTTCTATCAGTTAAACGGCAACACAGCAGGCCCTGTAGAAAACAAGTTGCTAAAATTGAGGTTTCAAGTTGAAGTTGAGCTTAATTTAAAACTCCTCAATATTAAGAATTTTGTTTAAATTTCTAGAAGAAGAATCTTAACATTCCAAACAAATGGAAAAGTTTCATTACATGAGAAAATATCTGTGAATGATTAGGTGCTTTACAGTAGATTCAACTTTCCCTAACAGAAAGTCTTGGCCAACTCATACGCTGTGGCTGACAAGCAATCCATAAAAATAGTTTTAAGACATGGCATTTTCCCATATGATGAAATTAGGCCTTGTTATTGAAGGCTATTGCTAGACTTGAAGATATGGCCCTCGAAAAAGTTGTTTATTTTTCCAGATTCATTAAAATATGTAAGGTGATAAATCAATAAAACATTGCAAATTAGCACAATTTTAAAATATATTAAATCAAGGCACCCAAAGTGACACAGCTTGCTGCCTCAGGTTGTTCTTAATGTCCTCTTCTGCCTCCGAGACACACACACACACACACACACACACACACACACACGCCCCTCTCTTTCCTTCCCCAACTGCTGCCTCAAGTCAATGTCTCAGCTTAAATGTCACATTTCCCCATACCCAAAGGCAAGTCTGAAGCCCTTATCACACTACATGCTCGTTACTGCATTATTCCTTGGTAATACTGGTCACAACTTTAAGTAAATCCTTATCCTGTTGAATGTCTATCTGCACAAGAAAACTCTAAGCATCATGGAGGAGGCAGGACCATCGCTGCCTCATTCAATTCTGTGTTCCCTGTATTCAACGGTGTTCCTCACTTACCTAAACAAAAATTATAATAAAAGAAATAGCCAAACGGATTCCAAAACAAAACGAGATTCTTAATTTCGTGAAAAACTACATACTTCACAAAAAGATACAACCTTATAGGTCTAGTATTGGGCAATGAAACTGAATCAAAATTACCTCATTGTACCAGCTATAAAAAGCCAACGGAGATCGAACACTGTTCGAGCACCTAGGTCATGTGTTCCAGGCATTAGATGTGAAGATTAAGTTATCCATCAAAAAAAGCAAACTACAGGGGGAAGAAAATTTTAAAATGTTAATTCCAATCTTCCACTTTTTTAAATATTAGAAAATAATAAGAATAAAAAGCACAGAAGGGGGCCGAGATGGAGATGTAGGTAGACACACTGTGCCTCTTGCACAACCAAAATTAAGGACAACAAAAATTTAGAACCAAAAAAACAACCAGAACAGACAGAAAATTGAACTGTACGTAAGTCCCAACCACCATTCATCCAGACCAGTAAGAGGGGCGGAGTCCGTGGGGGTGGAGGGGGGTTGCGGCAGGAAAAAGCAGTGGCTGGCAGACCCTGGTGGCAGACCCCAGGCACGGGAAGGCAAGGAGCAGACCCAGTGAGGCGCATAAGGCAGCTGGCTGTCCCTGGTCACAAATTCCCACGCAGAGAAATCAGGTGAAAACGGGCAGCGAGACAGACCGCGCAACCCAGGGCCCCAGCGCCGGGAAATAAAGCCTAAAAGCACCGACTGAAAACACTTGTGGAGGTTGAGGTGCCAGGAGGGACTCCCAGCCTCACAGGAGAGTTTGTTGGAGAGACCCACAGGGTCCTAGAACGTAAACAAGCCCACCCAACCGGGAACCAGCACCAGAGGGCCCAGTTTGCTTGTGGGAAGCGGCAGAGGGGACTGAAATCAGACAGAAAGCGGAGGATGCGCCACTGTCCTCTCTCTGACCCCGCCCCCACATACAGCCAACCCAGTGACTCGGTTGCCCCGCCCTGGTGAACACCTAAGGCTCCGCCCCTCAAACAGAACAGGCATGACCAGACCAAAAAAAAAAAAAACAAACTTGAGTCAAATGGAAGAACAAATCAAAGCTCCAGAGCCAATACTTTTAAGCGACTAAGAGACAGCCAACCTATCAGATGCACAGTTCAAAGCACTGGTGATCAGGATGCTCACAGAATTGGTTGATTTTGGTCGCAAATTAGATGAAAAAATGAAGGCTACACTACGTGAAATGAAGGAAAATGTACAGGGAACCAATAGTGATGGGAAGGAAACTGGGTCTCAAATCAATGGAGTGGACCAGAAGGAAGAAAAAAACATACAATCAGAAAAGAATGAAGAAATAAGAATTCAAAAAAATGAGGAGAGGCTTAGGAACCTCTAGGACATCTTGAAACGTTCCAACATCTGAATTATAGGGGTGCCAGAAGGAGAAGAGGAAGAACAAGAAGTTGAAAACTTATTTGAACAAATAATAAAGGAAAACTTGCCCAATCTAGCAAAGGAAATAGACTTCCAGGAAGTCCAGGAAGCTCAGAGAGTCCCAAAGAAGTTGCACCGAAGGAAGGACACACCAAGGCACATCATCATTACATTACCCAAGATTAAAATGAAGGAGAGAATCCTAGAAGCAGCAAGAGATAAGGGGACAGTCACCTACAAAGGAGTTCCCATCAGACTGTCAGCTGATTTCTCAAAAGAGACCTTACAGGCAAGAAGGGGCTGGAAAGAAGTATTCCAAGTCATGAAAGGCAAGGACCTACATTCAAGATTGCTCTATCCAGCAAAGCTATCATTTAGAATGGAAGGGCAGATAAAGTGCTTCTCAGATAAGGTCAAGTTAAAGGAGTTCATCATCACCAAGCCCTTATTATATGAAATGTTAAAGGGACTTATCTAAGAAAAAGAAGATAAAAAGTATGAACAGTAAAAAGACAGCAAATTCACAGTTAATAACAACCACACCTAAAACAAAAGCAAACTAAGTAAACAACTAGAACAGGAACAGAACCACAGAAATGGAGATGACATGGAGGGAGAGCAACAGGGGAGTGGGAGGAGGAGAGAGGGGGAAAGGTACAGAGAATAAGTAGCATGGATGGTAGGTAGAAAATAGACAGGGGGAGGGCAAGAATAGTATAGGAAATGTAGAAGCTAAAGAACTTACGACACATGGACATGAACTAAAGGGGGGGAAGGTGGGTGGGAGAGGGTGTTCAGGGTGGAGGGGAATGAAGGGGGGGAAATGGGACAACTGTAATAGCATAATCAATAATATATTCTTTTAAAAAGGCACAGAAGGAAACATTTACCTGGCTACTGTTCTACAATTTTACTTCCCTAACCAACCATCAGTCTGGTTACTGGCTACTGAATCCAGAGGCCTCAGACACAAAAAGGAAAGCAGGGGTGAAGTGTCTGCACCTGTGCAGGTGCTGAGTAGGCACGGGGTGAGCGAAAGAAGCTCTAAAAAGAAAGCGGTATCAGCCTACTGCTTAATATTATAATTAATACGGTAGTAGATGGAACAGAACAAAAAATATTGCTTCACTGTAAGGCTGAAATGGAACTAGACTTGTTCGATCAGTTAACCTTTGCGAGTCAGTCCACGACTAAAATTTCAACTTTAGCAATGAAGTTTTGAGCTCCTCCATAAGCCTCGTCCTTGTGTAGTCAAAGGTGCGGCTGCACAGCACACACAATCACTTGCTGCCTTATTTGTGATCGATCATCCGCACTCAGTTTTAAAGACTACAGTAAATCTATAACCTCGGTTGGACATCCTATTTCCCTGATTTATAAAACGGGTGGGGTAACTAGACAAGATTGAAAATCCACTATCAAAACTCACAACTCAAGGCACAAGCTTTACTGATGAGTCCTAAAGAGCTAAATGGGTTACACTGTATACACTCTCTTATTAAATTTTGGTTCTGACTTCTTTTTATTTATAGTATCATGACCTAGTTATATGCAAATTTTTTCAAGTGTTTAGCCTTCCAATTATGATATAATCAAAACTTACATTTTTCATTTCTAAATATAGTCATGAGTAGCTTCCAAAGTAAAAGTTCTAATTATTTGCCATGTTCTCCACTAAGAAAATGAAATTATTAAAGACTTACATCAGAAATAAAAATAAAAAGTACCAAATATTTAATACTGAGACCAGAATCTCTTTAATACTCAGATAAAAATAATCCACCCAAATAGAGGAACTCAGCTTATTACAATGGGCAGCATGGCGGAGGGGAATGGGCTTCAAAGGAATTCCAACTTTGTGACCTTGCAGCCATTACTGTGAAAACAACACTGAACTCTACAAAGTCTGGTCACTATTAATGTGCGTGACCAGTGGAGTACAAACATGTTTTCCTCAGAACACAGATGTACTTCACTTTACACAACCATTTATATACACAAAGCTTCATGTATTAATATATTTTAAATCAGGGCATTTATACTTATGAAGTTTTTTAAAAGCAATCATGAGGAACTACCTAATGCTAACATTACCTGTTCTAAAAAAAAAAAAAGAAAGACACACCCTTTTTGTAAAGGATTTTCACAGAATGACTTTTAATCCAGCCATGCTTATCCATGCTAAACTACCTAGCTACTACAAGGTGAAAACCACTAGAAGGCCAGTGGCACCTATTTCAACAAACCGAATTTGAAATTCAATAGTGTTTTATATAGCTTTTTGAGTGAAGACCTTTACATCCAGGAATTCTATGAATACAATGTCATTTTAGAGCATGTACTATTCCTTTAATGAAACAGGCAGTCGTGGGAACTCAGTTAAAAAATTTACACCAAAACCATGCAGAGTAGCATAGGACCTACCCCAGGAAAAGTCACATTTTAGTAACACACTATATCAAATAGTAAACACACATGAACAATGCCTATTTTAATGACCTTAAAGTACCTCTCTAACAATATGCATTATCTCAAAATATGTATGATTGCTCTTTAATACTATACTTTATTAGGGCACTTTGTATTTTAAGAATGTCTTCAGTACTAGACATGGAGAAATATTGAAATTAAATACCTAGTACACTTGGAATGCATGCAAGTTTGCCTATACAGGAAACTTCAACTCTCTAATAACACTCACAAAACTCCGCCCACTAACATTTCCAGAATCACAAAAAAAGCTATGTCATGCATAAAAGTACCAGATAAAAACAAACCGGCACCTTAAAAAGTCAGCAAAACACCACCTAATCACCAAACTTCTGTAGTAAGAAACAATGACTAAGCATAAATTACAGTGATTCAGCGAAAATCTCATATTGAGAAAATCGAACCCTGAGAAAAATCCTAAACGTACATTTTATCCTATCTACCCTATTCCTTTTGCCGTGTCAACAACTGGACTGCTTTGGAAAACCTTGACAAATACGAGCAAAGGCCAAATCTGTTCATATAAATTACTAGGTCTCCGAAAGACACAACACAGCAATGAAATGTGGCAAACAAAAATTAAAGTTTGGAAAGTTGGGGGTTTTGCATTTACAGAGTTTTAAGTTAATCTACACTGCTATCAGAATGCCCATAAATAACTTCATCTTGGATCAGAGTCAACAAAGTAATTATGGAATAAAAGGTCAATTCCTTCCCAAGCATCGTTTATCTCAGACTTATGACATGGCTCAGAAAGAAAAACAAGACAGGGGCAGAGAGGAACGGAGTACTAGAACCATGGTAAACAACACACTGTTCTGCCAGTCCCCATCTCCCAAATACACACGCTAAAAACATACTCCAAGGAGATCGGTTTGAATTCACCGTGCACTCTTTGGCCTCATTCCAAGCAATGTACTTGCATGGGACAGGACACAGATAACTTGGGAATGGTCATACCCCTTAGAACTATGAAATCAGTTAGTTTCCCTTTAATAAGGACTGAGGCTAAGAAAGACTAAGAGCTTCTCACTTCCATGAATGGAAAAGTTACCAACTTCACACATCCCGTGGAGACAGTTGAAGATGCCTCCCAGTCTGACTTTAACCTGTTTGTTCCCCTAAAGCCAGGTTTCTAACAGGCGAAAAGAAAGAGAAGCCGGGTTTTTGAGGTTCTTGGGGTTTCCCAAGTTTCCTTCACCCCTCCCCAACACATAAATAAGCAAGTCAGGGTGACTCGGGGGTCGGTCCCCGGGGTCTGGGTCGCCATTTGCAGACAGTCTCTGCGGCTGGCCCGTCAGGAGGATCCGCGCGGACCCCACGCCGCGGACGCCCACTCGGCGCGCCGGGACAGCGCCGGGGACCGACAGGGTCGGCACAGGGCCGTGTTCACTCCGCCCCAGGCCCGGCCGCCGAGCCCACGGCTGCCTCCGACCTGGCCGCGGGCCTCGCACCGCCCGGCCGCCGCCTCCATCTCCGGAGCAGCCCCGGCCGCGCTGGTCTCCCCTGCGGGCCTCCTGACACTCACCGGCTGGTGCTACCGAACCGCGGCCCAGGCCCTGGCTGCCGTGGCCGCCGTACCCGGCCGCTCCGCGCTGTCCCAGAGCCGCTCCGCACCCCACACCCCCGGGCGGTCCGCCTCCTTCTTGCCAGTCTGCCCCGCCGGGGAGCCGCCTTTTCTCTCCTCTTCTTCTTCTCCTCCTCCTCCTCCGGTAACTCGGCCTCCTCCCCAGGCAGCCGCCCCCCTCGGGCGCCCCGCCCCACTCCGCTGCGCCCCGCCCACCTGGCCTGACTTGGCCTGGGAGGCGGTGGCCGCAGCAGCAGCGGCGAGCCTAGCGGAAGCGCGCACGCTGAGCCCGGCGGGAACGCGCGCGCTGTTCCCCTCCGGAATGCGCACGCTGAGGTCGGCGGGGGCGCGCACGCCTCCCCCTGGCATTGTAACCGACAAGGCTTGGGGGTCCGTGTGGATATCCCTGGGCTGGGAGAGTGTTGCGGGAGGTTCCCACAGGGCACTTCGTGGCTCCTCTGGGCAGAGTACTTACAGTTCTTGGTCGGGTGTAGAATCTCGTATTCCTGTAATTTTGGAATTGGGGAAACAGGCCCAAGTAGAGTGAATTATTTACCCCCCCTGAAGTCTAGGAGCAGCAGCCCAGATCCCTTAACTCTCCATGCAGTGCTCTTCCTGTTAGGTCGTATATAGGACGAAACCAGGCAGCTTTCACTGAGTCTTCAGTGTTGCCTGCTAAACTCAAAGCGCCCGAGTCCCGTGACTCAGCACCCTGACCCTTGTGGGTTCAACCTCGCCTGGGACTGAGTTCAGCTCAGAGGATTCAGGCATCTGGAGGCTTTTCTAGAACCCTGGCGGGCAGCCCACCAAGGTCCACTTCTGTGAAGGACTGAGGACTCTCCACACAGACCACAGCAGTGAGGTTATCCACCTGGAAAAGGCGATGCAACCTAGCCGAAAAGATGCCGTAAAGCTGCTTTTGCAGGATAGTCTACAAGTGACTGCGGACTGAAGAAATACCACGTGGCCATATCAAACAGTTGGCTCCATTTACCCCACCGCTACCACCAAACCTTGGTCTATGGTCGAGGAACAAAAAGGACAGTGATTCGAAGTGTCGGGTGATGAAGTGACCCGTATTCCCTCACCCCTACCCCAGTGCCCTTCACGTAGACTACTGCCCAGCCCTAGCCCAAGAGAGCTATGATAAGATAGAACAGCTGTAACTGTTCTATCATCCTGGCCTTGCGGACTGGGACCCAACTAGTGTGTCTTGGGAAAGATAGATTTGCCATCCTGCAGAGAAATGACTCTGAGACTTTTAGATTTTAAAAACCAATTTAAAATAAAAGAAAGCTTAAGAAGGCACTTAGATTAATAGCTTTTTCTTGTGCTAAGAAAGACAACAAACATTGTACCACTCATATCAGTGCCGCAGTTCGTAAACAAAAGGTTATCACCCCATTTACTACATAGGACATAAAGAGTAAAGGCTAGTTCTTTAAATGAATAAATTTAACTTTTTGAAAAATTCAGTCTTAATTTTCTGATTTTGTCTAATTGGGCTGCACATGGTCTGTGGTCCTCAGTCTCGAGTTTCAGACAGACTGTCCAGAGAACTGGTCAGAAGGGACAGAGAAGCAGGCAAGATGACCTGGTGGGAGAAGATGTGAGTGTTGCTATACTTTTGCCATAGTCCGCTCACTGTCCTGGATTGAGTCACTACTGTCCTAGATTGAGTTACATATCTTCCTTTGGCCTCATTTGCCCTTCTAAAGATGAAGAGGCTACGACAGATGATCTCTAAAGCCCTTTCCAGCTTTAAAATCTCATGATTCCATGATTATACTTACTGAAATCTGGGGCTTTCCCCTTTACTAGGTCTTCTGACACTGGGTCACCACTGCCCACGCCCTCCAGTTGAATCAGCCTGTAAACCTCACAGTCTTCCTTGCCCTTTTCATCTCAATCATTTTCCATGTACAGGCAATCAAAAAAAAATCCTTTCTTCTTATCCTTCACATTTATTCCCGGTTGCTACGCTAATCTGAATTTCTGCCATTGCCTAGCCAGTCTTTCCTCCTCCACTGGTTCCCACTTCAAACCCACCACCGACATAGTTCTCCCAAAGACATCCATTTCATCCTGTTATTTCTCTATTCATATATATGTATATGTGGTGGCTATCACATGCTCATGGGATGAAGTCTCAACTCTACCTTCAATTGCACAAAGTAAATCTTTCACCCTAGCCTGATTAGTTTCCTTTGTTTCTCCACCACATACTGCACACAGTCTGATTCCAAGTTGCCTGCGCTCATATAATGATAGTGTCTGAACTTCCTCCCTCAAAATTATACTGCTTCAATCTCATTATCTCTGCGAGGGACTTCTGTAGCGCATCTTATCTACGTTCAGCACTTACGTGCACGTCCTACCACTGTTACCTGTCTGTCAGATTATAGGTCATCTCCAAACCCATGGAAGCATGGTTGCATTGCTTTTATGTCTCCCCTTAGTATTTACTATGCCACTGTGTATAGTATATGATAGACAATGAATATTTGTCACTTCAAAAAATATGTTTATTTCTCCCATTTCATCTTATCCCCACTTTCATTTCTGTTTTACATCCTAACGCCTCAGAGAACCTTTTCTTGGTTACTTTTCAAGGAAATGTGTCCATGGCAAGCAGAGAGTACGTCAGGGATCATAAGCTTGCTCAAATATGCCCTCCTCTCCAATGTGCATGTATTGGACATAAGCTTCTACAGCAAAGCTGCCATCTGTGTGCCTTAACTGTCCAGAGGCGTGACAGGGATCCTGGGAATTTAGAGTCAAAAAGCAGGAAAGGTCAGTAAAGGGTTTGACCTTGAAGAGGAGGTTCTGGCATCTCCTCAGATCACCCTCCGCCGGCTGTCTCATGCAGACTTAGTCAAGGCAGAGCTCCTAGCAGCTTTTTCTAGAGGCCATTCTCAAGTTGGGGAAGATACAAAAAACCAAAGGAATAAAACCCACAAATAGAAGCACAGAGCCTAGACAGATTGTTGGAGACAAAAGTTGTCAGAGAATGCAAATTCAGTTGATGAAGAAAGCAAATTCAACAACCAGACGAACTGCTCTTCCCTTCGTCCAATGTCAGAACAAATGGCGTCAATGTTCAAGTAGGTTTCTTTCCCGATTAGACCAGCCTGCACTCAGGTAGCCCAGCGACTGGGGCAACAGATAAGTCAGGACTAAAGCTTAAGTCATGTGCTAATTAAGGAAAGCATCATTAGCCAGAGACAAGTGTGAGAGGGTGGGGGCTGATTTGCAGCTGTGAAATCATGGGACAATCAGAATTACCAACTGGGACTGTGGTGGGAAATACCATTCCTCTTTTATAATATGTTCCTAAGGAATTACAAAAGAGAAAAGCCAGTTTGAATCATCTAATTGCCAGAGTTTAGAATCTAGTAGCTGTAATTATATTTCCGATGTAAGTTTATTTGAGTTATGAAGAATATGACAATTAACACAATTATATATAGTAACTTAGAAACAGCCTGCCTAGGATAATGTTCTTAACCACAAATCAACCTTGCAATTTTATATAAATAATGAAGGAAATTTGAACCAAGGCATCCTGGAATGTTGGATAAGGTAGAAGACCCAAGTTTTGTTCCTGTATACCACAAGCTTGCCATAGGACATTGTTGAAATGATCTATTGTGTGCGTTCCAATGTTTCACAACTTGAGCCACTATAATTAGATTCATTAACATAGTGCCTAGCAATAAGAATATAGATCCATGGACCAAAATAAAGGAACAAATAAATAATTCTATTCCCAGAAGTGCTGTTGAGTGCCTCTAAGATGTTGTATCTTCAGTTCAGATACTACCACTAGGCAGAACTAGTTTGTGCACACTCGGATAAGCAAGCAGCCTTCTCTCCGGTGGGGAAATAAAGATGCCTTCTTAATCATTTACTTTGCTATGCTAATAGCATATTTGGAGGGTCATATCCAACTTCTATGTATAAATTTCACAGTATTCTAAGAAATTTGCTATGTCAGATGTCTGGGAGAAACCACTTTTAACTTACCCCATAAATGAGCTCACGATTCAGTTCTCAGGACTACTGTACTCTCTGCTCAATTGCAATGGCAGCAAAGTCAAATGCCTACAGCTAAATGCCATTCAAGTATGAAAAGTGAGATGTGATCAGAAAGCACATTGTTACTAAGCTTTTACTTAGCTCTAGTCGACATCTGTTGCCACAGAAGCATGGAGAAGATAGTGTCACCATATCTTCTAATTAGTTAAAGCCACATAATGTTGTTTTCAAACTTTTTGAAAACATGTGTGGGGGTTAAAATTAACAACCACAAAAAAAGCCTACATTTTCAGCCATCCTTATTTTAGTAGTGCATCCAAAAGGAGATAAAATAGAAGTACATACTTGTTTCTATGGATAGCCTAGTTTCCAAAAGCGTTTGATTCTTACCTTCCTTTGGAGCTAGATTTCTAGTGCTAAATACTGGCTTCGTTGTCTGTTAGCTTCTAATCCTTGGGTACGTGTTACAGATTGAATGGCTTTGTTTCCCCCCCAATTTGTATGTTGAAACCTAACCCCCAATATGATGGCATTGGGAGGTGGGGCCTTCAGGAGGTGTTAAGATTTGAAGGCATAGCCCCTCATGAGTGGGATTAGTGTTCATATAGAAGAGACCCCACGGCATCCCTTGTCATTTCTGCCATGTAAGGTTATAGCAAAGCCAGCTCTTACCAAACACTGAATCTGCCGGCGCCATCATCTGGGACTTCCCAGTCTTCAGAACCAGGAGGGGAAAAAATCCATTATGTACAAGCCACCAGTCTGGTATTTTGTTACAGCCACCCGGACAGCTAAGACAGTAAATTACATACCCTCTCTGTATGTGGCACACAGACTTTAAATGGCCCCCAATGACACATGTCTCCTAATATGCACACTTGTGTCTAATCCTTTCCCCTTGAGTATGAGCAGAAGCTGTGACTTCCTGCTGACCAATGGAATATGTCAGAGGTATTGTGCTATCGCTTTCATAATTAGGTTGCAAAAGACTGTGATTTTTGTCTCTGGTAAATCTCCCTTTTGTAGGCTTGATGAAGCAAGTTGTCATTTTGAGGATACCATGTGGCACAGAGCTTAGGGTGTCCACGGATGACAGCCAGCTTTTCAAGGCCTCATCCCAAAGGAGCTGAAGGTCGCCTACAACCACGGTTATGAGATTGGAAGCAGATTTTTTTCCACTTGGACCTTCAGATGAGATCTGGCCCCTAAACAACACATTGATTGCACACTCATGGGAGACCTGGAAGCAGAGGCCCACGAAGCCATGCTTCATAGAAAATGTGACATAATAAGTGTTTAGTGTTTTAAGACACGAAGTTTGGGGTCATTTGCTGTCTAGTAATAGATAACTAATACAGCACAACTTAATTCTTGCATCTCTAAAATGGGAAAGATAATAGTACTGCCCACTCATCCCCACCCGCACCCCTAACATAGGTCGCTGAGAGACGTAAACGAGTTAATTCACGGAAAGTGCTTAGAACGGCGCCCGGCACGTGCACAGCTCATCGGTGTTGGCAACTTCTCCTCAGTCTGATCCCAGAAGTGAAGCTGGGCATCTTAGCAAGAAATGTGTAGTAAGCAGAAGCTGAGAGAGCTATTTCAGTGCTGCTTCAAGCTCAGGTGACAAACGGTGACGTTGCGCTGGGCAGAGGGAAATTCATCCCCACTTGTGAACCGTCACTGGGCAACTTAGCAACAGCGCCTGACAGAGCTGCGGGGGTTCCCATGGGGGCCATGTCCTCACGGAGAGCAGAGGCTCGGCCTTCCTCTCAAGGCTGTGGGCAATGAGGCTGAAGCTAGAGCAGAGGAACTTCAGCGGGTTTATTCCTGAGCACTTGGTGACAAAACCTTTCTGGGAAACCCCAGAAAGAACTGAGCCAGTCTCTGAGGCGAGACTGTGCTGGGTGGTGAGTCCTACCATTAAGATTTGTAGCTGAATCTTTTCATTAAGCCTCGTAGTACTCATCTGGTTACCCCAAATGGCATAGGGGCGGGTCTGCTTCTTCCTGTACCCCCAGAGCAGAGGGGAGTATGATGTAGTTGGTGTTGAATACATTTCTGTTAAATGACATTTACATCACACTGGTAATTATAAATTGTTATTGCTTTGAGATGGAAGCACAGTTTTCGAAGACCTTTCTGTTGCCTGACCTTGGCACATTTCCAGGAGCAGGGGCAAACTGATCCTCAGTTTATTTTCTGCTCCAGTGAAGGTAGCAAGCTAAGTTAACTTGTCATGATACTGAGACAGAATATTTTCTGAATAAATAAGTTAACCAGTATTCCTTCATTTCTCTTTAGTTATACAAACGATGTAGGATGTGTTCAAAATATGGAAGATGGGGCTTGAGGAAAAGAGACACGTGTAAGCAAATCAATAATTGTGAGTTGATATTAATGATCCCTCAAGGTAGATCAAGTCATTGTAGTAGGAAAGCCTGTATCACGTAAATCTTGAATGTACAATGCAGCCTTAGGGCACTTTTCTGAATAGAAGGAGAAGTGGAGAACAATACGACCTAGAGAGCAAGAGTGGGCCTTTCTACTCTCCTTCTCCAGGATCCAAAGGATTAAGGGGTAAGAATGCTGTCCATTTTGATCAGTTTACAAAGCAAAACTAGGGTCTGGCAAATGGCCCCCTGGTTCCCCTCTGGACTGGTCCTCCTTCAAGGAAAACAAGAGTCTAGGAGAGCCGTGTGTCCTCTTCTCTCCCTTCAGGTTGGGAAGTCTGAGGTCTAATCAGCTGAGTGAAAGAGAAGTCCTCTGGGTGGGAATCAAAGCCATCAGTGCGTTCCCTTGATGATTATGAGGTCTTCTAGAGTCACCTATTAAAAGGCAAATAACCTTGGAATAAGTACTTTAGTTAGAAGGATCATGGGTATTGGTTAGCAGAAGAAGAAGTTCTGAAGCATGCCAATGAGAGAGTTCCAGGGCCTCCGGATGGTGAAAGGATTGAAAGGCGAGGTGGAGGCCCCCAAATTTAAATCTGAAGGTTTCCCTTCCACTGTTCCCATGTATACACTGCAGAGAGGAGCTGCATCTACCCAACAATCCTCAGTCTCAGTCTGCATCTGTTTCTTTTTTTAAAATATGAATTGCACATTAAGGTGGGGTATAATCAGATCTGCATAGGATCCAACTCTGACGTCATAATCTTTAATTTGCTGTGATATTCCTGGGCAAATTTTGTTCCATGTAGAAATTTTATTGAGTTTCTGGACACAAAGAAAGAACCCAAGTTAATTGCCCTTGATATCCTTTTCACAGAAATCTTCACTGGCATTCTATGTTCTCTAAGGCATTATGACTTTTCATATCACCCATATTTTGTTAAGTAGAAATGACAGTAAGACCAATCTCTGAGCCAGGACCTGAGTCTAGCACCAGACTCCCACACACTGTGATTTAATTAAAAATTTATTGAAAACAAATGCACTCATACAAAAACTAATTGAACCCTAAATTGACTTGCAGTTCACTTATGGGATACTTAATTTGATTTCCAACCTGAAATGGAGTGATCTGAAGCAGGCCTACCTAAGACACTCATTAAAGCCAAAGTCACCATAGCCCAAATGTCTTGTCATCCTTTCTGGGTGTTTCATCTGTCCCTAAGTCTGTCTCAGAGTTGAACAAGCTGGCCACACTCCTATTCTGCAAGTCCACTTCTCAGTCCATCGTATGCAGAAAAATATTATAAACAACATATGCTTCTATTTCTTCCCTTCTTCAGTGAGGTCACAGTAATGTTCCTTGGAGGAACAGAGCTGGCCTACGCCTCAACACTACAACAACTTTCAGTTGCTGCGCACATTTGGTTAAATGTTTTTAATGTTTGTTAAAGAACATAAGCATTTGTGAAATAGGGGAAAGCAGGCTTCAGGAAGAGACAGAAGGCAAATTGTACTTTTCAGGAATGGTCTTAATGCAAAGGATGACAAAAACAAAGCAGTTGATCTAACTGTTGTAGAAGTTCATGGTTAAGAGGGCCCTGACTTGGCATAGTATGAACAGCAACATCAAAGCAACCGAAGAGGTCTGAAAAGATAAGGATCTCAGGATCAGGGATGGAGAAGGGGGTGGTATTGATTAACAGAAGGAACTGGTCAAGAAAGTCCTCTTTATTCCCCATGGACCCCTGAGGCATAAGCAAAACCAAAATAACTTCCAGCCCTGAGCCAAAAGAATGGCCCACACTCCAGGTCGGAAAAAAATATTCTTTTTTTTTAAACATTTGTGTTCTTTCCATCCTTCTCAATTCCCAAAATATTCTCAGTTTTAACTCTCTGTTCTTGAAATCCTGTCTCAGACAGGATTGTTTTGCTTTGTTATTTTCACTAGCAGAGGCAAGTTCTTTCTCCCAAAATGTCAGGTATTGAATTTATTTTGATAAGCACAGTTATCCTGATAAGCTACTTTTAGGCAAGGAGCCCCACCCCCATATCATATAATACAGTTTAAATTATTTCAAATTGTTTTATAACCCATTACTGTAATATCACTATGCATCTCTTAAGTTACCCCTAGTAGCTTTTGGGGAAACAGACAAAGAGCATTTAAACGAGCTCTGCCCACAGGTCTTACAGCTCAGAACTGGAAGTAGAGTTGGGATCTGCCCTGTTTTAGGAACAGCATGAGCCAATCAGTGGTACCCACAACACTTTGATGCAGCGGCTTGCGTTAAAAAGAGTGGAGGACCATGTGCAACCAATGCCTCCTTTTTCAGTGTTTAAGGTGTTTTCTTTCTGGAGTAGTAAAGCTCACAACCAGCAATTCCAGATGAGGTGGCCCAGTATGCCTTCTATCTGTAAAAATTATATATATACACATACACACACACACACTAACAAAAGGTCACGTTTTCCTGTTTACAACTGAAATTATACCTTCTCAGAGTTACAATGAAATAATTTAAATCGGAAGTCTCTCTGTATATGGAGAGAAGAAGAAAGGGGATGATAGATAATTACAGAGAATTTTGCTGATGAAAAGATTGGGACTAGGTCCTAAACCCACCCTACAGGCATCAGGGATTCATGGGTCAAGGACAAGGGGGTTCAGTGGAATAGAAAAGGCATCCACAGTGTTTGGGGGGTAAGTAGGTCCTAGAAGGCAAACAAGCAAAAACACTTTCTCGTCCTTTTACAGTGGTGCTCAGGGGGGTTACTAAGACAGTTTAGATTCAAGGGTTAGATTGAAAGGCACCCCGTACAGTCATCTATGGTATAATAATATTTTGCTCTATTTGAGATTTAGAGAACAATGACTTTATGTGCCCTACTTCATTCACAAAGCTGTTTAAAAAGCAAAGCATGTCATAAAGGGTTATACTATAAACCACACAGGAAAGAAACACAGATTGCTACTTTTTAAAAGATTTTATTTAATTGTTTTTAGAAAGAGGGGATGGGAGGGAGAAAGAGAGGGAGAGAAACATCCATGTGTGGTTGCCTCTCACACGCCCCCTACTGGGGACTTGGCCTGCAACCCAGGCATGTGCCCTGACTGGGAATCGAACCGTATTGAGCCTTTGGTTCGGAGGCCCACACTCAATCCACTTTTTTCCAAAGGAAAAAAGTTCTTTAAGATTATGTTTAGAAAGAAGATATTTAAGCTTTAAAAAAAATCCCACACCTCTCACAGAAGTCAGTCAGTACAAAATGTTTACTGATTGTGTTTCTGCATTTGCCCCAATTAATAGTAGTTAAATATTTCCTTAATATTAATGTCAACTTCAGACTCAGAAGGAGCTGCGGAAGGGGCAGAAACTAAGGAATTCACTGTCATTCAGAAGCAGTTGGAGGCAGGGAAGGAAAGGCAATGCAACTGGAGTCCGCAACTTGAAATACAACCCCTTTAAGAATGCCTGGTCACGGGGAAAGGCAGGGCCGGGGCCAAGCCTTCTGTCCTGTGCACTCTGAGAAACCGCATTCTGCTTTGACCTCCCCCAACCTGTTTGCCTCTGGCTGCATGACCCAAGCGCCCATGCCAGCTTTCTGGCATGGCTATTGCTGGCTGCCTCCTGCTCTGGCTGAGCCAGGTTGGCCCAAGTCCACTGGTTTGGTCGTGACCCTCTGCCTGTGGCCCTGGCTCCCTCGCTCAGCCTCTTGTCTTCCCTGGTTCTCTTGGGAATCAGGAACAGAAGCTTACTAAAAGCGGCAGGACTAAAAGCGGTAGATCCAGGGAGCACTCTTTTCTTTTTTCATTGATAAACCTGACTCCATTATAGTAAGACCCTGCGGGATAAAATTATTAAGTGCTCTGTAAGAAGGTACTGTGCAAATGTCTACTATCTTCCTCTATCAATAAGTTTAAATGTTCAAGGTTTCGAAGCAAGATTACATGAAATAAAACTCATGCAACAGGTAACATCGTACTGAAGAGAAGAGAAAGATATAAACTCAAAAGGCAGTGAACATTTCTAAGAACAGATAGCAAGACATGACAGAAATTTTCAGAAGTCTATGATTTGTATTGGAGACCTTGAATTTTTCAGGTTATTGGAAGACTCTATGGTAATTCTTTGTTAAGAATGGCTCAGAAGCTCGGGACTACATACCCTAATATCAAGCTAAAACGAGCTTAGTGGTGGATCAAGTATCTGGAAGCATGAGCTGATGCCAGACACGCTGGAGTTCCAATTAAGATGTCAGCGGGTGTGCTCCAGACCATCTGGGAATTCAAAAAGCAGCTCAGGCTGAGTTTCCATGTTTGCCTTGGCTACCCTAACAATGATATTTTTCCTGAATTAAATTTTTTTTCTATAAAATGAGGGAGTTCTATCTTTTAAAATGATCATTGTATCTATAATTGAAATTGTTTTTCATTCTCTGGGACACTTCATATAAACGGAATCATTCAGTGTTTGCACTGCAGCTGGCTTCTCTCACTTAGCATAGTGTCCTCCAGATTCACCCCCGTTGTTGCAGATGGCAGGACTTTCTTCTTTCTTAAGGGTGAAAAGTATCTTGTTTTATGTATCTGCCCCATCTCCTTTACTCATTCATCTGTCAATGGACAGTTAGGTTGTTTCCATGTCTTGGCTATTATGAATGATGCTGTAATGAACATGGAAATGTAGATATCTCTTCAAGATCCCGATTTCCATTCTTTGGGATATACACTCAGACGAGGTTGCTGGGTGCTGGGAGAGTGGGAAATGAGAGCTGAGACCCACCAGATATACAAGTTCAGTTATAAAAGACGAATAAGTTGCAGAGATCTGCTGTGTAGCATTGTCCCTGTGGTTACTAGTACTGCAGTGCGCACTTCAAATTCTGGTATAAGCAGATCTCATGTTAAATGTTCGTAGTGCAAAACAAAACAAAAAAAAACACCAAAATTCAAGCTCTGTCTCTGCAAAGAGTCAGTCCATGATTCTTGTGTCTCCTCCCCCTGGGCAGCGGGACTCAGAGAGTGGGCAGAAAGGTCATAAGTGAGTGTTATAAAAGTGATGGGTGGGATTGTTACTCAACAGTTAGTAAAAATCGCTAACCGTGGAAAGTAACAAAATTTAAATTCATTCACATTAGTGTACTTATTTATGTTAACCAATATACAATGTACACCTGCATTTGTAAGAACTGCTGAACTATTAGACTAATTGGTATAGATAAAAAAGATTAAATAAATAAATGTTTTATTAGGGAAATGTTCAAACCCTTTCCTAACCTTCTCCCCAATAATTGTAACCTTGTGGACAGTCTTGTTCACCAGTGCCCCTGCTCTGCGCGCCTACATTATTTAGAAGCCAACTCCAGCATTGTATCATTTCCTTAGGTATTATGAAAAGATATAGGCTATTTCTGTACATACATTCATAATATTATCACACCTTAAAAATTCAGTATCATCACAAAACATTAGGTTAGTGTTTAAATACTCACAATTAACTTATACAAATGTTTTAAGGTTTTTTAAATATTAGAAACAAACTAAATTTATACACTGACATAAACTGGTATGTCTCCTAAATTTCTTTCTTTTTATTTTGAAGTGGTGCTGAAATTTACCTATAATGCAATTCACTGTGCCATAGGTTTCAACAAACACATACAGTCTTGTAATCACCATCATAGTAAAGATTCAGAATATTTGCATTATTCCCAAAACTTTCCTTACCCAGGTTGATTGTCTGTCAACACCCCCCTCCCCTTCAATCTTTGGCTACTACTTACCTGTATTATATTCCTGCAGGTTTTTCCCACACTTCACACAAATTGATTCACAACGTAGAGCCTTTTGAGTCTGGCTTCCTCCACTTAGTATAATGAATTTGGGGTCCAGCCACATTTTCAGACTTTGACAATTGTGATTTTGAATGTGGCTTTCAATATCTTAACCTCCCACAGAACAGAGGCCACAGGTTGAAATACGGAGACAGGATATCCATAAGCACATACACTGAAAGCAACAGGAAATAATTGCCCTAGAGTCTGGTGAAAAGAGAAAAGGGAGAACAATTCAGGCAGAAAAACTAAAAAAAAAAAAATCTGTCTTGCAATTACACGCTGATGGGTCCTGAGAATAGTACTATAACTGATGTTTACAACAACGTTCTTTAGCATGTACGGAAAGGGGGATATATTCAGTGAATTCTGTTTAAGAAAATAAATGCATGTACATTTATTAAAATTTCTATTTATTTACATGTTTAAAACAAAGCGAAAAATACAGCCATATCATTTTGAAGCTAAAAAGAGTAACCCCACTTTCCTGTATTACTTGGCTTTTTGGGATATTTACTTGCCAGAGGCTTTTGGGTAGTCACGTTTTCACTGGAAATTTTTAATAGAATTATCTGTCAACAGAAGCAACCGTACTTTTTAGGTCACTTGATTAATCAACATAGGTTGACACAGATCCCTGGTGCCACTCTCAATCCAAAGTCAAAATCAACTTTATCAGCCCATCTCTACTTCCGCAGCAAGGGCCCAGAGGTTCTTGAAGAAAATCTGTGTATAGTGTCAGCATGTGGTACGTGGGAGCCACTATCACTACGCTGGCCGCTACAGAAGGACCTTTTGAGAGATTTAACAATTTGCCTTCAGTTTTATAAGGCACGAGTGTGAGCACACACAACACAACACAACACAACACAAGCTGCACATTTATGTGTGTCTGTATCCTTAGTAGATACATATATAGAAATAATTAGCTACTACCAGGAACACAATGTAAATAGAAATTATTCACCACAAATGGTATTTCGCTGTCATTTCCAAGAATCAGCTTTACGTCATTTGTAAAGAACACTTTGCCTCAAGAAATGTCTTGCATTTTTTAAAGGGACATAACTTATACAAGAATCAAGTTCGCTTTATAAATGCCTTTGATATATCTCTTTTCTCTAAAATTTTTTCTTCTGCTACTTTTCTCTGAAAGAAAGACAAAAGCCAGAAAGGTTTTCTGAGATAGATTTCAAGTTTCAGCTTAAACTGACCTGTGCCATAGTCGGCCCACAGGGCAGCCTGGCAGCCTCTCTTTGAGGTTCAGACCCTCTGCCCCTGGAGAGCTTCTCGGGACATTCAGTGTCTGGTCCCCGTTTGGCTCCAGGCTCACCCCGGGGTGGCACACAACGCTGATGGGTAGGGAACTATCCTTGATTAAAAATAGAAGGTATGTTCTGGTGGTGACACATATTTTCATATCCTTTTAAGTATGGTTTATAAAAAACACTTTGCATTTCCAAATTCCAGAAATTGTTTTCTGACAATTTTCTGAGAAAAATCAACCACACATTATCTCATCTCCACCAGAAGCAGCAAGCCTGAATGAGTCAATATAAGTTTCTTGTTTATTTATCTGCATCTCCTTATTGTATACCTCAGTTGCAAGGAATGAATGGGCATGAATACTTTCCTAGAAGTGGTATCCTCCGAACTACAGGTCAGGAAACCTGGGCTAAGCTTAAGGGAATTAATTTCGGTATGCTTTTTATTACTTTAGGAAAAAATTCTTCTCTGTGTTACTAATTTCAAATAATTTTTCATGGGTGTTTTGTTTTTATTTATATTGCAAATATACTCTCAGCTACAAATACTTCCTGGCCTCCAGCAATTAATTGTTAGCTGGGCTCTGAAAATCGAAAGAAGACCGGATTTGCATTAAGCTGGGGACCGTGGCTGTGAGGGAGAATTTCGTGTGCCCGCAGGGCCAGGCGGCACTACCCAGATATCTGCTCGAACAGGATTCTAACTGGCGGTTTTCAACCTTTTTCATCACGTGATACATATATTAGTTACTAAAATTCTGTGGCGCACCAAAAAATATGTTATATTGTTTGACAATCTGACACAAAAAATAGGTGTATTTTGATTTATTCACACTGGACGGCTATTGTCGTGTTGGCTGTTGTCATCTTCCTTCTTAATTTGGCAATCTCCAGGAAAAGAGGTCAGTGCCCCCAACTAAGCAGTCAAGTACTGCATGCTTTACAAATTCTGTGGCACACCGGTTGGAAATTGCTTTTCTAAGTGTTTCTGGGAAGGTATTTTTTAGGTGAAATTAACATTTAAGTTAGTAGACTTTGAATACAGCTTATTGCTCTCCTTAATATAGTTGGGCCTTCCTCGTTCAGTGAGTTGAAGACCTCATTGACTTTTCAGCAGACGGCCTTTGGATTTCAACTACACCTTCCGCTCTGCTCTCCAGCTACCAGCCCACTTTGCAGAGTTTGGACTTGCCAACCCTCACAACTGTGTGCTTCGGTTCTTTAAAATCTCTCTCTCTCTTTCTGTTTATATGTCAAAATAGATATACATCATAAGAGATTTTATATATATTTAAATTTTATATATTATATATAAATAATGTACTTTTATAATAAATTCATATATGTAAACAGGAGGCCTGTCCAGAAAGTATCCATCCAAGTAAATGAGAAATAGAGACATTTATTGAAGAAGATATGAGATATAAGATATCATTGTACACAGGACAATGATACCTCAGTCCTCTTCAAAGTAGGCACCTTGGGACCTCACACAGTTCTCCCAGCATCTCTCCACTGTTCAAAACACTCTGCAAAATCCTTTGTTGGAATCGCCATCAGTTGCCTCGGATCAGCTTCTAGTTCTCACACAGTCAGTCACCGATCTTCGTTGATTGCAGCCTGTACACATTCACTATTCTCAGGTGTTCTGTTAGTGGCAGGCCTTCCAGAAAGTGGATCACTTTCAACAGACTCTTGACCAGCTTTGAAGCATTTGTGCCACACTTTTATGTGTGCTGTACTCATTGCATCGACCCTGAAAACCTTGTGAATCATCTGAACAGTTTCCATGGAGGAATGTTCAAGCTTAATAAAAAATTTGATGCACATTTATTGCTCAACTCGCTCAGTCATCTTGAATTTGACAACCACACAGTACACATGCTCACTCAATGGTGTCTACTGCCCCCACTGACTAGTACAGTGAAGTCATCATTGTTCACTCATGCACATTCCAGTCCACTCTCCTAGGCTGCCAGGTTACATCAATGTCGCACAAACTGTTCTTGTTATATTAATAATGACTGGGCTTGTTCCAGACAGGCCTTGTGTGTGTGTGTGTGTGTGTGTGTGTGTGTGTGTGTGTGATATGTATATATATGAGTGTGTGTGTATATATGTATTTTGTTGGTTGAGTTTCTCTGAAGAATCCTAATAAGTACTCTGACTTTTTATTCTCTTTGGTCAGTGAAATCTGAGCAGCCTCATGCAGCAATGCCAGGTAGAGCTTTTGTGTCATTACTCTCCTTTCATAATGTGTTATAACATATTAAACACCAAGGAAACTAGTTTGTTTTGAGCCCAGAATAATTAGTTCTCTATTCAAACAATTTGGCATTTCTGTTATGGAGAAGGTCACTGCAAGCATACTGACCAATGTTCTTTTCTTTAAGTTAACAAGTGTTTAATAATTGAGTGCTTTTCTTTCCTCACTGCAATTCCAGCGACGATTATGATGTTAAAGGTTCTCATGGTTTCAGATTCTCATGATGACGGGTGCCCCAACCACTGTTTAGGAACAGGACAGATCCACTGAGATAGCCACCGTTCCATCAGGAACTCTTTCCCAGCATTGTCACCTGCACACTTGCCCTTCGGTTTCCCTTCTACTCTTGGAAGAAAACAGACGGAGGGGGCAGAATGGGGACACCAGGGACAGGTAGTCTTGGATGATTGGTGGATGGTGGGCAGCTTATGTATTAAGCTTGACCGAGGTAACACAAGTGGTTTTAACTTCCTTATCCTTCTCCGCAGAATGTGACAGAAGAGCCAGGAACAGAGCTAGGCAAAGCCAACATTGGATTTCCTATCACCCCACCCTGCTCAGCACTTTTTAAAATGACCTCCATGTTGAAAACATGTGAATTCCCTCCCAGGGGCCGACAGTCACCCAGCTCCTGTGGTTGGTGCAGGCCTTTGCCCTGGCTGCCGTCAGCCCTGTCGTCCTTGAGCACCTCTGTGCCCGTCGCCCATGGCAGTAAGCCTAGGAGAACGGACATGCAGGTTGAGTGGGAAAACTAGAGCTGTGCAAGATAATGGATCACTAGTATTTAATATAAGGTGTTCAGACTTTTGATTTATTGCAATGCCACTAATCATTTATTATCAAGAATCTTTTGGGTACGTAACCATGTAGACCGATGTCTACACACTGCAACAGCACCTTTAAAAATAGAGCTTATGTGTGGGGTGACCATATATTTTATCATCTACACCAGAAAATCTTTTGATAGTAAAAGAGACACTAAATCATTCAAGGCAAACCAGTATGTGCCTGCATCTAGTTATTAGGCATTTACTTTTCCTGCTTTCTCCACTGTTGGCTACATTCCCTTAATTATACCATAAAGCTGCTCTGTGAATAGGAGGGTATTGTGATTATTCTCTGTCTAAGCACTGAACTGTCATCTGTTTGGAACTGTTCAAATAAAAGACAAAATGTAATCATGAAAGCCTATATTTGCAAAACATCCTCAGAGAATGCAGTGGGATGCGCAGGCCGTGTTTCTGACTCAGAAACCTGTCTTTGAGCAGAGAGATTCAGGGAGAGGGAAACAACACTGTAACATAATTAGGCCTATCCTGTCGAGACGGTGGGGGTGGATGGGAAGGCCCACCTTGCATGAGTCACTTTCTTTCCAGACAACTCTCATTTGCTAGCTCCATGAATCTCACTTTCTGCTTGGAAAGTGTCCACAGTGCAGGCCAATTGAATTAAAAAAAAAAAACAGAATAAAATGTGCTAAAAAATAAAATTCCCTTTAATATCCTAAGAAATAGAGAGTATATTGCATTTCTAACAAGTATGGTGGAGGGGGGAGCAGCTGAAGAGGATGCCACAGAATCAAACTCATGATAAGATTGAGACTGAGACTCAAAGACACTGGGACTTTCTCCCTTAACCAGCACATCAGAGGGCACACTGCTTCCTTTTTAAGCCTCTGATCTCTTTCACAACGTGGATGATTAGGGGATTGTTTAACTTGTAAAATACCTCTTATACAATCTGCTCTGGAAGGCTTTCTGTTTATGGTTTGATACTCTGCCAGCTTCCTCAAATTCCTTTTCTTTTCTTCCTTCTTTTCTCCCTTCCCTCCCTCCTCCCCTTCTCTCTTTCTCTTGTTCCTTCTCGTCTAATGTGAAATATTGGCTACTCTCTGTCCGTGCAGCCTTTTCTCCTTCCACCCCTGCTTCGCCGCTCCTCAAGATGGCTGCAAGGAAAATAGATTAAGAGTAAACATATATTTATTTAATGGTAGTGGAATAAAGGGATGCTCCCCTTAGATAATGTATAAAGAAATGTTTGTCAATATTTTATTAAAACCAGCTTATGTAAAGAAAGTGTTGATAATCCCAAGGATTTTCAGCAATAAGCTACTAGGTTTTGGTCATATCACAAAATGTGTATTTCGGAAACAGAGACTAGCCTTGTAATTTACCAAAATGTCATTCTGATTCCTATTTGATTTATTTTATTTGCTTGCTATGTCAGCTAGTTAACTTCCATTAAAATACTTTCTGAGCAAAGATTTTTGGTTTTGTTTTTACTGGGAATAATATGTCAATTGATAGTCATTTGAATTTATACTAAGCCAATTGTAAAATATGTTTTAATACTTATATAGTACTGGGAATTTATTTGTGTTATTTTGAACCATATTTGTTGCTAGAAGGAGGAACAAATACTTTTTTCTCTTACAGCATTATAACATATTCTTCAAGTATATGGAAAGTATTGTGGGAAATTATTTTCTAAAGATGCTTTGTTTTGATCATCAATAAAGAAAGTTTTTCTTTATTTGACTTGCCTGTATAGAGGACATCTGCAACTTATTTTCGCATTTTTTTATCTTTGCTTGTTCTGTATATTTCCTTCTGGAAAAGCAGCCCATTCCCCACTCCCCACTCATTCAAATTCAAGGTGGTATGCACCTGGACTAGATCAGTCAAGGGTCCTTCACCCCCCACACACAGTGATCGGTTCGAGGATAGGCAGGTAATTCAAGCTAGGTTGCTGACTGTAAGTCTAATGGTCAAGATGAAAGGTGCTCCCTTTTCCTGGGACCTGCAGCCCTATGGATACGGGAGCCTGAAGTGGCCGGGCACCGCCTTTGCCAGCAGTGAGAAAGAGCCTGCCTAAGAATGAGGACAATGCAAAGGCAAGGACAGCCAGAGAAGAAGAGAAGAGCCTGGCGACAATGCATGGTTTCCTGAATCTGTTCACAGCTCACCTGAGAGGGACTGTCCAGGTTAAGACTCTAAACTCCCCTCCCCCTTTTTTGCTTATGGTGGTTTAAGATAGATTTCTAACTTAACTTTGAGGAAGTTCCTATATGCCCTTGAAAGTGTAACTGAAATGCAGTATCATGTAGTTATATTTATTCTAAGATAGAATAATTTTTATTTCTTTTTGCATTCCCAACTCTATCTAACCTTTTCTAGATGAGAAGCTTACCAACGGCAGTACTGTGATATGTCTGAACTGTGATTTGGAATACTGGTCAGTATAAGAGATTTCACCAAATCTGAATATTTGGATTTGTTTTCAAGATTTTTTTAATTCATCATTTTCTATGATGTTTTATCCTTCTCAACTTAGGGGCACATAGAAAGAGCGAGAAGACACCCTGCTGTTCCCTCATACTAACTCGACAGTGACTTACACAATGTTTCCTAAGGCCAAAGCAAGAATCTTTGGACAAGTGAGCAATAAATGCAAAGACTGAGATGGAGTTCATGTTATTTTTATATCACTTAAGAGCCTCTTTTATTTAGATTTAGCGTATGTCACATTTGGTGACCGGTTCCTCATATGCATAGGACAGCCAGCTCACCACACTACTCATTGTACAAACTTTGTCCCTAACTTTCCAAACGTGTTGTGACTACACAGCTTACACTCTGGGGAAAATTTGGTTTGTCATTCTTACTCGGTTAACTTACCCATGAAGTCTCCGGATCTAATACGTTTGAAAATAGAAGCAAGAATTCCAGGATCCTAATTCTGTCGCATGAGTCACTTTTTATTTCTGCCAAGGACCCCTTCGGGAATCATTCTAAAGTCTAAATCCTACAAGAGCCACGGATGAATTTCCTAATGGGTTAGGCAGAAGGGCGGGGAAATCTGCGGCTTAGGAACAAGTTGCTGGGTGCAGAATGAAAGGCAAAAGAACACCTGCTACCGACACTCCTCGCCGAGCCTCCCAACGTTCCAGCACCAGGGGGCAGGCTCATGAACAGCGTACTGCACACATTTGCTAAATAAATGTTAACAAGCCACTTTATTTTGAGCCTAAATTTCTCTTTTATAAAAACGACAATACCCTTTCTGACCATGGTTGTTTGTTTGTTTGTTTTTTGGTAGAAAATAAATACTCAATATATATGAGGAAAATATTTAGAAATTAAAGCTCAACAAACAGGTCCGTCCTTGACTATCTGGTCCCCCTCGCCTCTGCAACCTTGCCTTTCGCCGTGTTCTGCCCTCGGTCCTCTAGACTCTTTACTTAGCCCTAAATACTGTCTGATTGCTCTTGCCTCTGAAACCTTTCCAAAGGCGATTCCTTCTGACCCAGAATTCTCCTGTCTCCCCTAACTCTTGCCAGAATTCTGCTAATCCTCACTCATTGTTCAGGTTCCAGTTTATATCCTACTTTCTTAATCTCCCAACACCGGATTTAGGTAATTCTTCTATTACAGTGCTTCCTGTATCATGTGGTACTTGTCCTTTTTGCTATTTGTTCCCTTCACCAGTGTTTCCCTTCAACAAGGTGAAGTCATAACCCCCCACACCTCAAAACGGGACTGTATTTGAAGAAAGGATCTTTAAGAGATGATCAAGTTAAAATGAAATCAGTGGGGTGGGTGCGCCCTACTCCGATATGACCAGTGTCCTTGTAAGAAGAAATGTGGACATGGACACCTACAGATAATGGCCATCCGCAAGACAATGAGAGCGACCTGGAGATCTTTTCCTCGCAGCCCTCATGAGAAAGCAGCTCTGCCAACACTTCCCTCTCAGAACTCTAACATCCAGAGCTATGAGAAAATAAATTTATGGTGTTAGGGCCAGCCAGTCTGTATTACTTTGTTATGGCAGCCCTAGCGGACTAATACACCATATCAACAAACTAAAGTGGAAAAACTGTGGTTATCTCAATAGACACAGAAAAATATTTTGACAAAATTCAACATTCATTCCTGATAAAAACTCTCAGAAAACTCAAAATAGAAGGGAATTTCAACTTGATAAAAAGTCTCTGCAAAAATGTTAGAGATAACATCAAACAATGATGAAAGTTGAATGCTTTTCTTCTTAGTTTAGGAAAAAGATAAGGATGTACAATCTTAACATTTCTATTCAACCTCTTTTTTATACTAGAACTTCTAGCCAGTGCATTAAGACAAAAAAAAGCATTCAAATTGGAAATGAAGACATAAAATTACCATTATTTGAATACAACATTTACGTAGAATATCTTGTGGAATCTTTTTAAAAAAGCTCTGAGAATTATTAAGTGACTTCAGTAAAGCTGCAGGTACAATACCAATATGCAGAAATCAATGGTGTTTCTATGTACTAACAAGACAATTTGAAATTGAAATTGAAAAAGCAATAGCATTTGTAATAGCATCAAATATATGGAAGTCTTAGGGAAGAATCTGACAAAATATATTCAAACCTAAACACTGGAAAAAAACAACACAAAGCTGAAATTTAAGAAGACCTAAATGAATGAGAGCTATATGTTATTCATGGGCAGGCATACTTAATACTGTTAAAATTTCAGTTCCTCAATTTTTTATAGATTCAACATAATCAGAATAAAAAATTGCAGCAAGCTTTTTCATAGAGATTGGCAAGTTGATAGTAAAATTCATATGGGATTGCAAAGAGTCTATTATAGCCTAAATAACGTTGACAGAAAAGAACAACGTTCTTTTGGGCCAATGCAAATAAATGTGTGGACCAATGCAAATAAATTAAAATGTATCTCCAGAGTTTAAGTTGTAGAGGTCCTTCAATAAGTAACAAATATTTTAAGCCACCTGAATGAAAATGACAGTGGTAGGTTGTCATTTTGCAACAGGCTTTTTTGTTCCAAGCCCGAGGGGGTGAGTCAAGCAGTCTAGGTAAAGAGAACAGTGTGTGCCATGGCGGTTGTGACGGGCTAGTGAGTTCGGTGTGAGTGGTTTTGCCAGGGCTACCACCTCAGTTTGCTTGGCATGCCATAAGAAAATACCGTAGACTGGTGGCTTACACCAAAGAAATGTATTTCTCACAGTTCTGGGGGATAAGTCCCAGATCCAGGTGCCAGCCAGTTCAGTTCCTCATGACGGCTCTTCTTCTGGCTTGAGACAGCCACCTTCTCACCATGTCCTCACATGACCTTTCCTTGGTGAGAAAAGGAGTGTGTGTGTATGTGTGTGAGTGTGTGAGTGTGTGTGTATGTGTGTGTGTGTGAGAGAGAGAGAGAGCGAGCGAGCTTTCTAGTGTCTCTTCTTATAAGGACAGTGATCCCCTTATGAAGCCCCCAACCTCCCGATCTCATCTATAACCCTAATTTCCCTCAAAGATCCCATCTCCAAATATCATAACTGGGGGTTCAAGTTCAACATATGAATTATGTGTGGGGGCACAATTTAGTTCATAGCAGTGGCTGAAGCGGTATTGGAACTGTAGAACTGTGCCAAAGAAATGTAGAATGAGGGACGAAGGGGGTCCTGGTCAGGGCTACAGGACATGTCCAGTGTCAACAAGGAGCCGGCTGCCTTATTGGCTGGTTGTGAGGAAGCAGGGTCTACACTCTGTAGAAGGCAGGGTATTAAAGAATTGTAAGTATTCATAAAGTATCATTGGGAAATTGTTGCTAAATAGTTAAAATCTTTTGCGACAATCTTTTTTTAACGTGTTGTTTATTCACATGAGTAATTTGAATCATAACAATGTCTAAGAGTAGTTCCATAAGCCTACGAGCATTTCTTTGTATGAGCAGTTTATTCTTTTATCTTGTTGAGAAATTATATCACCTCTTCTCTTTTCCTAGTTGTGTGACTATAATTTAAGACAAATTCCTTAAAGCCTATAGTCCCAAGTCCTGTTTCTTTTATTTTCTTAAGATGTATTTATTTATTTATTTATTTATTTATTTATTTATTTCTAGAGAGAGGGCAAGGGAAGGAGAGAGGGAGAGAAACATCAATGTGTGGTTGCCTCTCATGCGCCCCCTACTGGGGACCTGGCCCTCACCCAGGCATGTGCCCTGATGGGGAATTGAATTGGTGACCCTTTGGTTCACAGGCTGGCACTCAGTCCACTGAGCCACACCAGCTAGGGCCCAACTCTTGTTTTTTTACTCTGTTTATTTTTTATTCTTCCTTGCCTTGGACCTTAATTTGGGGTTCTTCACACTTAATCCTTAAAACATGTATATTGAATAAACTCCACTATTTTTACTTGTGCCAAACATCTTTAAGCTGAAAAATGTCTTTAAAAAAGAAATGGAATATTTTTAAAAAGTAAAAACAATTACAACAACCCCCCCAACTCCCACCCTCCAAGTGAATGCTCTTGTAAGAAGGTAGCGTTTGGCTGCCTGGTACAAAGATAGGCGTGGTTTTTAAGTCAGCTTATGAACGAGATTTTTAAAGACTTGGAGCATAGGGAAAATAAGAAAGTAAAAGAGGCACAGCATTCTTTCCAAGTGAAAAGCCCAAGGGGAACAAGGTTTGATGATGTCCTAGATTTCTGAGACAGTCCTCATTGAAATGACTATTTGTTTCTTTTTGAGTCGCCACTTTTTTTAGGCCATTAGTGGAAGGCAAACTTGTTAATGCCCCTAGCTCTCCCTCTCTCTTTTTTTTTGTTAATGCTCCCTCAAGCCTGCCCCCTTTCAAAATCTAAAACACAAACACAAAGTCTGGGACTGCAGTGCCTTTGTATTTATTTCTAGTATAAAATGCTCAAAACCATAAACTGCCACATTTTTAGAAACTACTATACTTTTATTATTCTAGGCTGCATATTTTCTTCCCAGTTATAACCCTCCCAGGTCCCTGACTTAAGCCCCTGTTTGAGTTCCCGTACTGGTGCCTTTGACCCCTCTTGTGCTCTTCCTGCCCGAATGTGAAAGGAAGCAGAGGGCTACTTTTCATTCCGACTCCAGCTGCTGTTGCAACCACAGTGAGAAGCAACACATATCTGAGCAGATTCCAAAGCTGCTCATTTCAGGACTTGTGCCCTGGTATGGGGAGAGTTTCGGGAACCCTCCCCCAGGGCCAGGTTCAGCTGCATCTTGGCTTGTTGGCTGCTTCAGTGAGCATTTTAAGACCAAACAGGACTGCGTGGGAATAAAAGGAAGTCTCTAACTGGTTTCTCTCTTGGACTCTCACTTGCAGTTTTGGGGGGTAACTTTATTTCACCACATCAAGACAACAAAGGAGGACCTCTCTCAGGAGCTGGGGCCACTCTGGAGTGAAGTGGAACAAATTCTGAATTAGGTGCCAGATTGTCTAAGATTTACTTCCAGGTTCTGTTTGGGAAGCCCAAAGTATTGTCTACACCTCCTTCCTCGAGTTATTTTATTTTGATTCCACGGGAGCTATGTTACACTTCCATACATTGTAAGTAACTGATGGGCATACCGATTCCGTCCTGCCTGCTGCGAGGGTCACGGACCTCCCTTGCCACTGCCCCAGAGTGTGTATGTGGTAGGGGTTTGCTTCCGGTTGCAATTCCCTTCAACATCCCTTTATTCTATCTGTGTCTGTGCTATTAACATCTGCTTACTCCCCTCTTTGAATGAGTTAAACACAATCTCTAACCCATGTCCGTTTTTTTATCCTTATGAAAGTCACAATTTTACCTTTTCATGAAAGTTAATTTTTAGCACTCAACTTCCTCACTGGGAAAATGAGTATAATAATTCCTCCTTCCTCTTTCTCCATGAGTTTGTGGGGCTGGATGAGTTATGAATAACTGGGTTGAAAGGATCCCTAAGGGCTGAAAATGTGTCTTATTTCCCTTTGTAATTCTAGTATGTGGGGAAGAGAATCTGCACCAAAGTGCTCTTTATTATAAAGTACTAGACTAATAGGAGGTATTGTTAATACTATCAGATCTCATTGGCAGCAAAGGAGCCAACAACCTCTGACCTCATTTTGAACGTGGCCGGAGAGTTCATCTTAGGTAGCGCTCAAAGAGCCTAAGGTTCAGAGCTCACGTGCTGGGCAAACGGGGACATGGACACAGTGGTTTCCGATTCCAGGGAAGAGGCCACTGGTGGCAGAAAAGGGTTAAAGGAGACTCTAAGAGTCGCCTCTTCTTTTCTGGGCACTTAGGCACCAGGGATTCAGAGGTCGAAGGTGCTTTCTCACACAAATATCAGCTAGTCTAACGCACGATTGCTTGTCACTTCTCTTGGCCTTCGCCTGTGCTGGCCGAGGTGGGACAGTGGACAGATGGGGTGGACAGCAGAATTTCCGGTGTGCAAAATCTTTCAGGGAGTATAAAGATTTATCAGAGCACTTAAAGATTGCCAACATTTACTGCCTAGGTCTGTATCCTACTTCTCACATTCAAATCACCTATTTCAGCTCCAAAATGTCAACTCTAAAACTTTTAAATTAGGAAGCTAAATTTCAAATTATAGGTCTCTCCAGAACACAGATAGCAAACACAAGGCCTGTGGGCCAAATCCGGCCCTCCACCTTGTTTTACCCGGCGGGGCACCTTGGTTCTACCCAGCCGCAGCGCTGAGCTCCTTGCGCCTAGTTAAGGAGTAGTTACATTCATACAGTCCTAAAGTTACATTTGGCCCTTTGAAGGCAACCTCGAGGCTGATGTGGCCCCCGGTGAAAATGACTTTGACACCCCTGCTCCAGAAATATTCTGTGATGGCATTTAAGTCTCAACATTTTTAGCTTTTTATCTTTCTCTGATTGCAAACTGAACAGGTACAGCGAACGTCTTGTTCACCAGGCATTACTGACTCACAGGTTCAGGGGAAGGCAGCTTGTGCTTACTGAGTGAGGACTGGAACGCATCCTTCTAACAGCTACTGACTGTATCGGGCTGAAGATCGGCTCCCACACATATCCGTTCCCAATCACTAGAATCTGCAACTCTTACCTTAAATTTAAAAAAAAGTCTTTACAAAAGTGATTACGTGAACGATCAGGACAAGGGAAGATTATCCAGACAAACTGAGTGGACCCGAAGGCAATCACAGGTGACACTGTCAAACAGAGGTGCAGGGAGATTTGACACAGACAGAAGAGGAAAAGGTCCTGTGAGCGAGGAGGCAGAGACGGAGTGACAGAACTGTGAGCCCGTGAATGCAGCGGCCCCGTTGGCTGGAGGAGACGGGAAAGGGCTTCTCCCCTAGACCTTCCCGAGCCAGGGCAGCGCTGCCCGCGCCTCGATTTCACCCCTGGGAAGGTGATTTCCAACGTCTGGCCTTCAGACTCGGAGTGAATCAACTTCTGTGGTTGTAAGCCACCGAGTCCGTGGTAATGTGTTACAGTAGCCACAGGAAACTAATACAGATACTTAACTGTATAAAGACTCTCTTACAGTGTCTTAAAAAAAAAAAAGGCCCCCAAACTTTGCCAAGTGTATTTGTTCGCTAGGGTTGCTATATCAAAGTAGCACAGACTGGGTAACAAACATCATACATTTATTTTCTCACAGCTTTGAAGGAGAAAATTTGAAGATCAAGGTGTGAGCAGGGTTGATTTCTTTTGAGAACTCTTTCCTCAGTGTGTAAACGGCCGTCTCCTGTCCTTTCCCCAAGTCGTTCCTTCTGTGCACACTTGTGTCTGTGTCCTAATCTCCTCTTATGAGGACGCCGGGCATCCTGAATTAGGGCCAACCCACATGACCTCATTACACTCGAATTCTTTCTCTAAAGACCTTATTGTTACCTGACTAAAGGGTTCTGTTTTCCAGTGCACTTCGAAGTCATTCAAATGCTAACAGAAGTTTGCACCCTAAAAAGTAAGGGTTTATTATTATAATAGTTGAGGAAATGGCAGCAAGCCCGAGTCACACGTAAGCAGTGCTCAAAGACCTGGCTGCCCAGTGGTGTCCAGGGGTCAGGTTATAGAGGGGAAACATCATCAATATGGTGGCTAAAGGAGTGGGGGTCCCAAGCTCTACTGACTGGCTGGGACCAGGGTAGGGAGCAGCTGATCATTGCTCAGGTCGTGATGTCAATCTGAAGTCAAGAGGTTATCTTTAGCTCGACTGACCCTCTCTTCCTGTGGCCAACAGACCTGAGGCTTTGTTTTAAAACAGTTTGATCCTGACCAGAATATGATGTGTTAGGGGCTTAATGATTAAGAAAGTGAGTGGGTGGAGAGACAGGAGAAAGGGTCGTGTTAAAAAACTGGACACTCTGCATAGTTCCATTATACACGGATGCAGTCACATTTTGAGGTGTGGAGGGTTAGGACTTTGACAAAGATATGAATTTTGAGGGGGGCATAATTCAGTACATGACACCAAGTAACATCATAATCTCCATGTCAACTCACAAGGAAAGTCCAAAACTTTGCTTAACACCACATAGCTAAGTCCAGGAACTTGAATTTGAAATCATGTTGCTCTGACTTAATTACTGAGTTCTTAATAATAATAATAATAAGTCACTGCTTGGGGTACAATTAATTTTTGTTGAACTTTAGGTCTTATTTAGAAAGTTTTGATAAGGTGACCAGTTTTCAGTCAGGCTGAGATGACACCAAAGTTAACTTAGGATACAGAAAATCAATAGAAATGGGAGAACCACTGGTTCGCATTATTAAACTAAAGGCAGGACGATGTATATGAACTTCTAATATTTGTCCTTTGGAATATGAAGAGTCAAATGAAAAGTGAAAAGATCAGAGAAAGTTAAAGTAGCTGTCTTAGAAGAGCCTTGTTTTGTACGTCACCGCTCTAGTTTCTTGTTCAGTGAATTCGCTGTGAAGCTGAAGAAGGAGAAGGAGGCGAGGCACATGGGATCATTGCAATACTGTAAACAGTCTGCTATGAACAATCACTCCTCTAGCTGATTTCTTAAAATACTATTTTTGACACAAACATCAGAGTTATTTTTAGGAGAAACTAAGAAAATCTTGCATCATAATAGTTTTTATTCTTCTTAAGTAATGCCTCTCATATATACTATTTCTTGAGATATCTTGCTTTTTCGTAAAAATTTTGATCAAATTCTAAAGTGCTGCTTTCCAATAGGGGTGAATTTCCAAACAAAGCATTGTTTGTTGAACAAATATTTATTAAAGACTATCCACCAAATATTGCTCTAAATATTGGGAATAAAGTACAACAACAACGACAAACAACATGGAAAAGTCCTTAATGAAGGTGAGGGAGTGAGAAGCAGGAACAGTTCTAAGGAACTGGAAAGGTTGCGGCGAGAGATGTGGTCTTTGGTACAGGAAAGCTGCCAGCCCTTGTGAACCCCGCGGGGAGGGAGCTGGGAGGACTGTCCTGACCCTGCCCTCGGTCCGCCTCCAATCTCCTGCACACACTCTCCGTGGGCCAAGCCCAGTGAGCAGCTGGAAGAGCAAGGAGCTCCCTGATGACAATGCAGCTGCAGAGGCAGACGGAAAATATTGAACACCACGGGTTAACTGGTTGGAAGGGTGGATTGGGACCATATCACTGAGGACTTTGAACCCTATACTGACAACATTAAACTTTATCCTTTAGGTAAAGAGGAATCATTGCTCATGTTTGGAGCCATAATTGAGAAGGAATTCAGTCATGGGAAGAATGGAGGAAGTTGAGATGAGAGGCAATGAAGATGTGAATTTGATGATGACTATTCAAGAGACACCTTTTGTACATAAAATTAACAGAATTTCCAGATGGGGTGAGGAATCAAGAAGTTTATGAAGAGCCTGGTATCTTGATGAATGGTGAGAGAGGAAGAGAACTCTGCAAGCAAGGGGGAAGAAGATGGCTTTGTTTGGAATGGTGGGGTGATGGAGTTCTAGTGCTGGAATGGTGGGAGACGGTCTATTCCGGGGAGTTTCTCCCCGCTGAGATGGATGTCTGCGGTCACACACAGCTTAGACTGTCCAGCTGGAGTGTAGAAAATAAAGGTGTGGGTTAGATGTCACTCTGACCCCACCCTAACCCTCTGTCAGGGGATCAGAAAACACCGATACGCTGTTGAGGGCTGTTGAGCTAACCCCACTCTCTGGTTTACACGTGGGGAAGCTGAGAGGATGAATGCTTTGTTGAAGGAGACCAGCTTGTGAGTGATAAAGTCAGATCAAGTCAGATGGCCTTACTCTAAACTGAGGTGCTGCTGGATCCATTTAAAGGCAAGTTGGAATTAAGAAGTTGGGGCTGAAAAGAAAATTAAGGAGTAGGGACTCCCTCAGGCAATCCCCCCACCACTGTTCATGTCGATGGGTTACACATGTAAGTTCTTTGGCTGCTCCATTTCCTATACTGTACTTCGCCTCCCCATGGCTATTCTGTAACTACCTATTTGTACTTCTTAATCCCGTCACCTCTTCAAAGGCCCTGAGGAAGCATGCTTGGCATGTTCTAAGTACAAGAAACACCCTGGGGATGCAACAGAGGGATACAGGGAGGGTGGGTGAGGAGAACAGAGAGGCCAAGAGGCCCAGATCAGCTGAGGCCAACAGGTCTTCATGAGGACTTGGTTTCCCGAGTGGCTTGAATAACTGCAGGAGGATTTCGTACAGAGCTAGGACATTACCTGCCATGTGTCTTAAGGCTCACAGTGGCGGTGGTGTTGGGCAGAGACTCTAGGGGGCTGTCACGGTGACCCCGTTGAGAGAGACCATGGCAGGGCCAAGGTGGGAACTGCGGAGGTGGTGAAAAGCGGTCGGAGTCCAGATGTATTCTGAGGGCGGACTTGGCTGCTGAATTAGATGTGAGAGGCGAGAGAAGGAAAAGGCCTTAGGACGACTGCCTCCAGGGTGTTTGGCTCGAGCAAGGGAGGCATGGAAAGTGTCATTTACTGAGATACAGAAAATAGCCAGTAGGTTTATTCTTACACCATTAGTTAACAAAACCTCCAACTAACAAGTTCATTTCATTCTTTGAAAGTTCTGGGAGAAAAACTTTTCTATTGTTTATAACCTTATATTCCTTTAGTGGGCACCTGTCACCGATACATGAACTTGAACTCTGGGGAAGGGCTCTTAGCAAAAGCTCCCATCCTATCACAAAGAGTGACCTGCATGTCCACACTTCTCTGGAGTATAAGGGTGGGTGGGGATATCAGCTTTGGTGCCTTAGTGATGCTCATTAAAGGGAGAAAGGAAAGTTAGGACCATTTAACTCTATCTTCTAAAAAGCAGAGGATCAGTCTCCTTATGGTCCTTTTGGGGCAGGTGAAGACTGCAGTGGGGAAATCGGCCACAAAGTGGTATTCTATCCTGTTATGACATATCAAAATTTGTGGGCAGATGCCATCCTTGTACACCATGATTTCGGAATGCAGTAAATTCACAGCTAAAAGCCTTCAGGTACAATGCATCAAAACTTAAAATGACTACATCCTTCATTCTTAGGTGATTTAAATGATTTTAGAAAGACAATGAAGGTGAATTCTACCAAGCGGAGCTGGTGTCCTTCACGGTAAATATATGTAGTGTATTTGCAAACTCTTTGTCAATAGATAGCAGCAAATCCTCTACTACGTGGCAAAATTGATTGTAAAATTACCTTTCTATCCCTTTGAAATGTTTTCTTTGGTAAGTGTCCAAGGGCAGCCTATTACTATAATACAAACAGCTCATTTGTCCTGTTGCTCCGAGCTGGCATTTCAGCATTGGATTCCAATTTTAGAACAAAGTATGAAAATCTTCCAAATAAACTTGGCAAAGAATATGGTCACCTACATTTACTAAGACAAATGAAACTGCTTTTTACGTGATATTCTATTTCATATCAACAGAGCTCATACAAGTGAATTAGATCAAACATATGGATTTTTCCTCTAGTTGGGTTCATGGAAAATGGCTAAGTCCTCTTTGACTTATATACAGTGGTTCTCGGTTGTTCCCACTAGGACACATTTGGTACCGTTTGGAAACATTTTCGGTTGTCATAACTTGGGAGGTGGGGTGTGCTACTGGCATCTACTGGGTAGAGGCCCGGGATACTGTTAAACATCTTTATTGAACAGGGCAGTTCCCACACAGAAGAGTTATCTGGCCTAAAATGTCAAGAGTGCTGGGACTGTGAATCTGGCTTCTGCCCCAGCTCATCGTTCATCCCACAGCTCACTTCACCACTGCATTCTTTTAACCGAGCCTTATAGGTCAATAGCTCAACTCGGTGTTGGAGTGTATGAGGATGGGAACTATCATGTGTTTCTAGGGTGGGAAGAATGCACTACTTTGAGGTTACAGAGTTGACAGGCATTCCTTGAGTGGGAAGACCATGTGATTCTTTATTAGAAACTGGCAGGTGTGCCAGATTAGGGCTTTACATAAGAATATCATGGGGATTAATGAATTTTAGAAAGACAATAGTGATCTTTGTTTTAGGTCTGAGAGTTCTACGCACAGAAAGTCACTCCGGACCCTTGGCTCTATTCGGTTGAGTGTCAATTACAGCCAGCAATTCCAGATGCTGCAACATTGTAACTGTGGCTGCTGGATGGAGATGAGGGTCACAGGCCCGGAGTGCAATATTCTCAGCAATGTGTGACTGATTTTGGAGACCATCTGTCTCATTTTCATATAGAACAGGCTCTGCCAAAGTTTCTGCATGCCAAACGAATTTTTTAAAAAAAACAACCATAAAACCATGCTATGTCAAAAAATGTTTTAAAATATTTTTATTGAAGTATAATTCACATACCCAAAACCCCAGCCATCTAAAGTGTACCATTCAATGGTTTTTTCCCTATAGTCACAGAATTGTGACACTGTCAATCTGAGGTTAGAGTTTTCATCATTCCAGGAAGACCCCTTGTCCCCATCAGCAGTTACTCCACACACCCCAGCTTCGCTCCTAGGCCCAGGCGACCCCTAGTGCACCTTTGCCTCTGTTGATTTGACTACTCTAGACCCTTCATATAAATAGAAGCACACAGTATTTTATTGCAGTTCTTTTTCTCTTAGCGTGTTTTTAAGATTCATCCTTTGTAGCATGTATCGGTACTTCATTTCTTTTTATGTCCAAGTAGTATTCCACTGTAAGTATATACAACCTTGTGTTTATCCATTTATCCTTTGATGGGCATTTAGGTTGTTTCCACTTCTGTCTGTTGTAAATGTTGCTGATAGGAACCCATTTTACGGTGGGTCCCTAATCCAATGTGATGTTGTTGGGGACAAAAGGGGGCCACATATTAAACCTGACAAGGTCAGGGGAGGCCTGCGTGGTGGGACTTACACACTCAGAGACATAAAGTTAACAGATAAGATGATCGGAACACAAAAATCCCTGCCTTGAAAGCAAGTCTGGCAGGTAGTCACGCCCTAGGCCTGTAGCTTTCTTGACAAAGGTAAATCTTGACCCTAAGTGAGCCTGTTTTCCTGTTGCATTTAAGATAACATGCCTTTGCAGTGTCAGAGTGACCTTAGACCCCTCAGGGCACAGCCCCCAGCGGAGCAGCAGACCACAGAATCCCTCGCTGCTCTCTTGTTCCCCACACCCCATCTCTGGGCCCTAAATGTTGAGTACTCACTGTCCTGCACAGTAAGAAAAGTAGGTCTCTCTCCATTTTACTTTTTATACAATCCCAGAGATTCCCCCCAACTTTTCTTTCTCCCACCCCCTTCACCTGCCACCAATAGTTTTGATGTAACCTAACCATCCTTATGTCTCCTCCTTTGATTCTAACATAAAAAACAAGTGGCAATACGGCCATTTTCTAAATCCTTTGAGATTTTGCTCCCTGGTGCGATCGTTCAGTTTGGCTCAAATAAACTCATGAAAATTCTCTACAGGTTCGGACATTTCTTAAGAAGCGAGACACCGGGGTGCGTGAACACAGAGGAGAGACCATGTGAGGAGGGCACAGGGAGAAGGCAGCTGCCTCCAGGTCAAGGAGAGAAGACTCGTAAAAAACCAGGCCTGACAACACCCTGATTTTCAACCTCACCTCCAGAATTGTGACAGATACGTTTCTGTTGCTCAAGCCACCCAGCTGTGCGGTTTCCTTATGACAGCCTGAGCTGACCAGCAGAGGGACATGCCTAGGAGTGGACCTGCCGGGCCCTGTGGTAACTGTTCAACGATCTGTGGAACTGCCGGACTATTCACATACAGTCCTTGTACGGATATCGGTTTCCTTTTCTTTTTAGTAAATACATAGGAGGGGCATAGCCAAGTGTATGTTTAACTTTTTAAGAAAAGTGCAAAATGCTTTACAAAGTACCATTTTACATTCCCACCATCAGTGTATGAGGGTTCCAGTTTTCCACATCCTTGCCCAAACATGTCATTGTCTTTTGATTAGTCTAGTGGGTATGAAGTAGCATCTCATTGTATCTTCTTTAATTGACTTGACTTCTTGAGCTGCTTTAGGTTCACAGTGAAACTGAGCAGAAAGTACAGTTCCTACGTAGCTCCTACATGCCCCACCCTGTCAGAGTTCTGCACCAGAGTGGTAAACTCACTGTATTTTACAATTGATAAGCCTATATTGACACATCATTATTATTCAAAGTCTATAGTCTACGGAGGGGTGCACTCTTGGTACTGTACACTCTGTGGGTTTGACAATGTTAATAACATGTACCCATCACCAAATCATCATAGTTTCACTGCTCTCAAAATCCTATTCTGCTTATGTATCCCTCTCTCCCCTCCCCCAGTCCCTCTCATTATGGCTTTTACATTCCCCAGGGACTAATGCTGCTGATCATCTTTTCATGTGCTTATTAGACACTTGCGTATCTTTTGCAGAGAGGAGATACAGGTCAGAGGGCACAAACCTTCACTTGTGAGGCGGGCGAGTTCTGAGGTTATAATGTACAGCACGGTGCCTGCACTGAACCCCAGTACTGTACACTCGCATCCTGCTGAGATCTTGACTTTTTACCACACACAGAAAAAAGTGTTAACTGTGTGAGGTGATGGATGTGTTAATTAATTTGATCTTGGCAGTCACTTCACAATGTATACATCATGTTGTACACTTTAAATACCTGGAATTACATTTGTCAATTATTTCGCACTAAAGCAAGATTAAAATGGCTACTATTTTCCTGACTACCTGATCATCATTTTTTTAAAGACTTTATTCATTTATTTTTAGACAGAGGGGAGGGGAGAGAAAAAGAGAGGGAGAGAAACAATGCTTGGTTGCCTCTCACGTGCCCCTAACTGGGGACCTGGCCCGCAAGCCAGGCCTGTGTCCTGACTGGGAATCAGGCCTGTGTCCTGACTGGGAATCAAACCGGCGACCCTCTGGTTCATAGGCTGGCGCTCAATCCACTGAACCACTCCAGCCAGGGCCTGACAACTGTCTTTGAAGGCACATACTAAACATGTGCCTTCAAAATACAAAATACACCCAATTTTTAAAAGTGCTATCATAAACTTTTAGATTTCCTATGCTTTTAACATCCTCATTTGAAAATAAAAATAGTTCTATTGAAGAAGCCTGAATCCTTTTATAGCATTGGGTTGTCTTTTTGTTGTTAAGTATCAGCACTTTCTAAGGTTGAATTTGCCTCCAGCCGAAGAGGGAAACAACCCGATTTTGTCTCGGATGAGAGGAACACGGGAACATCGGGTAGTTATTCTGGAGAGTGGCCTGCTCGACAGGTCCACCGTCCCTAGATCCATGTCACTGAGGATGCCTCGTGATTTCAGGGCAGAGCCACCTGTTTTCCTGGTAGCTGGACTCACAGGTGTCCACAGAAACAGGTTTAGGCAACACTAAATAAATCTTGGAGATAAAAGTTGTTCGGTTTGTTTAACAACTAGGTACTCATAGCCAAATCCAAGAATAAGAATCATCTTACTACTAAACATGTAACACATTTAGTGCAGTTATGGGAGAAATTTTAAGTGATTTCTCAGTGTTTAGTAGCTCGGTCTCTTTAGTGGACAGGATGTTTGCAAATGTTGTACTAGACCACACAACTCTGCTCTGATGTGACCCATGTTTGCTAGTTATTCCCACCAACGAAGTTCAACAAGTATGACCTGCACACGCGAGGGAAGGCAATTCCTTTCTACTGAATTAACTGAAATCCTCACTAAATTTTAAAAAATAGTTACACTTTCTTTGTTTACTTAACTTTTTAGAAAAGGAAACAGCCGCCCACTTTTTTGGTATTTGGTATTCACATGGCAGAAGAGATCCTGGAACTTGACAACCATGTATTTTGGGAAAGAGAAAAAAAAAAGCCTAAAATGGGACATACTGTAGGGTTTTTTTACAGGACTCAAAAGAGCCTTAAAGTTCACTTGCACTTGAAAAAAATCCTGGATTTCTTACAATCTTTCAGAAACAATTTGGCTCTCTCCTTTGAGAACTCATTTTGTGTTCTAAAATTCCTTTCTCATGGATAATCGGAATTGTACTGCATGCTGTAGGCCCCTTCCCACTGGCATCCTGAAACGAGTATGAAATTCTTCATCACACCTTCTTTGCCTGATAGAGAATATTAGTAGCTCCTATGTCCACTTACCTAGGCGACATGTGACTACTCTCTACGCGGGGGGTGGGAATGAAGGTGTTAGTGTTGACTGAAAAAACCCCACATGTCAAAAATACGTCCTTGCACGAGACTGTCCCTCACGCAGGCTCTATCAGGGGTGCGCAGCATAAGAGGAGGTTTCCAAGAGGCGAAGTTGCCCAATGGGTTTAAAGAGGAAGACCTTTTTGAGAAGGCTGAAGGGTGGAATATCTGATAGGCAGAAAGAAAGTTATTGAGCAATTTAATAAACAACAGTCACCTATATGACAAATAATCATACAGATCATGGAGGTTAAATTTTATTTCTATGTTGCAAGGAAAAGAAGCATAAGCTGCAGTACAAAAAGTTTGGTTTCAATAAACAAGTTCAGTTGCAATGAACAAAATCAGTCTTAAGAGTCACTGATGTTAAATAACGCAATAGGATACAACAGATGGCGCAGGTCCTTCAAAGACGAGATACAGAGATGGCCTCCGAAATGCTGATGAAGGCATGGGAAGGGTAGCGTGGTGATTTTGGTCCCTGCCAAGTTCTTGTGCTACCACATTTTCTGCCTGTGACTCTTCTGTTGTATAACTTGGTGACAGAGTGAAATGCTCGGTGTCTCTGATGCCATCTTGCTGGGGCCTGAGTGCTTCCCGTGGCCTTTGGGCTAACAGCTCTTGCTATACACTTGATAATCATTACAGGAATTCAGCTTTGGACTTGAGTTTTTACAAAAACAGCCTCTCCTATTTTTCCTTCCCTGGATTTAAAGGAAGCCTGGACGTTGTGCTTGCTAAATATAGATTTGAGGAGCCTTTGAGACCCCCATCTTCTTGATCAGGGAACTTCTTGACCAATAAACCTTTCCTTACTCCAAACTCTGACGTGTTGAATATTGGCCTTTTTGAAGTGCTGGGTACACGAACTTTTGGACGGGTAACAACCCTATTAACATGCCTACTGTGAGAGCCAAATTCCCTTTGGGGTTATCAATCACTCACACAATCCGCTCTCTAAAGCAGTGATTTTCAACCAGTGGCTGCAAGAAATTTCAAAACATACAACACCTGACTACTTAGTCAGGGGCACTGACCTCTTTTCCCTTAGGGTGTCAAATAAAAAAATGACAATGGCCAACACAACAAAGTCATTTGGTGTAAATGAATCAAAATTATACCTCTTTTGTCAGATCAGCAAAAAATTTTTGGTGTGCCACAGGATTTGAGTAGTTTGTTTATGTGCCATGCAATGGACAAGGTTGAGTCGCTGCTGTGAAGGAAGGCTTGCAAGTGGTTCACACTCTGTGCAACGTAGCAGAAGGATATGGAGAGTCTCATCAATTTTATAAAATGTGGAGTTAATCCACCCTACTTTGAAGAAACACGATTGAAGTTGAGCTATCCTTTACCAGGGAAGCCAGGCTTCAAATGCCTGGCTTGTACTCTACTGTTTTAACGACACTTCATTTTTATATTGGCATGCCAGTTAAGAGTCATGAAATGTCCTATTACTGTGGGATTTTGTTTATATTCTGGAAAAACAGATACTTTTTATTCAACTTAATTAAACCTGAGGTCATTTAGCATAGGTGATTTTGCATTTCTTGAAGATGATCCTTTGAGTTTAATAAACATCAAGAACTCTCACACACTCAATCTTGGGAGAACTAGTAAGTTGAGAGCAGGGGATGATTTCAGAGACATCATTTCTTCCTTTGCCGAGGTGATGATTAATTTTGCATTGCTAAATTCAGTTCCTAAACATTTTGGTAAGTACTGTTAGGCTTAATAATTATTTGTAAAGTATTGGTGGTCTGCATGGTGAATTATCACACCAAGAGTATTTTTGGTTTGTTGCTATTAACGTGATATGAAAGGGATCAATCACTAAAATCAAATGCATGGATCATTCTGCCAAGAACAGAAAGAGAAAAGTTGGAGCTGCAATAAAACTGCAGCAATGCTATCGGGGTTGAAGTAAAAGATTGTGGAACTAGGTACATGTATTTGGCATTGTATGCAAATGTCTCTTCAGTATTATAAACTCTCTGACTCAACAGAAAATGCTTCCCTATGTCCAAACACATTTGAGCTCTCTTAAAGATTGCAACTATCTCATTATTTCTCACGTTTCATTAGCACAGCACCCAGTTAAGAACAAGTTTATAAGCAAAGTGATATTTCAGAGACTATAAAATGATGGAAGAAGGGAACGAAAAATCCTTTGTTTGCAGCCGAGAAGACCCACGTCTTCTTCGGTTAGATCTGTATTTGTTTTGAATAATTATTTGGAAAAATTGTCACAACTGTTTTAAAGAAGTAACAAATGTCTGTAAAATATGGGATTCTGTAGTATAAACAATTATGACATCTTTTGTTCAGACCAAAACAAAAAGGCCAAAAAACTCCCCCCCAAAACCCCACCCCACACTGCATGTTCTACAGCTCAGAATTTAAATAAATCCCCAAATTTCAACTTCCACTAAAATATTTATTTAATTGATGACATCTTACAGAAATAAATAAGAGCTGTTTCCCCCCTAATACAGATAGGTGTATTTATATGTGTATATAGTTTTTTTTATAAAATTGAAGCATATCAAATTGCTTCCCTTATAACTGCAGCTCAAAAGATACACTAGGTAACAAACAAACACTAAAATATGCTCATCATTAAATTACAACACTGCGGGCTTTCCGAATCTCAGCAACAAAGTTGAGTGAGAGAAAGAACAGGAGCTCGGGAGTCAGAGCCGGGGACCTGAGCTCCACGTTCTCACCTGTACGTGTCACACACGCACTTCTCAGTATTTCTGAGCCTCAGTTCTCTACCTTCAAAACAGGAGAGGTATGAATTATACCACCTTTGTGAGGTTGTTGGGCAAATTAAACACGTGAATGTACAGGAAAGCTCTTTATAATACGTAAAGAGCTATAAAAATAATAGTTCTGTTTCATTTCATACAAAAGAATCAATGCATATCTCTCTTGGACTGAAGAATAAGCACCAGAAGTGTGTGTGTGTTTTCTTCAGCTGTTTATGTCAAACCTAGAAGAAGAAAATGCACCTTAACTGAGCACCAAGGCCTCTCGGACACGTGTGAGCCAGGGGACATTGCCGTTACAGTTTTCAGGGTAGCTGAGCAGAAGCTGATGAGTCCTGAGGGTCCTTTAAAACTTTGAAGGCTCACAGAACAAAACGAGAACATCTGTATTACATCAAATGACTAGGATATAAGCTACTACTCCTCAGTTACCAATTTCAAAGTCCATTAATTCTTCACAGAAGAAGAAACATGAAGTAATTAGCACTTGCAATTATTTGCTTATGTAAATATGACATTCTCTTGTTTCAAAGATGAAATACTGGTCACTGACATAAGTACTAGTGGAATAAAATAGCAAACCCGACCGTAAATTTAGATATCTGTGGTTAAAGTCTAGTTACACAGAACATGGGACAGGAAAAGACTGCAGGGCATCAGTATCATAAGAACTTTTTAAAAACCTGCCGTGTTTTCAAGTCATAATGATAAGGACTAAAGTTATACAAACTGCAATATTTACAATACCTCAATCTTAAAACATGTAAAAACTTAACAATAAGAATAAATGAAAGTAGAGAAAGCAGGTTAGATAATTTTAAGGTAAACATCAATACACTTAAAAACCCTCTTTAAAGTTAACTGTTTATCCTCACACTAATTAACATGTAACAGCAATGGGAAAAATGCTCAGTATTTTGATTTTTCACACAAGATACAGAAAAAAAAGAAACAATGGCCTAATACTAACTTATTGTTGGAATGGTATTAACTGTGATGTTACTATGTATGGAGTTACAGTCTGGGCCTACCTAAGTCACTAGGAGTTGGTGTAATTCATCATCTACTTAAAACATTATTAACAAGATATTGCTGAATTATGTGCTAAAGATACTGAAGCCCCTTCCAAAAATGAGATTCATGTTGGTTGAAGAACCTGATCATATAAAACTAGGCTAGTTTACTTTCTCTTAATCCATCTCTTTGTAAGACTGTGTGGAAAGAAAAGCACATACTACTGTCTTAATTTCCTCAGATATAGATATTCTTTAGAACAAAAATAAATGTTCTATTAGGAGTGAAAAATTAAAAATCTTTATAGATCTTCTGGAAACAGTATATTGAAAAGGGCCCGATAACTACTAGGGCACCGCACAACTGAAAAAGGAAGAAATTCATTCACTAAGAATAGTGTGTACTGACATCTGCTGGATACTCGTAACTTCCCTCTACGAGCTATGAAAGCTTTTAAACGCGTTAAAGCTTGCAGACTGAACCAAGTGCACTTCATTCAAGGTCCTCCGTGTCTTTGGTGAAGAGGTCCGCCAGATCTGCCACGGTCAAGGCGGAGGCCTCTGAGTGCTTCGCCGATGAGCTCGTGTGACTGCGGCGTTTCCGGGAGAGCAGGGTCGGAAAGAAACCCCAGGTGGTGAATTACTTTATTTGTATTATATGCTGCTCTAGTCTTACAAAATACAAGAATATAAAAATATTACATGCTTATAATATAAAAATATTATATTCTTATGATCATATAAGGGCACTATTTCTTCCTAAGTTTTTATAACTGAGTCATAAACTCCCAGAAGAAAGTAAAGGGTGGGATCATTATAACATCTTGTTACAATTAGTGAAGACTTCTATATATTAGTTGTCATAAAATGCCTTTTCTCTGTACAACTAATAAGAAAAAGAACAATCCCCTCTCCCTACTGTTACTAATGCTCTCACCTTACAATTTATCTTACTATCCAAACTTAATTTGTCTCAAGAGAATTTCAACAGCAATTCTAATTGCTATTTTATTCAGGCAGCTTAAATATAATCACCGAATTCTGTTACATATGGAAACAACCACCACAAAAAGCCTTCATGTTTGGGGCAGAAGCTCTCAACCACCGATGGAAGATAATTTCTGGTTTCAAATTGCTTCTCTGCTTACTCTGTGAAGCGCCCCCTACAGACTCGTTTCTGCGAAGAAAACCTCTCTCCTGGGCATCTCTCCCAATCACACTGCTCACAAGGATGCAGTAAGGCATTTGCTTGTTTGCAAAATGACTTTAGGGAAAACAAGTTATGAAATAATTATTAGGAAGTTTTAGATTCCAAAGCTGATGTTTTAAAATGAAGGCTGCTTTGGTCTCCGCTGCTGCTCTGCCTTTGGAGTTAACGTTACCACTGCCAGCAGAGTTTCAGGTCCAGACCTTCCCATCTGTATGCTACTAACAAGGGAAGGTCAAAGCAGCACTTACCCGTATTTTTGGCTGTGTATAATGCACACCCACATTTTAGCACAAATTTCCATGTGTAATTCACATTGTATGGGGGAACTGGTGCTGCCCATGTGTAATGTGCATCCTTAGTTTTCCCTGAAAAATCTGGGCAAGAAAGTATGCTCTATACATGGCAAAAATACGGTAAGTTTCAGTTTACAGACAGCAGTGAAGGCTTTCGGGTTGGGCATGAAGACAGATTTCATTTAAAAATCCAATGTGGCAAAGAAATATAGGATAGTTTATGTATTTTTACACATTACAATTCCGATTAATATGTTAAGTCAAATACAGAATGAGCATTAATGGAAAATTCTGAAGAGGTTAAATGCCGTACCTTGCTTCTAAGAAGCACTCGCACTTACACCTTTTGGCCGACCAAGCGGCCATCTCAGTGAAGAAGCTCCAAACACTCGTGCAACCTTATATACAAAGAGGACAACCTCCCCATGGACTAAGAGTTCTGAACTGTTACCTACCTCCTCTCAGCAGTCTTCAGCATCGCTTGCATTCTTTCTTCTATTGTTGCTTTAATTAAGAATCTGTGTACAATGGTAGGTCTAGGAGGTACATAATAATTACAAGTTTAAAAACACCTTAAAACTAATGAGAACAAACACACTTCATTTCGTATACGCTATATGTCATCAGCCAGCTGGCAGGTACTAACGGAGGTGCTGGCGGGGCTGGGGGTTCAGCAGTGAATAAAACACACCACTCGATCCCCACGAAGTAACATTCTAATGAGGGGAGACACAATACACACATCAACGTTCACGGTGCTCTGGGGTTCAGATAATGCCAGGAGGCTGGCAGGTGAGTTGAAACATGCCTGATGGGGAGAAGGCTGCTAAGCAAAGGAGGAGGCGTGGGAAGACTGTCTGCTCAGCGGAAACAGTAAAGAAGTGCACAGTCCTGGGAGGACAGCACACGTGGCACGGGCTTCAACTGTTCGAGGGGCAGAAGGCAGGCCAGCGTGGCAGAAGCACACTGTACGTGGGGCAGGGAGGTGAGGACGAGACCGGAGGGGTGGCCACAGGGCACCATACAGGGTCTGGCAGGGTGTGGCAGGAATTTGGGTTATGTTGTAGGTTTTGTGCATGATCTGAGTTACACCTGATCACACTTTAGAAATCCCTTTGGCTGCTGTGTGGAGTTGGACCGCCGGGCAGCAGAAGTGGAGACAGAGAAGCCCGTTAAGAAGTTCTGCAATCAGCCAGGGAAGAGGGTGGGTTGTACATGGGCCACATCAGCAAAGGCAGTAAGCAGTCAGTAGGTCTGGAATATTTTTAGGAGGTGGAGCTGACAAGACCTACCTAGATGATGGCTTGGATATGTGGCATGAAAAGAGAAATATGGAAGAGTCCTAGATTTCCGGTTTAAGAAACTACAGAGATGACAGGGCCACGTTCTCAGATGGGGCAGCCCTGGGGTGGGTGGCAGTGTGGCAGGGACAGTTTTGTGCTGTCCATGTTAATCCCGAGTTTTCTACTAGGCATCGGAGGGAGCTGCAGAGTGTAAAGATACAGACGCAGAGACATAAGCAGGCATACGCTCTGGGATGGGAGGTAAAGGGACACGTCTGCAATACACTGAGCCTCCCCACACGCGACCACAGATGGTCTGTGCTTCTGCCTGACACCAGACTCTGCCCTGAGTATCAGACCTCTTGCCGGCTAAAGGGCATTGTTCTGTCTTCTTCCCACCTCCTGCTGCATTAGTGTCTGTTGCTAATGAATCATTCTATTATTTCTCCTGATGAAAAGGAAGAAACCACCTCCCTCGATCCCACTCTCTTTTTCTCTGCTCTCTGCAGCAAGACTCACAACACTAGTCCTGCCAGCTCCACAGAGGCAGCAGTGCATCGTGGTTAAAAGCATGGGCTGCTGAGGCAGAACGGCGATTTGAAACCTGCCACCACTTTTCCTAGCCGTGTGACCCTGGACAAGTTACTGAACCCTCTGTTATATGTGTTTCTTAATAAATAAATAAAATCCTATCCTATCTTACACGCCCATCAGGCCACTGTCTCCACCTCTCACCCAAACTGGTTTTGATCTCCATGCTGCTACAGCTAACGATCAGCCCTCAATCCTTCCCTTATCTGACACTCAGACAGTACACAACACAGCTGGTCACATCCTCCTTGAGTGCCGTTCTTTACTTGGCTCCGAGGACAGCTCTTCCCTCCAGTTTTCTTCCTAATGCACTGTTTGATCCGTGTTTGTCCTCTTGGCTTTATTTGTCCTTTTTCCTCTTCACCCAGAGCCTCTAACTTTGGGAGATTCTGGAGTTTCATCCTCGGTCCTCCTATCTACACTTTCTCCATTAGCAATCGCATGTGCTCTCAAGACTTAAAAATACCACCATTATATGCTGGTGACTTTCAGATTTTTCTCCAAACTCCAGACATCTTTACAGAACAGACATCTCCATCTGGGTGTCGAATAAACATCTCAAACTTATGTCTCAGATGAAGTTCCGCCCTTCCCTCAGCAAATCTGCTCTGCCTGACAGTCTTGCCCTGGTCCAGTGAAGGCTGCTTCAGCCTTCAGTTGTCCAGGCCAAACACCATGGTGCTAACCTTGACTCTCTCGCATACCACGTCCAGTCTGTCCGAAAACACTACTGGTTCTGCCTTCGAAATAAACCCAGACCCTGACCACGTCTCATCATTCCCACTGTTGCTGACGGGGCCCAGGGCAACTCAGCGCTCACCCAGATCGCCGCAGCTGCCTTCTTACTAGTCGCCCTGTGTCTAGTCGCCCTTGCTTCCCTCTCCCGCAGGCCCGAGCATGGCACTCGGGTGACTGTTTCAACACTGGTACCACGTCACTCCTCTGCTCAAAGCCTCCCAATGGCGCTGGGCCCCGTATTACACCCCCCGCCCCCAACACGCACATACCACTGCAGCCAAGCTGTGACTTCATCTCCTGTTTCTTTCCTCTTCGCTTACTCTACTCCGGCAACTCTGGCTCCTTCTTATTCCTGAAGCACACCAGGTATACTCCTGCCTTTAGGCCTTTCCACTAAGTGTACTATCTACATGAACGTTCTTCTTTACGGTGTATCTCCTCAGCGTTCTTGATCTCACTTCTCGCCTCTTTGTTCAAATATTACCTTCTCCATAACAGCCTTCCTGGCCAGCCGCCTGCACTCTTAACCCTCCTTACCACTCTGCTTTTCTAACTCCTAACACAGGACACGCTTTACTTACTATGTTTATTGTGCACCATCTGTCTCTCTACCAACTCCTTATAACTAGAATTTAAGCCCCATGAGGGCTTCTCAAATGCCTAGAACAGTGCCTGGCAGACAGGTGCTCAATACAGATCCATTGAATGATGTGATATCAATACGGGAGGCTGGTCAAGTTGGTGATGGAAAGAAGAGGCACTTCTAATCTGATTGTATCTGATTTCCCTGTGTGAGGCGAGACCATCGTCAATGGGGAGGAGGAAGATGTGGAAGACTTAAGATAGTCTCCTTGGCAAAAAGGACAATATATTTACAATGGAAGCATAGTAGAACTGTCAAGTAGTGTAAAATGCGTTTTTAGACTAGTAGCCTTTCATGTGAGAAGGGTCCAATGCATGCTTTAGAAACATTGATAAGACAAGAAGTATGTTTAAAACTGTAAGCAAAAAAAAAAAAAAAAAGTAAACCCCCCCCAAACAAACGAACACATAGCTGCATTTTAAATGATATGCAGCAGCACTGTAAAACAAGCTTGCATTTATTCTGTTACTTTGCCATAATTTGCTAAAGGTCTGTTAGATGAACATGTCTCTCTCTTGCTTAAAATTGAGGCATCATGTGTCCTCTCGGCTGTGGCTCACAGAGCAGTCCACGTTTCTGAGCACGGCACGAAGAGCTCATCTCCGCCATCCCGCCCCTGACGCTTTACGCCCTGCAGCTGCAAACCCTTACAGTCCCCAGAAAGATCATGTTGGTTAAGTCCTCTGTACTTCTGAGAAGGTAATAACTCTCTTTGGCTGGGTCAACAGCCCTTTTTAGCCCGATTTCCTTCAAGACTTAACCTGATTAAGTGTTTTCCGACTCTCCAGAGCACACAGTGATCACTCCCTTCCTTTGTTACCATGGTACTTCTATTGTACTTTTTTTTTGCACATTCTACTACATTATGTTCAATCACCTGTTTCCTGTACCACAGGGTAACCTCACTGGCACAACACATTGTCTTAAGCAACTTACTCTTCAGTATCCAGCACAATGCCTGACATACAGTAGGCACTTAATCAATATTTATTTATTTTTAAGTATTACTTTTTAAAAAAAGATTTTATACATTTATTTTTAGAGAGAGGGGAAGGGAGGGAGAAAGAGAGGGAGAGAAACATCAATGTGTGGTTGCCTCTTACATGGCCGCCACTGGGGACCTGGTCCACTACCCAGGCATGTCCCCTGACTGGGAATCGAATCGGTGACCCTTTGGTTCGCAGTCTACACTCAATCCACTGAGTTATACCAGCCAGGGCTCAATCAATATTTATTTAATAAGTTCTTTGTATGGATGCATTTCTTTAAATAAAAGTAGTATACACTATATAATATATACTATTTGGTTTACTTTGGGTCTTACACTAAATCTAATTATCTCTTAGAGTAGACCTGTCTTAGAGTGAGGCTCCTTTTTCCTAAGGTGAAGAATTTAAAAAGGAGGTATTTGTTTTTAGTCATGCATGAAATATGCCTTTTTAAAAAAATATGAGCTACCTGAGACAATAAAAAATCAATTCTTCCCGAAGTTATGATGGATGACTTCATCTTTGCATTTGTGTTAGCTATTTTAAGAAACTGCTTTGATGAAGTAGTGTAGTTTGTGAAAGAGAGACAATAAAAATCCAGGAGAATTTGGGGGTTTGTTGCTTGGAGGAGGGAGGGTTGAAAATTTCTCAAAATGTCTTGTTTTAAAATAAAGATTTCATTATCTAATTTTAGAGACAGGGGAAGGCAGAAAAAGAGAGGGAGAGAAACGTCAATGTGAGTGCGAAATATTCATCAGTTGCCTCTTGTCTGCACCCCAACTGGGGACCTGCCCAGGAACTGCACCGGGCACCTTTCGCTTGGCAGGGCAATGCCCAACAAGCTGAACCACCACACTGGTCAGGGCTCCAAATGTCTCTTGGTCATATATTAGTACTTGAAAATTCAATAAATGAGGAAGAGATGAAAAATGAACAGGTTACGATGAACATACATGAGGGGTTTAAACACTGACTGGTACCTTAGGAACTTGAAGCAAATGTGATTGATACTAATTTAAGTCCTTACTTTGTCTGTCCAATTCGGTGCACCCTTCCTATGGCCTGAAGCTCATGGGCAGGGTTCAGTATGGGCTCCACCAACAGAACGTGAGTAGCTTCAATGATAGTTAATCCATTAGAACCTGTGTGCAGGGGCAGCAGCAAAATATTGATTTGGGGATCATGTTTAAATGCTGAAAGGTTCTCCTAAAAAAGAAAGGTACATTTAAATTTTAGCTGGATCAGTTAAAAATAACAGTAATATATTACAGCTAATGGTAAATACGCCTAATGACATCCATTTCATCGTGAAATGCAATAGCTAAGAAAATTCAATGTAAAATTACCAATTTTAGAAAATGTAAACTTCTTGTGTGACTTTATGAGGAAGTGTCACATGAGCTAGAGTGGACTCACAAGGTACATGTATGTGATGTATGCAAATTAAACTACATGAGCTGAGAGAAAGAGAAAGAATGTGGAGACTCGGGATGAGGTTAAGAGACACGAATCTGCTCAATTTTCACTTGATCTTTTTCTGTGTGTCTCTCTGGGTGTGCATTTGTCGTTTTGCTGGGAGTGATGGAGGGACAGTTGACCACGTGTAGTTTTGCCTGACGCAGTGTCTTTAGGACCTAATCCCTGGGACACGAGGCCCCTGCCCGCTCGAAAGGTGTATCAGAAGCCATCCCTTGCTATACTGAAGAAATGTACCTCACGTCAGAAGAATCTCGCTATGGGTATAACTGAACAGAAAGAAAATCACTATAGCCTCTCTACTCTGCTTTTTAACTTAACATATTATAATTAATCAAGAAACAAGACAATAAATAAAAATAACACGACTAACAGAAGTTTCAATTTGCAACTGAATCCACTTCTAAAAACATGAGAAACTCTTCCTGACGTACCTGAAACGTCTTCACACGGCTGATCTGTGCGAACTCCATGTTGTTGTCGGTGAGGGCTTTGGAGATGATGTCCAGGACGTCCTGCCACTGCGAACACAGGAGACGGTGAGGAGATACGTACACACAGCTTTCGCATGAGGAGAATCTGAGCAGAACCTAAGTCAGAATGGGACTCAGGATTAAGTAAACACAAAACCTTAAAGTCCCATTCACATTAGTTACATCTTGAATTGGTAGTGTTTGTGTATGTTTTAAATCAAATGCTGGTTAAAAATAGGGCAGAAAAACATAAGCATCTTTGAGAACTGAATAAAGATAAATATAAATAGACAATAAATAAGGGAGTGCTTAATAAATGTGGTTACTTACCTCTCTGCAATGAAAACTAGAATTTTTATTCAATACATTATTTAGTTGTTTTTCTTTTTCTATTTTAAATTTTTTAAAGATTTTATTTACTTATTTTTAGAGAGCACAAGGGAGGGAGAGAGAGAGAGAAACATCAGTGTGCGGTTGCCTCTCACATGGCCCCCACTGGGGCCCTGGCCCACTACCCAGGCATGTGCCCTGACTGGGAATCGAACCAGAGACCCTGTGGTTCACAGGCTGGCACTCAGTCCACTGAGCCACACCAGCCAGGGCTGTTTTTCTTTTTCTTAAACAATCAAGTTCATTTGTGAAAAGAGACTTTCAAGGTTACTTATTCCAATTTTAAAAAGTATTAATAAGAAATTTCTAAGTAAAATTAATATAAAAACAAAATATTCCTATAGGAACTATCTTGTGAAGCATCACAAAATTCTATCAAAATAATTCTATTGTGTGGACATGGAAAAAAATCTGACATGGAAAAATCTATCAGTAATTCTAAATGTCACCCATATTATAGTCAACATTGAAAATTAGTTCTCAGATACACACTGACGGGGACAGAAGGCCAGTCTGCACTAATACTGAGGATGAAAATGCTGATTGTACCGTTGAAAAGACAAGTGCTTTAGCTCCTGGATCTCTACGCTGGATTCTCATCAGAGTTCTGACCACAGCTTCGACTTTTGTGGAATGACTGCCCTTTGAACACAAAGAAGAAAACACATTACTACCAAATGAAATTTAGTGAACAACAGAACGGAAAACAACATAAAATACTTTTATTATCAAAACTATATGATTGGTGCGTATGTGTTTAACCTTTTTAAGTACTGTCCTTGTTGGAAATTTTCTTTAGCCTCAAAGTGTAGAAGTTGTGGAATTTATACTCTGAGAGAACTGAATATGAAAGCACACTGAAAATTCATACAGCGACATGACCTTGAAGATCAGATATTTTAGCTGAGTGGTTAGGTTTGTAATTACACAATTTGGATAAGCACAATTTATATCCAAAAACACTACTCACTTCAGATATCATGGCACTGGAAATACTGAGACTGCAGTGAATCAACACTCTAACTTAAGCAGACAGCGAAGGATCCAACCCATGAAAAACCCTTCTTACAACGGCAGCACAAAGGACAATGACAGCGGCAGCAATGACATCCCCTTGGATGAGCTTTAAACAAAGCTGGATGAGCACAAGGAGTGCTTTTTGCATAGCCATTTCCACCATAGGAGTATGACAATGAGAAAAAAAATGAAGAAACCGGAAAATGAAGGAAATAAGCAAGTGTTTTTATAGCCTCCACTGAGAAAGTTTTTCTTCTGGAATGCTCTGGGAGATCTTAAGACATGGGGGTCGAGGGCATGGGATTTTGAGTAAGATAAATCTAAATTCAATGGCCCGTTCCGCATCTCACTAGCCTTTCTAAGCTTTTCTAAGCCTCAGTTTCCTTCTTGTCGAACAGGGACGATGATTGTCCCTGTTCCTGAAGGTGGTTGTGATGGTTACGTGAGAAATGCACACACAGGTTTAAGCCTGGCAAATGACAGACACTCAGTAAGTTATCTCTCTGCGACTTTAACTATGAGCACTACAACAGGAGAGACTAGTCCAAAGTGGGGTGGACCTCACCAGCAAGAGGTAAAACTGGTCCCACAGCAGCAGTACTCACCAGCCCTCCTCAGCACTTTCACATGAAGAGACATTCAAAGATAAGAACATTAACAAAACAAGGAAGGAAGCCCTAGTAATTGCAAGTCAGCCAGACAGAATTACAGGAAAGTTTTAAAATTCTGATATTAAAATTCCAAGTCTATATTTATTTCTCTGGATATGCAGACTTTTAATTATTCTTGAAAGCTTAAAAAATATAAGAAACCTATTTCAGTCTAAACATTACAAAGAACAAAATTATAAATAAATAATGCATTAAGAGCAAAATGACCTCAAATAAGAGAAAAGAGAAGATTAGCAGACAGCAATCATTTTGGAGTTTAGAAACATCTCCTCAAGGTCTTATTTTCAAAAAGATATCTAAACAAATATCAGGATAACTATTAACCCTTCTACCTATTAAGCTACTTCTTATGAAGAGTTACAAAAACCGAATAATCTTTTACAAGCAGCATCCAAAACGGAGAGCTGACTCTGCGGAGGAAAAGACCAGGTCGTTCCCTTTTATCAAAGTCTCGCCAGCTCAGCGGCGGCTCTCCCTGAGCCCCTCCAAAGGCCACGGTCCTGAACCACGTGGTGTCAGTCCAGTTACTCCCCGCTATGAAGGAAGAAGAAAATGGAAGTCCAGAAATCCAAAGCTCTGCTTGGCAGAACCTAGACGGGCAGTGAGAAGACCATAACACCATCTTCTTCCAAATGGACAGCAAGTGGCTGCTGAGAATGAAAACAACGGAGCCCGGAGTGGGCGGCATATTAATATGCAGCTCTCAGTTTGAGCACGCACGCCCTGCCTAATTTTTGAAAACAAAGCCAATAAATGAATAATCCCTATGTGAGGCCAATGTGTTTAGGCAGTTTCTCCAAGACAAAAGATTTCATATTTTAGACTGCTTGAAGACATTTAAATTATCATAAAAAATGTTGCTTCAAGCTACAAGATGCTATATTGCAAATCCACTGCTTCTGTGAGTCTACCTTAATAAGATTCATAATTTGCTGTTAAATGAAAAGAAAAGGTTATACACAACAAATGATTGCTGATCTACAAAGGCAGCACAGAAAATGCAGTAAAAAAACAAATAGAAGTTAGATAAGGATCTGGTTTCTGTCCTATTTGCTAGATATATCACAAGCACTTTTTGCAAAACTTAAGAAATTACCAAAAGGCAATATACATTAATTGGACAACTAAGCTAATAGCAGTACCTAGGATTAAAAATTAAAAATTTTTCATGTCCTGAAAAATGAACCCAGACTTCCGGCCAAGATGGAGGCATAGGTAGACACACTGCACGCAACCAAAAGGACAACAACAATTAAAAAACAGAAAACAACTAGAAGTGACAGAAAATCGAACTGTATGGAAGTCCAACAACCAAGAAGTTAAAGAAGACACACTCATCCAGACCGGTAGGAGGGGTGGAGTTGGGTAGCCAGGCGGAGAAGACTTGCAGCCCGGCGGTGTGTGGAGGACCAGGGTGGACAAGGTGGCAGCTGGGGGACCCAGCGAGATGGTGGCTGCTGGAGTGGGTGGTCCCACATTTGCCTGCAGATAAACCAGGCGAAACTGGGGAGCAAGACACACTGCACAACCCAGGGCCCCAACGCAGGGAAATAAAGCCTCAGTACACCGACTGAAAACACATGTGGGGGTTGAGGTGCTGGGAGAGACTCCCAGCCTCACAGGAGAGTTTGTTTGAGAGACCCACAGGGTCCTAGAATGTGCACAAGCCCACCCACTGGGAATCAGCACCAGAAGGGCCCAGCTTGCTTGTGGGTAGCAGGGTGACTGAAGATGGGCACAGAGCAGAGGAACTGCCATTGTTCCCTCTCAGACCCCTCCCCCACGTACAGCATCACAAACCAGCGACAACGGTTACCCTGCCCAGGTGAATATCTAAGGCTCCGCCCCTCACTACGTAACAGGAGTGTCAAGACAAAAAAAAATGGCCCAAATGAATGAACAGATCAAAGCTCCAGAAAAAATACAACTAAGCGACAAAGAGATAGCCAACCTATCAGATACACAGGTCAAAGCACTGGTGATCAGGATGCTCACACAATTGGTTGATTTTGGTTGCAAATTAGATGAAAAAAATGAAGGCTACGCTACGTGAAATACAGGAAAATATACAGGAAACCAATAGTGATGGGAAGGAAACTGGGACTCAAATCAACGGTGTGGACCAGAAGGAAGGAAGAGACATTCAACCAGAAAAGAATGAAGAAACAAGAATTCAAAAAAAATGAGGAGAGGCTTAGGAACCTCCAGGACATCTTTAAACGTTTCAACATCCAAATTATAAGGGAACCAGAAGGAGAAGAAGAGCAACAAACTGAAAACTTATTTGAATGAATAATGAAGGAGAACTTCCCCAATCTGGCAAAGGAAATAGACTTCCAGCAAGTCCAGGAAGCTCAGAGAGTCCCAAAGAAGTTGAACCCAAGGAGGAACACACCAAGGCACATCATAATTACATTACCTAAGATTAAAAATAAGGAGAGAACCTTAGAAGCAGCAAGAGATAAGGGGACAATCACCTACAAAGGAGTTCCCATCAGACTGTCAGCTGATTTCTCAAGAAAGACCTTACAGCCAAGAAGGGGCTAGAAAGAAGTATTCCAAGTCATGAAAGGCAAGGACCTACATTCAAGATTGCTCTACCTAATAAAGCTTTCATTTAGAATGGAAGGGCAGATAAAGTGCTTCTCAGATAAGGTCAAGTTAAAGGAGTTCATCATCACCAAGCCCTTATTATAGGAAATATTAAAGGAATTTATCTAAGAAAAAGAAGATAAAAAATATGAACAGTAAAATAACAGCAAACTCACAATCATTAACAACCACACCTAAAACAAAAACAAAAGCAAACTAAGCAAACAACTAGAACAGGACCAGAAACACAGAAATGGAGATCACATGGAGGGTTAACAGGGGTGTGGGAGGAGGAAGAGAGGGGGAAAAGGTACAGAGAATAAGTAGCATAGATGGTAGGTAGAAAATAGACAGGGGGAGGGTAAGAACAGTATAGGAAACAAAGAAATCAAAGAACTTATAAGTATGACTCATGGACATGAACTCATGGGAATGTGGGTGGGAGGGGGTGTGCAGGGTGGAGGGGAGTGAAGGGGGGGAAAATGGGACAGCTGTAATAGCATAATCAATAAAATATATTTAAAAAAAGAAGGCAAATTTATACAACTTAGCTCCCCTTCCCCACAGAGAATTATGTTCCCTAGTCAGTAATATGACTAATTGGACTATGACTTGGTGACAGGTAACAGATTTTTCTTTAGGTTTCCGTTGGTGGTTTGTAATTTGAAATAACCAGAATGTTTTCCACTACTGTTCAGTTTGGAGGAAGTCATTTCCTGTCGTGGTATTTTATTACTTTCATTCCTTTTATTCTGGAGTTTTCTTTTCAAAGTAGAGCTAACTCTTTCAATGTGCCTGTGCTATCCATACTACTTTCAGCTAAGACCAGTTCATGTTGTTTTATTTCTGTCCGCACCTGTTCGCCATGCTAAAAACCCATGTGAGTCGTGACAGATACAACTCAGTGCTCTTATGCAGCTTGTATGACTGATCTCCTAAACCGGGAGTACTGTTCAAGTAAATTGCTGGGGCAAGTGCTGGGTTCTTTAACATTCACAGGTTACTTGAATGAAGTTCAGTGGGAATTCCACCGAGGCTGTGGGAAATCTCACATGTGCACAAGGACACCAAAATATTACCCTGTTCTTTTAAATGCTTTGCATAATGGTTTTCAAGTTACCAACTGCAAAAAAATTAAAATTTTATTTGGAGTCAAAAGGTCTTAGGGATATTATATGTAAACACTATTTAACTGTCTGTCTGTCCATCCATGCATCTGTCTATCCACTGAGTACCTGTTACGTGCCAAGCATTGTTCTAGATGTCAGGGACACTCTAGTGAATGAAACGAGGTCCTCACCTCAAAAACAATGTCCTTTCCACAGTTTAATGAAGTTTACACCCCACAAAGGATAAGTTCTTTAGAAAGGCAATTTCATAAAGATAACTTGTGGTTTAGACTGTAGAAGCCTCCACCGCACGTTCGACTTACTGCAGGCTCTTGTTACCTTCAACGCTGGACTAGCAACAGTTCAGAATTGCAAGTGCTAATCTGTCCAGTGACAGAAACTGTTTTTTGCAATTATTAATATATTTACCCATGACATTTATAACAAAAACACACAACTGCATTCTAAATTTACCCGTTAATGTTCAAGCATAACTATATTTAAATAGAATCATTTGTAGACTGTATTTACCCAAATATTCTGTTAATTTTAAACTCAGTCAAAGTTTTCCAATTTTCTCCCACATAGATGTTCATTTTAATTATGTTTAGAATGTACAAGACTTCTTTTTCACAAGTCACCTCTAAACCAACTGAAGAGAAACAGAAAAAAGAAAAAAGGAAAGGAGGCGACAGGATTCTACACATAGAAGCGGACATATGGTGTTTCTAGGTTTCTCTGGGAGTCTGAAGGCAGAAATACCTTTTTTCCCTACAGAAAAGGCTGTATAAAACATATCAATTACCAGTAGATTTACCTGTTAAAAATGAACCCCCTATCAACTAAGGCAAAACCTGTGGGAACGGGCCTGAAAAAAATTTTATTCTAAAAAGCAGGCCCGTGAGTTAATTATTAGACGCTCCAAAGCGTGAGAGCTGAAGCCTGGGCACGTGTGCGGGGTGGTGGGAAGGCGGCTGCTTGTGGCGGCTGCATCAGTGGAGCGTGCTTTCTCCTGGACAGAAACTTCTTACGACGTAAAAACCTTGTCTGTTACAGGGTCAGGGGTGCCACCCAGAAAATGCTTCACACGAAACCGAGCCAAACTCAGGACACAGGGAACATGCCGCGTGGGCACACATTCTGCCAGGAGGCCGACTTCAGCATCCAAAATGCCTGGCAGTTGTCGGAACTTGCAAGGGGAATTTTGTTTACTTCGTGAAATGCCTGGTGCGTTCCAAGGGTCATTTAGGAATACTGTCACACTGTCATTAGGGTAGGTACAGTCTTTAACTTAAATGTGTCCACCGAAGAGAACACTTGTGATCTCGGTATTCATTTTACTTCTATGACCAATCAATGGAATTCCTTACATTATAAATTACCAGTAGAACAAATGTCATGTTAGTTAATACTATTTTTATGTTTTTCAAATACCTATTATCTGAAATCAGCTATATAATTAAGTGCTATGTATGACATTATATATTATTTATTATGTCCAAGAGTCTCAACTATTGGTGTAGAGTGAAATAAACATTTTAGATAATACAAAAACTATAATGAAATAAAAAAAATTACTTCTCAGGATTAATAAAAAGATCAAGAATTTGATAATCAATAATAAATAAAAGGCTAAGTTTAGAAATAGTTTGATCTAATATTTACAAAATTCCAAAATAATGCCTAGATTATTCACTCAGAGCCATCTTTTTAAATATCTGATCACACCCTCGACTCCGAGGTCGCTGATGCGACCATTCAGTGGGAGAGTTTCAGACAGTCAGTCAGAAGAGTGAGTATAGTAACAGTCTGGGAGAACAATACGCTGATGCTTCAAGGAGAGGTAGCAGACACCAGGGCAGAAATGGGACAGAAGAAAAGGGGACGAGTGGCAGAAGTGGCAGACACGAATGATGACAGAAAAGACAGTGAGAAGCAAAAGTAAAGGCCGCAAAGAGTAAGGTGAGAATGTGGGAGAGGGATATACCTTGCCTGCGTGACAGGCACAATATTCAGTCATGTTATACAATGAAAAGGAAACACAAGCATATACGCATCTGTAGCACAAGAGAAACTAACTTTAGTAAATTCTGTACTCTTCTAATTTTTTACAAGATGCTTCCATTAACTCATGTGTTCATCAATACCCATGAAAGACAGGAAGAAGTCCGAGTACAATAAACACATCTGTACACTGATATGCCTGTCCCAACAGGACGACACATGTCACTGTCCCGTCCTGATCCCCCTCCTGGGTGTCCAGGAAAGCTGCCACAGGACAAACAGGTGTCGGTCTGATGAGCTCCACGGTTCAGTGTCACAGAGACTGGGCTGTTTACTGGTAGCCAGAGCAATGGCTTCCTAAACCTCAGCGCACCAGGCCTGACACAGCAGTTCTTTCCTGTGCTGTTCCCTTTCCTGTGAATGCTTTCGTCTACGAGTCAGCAGCCCTTCTTAGCCACAGAGGCCATCTGTGGCCCTTGGGATGCCTGAGGCCAGAGGAAGAGATAGGAGAGAGAGAAAGGGCTAGGAAAGACTATTTTTATGATGAGGAAAGGGAGGGAGAAACCACAGGAGTGGGAAGAAAGGAGGAGTGGGGGACAGAGAGGGAAGGCAGTTCTGTGTGCGGTGAGCAGCATAAGGTAACCAACCTCAGATACTATACACCGCCCACTGGGACAACCCTTTGAACACTCGGTCTCACCGCTTCATCTTCCAGCACTTTTTTTCCTTCACCTCACTTGGGTTACCCACGTCCACAGTCACATCTTGAGTACTGAATGCCTGTCTTCTCTGAAAGTAACTAATTAAGGTCGCCTATTCTCTGATAAGAACACATTCGCTTATAACTTATTTGCTCGAGAGCCCGACCTACACCTGTTACTTGGTTTCCACAAGATCTCTTTTCTCTCTACATCAACACTCTTCCTCCTGCCTTTTCAAAAAACTTATCTTACAGATTATCCCTTCTCTCTCCAATATGTTCAATCTATCCTTCTTTACTGCAGATGAAACATGCTCAAGAATCTTTTCTCTTAAACAAAATAAAAAACAACACAAACTCTTTCTGTACTTAATACCTGCTTTGGTTACAACCCTCATTCTTCTACTCCACAGCTAAATTTGTGAAAGAGTTGGGCATTTGCTCTTCCTACGTATTCACTTCCTGTTCACTTCTCATTCCATGCCAATCTGCTCTTGGCCCCTACATTTCCATTGACAGAGCTCCTTCTGACGTCATTAATGACCTTCAGTAGCTAAATTAGTATATATTGTGTTGAGCCCCCTTCTGCGTCATTGGATAGTGCTGATAACTGCCTCATTAAGGTTGACAGCATATTCTCCTGGACTGACTATGTCTCTAGTTGCTCTTTCTTAGTGCCCGCCCCACCCCACCTTTCTTAGCCCTGCTCCCTTTATTCCACCTTTAAAAAACTGTGGAGCTCTGCAGGACCCAATCTAAAGCTTACTTCTAAAGTCGTTTCCTTAGGGAATCTCATTCACTCTTGTGGCGGCAAAGATCACTTATGCCAATAACTGCATTTTGTTTTTTTAATCTCCAGCTCCACATATTAACACTTTGTTGGATTTTTCTTACTTGAGTGTCTTAGGCACCTCAGAGATAGTATGTCTAATGTACTTTTCTTCCAAGTGCCCTAATAGAGTAGCTGCCCCATTATCCACCTGACTTTTCATATCAGAAACCAGGTCACCTATGAAATCTCCTGCTTCATCAACCCCTTCAACATTCTATCTTACTAATCAACTTTCCTCTAAATATCTTTTAAATATATCCACTTCTTTCCTTCTCTACTGCCACCAACACAATCAAGCCGCCACCACCACTATTGCTGTGGCCTCCTAAACCAAATTTTGTCTACAGATTTTCTGTACATTATTATTTTCTAGACAGCAACATGACTGATATTTTCAGGTTTTACTCCAATAACAGTGGGAATAAACAGCAATGAGATATTCTTTAATTCAACTATAGTTTTCTCGGGAAGGGGCATCCTAACAGCTGCCTAATATACTAACATCTTAACTGAAACTGCCTAAGAGGTAGTTTCAAGTTGTAGTTAATTCTGCTAAAAAATACAACCCTTAAACATAAGTGAGAAGAGACCATCAAAGGCCAGAGAAGAAGGAATTAAGGAAAAAGATTCTACCACTCTTGTTTAAGAGCATGCTTTACACTTCTCTCGACTCCTTCTGGCCTATATCCTGTACTATATCCATACATTCATGTATTTATTAGTCCTTCATTTAAGTTTGGTTAGGGGGGAAAACACATTAAGGAAAATAAAGAACAAAAATGTCTAGTACAGGCTTTTCATTAATAAATGTCCCTCAGGGAGGAAGCCTAGTTCTAGATCCTGTTTAGACTGCAAGTTATAGTCACTTTCTTAAAATTTTGAAGGAAGCCTGGGAGAAAAAAGTCGGGAAAATGAAGACAGTTTCGGCTGCACCCCGAAACAGTATCCATGCCATTTGAAAGAGCACTAACTTCAGCCTCCAATCTGTTTTCTCCTTCAGCTTGGCTGGGCACATCCTTTTTCCCTGATACCCAAGCCTACATGAAAAATGAGGGAGAAGCTTCCTTTACGTAAATCTCTACGTTACCCAGAGCTCTATTTGTAGCAGCCAGAAATCCTAGAGAAAATAAGAGGGAACTGGAACTCTAAGAGGTCCCTTTTTGCCACGGTGGGCAGGACCATTGCTGACTCTGATGGAGAATGTGTTCTTGTGTTCCTCCCGCAGGGCAGGGGAGACGGGAAAGCAGAGGCTTTCGGGCGGTGTGTCCACGGCCAGACAAGAGTGGTTTCCACGCACTCCCGGCCTTGTTCTGATTTTTACTTCCTGACCGCTCTGACTACGCTTCTACATGTTCTTAACCGACTTCACCTTCACAGGGATGTCCTCTTCCTGGCTGGCTTTCTCTGACGTGAAGACATACGAGATTTCTTTGTGAGAAGTCGTCTGGCGGCAGATGGCGCACTTGATGGAGCTTCTATGAGACCCCACGCTGTACTGCTCGATGATAATAGAAGTGCACTCGTTACAGAAGCAGTGCCCGCAGGTCAGGACTGCCCACTGCAAAAGGAAACACGGAACCCGCCTCAGTGGGATGCCACGAAAGACGCCTTCCACTCTGTACACACGCTAAAAGGACGGGGGAGTCAGATTTCACTTCCTAAATATTTCATGGTATTAATATTCTTTAAGTCATAAAAGCTAAGTTGTACGTTTAAAGTAACGAGTTTTAAGTCCAACCAGGGTACGCTTTCATAGTCTTTAGTTCTGCTCACCCTAATAATAAGCACGACAGTCAGAGGGTCATTGTTACTTTATTAGTCGGGGTTCTCGTTTCAGTGGGTAGGAAGAATGTGGATCACCCCTTCAGTACCCCAGTGGTAGGTGTATAGGGACTAAGAAGAATATGAATTTGAATATCATACTCAATACAGTTTATACAACCTATTAAATAGATTTAGATTTTCACATGTTAAAGCACTTATTATATGGGGAATAAGAGAGGCTGGTAACTCAATTTATTTTAAAAGTGATCTGGGTACATTAAAAAAATCCCAAATAAACAAAAAGATATTTTTACAAATCCCCTTGTTGTATTTCAAGGCAGGTACAACAATACATTCTGGAGCATATTCTGGGGACCTCTCCCCTTTTTGGCAGTGGGAGGGGGTGTAAAAGTGCATTACATTTAATTGAGTTGTCAGTTCTAAAAGCTCTGACATCTTATGCTAATTAACCTTTTCACCTGGTAAAACCCAATGACGATAACAAAAACAGAGTGGTACTTCGAGGGACATGCTCCCAAGACCTAAGCTATGGTGTGCATGAACTTGTATGGAAAGATGGTGTGTGGCCTGGCCTTTCCGAGGTGTTTTGCAGGATGGACTAGGAAGCCCCTTGCAAAAGAACCCAAACTAAGGAAAAGAAAACGTGGTCTATATGCTTGGTTTCAAAACAGTGACTGGGAATGAGAAGGGGTTATTCAAGATTCATCAGCAGATGCCACTCAGGCTGCTCTCCAGCTGCACCTCTGCTCTCAAGGGGCTGTGCCAGAGTCCCCAAGAGTTGAGGCTGCAGGAAGGTGAAAGCTGTTTCACCGACACTTCCGCACACAGAGCGGCCCTGTGCTGCACCCTGTGTGCGTTCAGTGCCGCTGGGGATGAAGCGCACTTCCTCTACTCCAGGGGACTTGTGCAGCGTGAGAGCCCAGCCGGCCAAGCTGATGAGCAGGGCGGGTCCATCTGCAGAGGAGGAGGAAGCAGAGACTCCGGCTCCAGAGCCCGAGGAGTGCCGGGAGCTGACTGAAATGTCCCCCTCAGAGGAACGCAATGGCACTGCCCCCAGGGCATTCTCCAGTGCCAGTGACTTATCTCCAATGGGCTCTTCAGGGGAGGAGGGGGGAGAACTGGGGCGGGCCAGGGAAAGGCTCTGGAGTTCCGACAGATGTGGGGCATAAACAGTTAGAAAAGCGGTGTTTGGTTACTGTTATTGGAGTCCAGTATGATCTCCCCAGTCTAGGAGACCTGGGTTCTGATCTACTTAAGTGAAATAATGTACATAAAAGAACTTTAAAAACCAGAAATGTCTAGGACAAAAATTAAATAAAATTTCTGAGACAATGTGGTCACATGAATCTCATCAAAACTAAAATCAAAGAAACTACTTACACCATGATCGTTTCCATTTTACTCAGAAGTTGTATCACATTTTTATCACTGACTTTTATCAGAAATCACCAGTATTTGTACAACACTATTCTTCCACTCAGTTTCCAGTGTAGTATCTGTCCCTTTAATATTTATTATCAATAAAGCATCCTTTAAAAATCTTACTTTCTTCATAAATCATGGAAACTAAAGATTAAAGGTCTTTTTTTTTTTAAATCCTCACCTGAGGACAAGCTTATTGATTTTAGAGAGAGGGGAAGAGAAGGAGAGAGGGAGAGCAACACAGATGGGTTGCCTCTCGCACGCAGGACTGAACTCACCATCTGGGTGTGCAACCTTCTGGTTTACAGGACGACATCCCAACCAACGGAGCCTCACTGGCCAGGGCTAAAGGTACTTTCTTTCTGCTTATTGCTGGTCAGACTATGGAACTCATGTATTTAATTTCCCACTCTCAGTTTCAGAGGAAAAAACTCCCGAGAACACTTTTACTGATTTAATGGTAATAAACATCTTTCAAATTTTGAAAAGCAATGAATATTCTGATATTGTAGACAATGACCATACAAAGTTGGAATTGTAGTTTCATAGATCAAAGTTAGTAGGATAAAACTAAGAACTTTTTCCTCTCGTTGAGAAGAATAACACGCCATCGAGTTTACAGACATCTGTACACTAATATACAAAGAAATACACTTAATTGTCATAATGGTCTCAATTCCCCTAGGACTGCTGTTATTTGTACTTTAAATCCTGGTATTACTAGAATTTAGTAATGCTAAGTAAAAGCTATGTTACTGTACCTTTGAAACACTTTCTTAAGTAAATCAATGTGTGCTGTATTATATTTCTGTACAATTACCAAAGAACCATGTTAAACTGACAAAGTCAAATTATTTAGACCCAATCTTGTGACTGGAAACAATATTGAAAATTATGCATCTTTAATCAAAAAGATGGAGCTATTCTAAAAGTATGTTTTCACCTATCGCTTATGGAAAGCATTGCTCAAACATACATTGGCCCTAAACAGATCAGCCCAACCTCGGCCCCAGCTTTAAGACAAAGATAGTATTTGCCTCACTACAAAGTTGCTGAGAGAGAGGCGGCTGGGCGGGTGGGGAGAGCATGAACGTGAAAGCCTGCGAGAACTGGAACGTGTTTTAGAAATGCATGTGATGTCGATTACAGCTTCACCTGTTTTCCCAGCTGCCGAGCACAGATTGGACAAGGCTCCGGATTAATACCTCCTGATGTTTTGTCTTGAGACTATCCAAAAAAGAGAAGAATTCAAAAATATATTAGTTTCATTTTAAAGCTTGATACATATTTTACAATTCATTTATAGAAGTAAATTCTGGCAACTGTAATTTTAATAGCCTGGTAATTGAGATGACCTAATAATTTATATATTATTACTGAATACTATCATTCCTCGGATTTACAAATAACGTTCATTAAAGAAGTGAACAAAAAAAGGGAAGCAATTTTTATCAGTTTGTTATAGTACTGCAGTTGTGATTACCATGGAAGGCAAAATGAAAAGTATAACTTAGCTAAATTCTCAAATTTTATTTTCAAACCAGATTTTGTTATAAAGAAATTATATATTCTGCATGTCTGCTTAGCATGGGCTCACAGACATGGGAAGAAGCAACACTTATTTACATAACTCCTTATCAACACTGGTTTCTTTTCAGTACTCTTTTCCTAATCTCATTAAGGCAAAGCAAATTACTAGAAATTAGAAATATTATTGACTTGAGACCTATCTAAGTCTGGGAATTATGTTGAAGTGTAACAGTGTTTTAAAATTTCCTTAACTATTTCAAAAATTAGAAGAGCTTCAAAAAAGTCATCAAATGGACAGATTTTAAAGCTGAAGGAAACATAAAGGAAAGTAAATTAGGCTGGTAGATCACTGAAGTTTTTAAGTCCATGGTTTCACTAACCAAACAGTTTTTTAAAACAATTGTTCTCGATTATCCTTGACTCTCTTAGCAACTTTCAAATATGGGACACAGAATTAATTACAGTCTCAGGCAGTACATTATATCCCCAGGACTTAACTTATTTCATAACTGGAAGTTATAAAATACTTTCTGACTCCCGTTACCCACTCACTTCACTGCCCCCACAACCGTCATCTCTGGCAACCACCCGTCATTCATCTCCATCTACGAGCTTCATGTTCTGTTCTTACCAGATTGCACATAAAGGTGAGATTGGATGGTATTTGTGTTTCTGTCTTATTTTACTTTCCATAATGCCCTCAAGGTCCATCCATTCTGTCAAAAATGGCAAGACTTCATTCTTTTTTATGGCTGAATAATATTTCATTTTATATATATACACACCACACCTTCTTTATCTATTCGTCTGTCAGTGGACACTTAGGTTGTTTTCCTGTCTTGGCTACTAGAAGCGATAGTTTGCCACGAACTGCTTCTCCCATCAAGAAGTGGAATCCCCCAACAAGCAGTAGACTCTCAGTAAAGAATCTACATGGCTGCCTAGTAGTGTTCAGAGAATTTCTTCTGGTGACCTTCTTTATGCCTCCGAGTCTCACTGGAGCTTTACCAGAACCTGCCATTGAAAAAAGCTGACTGCCAATAAACATGTGAACCTTCAAGTTCCTGTAGCACACTTAAATGCAGTCCACTCTGCTCCAAGTGATTTATTTACATCTAATCTGTCAAGTTCGGGAAACATCAATGTGTGGTTGCCTCTCATGCGGCCCCCACTGGGAACCTGGCCCGCAACCCAGGCACGTGCCCTGACTGGGAATCGAACTAACGATCCTTTGGTTCACAGCCTTGCTCAATCCACTGAGCTACACCAGCCAGGGCTAATCCATGATTTATATAACTGTAATTTTTGTTGGGCATAACTACAGTCTGTTTACACTGTCCTATACTACAGAGCCCACACCTTTGCGTTAAGTGTATCATACTTCTATAGACCATCATCTTCTTCTGTGCTATGTGTAGCTATTGCAGACACAGCTAGTATTCTGACTCATTATAACTAACGAAAAGAAATAAGACATTGATTTAAAAAACCTGGTACCATTAATAATTACGGGACTAAAAGAATAAATGGAGTCACTAAAGTCGTTTATTGACATACAGTATCTTTTAAAATGATACCTTTTCCAAGTTTGTTAGGTAAAGAAGCTGCCCAAGTTTTTTCTGAAGCTGTGATGTAGCAACAGCTTTATCATTTAGTAGCTTTATCCGGTTTTGTTCCACCTTAAAAAAAAAAAAAAAACAACTTTATTCTCTTCCAGAAGAACCACGAAAATTATATCAAACATGCATAATCCTTCAATAATATAAATGTGTCCTCTTTTAAGAAAACCCACTTACATATAAACTCAAAATAGCCAAATGGACACTAGATAATGTATTTCAAAAGGAAATATATGTCTTTTTTGCTTTTTACTACTTAAATTGAGAATAAGTGTTTAATATGAAAACAAATTCATTCACTCATTCATTCATTCATTTATTTATTGTCTATTATATTCTCCTGAGGGAGGCCACAGAGAGGATGGGGGCATGGAGATTCTTCTCTGGATTTCTTGAAATCACTCTGGCCTGAGTAGCATATTACCTCATTTTTCTTTATTGCATGGATGTACTACTGAGAAATGGTACACAAATAGAATTTTGGTTGATATTTTTTTAATCCGACTTCAAGTAGGAAAACTTCCTATGTAAAACAATTCTAGACTTTGGGTGAAGATGGAGGTGTAGGTAAACACAGCTCACTTCCTCACACAACCAGAGAAAAAACTACAACTAGACTACAAAACAAATTATCAGCCAGAATCGTCAGAAAATCAAGTTCTATGGAAGTCCAGTAACCAAGGAATTAAAGTACAGTAGTATACAAGTAGTACAGTAGTATATAATGAATATTACCAATTTTTCTGAGTTACAATCTCCTAGCTTTATTGAAAGAAAAAGATTTAAAAGACTAAGCACACAAAAGGAATAAAAATAAATTATTAATGAAAATAATACTGTCACTATGGAAGAGAAAGGCCAGCAGAGTTATTTTTTAATCCTGAGAAACAAAGAGGGATTTATTAGAGCACAAGCTGTCAATGTCTGTTCGTCATCAGCAAAGGCAGACACGGAAGCAGTTTTGGACGTCCTTAGGGAAGATTTTTCTAGTTCTGATAAAACTGATGTAGTAGAACACACATCTGACAACTGACCAAGAATATCTTTTAGCTTTTGGCACAGAGGAGGTGTTCAAAAATAGACGAATATGCAATCTGGAGAGAGACAAATGCACCAAAATAGTGAATTTTTGAGCAAGTATTAGATATAAAATTTGGCCATCTTTGACCTGGGGCAAGCTAAGACAGTGATTAAATACATACTGAAGAGGCCGCCGTCCTGGCTCTCTTCTAGGAATGTTGAATTTTTGTGACACATTGCTGTGCTTTCCGTGGCTTACTTGCAAATTACCTCATGTGGCTCAATGATGTGAAGAACGGGGGGATTGGGCTTTGGCTCCCGAGGATCCCGAACTCTTAGGCGCTCTGTAGCCATGGCCAGCTCGTCGATAGCAGACACACGATTCCTCAGAGCCATCCAATATTCATGAAGCAACTGGAGGAACGGAAAAGACAAAGACACTGGTAACGCGCACAATTAAAACTGGTTAAAACCACCAACCGAGGTGTGCCTCGGTGAGAAGTCTTCAGTAAGGTCTTATGACTTATACGTTTTTTTATTAAGTGTCTAAAGTACGAGCAACTCTTAGGTCATTTTTAGGATAAGAAAGTATAACTACCAATCTCCATAGGACACTATAGAATGCTACCTTTTTAGATTCTTAGGAGCAGAATACCCTATCACTGACCAAAGATCTTTATAGCTCAATACTAGGCTGGTGGAATCTCTGCTTTATTTTTTAAAGAAATATTTTTTTTATAAAATATTTCACATATTCAAAATAACATGTACATATGAAGTAAGAATACTAAAATATCCAAGTGAGTGCCATCACCCTATTTAAGAAAGAAAACAATACCAATTTCTTAGAGAAAGCCTCAGTGTTCCTTCTCGACTGTATTAGTCTTTCCTCACACATTTTTCCTTCAACCCCCCCAAAACGGGGTAACCATTATTCTGAGTTGGACTTATTATTCCATGCTTTTCATTGCCATATACTAACCTACACATCCTTAACAACCTGGATATGTATGTTTTTGCAATTTATACAAGTGGCATCAATTATTTTAAAATTGTTGAAATGCCTCCTTCACTAACGTTATACTTTGAGGTAGATCCTGACTGATGCCCCGTGCAGCAGCAGCTCACTCATTTACACTGCTGCAGAAGAGTTGTCTGCAACGCCATGGAGAAGGAAAGCTCGCCATTCTGGGATAACTACATGATAAACATTCCTCTGACACGGAGCCTGGGGCCAAACTGAACCCCAAGGAAGAACACAGGGCCAGTGGACACGATAACAGTACTGTCTTCCTCCATGGCTTGGTGTAATTAATCATGTTAATGTGCTTTTACATTAAAATAGTAATGTGAAAAAAAGTGACTATAAAAGTGTTGAAATTTATCAAACATATGAACTGGTATTATAGACAGCATGCCTTCCTTTTCTGGATAGATATTTTTATCCAGCTTTAAAATGCAAGAACTTGCCCTGGCTGGTGTTGCTCAGTGGACTGAGCATGGGCCTGCCAACCAAAGGGTTGCCGGTTTGATTCCCAGTCAGGGCACATGCCTGGATTGCGGGCCAGGTCCCCAGTGGGGGCCACGCGAGAAACAACCACACACTGATGTTTCTCTCCCTCTTTCTCCTTCCTTTCCCCTTTCTCTAAAAATAAATAAATAAAATCTTTTTTAAAATGCAAGAACTTTAGATTAAAAAAGATACTGAATGGACTTACAAATAAAACACTTCTTTCACTGCCTCACCCATATCACCTTTAAAGTAGGATAATGAATCAATAAATCCAAATATATAAGAAAAATTCAAAATTAATGAATTCTGGAATCTCATCTCAAAGACATAGTTACAACATGACAAAATTATTAAAGTTTTATTATGAAGGGTCACTTTGTGCATTATTAATTGCAAAGGTTTCCAGTCTTGTATATTGAGAAATACTATATTCTCCAGTCTTCACTCAAAGTTGTTGATGGTTGTCTATTATTCAGAGTAAAGCAAAACAAAATGAATAAAATCCCATCTAATTTTACAGACTAGCAATGTAAGATCAACCTAAGAACAGAATGACCATTTTGACAGCTAAATAAAAGGTTTCATATATTTTAATTTTAAAAATAACTTTCTTTGAGCAATTTAATAAATAAAAGTTCCTTATTTGTTCAGTATTACTGTATTTATCTTTCATCATTATAATCATCACATTTTAGGGAAAGAGAAATTATAATACCTAAAGTCTCTAAGCAGATTTTTAAAAACTAAAGAGAGAAAACACAAAGTAGCCATTAAAATTAATGTCAAGGAGAACTTTTAATATTGGGTGAACGTTTTAAAATACTGGACCTTATATTCCTTCTTCCAAGCTTCAAACAGATCCATTGAAGTACTTCCTTCATCGATGAAGGGAATATCGAATCTATGTGATTTTGCAAATGACAGCAGAGCTTTCATGGACCGCTCTGTCTCACTTATTGCCCACAGACCGCGGCTGGTGGTAGGGATGCGATCATCCACCAGTCCTTCTTCGTCTTCTATCATCTCCTCAAAGATTGCAGTCTGGCCTTTGACTCTGAAGACACATGAGAACAAAACAGCAGTGACTACTGCCCATAGGTGGGAAAGCAGCGCAAAGATCACACTGGCAGAGCCAACAGAGAAACAAGGTCAGTGATGAAAATTTAACAATTTTTAAAGTCCCATCTACAAGCTCGTGTTTGCAAGCCTTTGGAAATAATTATAGCAACTCTGAAAGAGCTTGAGGCATCATGAATTTGACCCATGTTTCTTGAGAACCATCTAGAAATGGCTATAAATTCCAGGCTGAAAATTAAACTCTGAGAATTAAAAGAATACAAAACATAGACTACTATCACTATCAACCATGCAAAAAAATAAAATAAAATAAAGTAAAATAAACAAAAAGCCCCTAAACCACAGGATGATCTAAGAGTACAGTGTCAATCTCTCTTTTTTGGAAGCAATCAGAACTTGGTCTTTTCTCAATTTCCATTTTTGTAAAACAGAAATAATTTTGCTAATGTCATGGCTGTATATACTTACTAAGTAGCTTAATTCCTTATACAGGATGAAGATTTCAAATTTGTGTTGGAGAAAGTATATTAATAATGAGAGCTGACATTTTATAGGATGTTAACCATGTATCGAATGCTATGCTAAGCAATAACGAGCATTTTCCTATTTAATGTTCATTCAGTGAGGCATATGTTGTTATTGTATGCATTTCACAAATGAGATTACCGAGGCTTAGAGAAGCGATTTGCTCACAGTACAGTGGGCAGAGATCTGAGTCCAAGCACGTTGGACTCGAGGGTCTGCTACTCCCCTAAACCACCTTTCAGTTAGATGTCACTACATGACATGAGCATCTGAGGGCACGCTTCCGCATGGGTGAACTGAGCATGTTAAGTGAGCAAATGCCAAAGTTTGTTGAGTTGATTTAATAAGAGAAAAAATATACAAAAAGATCATTGTATGGAAAATACAATCTTCTGATTTAAAACATCAATCAAAACACAGTCTTCTGATTTAAAACATCAATCTTGTAAACGTCTCGTTTTCCCGATGGGAAGCAATCAGGGAACTCACGTGTGGGAAAACAGCTTCGATTCGTACTCCGTGAACAACTCATCGGCCTTACAGAAGACACAGCTGGAAAAGGAGAAACTGCCCGTGAATGTTCACAAACATGACCAGCAACCAGGTAATTTCTAAGAAAGGCTTAGTACTTTATACCTTACTTCTTCTTTTCAACAAATATGCCGTTTTAGGAAAAAAAAATAGGTTTTCAGTATGGGATCAGTGGGTTTTTTTCTCTTTTCAAGTTAGATTAATAATACAGCTCTACTTCTGTTTGCATTAAAATGAAAACCTTTATTATAAGAAATCTAGCTGAATGGGAGGATGCCATTTCATCGAACGCTGTCCCCTGGTACCTACCAGTTGAGAGGAAGCCTGGCTGGCCGGAGGTGGCAGAGTGTTGCGGACTCAATGACGCTGCGAGACGGAGGTGGCTCCAGGTTCTTCACGGCCTCTCTGACCAGCTTCTGGAATTTAGTGAGCTCTTCCATTTGTGTTGTCAGTAAGAACTGAAGACCTCTGCAATCACGGAACCTAACTCCCATCACCAGCACCAAACACAACACAGAGAAATGAAATGAACCGTAGGTCAGTATCTTCCAGTCCAGAAAATGGTTGCTAAACAAAGAAACCGCAACATTTTACCTAGTCGAACTTCAGTGAGTTTACCTTAAGAGCGTATTCTATGGGTATCTATTAGTAGACAAGGGATTACAACACTGGATTGTCTACTACAAAAAGTCGGACAGTTCCTGCTCCCAGGAACTAAAAAACAGTACTCAAAATCTTCTGTCTCTGCCTCAGATGTCCCTGGAAGGTCACGATCGCCACGTTCTTTCTTTTTAATGCTGACTGACTACAGGTGTCCCTCCAGACATCCTGGCTCTATGTGGAGAAAGACGACTGCAGGAGGAAAGATAAAGAGAGAAAACTGGGAAGAAGGCAACATAGCCAAGAGATACACTACTTGTTCCAGGACTGTGGGTGTGTGTGTATGTGTGGTTTATTAAGCATTTACTATGTATCAGGGGAACTTGCCAAGCACTTCTTCTATATAGTATCAATGGACCCTATGCTCACATTAAGGGGAAAAGTTAACAAATTAATTTGTTACTATGTGGCAGAGTTAGGAGTTAAACCCAAATAATGCTCCTAACTATTCTGATCAACTATGGGCGAAAGGGCTAAGAAAAAAATGTATGGATATGTGTATATGGATTTATGAAAGGAAAAAGAAAGCCCAGAATAACAAGAAATTAGAAAATGGAAAATACAAACATAATTTGTTTACTTTTCAAGAACACATCCTTCTCCTCCCTAAAACCCCCATATGCTCTTCTCCTCAAATTGTCCATGAGAGTCCGCTGTCTTTCTTGAAGGCTTCTCCAAATTTCACTACACAAATCTGTTTCTTTCTGCCCATGGAATTTATTACAAATATAATTCATTTTATACTTTGTTACATTCAGTTTTTATACGTACTCGTTTTTCTTAAATTATTCATGGCTGTTGTCTTACCAACTAAATTTCAGAGGGTAAGAATCAGACATCGCTCATAGCTTTTTTTAAAAAAAGTGTATGTAACAGACACAGAATAGCTGTTGAATAATTTCTAAAAGAATTTGTGTAGTGGTAATTGAACAAAGTTCACACAAAGAAAATAATTGTTTTTCTTTCTAACTTATTAAAAATTTAAATCACTCTTCAATAATTAACTTTTGAATCAAAGGAAAGTGGCTTTGAAAAAATTTTACTGACTCATGTCTGAGTCATGTGACTAGGGCCTGAAAAAATCACAGACCAGCATTTAATAAATCTTAGCAATGTTCTTTCTTGCAGGACCTTTAAATGAAAGAGCAGAAACACAGTAATAGAAGGTAACTCTTAAACACCATACCAAATGGTAGACACCATTTTAAGTAGCACTTGAGAAATATTAATTTTCTAATCCTTACAACAATGTGTGGTTTAATAGATGAAGAACTAAGGCGCAGGGATTATATCCCTTTGCCAAGGTCACAGAGCTAATAAGCGATGGAGCTGAGACATGAACACAGGCAACCTGACGTGAGAACCTACCTGTGCTCTTTTTTTTTTTAAGATTTTATTTATTTATTTTTAGAGAAAGGGAAAGGGAAGGAGAAAGGGAGAGAAACATCAATGTGTGGTTGCCTCTCGTGTGCCCCCAACCAGGGACCTGGCATGCAACCCAGGCATGTGCCCTGACTGGGAATTGAACTAGCGACCCTTTGCTTCGCAGTCCGGCGTTCAATCCACTCAGCCACACCAGCCAGGGCCCTACCTGTGCTCTTAATCATTAAGCTATGGCCTTTTCCAAGAATCATTAACAAGCAAATATAGTCTGGCTTTTGAGCTATCTTAATGTGTTTTATTCCCTTCTATTTATATTTAATTTTTTTTGTTTTTAAAGGATGCTTATATAATATTAATGGTTCATTTTATATCTCCTATTGGTCCTTGTATAGCCCTGGGACCTCAAATGATAGGAGATATGTTCTAATATGGGATTTAGAACTTTTAAGTAGTTTCTGTATGATTTAAGAAAAACAAGTTTAAGATATTTTAAATGTTTTCTTATCAGCTGATTCTACACTACTTGCAGAACATATTAGGATGCAGGGTGTATGTGTGTGTGTGTGTTAACACAAAGGGGAAGGGAGGGAGAAAGAGAGGAAGACAAACACTGATGTGAGAGAGAAGCATCCATCGGTGGCCTCTTGCATGTGTCCTGACCAGGGACCAAACCTGCAACCTAGCCACGTGCCCTGACCAGCAACTGAACCAGTGACCTTTCACTTTGCGGGAGGATGTCCAACCTACTGAGCCACCCTGGTGAGGGCAGGATACAGTTTTTAAACTGGATAAAATGAACCAATGACAACTTATTCTGGAGCAGTGATTCTCGAGCTTAACAGGGAAAAAAGAAGTGCACTCAGACTCTAACATACTGCCAAGTATTTCAAAAAGAAGCAGCCCATCAGGTTCTGTGTGGGAAAAAAGGTAATTATAATAATCTAACCTACATCCAAGTAATAAAGACACATGGAAAACGTAGCATATCTCTTCTGCCACAATACCTAGACTCCCCACAGCAGGCGGAAATTCCTCTGGGTCACGCCACTGACCGTACTTCTGATAAAGAATAAATCTGTTCTTTGGAAATAATTACTCACTGTTTCTACATCTAGATCAATACTCAATTTACCTATGGATGCTGAAGGATGGTGAGTGTTGATGAGAAGGAAGCTGGGGAAGAGAGAGCAGGGAACTCTGTAATATAAAACCTGCCCCTGTGGCACTATGATGCTTAGAACTTAAGGAATGGATTATATAGGGAAGTATGAACGCCTTACTTACCCCAAGGACAAAATACTCCAAAACAAGGTCTACTTCAAATATTTGCTTAAAGTTGGCTTTCAGCAACTTGCCCAACAAAGATACAAAAAAATACTTTGGTTTTTTTAAAAAGAAAAGTAGTAAAAAGAGAATATTTTTAAACTACTAATATATGGGGAAAAGGGGTTTCTCTTTTAGACTTATACGTAATATTCTGGTTTGAAGCGTACTCTAATAGTATGTAAAATCCCGATGTTCATAACCACAATATGTCCCTACATTTAATTGCACCTCTTAATCCCAAATGATCTGAATATCTGGGGTGGCTATCACACAGTATTCTACTTTGCACTATTTTCTTACATCTCTGCCATAGAAAACTTGCTAGTTTGTTGCTTGTAGTTGCTCGTTATTTCATTTCGCACTCGTTGAACAAGCTCCTCATCGATAGAAAATTCTATTGCTCTGTGGATCACGTTTAGCCACCAAGGAGAATTAGAATGAATCTGTAAAACAGACAAGTGCTCATCAATTAATGCTGCAGGCCTCACTATGTTGCTATCACGATGTTTCTATCATTTCTATCATCTGCTGTGAAAAACTCAAAGGCAGTGATAAATCCCACTCCCAAGGGAATTATAATAGCTGTGAGACAAGCACACATTTCTCTATATTCAACAGGTGAGTACAACTGTTGCACAATATAATTAAAGAGAAAACCTGTTTCCTCACTCTTCTGGATGAACGGGAACTTGCTGTGTACACTTGTGTGACAAAGTTGTGCCAAAAAACACTTCACCGAAAGGAAAATTCCATGCTCACTCCACACGTGTGAAAAGGCAGCAGGTTTCTTTCTCAATATACAGACATTGTGCTGACACTCGGCCAACTGAACTGGACTGCACTCCGTGAGTAATCTGTGACAACTGAGGAGATTGTTTGCCTGAATACTAAATAATCAATGAATTAGGAAGAATAAAACGTGGAGTATTTGGTAAAAATGAAAAGTATGTATTCAAAAATGAGAATGTATTTTTGTGGCCTCCTCTTTAGCTTTGCTACTGATTTCATAAAAGGGGAATTTTAGAAATGACAAATGGCTTGCATTTCATAATAAAAATACCTGTGGTTCTAATGTTCTGACATCTTAACAGAAAAGATTTTGGCAACATATACATTTAAGATCAAAAGGTTATAAAAGTCTTTACTTTCTTCAAAAGACAACCCAAGGTGAAAGAAACCCCTTAGAGCTTAAAAGAAATGGAAAAGAGTAACTGTACACATAGGAGACTTATCTATGTACCTGTTCATTCAATAAAAAAACACTGCTAACAGCAAATAAATTTTTACTGTGGGACAAGCACTGTGCCAGGGGCTTAGAGTTCCGAGTTGGTCACATACATTCAGGTTTTCCCCCGCACCCAAACAAAAGCGAAAATGCTCTGCGGAGACGAGGACCGGCGAGGAGGGCGGCCGGGGCACACACCTTTCTCTGGAGCTCGCGGATGGCCTGCTGCACGGGCAGCAGGGCCTGCTGCGCCTCGGTGACCTCGCTGTTGCACTTGCTCATGTAGTGCTCCCGCAGCTGCCGGGCCTGTGTGACAGCAGCAGACAGGTCAGCTTCCGCTGCGGTCCAGGAAACCGCGTCACGCGATGTGTCAATAACGAGGTGGCGGTCTTTACATATTTAAAGCTACTTAACTCAATTTAAGCATAAAACTCTACAAGTACACTGCAGAGAACATATAAGCCATGCCAGAAGTTCTTAAGATACATATATTTAGGAGAACACATTCACCTGTTAAGTCATAAAATTTAAGAAATCCCACAAGCATTTGCTCTCCAAATTTCTATCAACTTTTTAATTAAAAAACGAACAGGGAAGGGGAAGAACAGTGACATTTAAAATGATACCTTTTAGTATCTGTTGTCTGATTACGTGATTTCAATTTCTTGGAATTTACCTCAGTTTGGAAATAATACTTGAGACTATACAGTAACACAGGTGTTACAGACTGATTTCTCCCAAAATCCACGTGGTGAAGTTCTCACCATGGACAGGTCTACATTTGGAGATGGGGCTTTTAAGGAGGCAACTCCATGAGTAAATATGTTAAATGAGACCATAGTTGTGAAGCCCTAATAAACATGACTGGTCTCCTTAAAAGAAAAGAGAGACAACAGGGATTCAAGCAAGGAAAAGGCCTGGTGAGGACAATGAGAAGGTGGCCATGTCCAAGCTAAAGAGAGTCCTCAGGAGAAACCAACCCTGCCGACCCCTTGATCTTAGCCCTTCATGCTCCAGAACTTTAAGAAATACATTTCTGTCGTTTAGGCTGCCCAGTGTGGGGCATTTTGTTACGGACGTCCTAGCAGATTAATGTGCTGACACATGGAAATATATCCACATATAGAGTATGAACCCTCCTCCCCCTGAAGCATTTTTCCTTTTCTTGTCACAAACTTCCAATTTTTTTAAATTAATAATTAGTTCGTCATTAAAGCTGTCTACTAATAGGCTGGACTGTTTCCAGCTTCCCGTCACTAAAGGCATTTAAACAAAGAGTGACTGACTATACGCAAAGACCAGGCGCAATGGGAATAACAGTTCACTCGGAAATTTCTAATAAACGGCCATCTGACATGGGCCGTACATCCTTACACGGTCATTTTTATCATTGATTCAAATAAAGGCTCTACTTACAAGTTTGATACATTTCAAACATATCTACTATTCTTTAGATTTAAGCTTTGCATCTCTGTTTAACCTTGAAAATGGTAAAACTCTATGGGCAAATTAGCATAATAAGCTTATTAACAATTTATAGTGAGTTAATTTATAATGTCACGCTTTCCAGAGAGAATCAATACTCATTACAGAGGGAACTTCTTTGAGGACATGAGAAAATCTGAATTGACTGTCATAAATAATAAACAGAAAGGTGGCAAAGCATAACATTTTTTGTTTTTACTAGACTACGTCTTCTGCAGATCTGTCACAAGATCAACAAGTCTCCTTTTCAAATGGTTTTTATTTACATCCTGTGCTGTTGACTACCAGCATCCACTCCACAGCAAGCTGTAGCCCCAGAGCTACGAGCGGATCAGCAGAGAGCGCAATAAGCACGGCCATTCTCCAATGCCTAAGTTCCCACTGCGAAGTGGTCGCGAAGCAGCAGAGAAACACTGTTACCTTCACTGAGATGTTGTGTGGCCTAGGAAATAGCAATTAGGTGGAGCATGAAGTCTGAAAAACATATTATTTAAAGACAGAATGAAAAAATAATAATTACCTCTTCCTCAAGTCTGCCGTCTCGCAAGGTAGGAGGTATCCCTGGGTGCTTGGCTACCAACAGTTCCATCAAATTATGAGTAGCATGAAGTCTCTACAAACACAGCAAAGGCGGTAATTATGAGCCCTGCCGGGCATTCTAAGGGCGAACCCACTGTTGATGTGGCATGCAGAGCTGTACACCACATACTCACAGCATGGATTTGCGTACTCCTTTCTCAGAGAAAGACAAAGTTTTATAGCAAATGTCGTAATTCACAACATAAATTTTCTTTAATTAAAAATCTAGTCTTATGAACATGTCTATGTAGTTAGCAAAGTATGTAATATGTTTTCTCTTTTTCTATTTCTAGATATATTTTCTATTATATATGCATTTGTCTATATGAGCAACAAGGAGTATGCCACATTAAGTGCAGTAAATAAAAACGTGGACTGCAGAGACTTGAGCCCTCTTTTGGGAAATGAGTCTGGATGATCCTAGCAATTATATTATGATAAAAATAAGGGTAATTAAATATATAAGAAAACAGGGCTGTGACCTGGCCCTGCTGAACTTAAGGGCTGAAGAGGGGACGGCTGGAGATGCAGATGGTACAGGAAAACTCTATCATATGTCTCTGTATTCAATATAAGCCAGACTTCTCACTGTGACATTAAGTCTGCAACTGGTGAGAGACTCCTGGAGTCAAAGGTTACGAGAAGAAATAATGTTAAAGTTATCTGTTAACATGGGTAGATAGGTAAGGGCTACAGGATCAGGCAGTTTTTCTGGAAAGATCTGATTTGGTGCCAGTGATCTGGGACCATAAAGGTTTACTCTGAATGGCCACAGATTATGAGCCATGGTACAGATCTTTGTAGAGTTAACTTTGAAAAGCTAACTCAATTGTTTAAGGTCTTTTCAACATGGCTCCGTAGGTAACACAGTCACTAACACGAGATTTAATAACAACGCAAGTGTAAATAACACTAGGGAAACCACGGGGTAGACGGGTGGCTCCTCTTGTCTATGTGTGCTTACGGGGGAGGACTTCTGGGGCTTTCTGCACAAGGTGGTGGAATGGATGGGAGAAATGCTGGTCTCCCTCCGTCCTTGACCCATTTTATCCCAAGGGAACAGAGTGGCCAACCTGACTACCGGGCAAAATATTCAGTGGGCTGTGTTTCCCAGTAAGTGGGGTTGTTGCTGGGTGCTTGTTCTTGCCCTCAGGCATTCTGGACTTCTTTGTCTTGCTTATATTTCTACCTTTGTTCGGGAGCACACCTTTGCCTTCCCTACTCCTCATCCCGAAGAATATAAACAGACTTGTATTTACTTTCCCCTCTTCTTCTCTCTCCCCCAAACACACCTCCTACCACCTGCCCAAGCACATGTGAACATGCAGGTCCCAGAGCCTAGATTCTGAATGGTGCAGAGGTCTCACCAGGGACTCAAGTCTACACCTTCTGCTAGTAATAAAAGTGGTCCTTAGCCACCATACAGCTACAGCCCTGTCCACATAACCCACCAGACAGAATCAAGAACGGGAAAGACTTACTACTTAAATGTTGTAATTCAAACATCCAAATATCCCTAAAAGACCTCCAAAAATTAAATTACAAGATCACTGGATAATATTTATTGTTACTTAGTTCCACTGCTGATTTGAACCCATTGCCTTTACTTTTTGGTGAAAATCACGTGAATAAATATGTTGATATTCACATACAAAAAGTGATAAAAGTGCCCTCATTCTTTGAAGTACAAATAATTCAGGCTGTTTTTCTAATGTAGGTTAGATTTAGCTGGTCATCCTTGTGCCAATACTGGCCTGAGTATATGGAATAGTAGTGATTCTCAAACTTCCATGTACAGTCAGCCCTCCATATCTGCGGATTTTGAATTTGCAGATCCAACCATGGATCAAAAACATTTAAAAAAAACTCCAGAGAATTCCAAAAGGCAAAACCTGAATTTGCCATGCACTGAGCACGATGCTGAACACACACAAATGAAGTGATGTGTCGGCATACCCTGCTGTCGCCTCTATGCAAATACAGGTTCTATGCACAACGATGCCATTTTATGTAACAGGCTGGAGCATCTGCAGATTCTGGGGACTTGCAGCAGGGGTGGAAGGCTGTCCTCAACCAACTACCTGAGGACACTGAGGGAGGCTGGATATGCAAATCATCTTGGGTGCTTATTAAAAGGACTAATCCCAAACTTCATCCCCAGAGATTATGACTCAGTCCATTTGTTACCCTTCACCTTCTTAAATATTCGGAAAAACTATTTCATAAAAACCAAACAAAATATGTTCTTGAAACTGTTCAGTCCGTACTCACTTGGAGCGAGTCGGTTTTGAGCTTCCCTTTGTGCTCCTCAGAGGAACGCAGCACTTCTCTGTACAGCTCCGCGGCCAGCGAGTACTCGCCTAAGAACGAAAGCCACTCCAAGCATAAGGAAGTCAAGCACTGAGCTCCTAACGTGAACTAGTCATCTAAATTAAAAATGCCTATGAAAATGTAACTTAGAGATTATAGCTCACCATTTAAAAAAAAGGAATTAAACTTGAAACTAACATACTGCCCCAGTAAAAAAATCTGATAGGTCCTTTTTTATTAATTTCACAGAACAGAACAATGATCAAATGAATTTACAATGTTTTAAAATTATACTGAAACACAAACTCTGTATTAACTTCTAAATTAAACACATGATTTTTCTCTCATTGAAGTCAGAGTACCAATTAATAGTTATTATGTTTGAAATTAGGACAAGTAATATAGGCATTTATATTTTAAACAAATATAAAAAATACTATGACCAACCAACACATAATTCTCAGAAAATTAATACAGTCTTCTTGATAGGTGATGCTCCTCTTGGTGGTTAGAATAATTTGTAATTAAAAACTACATTTCAAAAACTTAGAGATTCTTCTTTCCACTTCTGGTCATACAAATCACAATTAGTCTGAGATTTATGCTGTTTTATATTGTTCCTAATTAGCAACTCATTCAAATAAAATAATTCAAAAAGTATCAATTATAACTACAGGTCGGCAGACTATGGCCCATGGGTCATATCTGATCCTCTGTACTTTTGTAAGGACCTTAGCTAAGAATGGTTTTTACATTTTTAAATAGTTGGAAAAAATTCAAAGGAATAATACTTGGTGACGTGTAAAAATTATGTGAAGTTAAATTTCGGGGTCCACGAAGAAAGTTCTGTGGCTCTCAGCCGTGGTCACCTGTTCATGTCTGCTTTTGCACGGTAACTGCAGAGCTGACTAGCCGCAACAGAGCCTGGAGTATTTATTATCTTTCAGAAAGAGTTTCCTGACACCTCAACGAAAGGAGGGATGAAACGGATTTAATGGCATGAGTAATGAAACCTATCTTATTTGCTGCCTAGGGAAAAACTTTAATCTGGTAATTTATAAATACAATTGAAGTAAAATCTAAAAGTGGCAGAATCATGAAATACAAAATAAGGCACAGAAATGTTCTAGTTTCAGTTTATTGGAAAAAAAAGCCCGTATGTTCTGTTCCTTACATATACTTGCTTTTTGTTCATTTAACTTCCACCTCGTTTTATTAATATTGTAGATTCAGAACTTTGCTCAGAGCCACCATGCGTTTTCTCTCTGCATACACCGCTTTGTAAATTTTGTTGTTGGTTCTCTCCCTTTTGTGAATGCTGATTATACATAAAAATATATTTTATTGTAAAATACACGTAGCATGAAACTTACCGTTTCAACCATTTGTAACCGTGCCGCTCAGTGGCACCAAGCACAGTCGCACGGCTGCGCAAACGCGGGCTCTTACAGCGCCGCTCTGCACCGAGCCTAGCAGTTACCGAGCACACAGCTCTCTGAGGCCCACATTTTCACACGACGTCACAGCCGTCCAAGTTTGACTCACTTTGACAAAAAAGATTGTTTTCGCAATAAAATCTCATTATAATGTAGGAGTAACACTCAACTATCATCACATAATGGGGCCTCTTTTTTTAGTTTTGAAGATTTTTGTGAAGCTCTTCAAAAGACTTATACATTCTCTTCGTATTTATGCTAGCACTTATAGAGAATAATTCATTTATAAATTTTCCCTTATAATTACTATACCTTTTAAGGGAGGTATAATGACTAAAATATAATGTAAGCAGTCGAATTTGAACCATTCAGTATCATATCTATTTTTTTATGCTTAATAAAAAAAGACTACAGGGACAAGTATAAAGGACACATGGATAAATAACTAGGGGCGGGTAGAAATGGGAGGCGGGAGGGCTGGGTGGGTGGGCTGGGATGGGAGTAAAAGATAGAAAATTGTACTTCAACAGCAATTAAAATAAAATTAAAAAAAAAGAAAAAAGACATGCCTTCTTGGGAAAACACAAAAATATGCATATTTTGTAAGTTATATAAGCGTAAGTCAAATTTGGAAATACCCACTCCTTGCCACTTGATGGCAGTGACACCTTCCAGTAAACAAACTATACTGTGTTTGATACTGCCCATCTAATTTTCTCCAAAACATATGTGCAGTAAACATATTATACAAGGTTATGAAAATACCATGTTTTTAATATAATCAGTGAGGACTTAGAGAAAACGTACACTGTTTTAACACAGTACTGTGAAGTTAAGCAGTGGAAACTAAAAGCAGTAAATTCACCACAATTAGGTTTATAATTACAATTAAGAACGGACACGTCCTTTACTAGTGGCCTTTCTGATAGGACGCTCTATGAACAGAAGCACCGTGGGAATGCAGTGGGAACAATCAGAAAGACAGCGCCGCCCTCCTGTGGGGCGCACCGCGGCATTCTGCCCCACAGGAGGCGCCTCCCTCCGTGCTGATCTTGCAGGGGCCGGGCAGTGTTTGGGAATGAGCAGGGAAACCCTTTTCCCCAACACCCATGTCACGTGTAACCTCACAGGAAACAAAGAGAGACAATAAAGCTGATGCGACTAGAAAAACAGGACAAGTGAAGAAACTCATTAACTGTCCAAAGTTCTGAGTAATAACAATGTAGAAAAAATCAGAAATGCAGTTTTAGAATCAAAAGGGGAAATGTGAATTTTATTTTTATTACTGTGACACTCTACAACTGATACATTACTCCATTTCATAAGTTTTGATGGTGAGTTTTAACCTACTATAGGTAGCATGATACTGAAGTTTGTAAATGTGACTTTGATGAAGAAGCAGACCTACTATAATAAAAACATTAAATATCTGATCTGGAATACAAAGATCCAAGGCAAATTCTCTGCCATTTATTAGCTACAATCTTAGAAAGCAACTAAGCCTTCTGAATTCCAGTTTTCTTATACAAAATGGGGACAATAACATCTCAATCACTAGGTAATTATGAGGATAAACTAGAATATATACATGAAAGTATTATAAATAGTATAAAATGTTTGTAGTAATATGATCATTTCTCAGATATGATACTGGATTTAATGACCTAAATATTTTAAATAGTATATTATTTATGTATCTTAAAGATCAAGCGCACATATATTTTATCTGTGGTAGTCAAGTATTCTGTAGATTTTCATCATAATTATTCCACTCCATTAATTTGCAGCTGTGACACACTGGTATTAAATATGACATATAATTTCCCAATTTATGCCTGAGTATTTCCAAGTCAAAATAGTTTTAAAAGTTTAATTAAAAAATAATTTCTACTAAAAAGTTTCCTTACTTAGTTGTTCACTTTGGCTTGTAAAGCACAGGCCGCTGTGGACTGCAGACCAGAATGCTCCCGAGTCTCGGGCACACTCAGCAGGCCAGAGCGCGGCGATGATGACAGGGATGATTAAGAATACCAGAGCAAACCCAAGCTTGCCCACACTGCCAGCTACACTGCAGGCGTCCGAGGGGATGTCTTAAGGGAGAATTTGCTCACAAAAGTACATGTGTTAAACTTAAACAATTTTTCAAATTTATATAAATATATGCCCTTTTCTCCTACTATTAGTTATTAATAACATTTGCATTGTGAGCAAGTGGTAAGAATTTGAGGTCACTCCACATTACCATGATCAACAACATCTACTTTACCTATATGTTTCTATCACATTTTCAATGTGCATCCACACTTCTAAGAACAACACTTCAAGGCAGGCACATGGGATTACCTATATTTTACTGCTAAGGAAACAGATTCAGAAACCTTGAATAAGATCCTCAAGTTCACAGGACTACAACTATAGCAAATAAGAAGCCTCATCTTTTTTACTTCTTGTTTAGAGCTACTTCTGCTCAGCATCTGTGAGTCTTTCTAATGCTACCCAAGTATCCAGGATGGTAAGAGACACTTTCTAGTTCTAGTTCTATTAGGCTTAAGAGCTAGTAACTAAAGTCATGCTACTCCATTTAAGGAGACTTAGAATATTTCCTTGGATTCCACAAAAACACAATTTTTTCCTGGGCAACTGATTTCTTTAAAGTCTTATTACGCAAATGAGAATAATGGTAAATTTTCTCCATGACTGTGTACCCAAGTAGACTAATGGATTAAAAATCTTTGTGGGAAGGTTAAAGGGACTGAACTTTATCAAAAAATGTTTTGCCAGCTCAAATGTCTTTCTGGGTCTAAAACTACAATCATGAGCTACTTCACAGTTTTTATAAGAAATGCAGAAATAGAGAAGCATTTGTATATCCTAAATTATCATAGTGCTTAAAATGATATATTATTTCACCTGATGAATACTTATGCAACTTTAAGGTCTATACACTACTTAGTTTTAGAGAGAATAAGAAAACTCCTAAGAGTCACTATGGTTTATTAGAAAGGCTACAAAGCTGTACAATCTCTTATTGAATTAGAAATGCAGTAACAGATTGAAGCAGTTGTTGAAGACAGCACTCGATGATTCATCAAAGTTGCAAAAAGCAATGCTTGAGTGCGAGCAGTCAGAAATGCTGTCAGGGACAACAAAGAATCACCTTCTACCTTTAATGATGTGGATGCCCGCCAGGCCGTTGAGAGCACAAACTAGCTGCCGATGCGCCTCCTCACACTCAGTCGCACATTTCTTCTGCAGGGACGTGAGAAGCTCTTCCATTGTCATGGTGCTGAAAGAAGAGGTAGGCTGTTCAGAACGAGACAGAAAATGCGGAGTGACAGCAGTACATCACATAAAACCACCGGGCTCTTATAGAGCCTTTGTGGCACCTTCAGCAGCTTTCTCTTCCCCTCCACTCTTACCACGATCACTTTCAACTCAATTACAGTCGTCCTCTCTTATCTGTGGGGATACATTCCCAGACCCCAAGCAGATGCCTGAAACCATGGACAGTACTCAACCCTATAAACCAAAATATGTAAGAACAAAAGCCTTTCACATCTGGAATGAAGCAAAAAAACCAAAACAACGAAACTCTACCGAAGTCCAAATTCTAAAAGAAATGTTCAAAACAGTAAAATTAATTTTGATGACGTGATTCTCTTTCACAAATGGGATTCTATACCAAAGAAAAACCACCCCACACTGCTAACAATAACTGAGAACTCAGGCACAAGGCCGTGAAACTCTGGGCTAGGAAGTTCATTGCTTAAATACCATCTATCACTACTACATTCTCAGTTGCAGCAGAAAGAAACGGAGAGTACAACCTCTTCTGGAGTGGCAGGAACTCCCCACGGACGGCCTGAGGGTGGCAGCAGGCCTGCCTGAGCCTCAGCAGCGGGTACAGGATGGAGGTGACAGTCCTTCTGTCCAGGCTACTGAGCTTCAGAGCCCAGTCGGAAATCTTCCTGAGTTTGATGACCGCGTCCTGGCAGCACACCTCGTGCTGCCGGTGATAGAAATGTCTCTCCACTGGAGAAAAGTGGAGCCAGTGGGTTTCTTCTGTCTGAGGAGGTATCTGAATCTGTAGACGGAAAAAAAAAGGTTTCACCTGGAAATTTAACTGTCCATCTCATCTCTTCTTTTTCCTTTCAATACCACTAATCAACATAAACTCAGCGTACTGACTTGGTCAATCACATCTTTCTTTGCAGACCTCCACAGAATCTTGGCAATAAAGCTGTAGAGGGGCTGAGGCCTCTTCTTGCAGTAAGGGCGATAGAGAAGTCGAACCCACCAGTGTCTGACACAGAAAGGTTCAACGCCAAGGAAGACCACTAATCCGAAAAGATCTGAAAAATAAGAAAAAAAAAGTACATTGAGAATAACTTCTATATTTCCTCGTGACTATTCTGAATAACCACTTGCACAGACATTACCTAGCACACAGTACTTTCCATTGAACTAACATGTAGATTATGTAGGCTCTTGAATCTGAAAGTCAATTCCAATTCAACTTACATTTGCTAAGGATTTACTTTGCTATGCATTTTGTGCTAGGAGCTAGTTTTAAACATATGTATGTGTATGTGTGTATCATACGCTAAAACTTACAGATATAACATTTGCTAGATCAGAAAAAAAGATAATTACAAAGGTGGCATGGAAAATACTCTCTGATCTAATAATCTTCAAACTCTTTGATCTAATAATTCTACTCCTAGGAAATAAGCTTAAGACAATGATAAAAGATACAGATGAGATATACCTACACAGTGACAGTTATAGTAACAATATATCGAATAAAAACCACTCAAATAAAGGAATGATTAAATAAATTATGGTCTCCCCCCAACTATAACATAGACTCCCCCCAAACCCCGATCTAGCAGGTCTTGTGTTTATTAGTTATTTCTTATGTATTTCTTCATTAGACACTCAATATAATATTCGCCCCTTTTGCCCATTTAACATTATACTCTAAGCAGTTTTTCAGATATTCATAATGAATTTTTAAACAGCTTAGGATACTTTAAGTAAAAAAATAAAATAAATGGAATAGAGAATTATGCATGCAGCATAAATGCAAATACATGAATATTTAAAAAGATTGGAATAGTGGTTATGTCATCAAATGAAGACTATAGCTAAGTATAATTTTCTTTGTATTTTTTTGTATTATTAAGTATGTTCATAATCGGCATATATTCTCTTTTAGAAGCCATACAAAAATGACTAACAAATATTTAGGGTGAATTAAATTACTCTGATGGTTCCTGAGACAGTAATATCGGAAAAAAACCATTGCTTAGATGCAGATATACACAGATCTACATTTCCTGCTCAAATCAATCCAATTGCCTATGTGTACCTCTTCTTTGAGGTCCCCAAAATACCTCAAACTCAACCTGCCAAAATCAAATCCATTATCTTTCTACCCAAACATGCTTTTCTTCTAGTGCTATTCACTGGTGACTATTTCCATTATCCTTGGGGTTATGCAAGTCAGAAACCTTGGCATTTCCTGATCTATCACTAAGTCTTGTTTGTTTTTCCTTATCCACTCTGTTGTATTTCCTCGAGACAGCCTGGTCCAAATCCAAAATGCCAGCACTACTTGCCTACATTACTTATTGTAGCCGGTCAACTGCAGCGTCCTATTCACAGTGTCCACTTGTAAACCGTTGTCCACATTGCAACTAGTGATCTTCTGAAACATAAATCTAACCATCAGATGATCCCTAACCACTTTGTTTAAAACCTTTTAGTAATTCCTACTGTTCTTAAGAAAACAAATACGTAAAATTCTTTATCATGACCTGCAACACCCCCCACGGTCCACGCGCATCTACTGATTCAATCTCTCAACCTACTATGCTTTCCCAGCTGCTTGTACCCCAGCCACGACGATGCTCTTGTGGTCTCCGCCCGCCATACGATCTTTAGATTTTCTGTTTCCTCTGCATAGAGAATTATTCTCCACTCTTTACCTAGCTCATGTTACTGGGTCAGATCTTCGTGCAGTTTTCACGTCCTTCTGCATCCCTTTCATGTGATGTCATGGAAACAGATGTCTTTTTTTAGAAACTGTTATAGTTAGAATTATTTGTTTATCTCATGTATGAAAGTTATCTTGATTGCAATCTTACTTTTGTCTACGTAGTTAATAAGTATATGTTCTCCCCTAAACTGTAAGCTTAATAATGTCAGGGACCTTGTAAATTTTTTTGTACATTATTTTATCTCTAAAAAATAAATGAAGGAATAAACCATAAAGTACTTAAGTTACAGTATACATTTTTAATATATAGTATAATTTTAGAAAACTAAAATAAATGAACAGATAAATGAAAAATAAGAATAACACAAGCAACCACAGAAGCAGCTATCATCACTGAATATTTATTATCTGCCAGGAACTGTGCTAAATGCTTTGTAAACTGTGTTAAACTTAATCTTTAAAATACCCTATTTTACAAATAAGAACTTGAATAATTAGGCAATTTGTTTATGGACATACAACTAATGTGTCAGGATGTGAACCTAGGTTGGTGTATCTCCCAACGCCAAAACTGGGTATGAAACTATACAAACAAGCATATTATATGGACATGGGGTGTGACGGGTGGGCAGGGAGCAGTGATCTTGCTTGTTTGCCTTTCCAAGGGTAGTCTGACCTTCTATCAGCTCGCCTGTAGAAACAGACAAAAGGCCTGGCAAATAATGAAATGAAAATACCCTAGCCTCATTTTCTTGCTCATTATGTGGCCAATCTGGAAGTCACAAGACTTCTGGGTTGTTGGTAATTAATATACTATCAAATCTGATTTATGTCTATCAGTCTAACACACTGGCTCTCAACTGAGGTGGAGGTAGAGGGGTGAAATTGTGCCCTGCAGGGGACACTTGGCAACGTCTGAAGCCACTGTGGGTGTCTCAACTGCAGGAGTCCAACCGGCATCTGGTTGGTAGAAGCTAAATATCCTAAAATGCACAGGACAGCTGCCAAAAACAAAACAAAACAAAACAAAACAAAACAAAAAAAACCTATCTGGCCAAGATGTCAATGGGGCCCAGGATGAAAAATGCTGGTCTAACACAAAAAGAAAACGAACGAGACTTCCACTTCCAAACACAACACAGTAATTCACGGCACGCACCCATCCCGCTGCCCACAACCACAAAGAGAACAGAAACTCCGCAAGGGTCAGAGTGTTAAGGACATCAGAGAGCCACGGGAGCAAAGAGGAAACATGAGCCAAAACCCCAGAACGCCTGGAAAAGCTCCTTTTATAGGTAAGGTGGGCAGGAAGAAACTTTTAGAGGTGCTTATCTTGATCGTGGAAATAGATTCATGTGTATACACGTATGTTTAAGGTTTCTAAATTTTACGTTTAAGTATTTACAGTTTTATCATATATCATTTATAACTTTAATAAACTGGTTTTAAAAACATGACTCAAGAGTCTGCTGAATGGTGACACGTGCCCAAAGCACCTGCCAGCATCTCACATATCCAAAATAACCTCCAGAGAATGAGGAATTGCTGCTCACATTCTTTCAAAAAATTAAGATTAGAAAAAAACAGACTTTTTCTTTTTTCTGTACCATCTAAGCTAACTTCTGGGCTCAGTGAGATCTTAGTGGCACCTCAACATCTACGATTTGAGCAGTTTCCAAACATAATGGCAGACCGCCCAATCTGGCCTTTTAATTTACCTTGACATATAATATATGTATTTTACATAAGTCACCAACATTATTCAAATATTTACGTTTGTATTTATTTATAAAATCTCGCTAGGTAACCTTTTCCTTCCTAAAAATAATGTCAAAAACATACTGTTTCTCAGGTCACAGTAATGGATGCTGATATTTTTATTTTAGCAGAGTGATAAGTTTCCTGATGAACACAAATACACAAAAGCTTAAATTTTCAGGAAGATAATTTTTGAGGATGGATATTTGCCGTAGGACTCCAGGAATATTTATATTTTATAATTTAACTACATTTCAGTGACAGCTTTTTAGGAAACTTCTTATATAAAACAACATTTAAACTTTTAGTTTTACATATTCACAACCTGAATAAGAGTTTTACAAGTTCAATGTCTACTCTTTGGAAAAGTAAGTTATACGAATGAGATTATGCAGAAACATGAGTTATAACGTCTCTGTGGGAGGGAGGGGCAAACTAGACAACCTAAATGTCTAAGGAGAGGAACAGCTGAGGGAATAATGGTATGACTATATGGTATGATATTATACAGCTATTAATGTTTTATAACTTTTACAATTAATAAAACAATAGTCCACTATTTGTGAATTCAGACAATGAAAATTATGGTCCTGTTTTTATAGATACAGCCAATTAAAATTAAATCCCTCTCCCTCCCTCTCTCTCATCAGGTTCTTTGTGTTTTCCACCCACTCCTGGGGAACTCGGAGTTCAGCTCAGACCCGTGTCTGCACTGTTGAGGCAGCACAGTAACTGTTCAACTTAGGACGATGGGACTTCTCACTACACGTCTGTCCTCATGTCTGCAAACAAAATCACCCAATTCCATTTAAAAAGATGCACGCTTCGAAGTACTAGGAGTCAAGAATAAACACGTTTCATCACTTCAGTAAGGATTTTAGCAACAATTAAGCACAGCAATATTTTTTCTTCAAAAAATTAAGCTTCTCAAATCCACCATGTGTGAGGAATCCATACGTTACCCTCCAGTCCTCTCTGAACCGGAGTGCCACTGATGCACCAGCGGTTGATCCCACTCAAGCGCTGAGCCATTTCTGCAGCCTGATGAGACAGAGACATGGAATAAAAAAGAAAAAAAAAAGAAAACATGCAGAAGTCAGGAATGTTTACTCATGAAAGCAGCCCATGGAAAGCTACGCGTCAGGTCAGGCCCACTTGTTCTCATTCAGCAGCTTTCACACTCAGTGCTGACTGCCATGTTCCATGGGCCAACATACAGCAGAGTGTTTCTCACTGGATGCCATGTGCCCCCATGAAAGGAAGGGTAGTTCAAGTACATGCAGAATGAAACGGCTCCCTGAATGACTGACACATTCACAGCCCTTCAGATGTGAGCCACGGTAAAAACAGATGTGATTCAAAAATTTAGGACAGGTTACAGGCTGGCCAAAGGAGACAGAATAAAGACAAGGGCTGAATCAAAATTCTACCTTCTAAGGTAGCATTATCATTACCATCTAGTCTCTCTGATAAAAATGGCCCAAGTCAACTCTGGCCCAAAGCTATCGAAGACTATGTGATGCTTACTAAAGCCCCCAAGTACAGTTTACTTTGATCTTTATCACACCTAAACTGCTGTCTTATTCAAATATACATCAGCACTGCGTACAAAGCAATACTTCACACAGTATCAAAATAATTCCTGAGGGTTATGCAGTTCACGGCATAAGAGAAAAGCAAATGTAAGAGTATTTAACAGCAAACTTTGGCAATAGCAACATTGTGGGCTAATGACACTGGAACTATTAAATTTTTTACAGACAGCTTCTTCCAATCCCTCCCCCCTTGACTCTTCCCCAGTCTCAAAAGATTCTGCAGAAGTTCTCACCTTTACAGCAGGACACTCGACCATCTGAGCTTCATCAAGGCAGATCCGCCACCACTCCACAGCCACGAGGGGGCTGGGAATGGCCATGTAGCGCTTCTGGTTCCGCAAGCGACGCCCGTCCTCGCTATTGCTGTGTGGGATATCCACGTAATTGAGCTCTGAACGAAGGACATCATAGGTAATGATAACTATGTCCTGTTCTGCCAAAAAGTGAGGCTGTAAAAAGCCATCTTTCTTCACTCCTTGATATACCTAGGAATTAATCAGCACAGACACAGGTAGTTAACTCAGAAGGGCTCTCAATGATAACTGAAATAGTCATGCACTTATACCCTCACCGAGCCTTCTCTCCTTGTTTAGGAACAAAGATGCTTTGACATACATTCCATTCCTGTCTAGAGAAAAGACACATTTTAGTGTGGAAGACTAATAACAGAAGCAATGTAAAAGGAACTGTAAAAGAAGTAAATGTGACAGCATTACAGTGGAAGGACCAGTCCTATGGCTGAGAAGGTAAATTTGGAGAGGAGTTAAAATTTGAGGTGGCTCTTAAAGAACACTTCAGAGTCCTCAAGGGGAAGAAAAGGGGAAAAGGACATGACAGGTAGGTAGGCAGGCAGACAGACAGAATCAACAGCACATGCGAAAGCACAGTGGCATGAAAAAATAGGAGCGTAAGAGATCTATCATTTACTGAACCTTTTATGTTTCAGACACTGCTAAGCTTTAGCAATCTTCAACAACAACCCTGGTTAGGGGCTGTTACTAATCCCATCCCACATGTAGGAAACAGGAAGTGACTTGCTCACACCTGGCAGAGCCAAGACTCAAACTAAGGTCTGTTTACCCTACAGGAGCGAGCTCCTCAATCACAAAGATGGTGTTCTGCTTATTACTGCATTCTGTCTCTACACCTACGATAGAGGCTGAAATATACAAAACCTGCAATAATGTTTGAATGGAAGGAAGCACAGAAGAACTGAGTGCAGAACACTAATAAATGTAAACAATAACATTGAATGACCATATGCCACACGCCAGCACTTTAGCAAATAATTTAATCTTCACAGCAAGTCTCTGAGGGATACTGTTTTCAGAACTTAGCACAGTTCCTGGCACAAAACAGGTGCTCAATAACTATTTGTTGAAAAAGTAAATTCTTATCTTACAGATGAGGTAACTGAGGCTTTAGGGGATGATTCTGGAGCTAAGAGATGGTGGATCAGACAAGTAGCTACTACCACAGAATGCTGTTTTTGAACTGCATTTTTCTCTGAGCATAAATGCTCAAAGACTTTTTCATTTACATGATAAATAATTTTTCAAAAGCTTTCACATCTTTCTTCTCAAGTACTTAGATATCAGAAAAAAGTCTATTGTTCTACTTTACATTCTCAATTTCCCCTTCAAGTTCTGATTTAATATTATCTCATTAATTTCTGGGATGGACAATAAAGAGACAAATATCATAAAAACTATCCTAAAGTAGCAAAAATTTACACTCTCCTATCCTTTAAGGAGCCCAAAGGGCCTTACCAAGACTCGAAGGGATGAGGACCTCACGTGCCTGTTGATCTCATCCACCCACTGGTGGCAGATGGAACTGGGCGAGATGATCAGAGTCGCTCTTGTTGACACTGGCTCCATGGCGACAAGGCAGTGGGGGCAGTAGAAAGGCTTAATCTTCAGATTCTTCTCTTCATAATTCACACACTCTGCATGCTGCCACAGGTGGCAGTTCAGGCACTGAACTCGAGGCTTACGGTCCACGTGGTCAAGTTCACCACATATACACTCAAAGCGATAATCAGATGAGTTATAGACACTCATGACATTAGAATGTGGTGCGTCACCGCCTGCAGGGTTGAGAGGTTCAGCTTGGTCCTCTGCTGCATGTTCTTGCTGGACTTCAAGGACACATGTGCTTTTGGATGTGGTAACATCAGTAATTCCAGAGTCACTGGCAGCTGGACCGCAGTCGTGTGAACTGAGATCAATGCCAGGTGGACCTTTCCCCTTCTTTGTGGATGAAACAAGCTTTTTCTTCATCTTACTACGATTTCTCCTGGGCTTATCATAGTAATAGTAGGGGTCATCGTCATCATCAGAGCTGTTGGACGGCAAGTATTCAGAGTCCGTGTCCTTGCCCACTGACTTCCTGTGTTCTTTCTGGACTTTCCTTGGACTCCACACTGCCTATGAAAACCATTATTTAATCAATTTACTTCAACAAGTTACAGTTCTGAAATTATATTCCCAACTTTATTTATGTGCTTTACGTAAAAATCCTGCTACTCTGTCCTGAGGAGAACCACTCATGATCGGTGGCTTTCAAAGTGCCCTCTGTGAGAACCCTCCCCACAGTCCGCAGGCCAACAAGAAAAGGAAGGCTTCCTGTGTAAGTAAGATTTGGAGAAAACAAAAACTACAAAGATAAAGAGAGCTACTAATACTTTGGTCTTAACCTTTTCTAATTTATAGTCTGCCTAAAACAATAAAGAACTAGTAGTTTATAATACATAAATATACAAACTAGGGCAATTATAAAAATACCAAGAACAAAAAGACAGCACTTGAAGAAAGGGAACGTAAATTTACTGGTTGCTGCGCTTAGTGAATAAAGCCAGTCTTTGCTCTCTACTTGTGTCGCCTCCTGCAGTTACTTACTGAATGCCAATTCTGTGTGAGGTTGGGGTGCACACAGGAGGGACATACAGCCCCTGCTCGCAAAAGGGTGTGTTGGAAACGAGAGGGCAGTAAAAAGTACAACGATTCCATCGGAATGTGTGAGAGGGGCGTGTCACTGCAAGGAGCTGTGAGGCGAAGGCAGGTGCCAGCAACAGCTTCCTAGGAGGGATGTCAGGGCCCAGGTGGAACAGAGGAGCTGGGACACTTCATGTGGAATGAATGGTATCAATGGAAGGAGACTGTCTTTTCTGGGTGACGGAAGAATCAGTCGAAGTACAGGAGTTCGATGCAGGCTTCTACCCCGGCTGAGGGAAGCTCCCGTGCTGGAGACTCCCTTTGTATGCAGCCTTCTTCACGGAGCCAAGCTGGCAGCTCCACACTGGGACCTGTTGTCAGCGGTCTCTCCTTAGATCATGTTTACAGATTAGAACTATCTTCTTAAGGGCAAACTGAACTTAACTGCCCGAAAGAAGCAGTGTTATAACAAAATGGAAGTTTTATAAGGTGATGGATATGGAAAAAGTGAGAATTTATATAAAAGATTCAAAATGTATATAAAAAGCTATGCACATATAAGGTATCATTAACATTTAAAAAATATAAAACAAACTTTTCTACTGCAGACAACAGCACAGAGAAGTTAAACTTCATAATGTGCTTAACCTACTAATTTTATTACTCAACCAATAAGTATCTGAGTACTTGCCATAAGCCAAGCACTCTTCTCTGAGTTTAACGGTAACCACAATAAAGTCTTCACTCCGACGGAACTTGCACTCAGGAAGCAGAAAACATAAGCCGTAGCCCCGGGTGACGTTCCTACCGGTGTGTTTTCTACCTCCAGATGCGACAGCCCCACTGCCAACATGGGATCTGCCAACTCCTTCCGCAAGGCCTCACATACAGCCACGTAACACAGGCTCGGTTACCTGCTTCTTTGTTTTGTCATGTATATCCTCTTCCTTGTAATTCTTCCCCAGCGTGAAAGTCCCAGAGAAACCATGGCCTTTGATCTGTTTCACAAGGCCTTCAAAAATTAAACTCTTCAGCACGCGCTTCAGAAGACTCCGGTTACGCTGGACATCGTAGCCATACATAGAACTGACGTACTTATAGATGGAAAGGATGGACACGCCTTTCTTTCCATTCATTTCTTTCACAGCGGTCAGGATCATCACACGTGTAGCTAAACGCAAAAAGACATGCTAACTCAGTCAAAATAATTAAAAGAAGAGAAAGTAAAACTCAGTTCATGTTATTGTACACTGAGGACTAAGTTAACAGAAAATAAATCAAAGATCTATTGAAGGTATGCTGTCTACATACTGTCATTTTGAAGAATATGTAATAAAAATTTATCTCGACACATTAAGAAATAAATTTCTACACTGGAAATAACTTAAGAATTACCCATAAATTTGTTAATTTTTCAAAGCAACTATTAAGATTATAAAACAAAACCTCTCAAAATTATTTATGTATACGCTATTATTAATAAGGGAAACCTTCATTTGCTAGCAGAAATTATAGTAGCTATGCTTGAGAAACACAGTCTGGTTTAAATTGTAAGCTAAAGAAATTTAAATATAATTGTAAGCAAAAACTACTTAGACCAAGTCAAATAAAAAAAACTTTACATTTGTTAAGATACTATGATGTGTAACTGAACCCATTTATACAAAGTATAAACAACTATATAAAAACAATTACTTATAACAATTACAAGATATCTATCTATCTAAAGATGGTAAGAACTACAATAGAGAACATTGTAAAAAGATATTTTATTTAAGAGACTTCATACTTACGGGGGCACTGAACCTTTTCTTTTGGTTCAATATCCATATTTTCAGTATCTGTGTTTTTCACTTGTCCTCCAGAATGTGACGGAATGAAGTAATTCACCACTTTTCCCTGTTATAAACAATATTCAGTAGTCACACAGTGTTTGCTTTCAGTATTTTGAGTTGCTTATTAAAGTTAACCTTCCTTCTATTAAGAAGAAGCCAAAAAGTTGTAAAAAGTTATGAAAAAAAGGGTCTAAATATTCTATTCATACATACAAAACTTGTTTTTTATTTCAGGGCTTATAGCTAGCTATCACTTTTTTAAACTGTGCATATTATCTTAAGTTATCTAAATGTTAAGTGCAGACTTCTGCAATTAAATTTTAGGGCTTATTTAAATAAAGAATTAGCCCACTGAATTTATAATAATGCTAAAAATAACTTAGAATAGAGGAAAATGCCAGAAAGAAGTCACTGATAGTTACAAATGTATATTCCAGCTCATTTTTCTACAAAGAAAACAGACATTTTCTATTATCTTCTCAAATCTGAAAGGCTAACTTTGCAAACTTGACCCTATCAAAAGATAATACAATCACTAAGGTTGTGGGCATGGTGAGCCTTACAGGTAATTACAGTTATACCCTTAATTAGTAGCCTAATTTCAGGATATTTAATTTTGGATTTTAGATTTCATTATGGAAAAATATGAACTCTATTTCCTCAGTGGAATTTTTTTTAAATTCAAAAATTTGCACTTTGACACATGTATGTATTTTGGAACAAGGACTTACAAAGAGTTTATTTCATCTAGCACTCTAATTACTAAGCTACACATCCTGTAAACAAAGTTCTAATTATTATATTCTTGATTTACATATCTGAGATTTGTACAAATTTTAAAAAACAGTTTTCAAAAGCATTTAGTGGTAATATGGAGACTTGTTATAGTGACAGAATATTTAAGTAACACCATTTTTCTAAGGGAGTTTCTGTGGCAACTAAAAGGAAGCTTGTACAATGACAGAACATCCCCCTTCCCAGTTGGCCAACATCACCTAAAAAAACCCTGCCAGGTCACAGACATCCCATTCTCTGCACCCACTTGAAGTTAACTAATAACTAATATGTCCTCAGTTGCAGCATAAATTGTTAAGTACTGACTTAAGTGCCAAGCAAATGTTCAACATACGATGGTTTATGAGAACATATGTCCCCTTCCTTCCCAAGCCCTACAGCAGTCCTACCTCAGGAACAGTCAGAGCATCTTGTTTGACATCTTGTCGAGTATGTGTCAGAATCAGAGCCAAAACCTCCACTGTCTTTCCAAGACCCATCTCATCCGCTAAGATTCCACCAAACAACTGTGGCCCAGTACTTGGGTACTCACGGATAATGCTAACGGAAGAAAACAAGAAAAATACATCACAGGACGACAAATAAAAATACTGTTCTTAAAGAGAACTGGAAAAAATGCATGAAGTCTAACTTTTAAAACTATGCTTCAGGGTGAAACGAGTCAAATCCCCATTTCACGAATGTAAGAACGGCGATAACCGAAAAACTGCCTGAGCAGACAACTAAGTCTGCAGACACAAGAGTAGCATTGGTGAACAGCCATCGTTTTCCTCTTCTACAATAGAAGGCAGCATGCCTGTCTTCTATGACCTTTATGAATTTGGAAATAAAAAGGTAAGACAGGCAATAACTACTGATTCACTAATCATGTTTAGTGATTCCTAAAACTCTTTTATAATAGGCACTGAGAAATTTAATGAAAAATATAAAAACTGTCCATAATAAGATGATGTTTTACTTAGAATTATAATCTATTTATGTATCAGTAACTAAGCATCTTAAGTCTCTTATGTAACATTCATTTACTGAAAAATGACAAGTGCTATTAACTCTATAGCTATCCTATCTATAAAAATGTCTCACAAGATTTTAACTTAGTATTCCTTCTTGAGGTACTGCCAAGGCTAGAGACATATATGAGCAAACTCATCTAGATTTTCATAGTATTCATTCATTCATTCATTTAGAGAGAGGGGAAGAGAGGGAGAGAAATGTGAATGTGTGGTTGCCTCTTATGTGCCCTGGCCCACAACCCAGGCCTGTGCCCTGACTGGGAATTGAACTGGTGACCCTTTGGTTTACAGGCTGGTGCTCAATCCACTGAGCCCCACCAGCCAGGGCCATAATATTTTATCAAGCACATAAAGTTTTGCCATACCAGCCTGTGTATGGATTGTAGTAGAGTTTCAAACCCTCAGATGTAATGATCTCTCGCCATAGGAAGTGCAGGCCATTTTCTAAAAAAACAAAAAGAGAAAAAAATATATATAACCATAAAATAAATTGTTTATTTTCTTTTCTGCTAGATTATGATATTAAAGTAAAAATAAGTTAACAGACAGTATAGCCTGGTAAGCCACATTCACATGGGAAAAAGACTAGGTAGGATCCCTTTTACTCTTTCTTCAGATATTATTCTTTAGCTTCCTTTGCTTTGGGCACAAATATTTTCAATGTAAGTGAGTGATAAGACAGAAAAACAAAGTATAGCAAGCAACAGAGGATTAACAGTAAAAGAAAACCATTACATGTAATCAACTCCTACCCAATAAAGGAAAGCAGTGTATCCTTTATAAACCCTTCAAAAAGTTGCCTAAAGTCTTTAACTCAACAGGCTTATGCTACTAGGATAATCCATTAATCTAAATCAGATCTGGCCTTTTATATGGGCCTAAGAGTCAGAGAAAAGGCTTAACTAGGAGAAAACATCTAAAACTATAATACTGGCTTCAACCAGAGTTTTCCACTATCATTTCCTTTAATATTTTAAGGTGTTTAAACCAAATGCCAAATAGGAAGTGTGTCTCCACCAACCAGTGAAACACAAGTAATTTTCTGTTGCCTTCATTAGGGATTAACAGATGAGATAGGAATATTGATACACACGGTTTAAAAAATGGAACAATCAAAAGATAAAAGCTTCAATTTATGGGAACCATAGGGAACAGAACTACTAAACAGCACATGACATTTAATCCACAAAATTCAGTCAGTGGACAAAAAAAAGAACGAATTTCTCATACACGGAGCATGGGTGACTCTCAAAAACATTATGTGGAAAGAAGCCAACTCTCCCCCCACCTCAGAGGCTCCATTTACTGTCTCAGAAGCAGGCAAAACTAATCCACGGTGACAGCAGTGGCCTCCTGAAGGGGGTGCAGTGAGAGACCTGACTGGGCCACGAGAGAACTTTCTCGGGTGTTAGAAATATTTTATGTCAGCACTGTATGACATAAATATAAAAAGAAACAGGTGACCAATTTTAACAGTCTACTTTACTTAGCCCAATAGGACTAAAATATTTTTTCAATATGTAATCAATATAAAAATTATTAATGAGCTATTTCACACTTTTTTGCACTACTTGAAATCTGATACCTTTTAAACTTCAAGCACATAATTTGGACAGCCACATAGCAAGTCTCCAGAGCCACGTGTGGCTCGTGGCTGCTTTTGGCAAAATCTAGTTCTATGCCTTAACTGGATTGCTGGTTACACAGATGCACTGATTTGTCAAAACTTATCAAATCATGCCTTTAAGATCTGTACATTTTTTATGTAAGTTATACTTTAATAAAATTAATTAGTGAAAAATGATTTTATTTTGGAGAAAAAAATAATCCAGTCTGTGGGAAACTATAGAGCTAACAATTTCTTCAACACCAAGTTGTAAGTAAAAAAAAATAGAATGAGGGAGAGAAGATAAAATCTAGGTATTAAAAGAAACTTGTGAGACAGCAATTAATTCCAATGTACAGATGTTATTTGGGTTCAGATCTGAACAAACTGTAAGAAATAGAGAAAGAGGCACAGAAGGATGGGAAGGGAGAAAGAGGGATTTGGGGTTATTAAGTAATTACTGGGTTTTAAAATTCATGATTATATACATATTTTATATCTGTTTAAAACAACCCTTATCTTTTACTGAAATAAACAGGAATATTAACAGATAAAATGATACAATCATTACTGCTTAAAAATAATTCAAAGTATGGGAGGAGGAGAAATGGGAAGAAATAACATTGGTCATGAAGCTTAAACACATGAAGTTTGTTGGATAAAAAAATTATAAGCTGAAACTCATGGGATAAACAAGAACTATTCATCGCTAACTAAAATAAATCTGCAGAGGAAGAATGAAAAATAGTCATGTAAAGATCTCACATTATGCCCATCCCTTTGGGTGACAAAGTAGTAACATTTATTTTGTTACTTACTTTGTGTAGTAAATAAAGTAAATGCCCACCTAGGAAAATGAGAGTAAAATGAGAGTCTCCCACTTTTGTAAATTTGCTCTGTCACTAATATTCAGCATCAAATTGTGAAGCCTCTTTCAGATGATTAGCAAGATTCCCATCTGATCCGGTTCTAAAGGCAGTTCTTAGTTGTAAAGACATGTAAAAAATTGCTAGGTTTTTAAAAATTCCGATCCAGGAGGCCTTTACTTTGCCTGGAGAAACCAGCTCAAACAATTAAGGAGAAGAGAACTCACAGATAAATTTCTTTAGACTTCAATTTTGAGGGATATCTCAGAAAATCATTTTTTTCACAGTAACATTCATTTTATCCTATCTTTTAAATATGATTTTTTCAATGATCAACTCCCCCTCCCCTGCCCTAACTATCTCTCATATAATCCCTCTGATCAATATGCCTTTCTCAAAACATCATATACTTGCCACTAGCGGGAGCGCTTCTGAAGTGCTCTTGTTGCAGCATCCAATTGACAGCCTCTCTCTGGTACGGTCGCAACACCGGAATCAATGCAGGGTGCTGCACATCCACTTTGATGGACTGTGTTTCTTGCTGATGCGTTTGCTTCACAAAGTGATAGAGCCCATCAATGTCCTGTCCCTCTGGCTCACTGTCTGAATCTTCCTCATCCTCTTCCAGCACATCTGTATAACCAACAACAAGGTACTTAGAACAACCTGATCCACTGATTATAACTACGAGGAAGTCTTATGTCAAAAATATACCACGCACTCTCTCAACTCTGGGGACTTAATCAGTATTTTGTGACTGGAGGACCCTACCCTTAATTCACTGATCAAAAATCTACCCTCCGGCCCTGGCGGGTGTGGCTCAGCGGATTGAGGGCCGGCTTGCAAGCCAGAAATCTACCCATCCATCATTCAACTACCACTTTTTCTATGGCATTTCCCCCCACTGGTTGGAATTAATGTTCTCCTCTGTGTTCACGTAGCATCTTTACACTCTGGACAGAGCACCGCACTGCATTCTGCTGAAAGTGCAGTCACCTGTGTGTGCTGTCCCCTCTACACTGAACTGTAATGTTCTCGGAGGGCAAAGGCTGTCTTAGGTTTGTATAGCTCCTCGGAGCGGGAACATGCTTTGCCCACTGTAGATATTTAATAAACATTTGAGGAACTAAATGTAAATATCTTTTGCAGTTTATAAAAGAGTAATTTATTCCACTTTTATAGCTTTATATAAAAATATCCATACACAGACATAACTCCCCTATATCTAACAAGGCAAGGGTTCCCACTGTATATGTTATGCTAAAAAAAGGCGTCGGGAGCAGCTGTAGCCAATTAGGAGATAAATGTGTAAACTGGTAACACACATTTGTGAGAATATCTTGTTCACTTAATGGGCACAACTGCCATGTGGAAGATTTCTGCTCTTCTATAACATGAAACAAAATTCAAGATCTTGAACAAATTAACAAACCCCCATTAGCTAATGATTTATTTCAGAATTGTTTCTAAAGGTCTATACACTCTTACGGGACATAATGTTATATCCGCTACAATGAAAAGTGGGTGCCGCAAAACATAATTTACTTTCCTCAATGAAAAATATGTCATGTAAGGTTTTTAAAACTTTACAATTAATGTTTAGTTAAATGCTTGGTTATTTCAGACTGATGATTTACTTTTATTAGCATTATGAAGCTTTACAAAGCATATCCTGCAGAAACAACTAGTCAAGCTAGAAACTTATTTTCCGAATATTGAAGTATGAAGATTTGCTTCCGAAATACCACCGTCCCACTATGAGCAGGGCTTGGAGAATTCGGCCCGTTTTCCCGTAGTGCTGATGCGCTGCACCGAGCCATCCGCACTTTCCCTTGGGAACCGATGGCAGACAACTCTGAGGTTGTGGTCCTGACCCAGGATGCGATGTCTTGCCAAGAAACGGTAGCAAAATTAACTGATCTTTGGGAAGCAGACTCTTGAGACTATTTGTCAGAATGCAGAGAGGTGGAAGAAAAGCCAGACAAAAATCTCTGGCCACAGCAAGATAAAAGAACAGGAATATTGAAAAAATTCTAATCAGCTCAGATCCCTTTGGACTCTGCCTATCAACTCAGCAAACATTTCTTGACTATTTACTATACGCTAAGCACAGTATTAAACAAATAAAATCACAAATTATATTAGTGGAGTTATTTCAAAAAAGTATAATTTTGTCATACGGAGAGTTTTATGGAGGTTTTTAAATTTTTATTAGCTGTTTTTATTAGCTATTTTAGAGTTGGGGGGGGAACCCACAATACTTAAGTAACAGCAATGTTTAAGTTTATTTAAAAACTTACCTGGAATAATAAAATTATATAACTTCTCCATCACTCTCTTCATGAGTTGATTGAACTTTTTCATTCTTGAACTTGCATCACTGAAAAAGTCTAGTTTCGCTAGGCCATCTTCCAAAAGGTAAATTCCAACCTACAAAGAATTGATCAACATAAAAATATTTTAATTGTGCTAAGCCACTCTTTATGAGGATATAAGAAAAACATTTTTACCATCGCCATTAAAAAAAAGTAGTCACAATATTTGCCCCACAAACACCAAATATATGCTTACTAAGTCTCCCTCACATATTTTCACTTTCAGTAACAAATTCATTCCACAAATGCAGCGCCTACTATGTGCAATGCACCATTCAAGTTGCTAGAAAAAAATACTTAACTGGAACCAAACCTGGGGCATGTGATGAGAATACAACTCTACCCACCAAGTCAATGATTTCCAAACTCGATGAGCATCAGAATAATCAGTGAAATTGGCTAAGAGGGCAGATTCTCCCAGAAGGTTCTGACATACAGGACAGGAGTTACATTTTGGAATCCCTATTACTAGATCAAACATAAATGTATAAGAAAACTGAACCTGATTAATGTTTTATGTCTTGATTCTGATGAAGCAATGCAGGATGAAATTTTAGTCAAAATACTTGAATTTGAAGAATGACATTGGTATTTAGGAGCTAACTCAACAGCAAAATGATACACTGGTTTTGTTTTCATTTGCAAAATGGACAGAAGCCTACATGAGGTCGCCTAGATGATAGAATTTAAAAACTTCCTAATTCCAAATATCCAGGAAGTGAAGTTTCCCACATTTCCCTCTATTTTCCTGGACCTGATGATTCCCTACTCATTGAGACTCTCACATTCTTTCACTAAAGAACAAGAATCCAACCCAACATTATATAGGAATGTGTGGCAAAGATTATATTTCATTAACATTTTTACTCTGGCTTGTGTTCACTTAGAGATGGCTTACTACAGTAGCAATAAATGTTTAAACAGTTATAAAAATCAAGATTGAGGAACAAAGAATAGATCAAAACTTGATTATGAGGGAGGTGGACAGAACACGGATGCAAATCCACAAGTTCTTACTTGTTTGTTATCGCTGGGCCACAATTTGGGCACCCACAATCTACAAAGGGAGAGAGTGCTAGGCTGCCGACTTTCACTGTCTAGGGAAGAATTAATTCTATTTTAATGCTTCTGAATTTTCTCCTTTCTTACTGTCAATTCTGAAACTAAAATAGGGCTATAATGTAATTGCTTTTCAATGTGAGAAATGCATTAAGACACAGTTTTCATTGAACAATGGTGAATTCAACACATTAAAATTTCTTTTCAAGTTTAAGCATGAAGGAATATTGACCTGATTCATAGTTTATAAAGTATGTTTACTTACATTATCTTACCTGATTCTCAACAATTGTATGAGGTAAAAAAAAAAGGGGGTACTTTTTAATATTTCATACAGAAAGAGGCTACAATTAGAGCATTTAAATGATTCACAGAGTGACTTATCTAGTGAATAGAAGAGCCTGAAATGAATAATAAATTTATTCACTCATTTACTGAAAATCTCTTCAGGATCAGGCATTTTACCAGGCTGTGAAAAGAGATCTAAAATGTAAGTATGCTGTAAGAGACCAAAGCAAAATTAAACATATGCATCAGGTATGATGAGAAAGAGCACACCAACACCATCCATGGAGTTTAAGAAAAGTTCTACCTAGATGAAGTAAACTCTGAGCTGAATATTAAAGAATAACCAGGAATTATGAGAGAAGAGGAAGGAGACAACCCAGGCAGAGGGAACTGTGAAAGCAAAAGCAAAGATGCAGACAGATGGCAGGGAACAAAGCAAGCTGGGAACTTCTGGGACAAAATAAAGAGCAGAGCGATAAAAGATGAGGCTAGAGAAGAAAAGAGTTTATCGAAGGAAGGACTTGCATGCCAGATTATACTTAATTGTATAGGTAGTAAAGAATGGAATTCCACTTGCATTCTGTATTACACTATACCAGAGATAAAGCAGATGGAGTGGAAAAGGAAAGCAGGGAAACGGTTAAAGGATTTCTATAGAAAGAGAAAGATAAGGAGGACCAAAACAAGTCATTAAGAGTAGAGCTGCAGCCCTGGCTGGTGTAGCTCAGTGGACTGAGCGCAGGCCTGAGAACCAAAGGGTCACTGGTTTGATTACCAGTCAGGGCACATGCCTGGGTTGTGTGCCAGGTCCCCAGTAGGGGGTGTGTGAGAGGCAGCCACACATTGATGTTTCTCTCCCTTTCTTCTTCCCTTCCCTTCTCTCTAAAAATAAATAATAAAATCTTAAAAAAAAAAAAGAGTAGAGCTGGAAAGGAAGAATTTGGAAGATCTACTTGAAAAAGTTCAGCCTGAAAATAATTAGCTATAATACAGATATAAAAGTGTACTTTGAAACTTAATGATAGATTTATTGCTGGCTTTTCAGACCTTCCTTCTCAAGTGACTTCAGAAAAACACTGCCTGAAGAAGAACCTGAAAAGACACCACAAAAATTGAGTACCTTAATAATGTCATTTCCTTCTGGTTTCTGGTAAAGTTTTATTCTTCTCTTCTTTTGCAGCCACCCCAAATCTTCTAACATTTCACCAATGAAGGATGATTCCACTCGGATGCCCTTGTCACAAACGCTGACTGGCTCCTTGAGTCCTTTTTCTTGCTTCTCTACATCTATGCCTTCTGGATGAACACACATCAGGAACTGACTGCTTGACTCTGAACTCATCAGTGTAAAACTCCTTTCAGAGAAATTTTCAGCTAAACTCTGTTCAGGAAGAAGCTGAAGCGTGAATTCTCCTAGAAATGCTTTCCAAGAACTATCGAAGTGGCAGGGAGAAATCACAATATTCAGCTTTGCAGATGAAGGAGAAACACTGTCAGCAGTCTCCTGTCTATCGACTGATTTTGAGATGCTCACTGTCTCTGAACACCGCCTTTTATCACCGTGAGCGACCTCTTCTGTCAGACGATCATCCAGGAGGATGCACTGCGCAGAGGAGGAATCTGGGCCTGGGTCGGGCTGTTCATCCTCACTGAAGACGAGAGGCTCGTTTCGTCTGTCCTCGTGCATGTTCCAGCAGAGCTGCTGCTGCTTTTCTTCGTCTACTCTCACCGGAGCAGCACGTTTCCGACGGCTGCTCATCTTCGCGTGCTCTTGGTTAGTCAGCGTCCACTCTAGAGGACAAATGCAACAGCAGGCACTCCAAGAGAGGATTTTAGGGTTAAAGTGCTCCCAGATGAGAAATTCAGCAGGAACCAAGAGTCCATACACGTACCATGAAATCTGCAGAGATACAAAAAGCAGTGGACATTTTTTTAAAATAAGTCAAACACAGCTAAGGAACACACTGACCATAATCTCATGCAGTATATGAATTCTGATGGTCTTACTGGTCATTAATATATAAATTTAATAACAGTAATTTGTTGCATAAAATAAATTCTAAAAATACATTTAATGAGCAGCATGGCAGTAAAGTAAATCTCAAATACCCTAGAAACGCATATTTAAAGAATTTTAGTAACACATAATCTCTTATCAATACTACAGTATTTCAAATTTGTTTTATAATCCCAAACGGTTAACAAAACTTCACTTGATCCTAACGTAGATAAAAAATCCCTAAAAATATACCTTTTCCTTCAAAAGATGAAGATGAAAATACAGACATATATTTCTTTTTGTGGATTAGCAGACAAAACGGATGAAAGGGATGGCTGGGCAAGGAATAAAGTGGTGATGGCAACCAGGGGGAATGAGCAGACAAAATCAGAGAAGAAAAGGATGTGTGGAAAAAAGGAAAAGAGAACTTCGCTAGCTCAAAAGAGAAAACTGGTCTGAGAGCAACCTATGTGAGCCAGGCCCCAAAAGTGCACTTTTTCCAAAATAATAGCCAATTCCTACATAAAACACAGAATAACTCAGAGATTAAATCATAAAGTCATGATGATGGTTGGTACCTATTTCAACCTACTCCAACCACGTAGCTGGGAAAAAAAAAGATGTATAAACGATTAAAAATTGGCCTCAAGGGCAGTTTTAGAAGGATTTCCAACAATTCCATTTTCCAGTAAAATCCAATCAGGTATTTGCAGAGCCCACGTTATGTACTCGACACTGTGCTACATTTCAGAAGATAAAAAAGAAGCATAAATCAAACAGGAGTTTTTGATTCAGAACAGACACTAAACTGTGCTTTGGTTTCTTCAATGGGGGCACACAGTGCAGTCTACACCCCTCTACCCCCACTAAGCCCCCATCCCTAACTACTCTGTTCCAAATCTAGGAGACAGTGAAAAACGTGTTTTAAAGAAACAATTCAGAAATACACAGCCCTGTTTAAAACTATAACAACAATAAGCAACAACAACAACAATAAACCATCAGGGAAAATCCCAGTTGATCAGAAACTTAGAGCAATCCCGAAGAACAATGCAGGGGGCATCAGACTGAAAAGCTCAGCGGGGCTGTGAACTAGCACCACAGACGGAGCATCACCAAGAGGGCTTCCACACCCAACAGTGGCAGATCTGGTACTAGACCCCAAAGTGGGCCCAGGGCTAAACACAGATACTAAAGGAGCAACAGAGTGGGAACTGGCAGGTCCTCGCCTGCCCTCTATCTCACAGGAAGGCGGTGTGGTGTGGGTATCTGTTTTCTGGGAGGCCAATGCCTAAACTAGAAAGATATCCATTGTTACTAAGTATAGAAGAAAAAGCGTATGACAATGGACTCTGCCTAGAAGAGAGCTTTTCCACATTACCCCTGAAAAGAACAGAAAACAAGTCCCTTCTGACCATCCCCTCAAGCAAACTGTGCAAGCCAAAACAATGAAAAGTGAGGCAGGGAATCTAAAACTGCAAAGATGAGCTCATAATCAACAATCAAACATTAAATGATCTTCAACAGGAAAATAAATCTACAAACTTTCACTCAAGGAAACAGATGAAGAAACCTAAACGGGACTTTATAATTCATAAAATCACTCTATCGCATCCTCAGGGAGATAACATACTGTTATCTTAGGAATGATTTGTATGAGGAATATATAAAGAACTCGGGCAAATCAGCAGTAAGACCTTATAAAGAAAGGACAAAAAATTTAACACATCAACAAAGATGATCTACAAGTAGCAGGAAAGCACATAAAAATATCTCGACCATCATTAGTCATTAAGGCAATGCAAATTAAACCCACAAATTACTAGAGAAATTACACATCCACTAGAATAGTCAGAAGAAAAGACTGAGGGTGTAGAGCAACCAGAATGGAACTCTCGTATATCCCAAAAGGAAAAGTTTGTCAACTTCTTACAAGATTAAATATACACTTCCTACACAGCCTAGTAATCTCATTCCTAGGTATTTACTGAAGAGAAATAAAAACATAAGATTCACAAATAAGACTTAAACTTGAATGTTAATAGCAGTCTTATTACTAAAAGCCCCAAAGTGGAAAAATACAAATGACCATCACTTGGTGAATGGGTAAACAATGGAAAATTACTGTGATAAACTGCTGATACAACATGCAACAACATGGATGAATTTTTAAAGCATCGTGCTAAGTGAAGGAAGCCAGATGTGAAAGCTGTACGATTCTACTAATTCTAGAACAGCAAAACCAAGTGATAAAAAGCGGATTAGTGGTTACTTGCGACCAGGAAGTAGGAAGAGGTGATTAACAGCCAAGGAGCAGAAGAGAAAACTTTGGGGTGACAGAAGTGATCGTATGCACTTGTCAAAACTCATCAAATTGTACACGTAAAATTGATGAATTTTATTATATGTAAATTACACCTTAATAAAGCTGATTTAAAAAAGCAGAAACAAAAAACAGATACATGAGGGATTTAAAAATTATGAGAATATTAAGAACAGCTTTAGTCTAATAAACTTGAAAAATCTAAATATAAGGGGTAGTTCACTTATAAAATATAAATGGATAAAACTGGCTCAAGAAATAGAAAATCTGTGTAGAACAACAACCATAAAAGACACTGAGGTAACAGTACTCACCTACCTAAGATCTACCCCATGTCCTTGCTCTTGCTGACAGAATCCTTCCTTTATTTGGGAACATGGTGAGACTTAAGAGGAGGATGGATTCCCGGGTAGCCCCAGGCAAGTCGTTCTGTCTGTGCAGTCCTGTAAGGTTGCCACTGGCAGCGTGTGGCTATTTAACGGTAAGAGTAACTACTATAAACTCAGCTCCTCAGTCTCAGCAGCCACATTTTAAGCATTTAGTAGCCATGTGTGACTAAAGGCTACTTTATTAGTGCAAACACAGAACATTCTCAAAAGTGCAAAAAGCCTATCAAAAAGTGCCGGTCTTTGTCAATTACGAGATGTCCATTCCGTAGGCAGTGCTTGGTTTGTCAATGTGCAGGTGATAGACTATAACCAATCTCTGACTTCAGTTAACTACTTTTCAAGCAGCTCATCTCTCCTTTACCTTGGAAAGATAATATGGCAAGCCTCGAATAACCTAAGTGTTCATCTGTCCAGTTCTCCTCAGAGCACAGGCAAGAATACTGGAATTTGGTAATTCTGATGGAACTTTGAGAATTTAGGCTATATCAGTTTATTAGGTACCTACAGCCACAGGTATGCTGTATACACACCACGCCGAAGCTCAATACTTGAAATAGAGCAATCACTTATTCCCACAGATACACAGGTGAGCTGAGGGTCGGCTGATCTGGGTTGGTTTATGCACGGGCAGTTTGGCACTGCACAGTGTAGTTTTCATTCTCCTTGTGGCACCAGCAAAGCAACCCACGGATGTTCTTATCGCTGATGGCTGAGGTATAAGAGTGAAAACCCAATCACATATGTATTTTCAAAGAGCTAGGTCAGAGAAAAACCACTAAGTTTCCACGGGCCAAAGTAAGTCAAGTGGATGAATCCAAGTCCAGAGGGGGGAAAAGGCATACACTTTTTTACTGGGTAAAACTGCTCAAGGCAAAGAGCGTGGATGTGAGGTAAGGGGTGGAGAGGGGAACTGGGCCAGTGATACAATCTATTACTTCGACCATAATAATAACACCGTAGTAATGGAATCATTAACTCTAAAACCCCCAAAGCAACTGGCCACACAGTTTCATATCTGCAAAGAAATGTGGCTTGCAGGAGAGATTCTAATTCTAGCTTTGGTATTTACTGTGTGGTCTCCAAATAGTTACTTAACCCCTCTGGGCCAGTTTTCTCATTTCTAAAATGGGGATGATAGCAGAATTGTGCTTACAAATAAAGCATATCACGGTAACAGGAGTTTAGCATATACTCACTAAGTGGTAGTTGCTATCATCAACATCCTGAGAGTACTATAAACTGTTCTACAATAACCAGTGTGGTGGGATGGCAGACCATAGATCAGTGTGTCTCAAACTTGACTGCATGCTAGAATCACCTGGGGAAATTTTAAAAAATCCTAATGCTCTGGTACTACTCCAGCCAATTAAACCAGAACTGAGCATACATTTATAAGTTTTAAAAAAGTCTCATTTTGGTTGAATCTTTTCCTAATAGATCTCTATCCAGGGATAAGCTACTTATAACCATGTTAACTGGAGGTAATAAATTGAGTACTGGTATATCTCTGATTATATTCTAAATCCTTCTCCTGCTTTTCTTCATACCACAAAGAATCCCATCTTGTATAGTTCTACTTCTTCTTCCGTCCCCTTAAACATTGGTGTTTATGTAAAATTTACTATATGCAGTTTTCTATAGGGACCAAACTTTTACTGTCCTGCATTTAAATGTAAATTCCTTTTGCTTCAAATGCTCTTTCACACTTTTGTGTCACCATCCCAGCCTTGCCCCAAAACCCTCCATGACAGGCCTGCTGAGTTGAGGGCCTCTCCTCCTGGATCCCAGCTGCTGCCGTGTTCCCGACTATTTGACTAGGAACTACTCGAAAGCTGTGCAGGAATAGTATCCTGTTCCGTGTTATACCTCCAAGTCAGTGCCAGGATGGAAATGATATACAAAATAAGGTGGAACAATGATCTCTGACTCCATGAATACCCTCCCTTCTTTTAAGGACCTAATAGTACTTTGCTCACATTTCTTTTTGAATAAGAGTCTCTTCATCACATTCTAGAAGACTGCAGGTAATGTGAAACTATTCTTTATTATTTCTGGCCAAGAATGAGACAGACAAAACTGACTGACCTATATCTTTAACAGAAAAAAAAGATAAACTGCTAGGAAAATAAACAAAATCGTAAGAGAATAACAAAACAAATGAATATCAACTAATTATATACATATATACAATTATATATGTATCTTTCCCCACCAAATTATAATCTCCTCATGAAATGACACAAATCCTGAATTACAACAAATCTACGGTAGACCTGGGTTTAGGCTGCCAAAGGCACAGGAATATACATTTGCTACACATGTAGGTCCAAGGTGAGCCCTATACAAGCAAAGCTCAGTCATTACTTATGCCTGAAAAGCTCTCAACAATCTAACACTACCACAATCCTTTTCTGTTTGATCACTCCAACAGCATGAGAGTATGTTCATCTGTTGAACCCTAAAATACGTTAGTCACAGAAAAATGCCTTCATAATTTTTCACCAGCAGATTCTGTTTCCCAGAGATCTTCCTAGCCTGAACTCTTTGAGATTAAAAAAAAAAGTCTGTATATACAGTTCTTTTAGGCTGAGCAAAAAGGTGATACATCTACGTAAATCATTTTTCAAAGTAAACTATCTTATTCTCAGCTGCCAGTTTATTGGCTAACTGGTCCTCCAAAGCTCCAGGAAGCAGAGGCTACCCAGCAAAGGCGCACCTATCCCACTACTGCTCACTACCGTTCCGTTTTCAGCACGGTCCCTGATCATAAACCAACTAGTCTTTTTGGTGACAGTACAGATAATAACACGGGTCGTTTTTATTCATGGGAATTTCATCTTTCTTGCTATTACCCAACAGAATAACTGAAAATAGCTGTAATGACTAAAACATTATTTTATTTTGTTCAGTTAGAGCCTGAAGTTAATTTAAATACAAGTTGGACAACACCAAACATCTAGGATTTCTACCTCGTAGCTAATGTGAAGTTACTTAGAAAAGGCACAAGCTTAATAGTCATTATTTAATTACACTGCACATCTGACAGTGACCATCAATCATCAGATAATACATCTTCGTTCATAAACCTACCAAATACCGCAGTCAACGTGAAAGGGTGGCTTTGAATGCGAATGTAATTAATCTGACTCCAAAGGTAACCGAGAACTTTCAGACTAACTTAGAAGCCCCGGCCTCCCCTTTCACGGCATTACAACCTCGCGCCCGAGCAGCTTAGGCAGCTGCCCAGTTCCAAGCCTCCAGAGGCGTGTCTGCAGCGCATGGTGATACCCACTCAGTTTGCTTCAGAAAAACCCAAAGGCAGCGCGAGGAGTCAGAGCAGGGCTGCCAGCGCCCGATCGCTCCCAGCAGCAGGCCGAGCAAACAACCTACCGCGAGGCCGAGGAGCGCGACAGTAGACCCTCAGACGCTCAAACAAAATACTGCACGCCCAGGTCCCCTCGGAGAAGTACAGCCTCCTTTCCCACCACCCCGTCTCTTCCCGGGGGGAGCGGTGGCGGTCCAGAGGCCCGCTCGTCTGGGACGGAGATGGGCCAAGGGGACTCGCGCTGCGGCTCCATCTTAGCCCTTTAGCTTTCAGGGATCCAGAACAACCAAATTCTCTCTCTTTGGGGCCTCCCTCTCTGTCCAGAGTCATCTTCCAAACCCGACCTCTGACCCCTGACCCTCCATCACCTGAGCGCCTTCCTAGACAGGTTCTCCAAGCCTCTTGAGCCTCTCTGCACCAAGGCCCTCTAATGTCGTCGCAGGTCCCAGGCACAGTCACCACCCACCAAACACCCGCGTGAAGTGGACACGCGCGATTTATGCTGGTTTTTGTTGGAGTTCCCGGGGGAGCCAGACACCCCAGCTCCTAGCTGCCGGGAGCGCGCTGGGGCGTGGGGTCAATGTGAACGAGCACGTCGAGTTGCCCCGCCCCCTTTCTCCGGTAGTGGCTTCAAGAGCCACTTCTACGCAAGTCCACACAATTAAAAGCCTGAGATGGGAAACAGTTGGAGTCTCGCGATAGTTCGGTCCACAACAGTAGATGTTACATGATTGGCTGGAGTTTCCAAGGAGGCAGAGGGCTCTAAAGAACTATAAATTCGGACGGCGCTCTGCGCTGAAGGGGTGGGGGTCCTTTTGAAACTAGGGTCGGGTACTTTTTGCGGTTCTAATAAAAAGGCAGAATGAATTATGCAAGCTCACTTTTTATTGCTTCTAGAAAGTAGGCACTAATTAGGTACTGATGAAGCTTATCTTCCTCCAAAATGTTACTTTAAAAGAATTACCAGGGAAATATGAGTAAATATTTTAAGTTGAGAGAAAAGCTACATGTATTGTACTGAAGGTGGCCTTCGAATAGCTTGTCATTTTCCCTTCCCTTAAGTGAAAGGTAGCCTCTTTCTCTAGGAGGTAGGCTGACAGTCAAGTTTGGGAAAAACTGAGAGACTTCAATGCTAATAGCCTATTAAATAACTCCCAGGAATCAGCGGGCACTCGGTGATTAAGGAGTACCTGATAAGGACTCAGCATTATGCTTACAGGGGCAAGTCAGCAGCTGTGATGACAGGAGTACAAACGTTCTTGTCCAGGGGAATATCCTTTGTGGTTGCCGAGAGAGTCTAAAGTAGATCCATGTCCTACTTTGTATGGACTTTTATCACAGACCTCTAGGAGTCTGAAAGATGCCATTTGCATAAACTAAACTTTGTAAAATTCGATGCAAATCAGTTACCTTATCCCTGGTTTCAGGAGGCAAGTTGAGAAAGTAGTGCTAATGCTGAAGCAGTGGGCAAGCAGAGTCCCTCTGCATTGAAGAACCGATGATTTTACAAAGTACAAGACACAGTGTGTTACTGGACAAAGGTCTGGCTTTGAGTGGGTCTGCCTAGGGGCAGCTGCAGTGTAGGGGTTTTTGACTTCAGATAGGAAAGATTTCACAACACGAATCCAGGTGATGATGAGGATACATTTATCAAAGCTGGGGACAGTGGCACAAGGAAGGTCCTAATATAGAAGAAGCAACAGGAGAGCCTAGACTGGGCTGCCTTATCTCACTGGGAAATCAAGAGAAAACGCGGCTTTAGGGATAGGTTCAGGGGACAGGCCACCAGGTCCCCATTGCCTTGAAGTTTAGGAGACGGGTACCTGTGAAGAAAGAAGTAGGGAAAGAAGGGGTTGGCCTGGCTACTTCCCAGGGAAAGAGCCCACGTGCTGGGTCCTTTGTCTCGAGGCTTTTATCTCTTTCTTGCAGGCAGGAATCTTAGTGGAGGTCGCAGGGGAGGGTTTCAGTCGAATATTCATCAGTTCTCCATATGTGCCCTTTCAGGGTCAAGGTCTCCATGGATTGATTGAAGGGTCAGTGACAGGGCAGGGGATCTCTGATCATAGCAATTGGTTCTGGTCACCCACCTGGTTTTGCTGCTTTTCTGGGCCTGGAGCAGAAGTACAACTGAGGCCTAGAAGTTATCTCCAGCGAGGAGAGGTTAGCCTGGGGGTGAGGTCCTTGTTTCCCCAGTTTTGCCCCCAGGCACTCTTGGCCTTCAGCACTGGTGACCTTCTGTACCTGGCTGTAAATTGCTCAGTGGTGGTGTTCAGCTACCTGTCTCAGTTTCCCTATTCCACTTGCCAAGAAATTTTTCCAGCTTCTCACTATCCTGTCTCAATGGAACCTTTCTTTTGGAAATATAATTTGCAACTCAGTATTTAAATGTGTATTGTGCTGTAAAAGGTTACCTTTGATAGTTTTATGTCATTTCTCATCATTGAAGCAGAGATTTAAACTCAGTATTTTGACTGAGTCTGGCCGGTGTAAGGCAGAAATATCTAAAAAGTTAGTATGGCATCATTTCCTCTTTGTTCACCTTGATTGGTGTAATCAAGCTCTATAGACATAATTATTATTATCCTGTGTGAAATATTAAACTACAGGTCCAGCTGTGTTTGGAGATGTAATTTCAGCTAAAGAGATGGAATTCTGTACAGTATCATTCAGTGGTTACAATTAAAGAAAATTCTTTCTCTTCAATTACCAATGGTATGTTCAATCCTATATTTGCAAAGAGCCCTGCAAAATTTCTCTATGGAGTAATGTTTTAAAATATTAGATTTATCATAGCTACAGTAATTTCATTTAAAAAAAAGGTTCATTTTTGTACCTTAGGTCTCTGGAAGCTCCCATCTGTGAAATACCTGTTTATCCCTGACAACACCGACTGAGTTCATCCACCTAGCAGATGCTAATGATCTAAAAGCATTCCACAAGTGGGCATTAATTTACTGGACATAAACCAATCAGTGAACTACTCAGTGTTCCTAGAGTTCAACTGTTCCTTCTTGAAACTTTAAACTTGACGACAGACCATGTGCTTCTTTGTGTGGTCTCACTAGACCAAGGCTACAGCTCCAGTTCTTTCGGGGGACATTTAGCTCTATTCTAGCCATAGCCCTAACTCAGGTCATCTGTTTTAGAACTGAATGTTATAAATTTTTCTCAAGGAGAGGAACTGGTTGAGAGGGAGTAGATGAATTAATGCACATTTATGTCCCTTTGAAGGCAGACACAGTACAACTGATGATTTATGAGAACTTTATATTTTGTAAAGCCCTTTAATGTTCACTTACTTTTTATTTGTACAATGACAGTGTTAGATATTTAAAATTTTCATTTTACTGTAGAGGGATATGAGATTCACAGAAACTTGGTGATTTGCCACGGTTTAGTTCTAAGAGAATAGGAGATACTAGAACTCCTATAGATTCCTCCTTACCAGCTGGTGCCTCTTATTACTAAGCCAGGTTCTCTCTCACGTAAAAACGAACAACATATCACCAACCTTCCTAGCTTGTATGGCAAGAATGAGGGCAAGGGGTATGTAATTATTTCATGACCCAGGCTGTATCAATAATAAGGATTATTCAGTCCCAGCACTATTTTTTCCTAAAAATCTCATTAATAAAATTGCTTGTGAAATTTATTCTGTATTCTACTTACATTTACCTGCTTTCTGGAACTGAAGTTGATGGCCACTCAGTATAATTGAGGCTTTCCCAAGATGAGTCTTTGTTGGTGTTTGCTCCACTCCCAGCTTGTTTTGGGACTGCTTTCCCTCCTCCTGACAAACTGAAAATATGAGGGTCAGTTACTATTCCAGAATGAAATACAATGTCTGAATCCATTGTTAAAATATGTGTAGTACTCACAGAGAGTGGGAAGAAACATGGTCTTTGAAAATTGGTGCTGGCAGATGTGATCAGCTGTGCTGAAGGGGGTGGTTCTAGGTCCAACAAACAAGAAATGGTACCAAAGGGTCTGGGCATGCCTTGCTAAAGCATGAGCAGGCCATTTGTGGGGTATAAACTTGAATATAAATCTTTTTTTTCCTTTCAGTCCTCACCCAAGGATGAGGACTTTCTTCAAGGATATGTTTACTGATTTTAGAGAGAGGAATGGAGAGAGAAGGAAACATTAATTGGTTGCCTCCCCTACATGCCCCAACCAGGGTTCAAAACCACAACCTAGGTACGTGCCCCGACTCACAGTTTTTTGGTGTAGAGGGCTGATGCTCCAACCAACTGAGCCTCCTGGCCAGGGTCTGAATGCAAATCTTTAAGTTTAGAATGTCACAGCGTTTCCTCAGGCTAGCCATGGTTAGGTTTAATTATTACGTTTTAATTTTTATTTTTCCTTGGTGATTTGCAGGTCAGATTCATTTCAAAGTCCAAAGTTTTTTCTATGTCCTTACTGCAAGCTAACCCTGCGAATGGAAAACTCAGTATGTTCCTTCTACCTCTCATAATTTGTAATCTGTACCCAAAATGCTGCGTCAAACATGAAGTTATGTCAGGAGAAGGAAACTCACCCTTTCTTTCTAAGTGTTTTGGTTGTCAATAAAGCAATGCTTGTAAATCAGGTAAAAGCGAGGATAAGGTTGCAGCTGAATCTGTTGGGTGAGGAAAGATGTGAGATTATATTCAGTGTTTATCAGTGAAGATAGCAATCTGTATCCTTAGTGTCCTTCCCAGTCTCTCCCCTCCCTCTATTCCCAAATGTTACATTTTCTAATTGAATATTATTTTCCAACTAATTTTGTGAATATGGTCTCATAGTATTAAAGAACAGGAATTTGTAAATGAGTCATTTGATGCTTGTGACTTGTTATATTTATTATGCAGTTTTGAAAAAATACAAGTAAAATATTTTTGAATATTTCAAGTATCTGATACATCAAATATCTGATGTATCATTTTAATGTACAAAATAGTGATGTAACACTTTCAAATCAATCTAAAATCTCAAGGAAGCTTAGTCATACTAGCATTAGCATAAACTGAAACTTGCCAGAGAGTAAGAACCTTCCCAAAGCTACTATTCGCTAGAAGGACAGCTCCCTGCCCACTCAGACTTCAGCACTGGTCTACTGTTCAGGTCAATTCTCTGGACAATGGCAAAATTAGATCTCAGTTCCACTTTCTTCAAACCCTGTTAAACTCTCAAATTCCCTTTTGTGTCACAGGTGGGCACAAGTAACTAGGTTCTTGGTGATTGGGACAAGGAAGTGAACTGAACACCCAGAGTTTATGGCAGAGAACATGGGAGCAGGCCAACTCCAAGCAGAGATTGACCTCATGGGCTGGAAGGATTCTATTCTTATAGGGGGGATCCTTCCTGGCTAGTTTTGGTGGGCTTTTACTGTGCATGTACAAGTAGTTGTATTACTTTAAAGCTACTGTGCATCTGGTCTGCCATGATTTCCCCTAATTGGCCACCGGAGAAAGTGTCGCACAATGTTACCGAATGGACCCCTCATTCTCCTGGGGTCCCCCTGTACTAGGTTCACCTTGCCCACTGCCAGGGAATTATAGCTCTTCATGTCAGAGATTGGTGAAAAGGAAAGGAATCATTTATTCAAAAGTTATACAGACTTAAGTGTAATGACTTAATGTCTTCTTTAAAATCCCAAAGTCCCTTAAAACACCCACAAACACACACAGTCCTTCCTTCCCCTCTTTGCCGGTCCAGGGTATCGCATCTCAGGAAAAGGAAGAGAAGTCGTGGCTCAGGTAGTCACTGGTTCTTCCCAGTAATCCGTGCTCGGCTGGCAGGCCTCCCTTGGTTCCCAGCACAATCAGCTGTGTCGCCACCCCGATCTTCAGTTCTTAATCCAAACCCACATGGCACCTTCTCATGGCCTACCAGCCAGAGTCCTTTCTCCCCTTTCCTTCCCTCAGCATCTCTCCTGCATTCTTCCAAACTGCTAAGAAAGAGTTCTGTATCGCTGCTACACCTTGCTTTCTGGCTTCCTAAACTGCGTAGCAAAGGGAGACCCAAAGCTGCACAGTTCTCCTCTCTGCTAAAGCTGCGTGCTGATTCTAGTCCTGGCTGCCGGCATCTGGGTTTAAATTCCAGCACCAATCTTCCTCTGCAGTCCCATTTCCGACTCCTCCCACAACCGGCTAGGCTTGCCAGCATTCCCGTACTTTTCCATATTTTCTGGGCTGCCATAGTAAGTCTTGGCAGGTGTGGCCCTGTGATGTGGAGCCAATCATCTCCAAGCTCTCACGCAGGTTCTGTAACCAGGGGGAGATGCCTCCTACTTACATCATGGGTGGAAGTCACTCCCATCCCCCTGGCTCAAAGCCCTGCCCCAGCTATTTAACATATCTATGAAACCAGTTAAAGGTTATAGATATGTTAAATGACCGTTCTAGAGGTTATCTGCAAAACTGTTGCTATTCAAAACAACTCTCAGGGGCCCTGCTCCAGGAGTCCCATCCCCCAGCTCAGACTGTGGGGGTGAGGACATCCCATATTTTTAATATTTCCTGGAAACCCTGAGTTCTGGATTCCATTACAAATCCTTCTTTCGGTGGCCCCTGGCTGCACCCTCTTACATTTGGGTCCTTAAACAAACTTAAACACCTTAAACACTACACTTAAATATATAATAATCAATTATGTCCATTGTCATAACATCCCCATCTTGACTGTTAGCTTCTGAGAATTAATTTATAAAAACCAAAGTAGACCATTTAAGCATTACAGATAATTCTAGTGAATTCCATTTAAAGACAGATGTTTGGGAACCACTTGAGTAGATGATCTCCAACTGATGACCTAAAAGACTAGAAGTCAGTGATTAAAAATCAAGCTCATATAAATCAAGCCATTATTTTCTATAGCAACTATGTTATAAACTGGGGCTGCAATCTTGGAAACCCATTTCATACCTTAAAAGTAACAAAATTACCTTCAAAAAATGAACTCAAATGGATTGCAGACCTAAATGTAAAATGAAAAACTATAAACTTTTATAACATAAAAGAAAACCTAGTTGACCTTGGGTACAGTGATTGTGAGGGAGCTTTGCCCACAGAGCCCCCTGTCCACCGTGGATGAGAATAAGTCTACCAAGACATGATCTGCTTGGGGAGAAAAGGCAGCCAAACTCTCAAAGGAGGGCCAGGAGCCTTTTCCTCAATGGGTTTTTATTGGGTTCAGTTTGCACAGAAATACAGGTAAAACTCATCAATTATTGTCAGGCAGTAAGGATCAAACAATAGATAACATACAAAGAACTATGAGGGCTTATTCTGAGTCAGGGTCAGTTAGCTAAAGGGCTATAAAACTTTGGGAAACAAACTCATTTCATGCTTGGGCCCTTATCATAAAATTGAGGGCATTGTTAGGAAAGCAGATTTCACAGAATTTTATGTATTCTTTCTTAGGCCTGATCGCCCTGGGGAACTGCCCTTTCCTGCCCAGGACTGCACTGCCCTCTGGCATAGTTTCAGGCTTAAGTCAGGCCAGGGAAGTAAGGCAGCCAAGAGATTAAGGAGACTTCTCACAGACAGAATGAGGACTCAGGCTATGTCAAAGCAGAGGGGCAAGGGTCCATCACCCCCTTTTCTTTAGCCCCCCAAGTCCTTTTCTTAAGGCCCCTTTGTGACCATGCCTGTCTTAGGTCATCCCTCCTTTGTGGAATCTTACCCATCATTGGCTAACCGTTCATCTGCCCAGGGCCAAATAGGGTGAAATAAAAGGGGACAGTACGGTGCCTCTGCCAGAGAGATAAGCTTTGTCTCCTTAGTGGCTTAGAGTGCCGAAGTCTCTCACTTAGCCTTAGCCATGGGGGGTTACAACCTCTGAAACCAGGCAGGGTGGCTCCCAACAAGTGGTGACCTTTTATATACAACACAGAAATACCTGATTCATGAAATAAATAATTGATAAGTCGAACTTCACTGAAATTGAAATCTTCTGCTGTGCAAAAGACAACATGCAAAGAATTTTAAGATAAGCCTCAGACATAAGACGGAAAGATGTAAGATAAAACAATTAAAAACATAAAATGTGGTGGAGAGAAACTAAAAATGTAGAGCTTTAGAATGCAATCAAACAAGTTAGTATTAACTTAAAATAGACTGTCATAGATATTAATTATTATATATGAGCCTGATTTTAATCACAAAACAAAAACAAATATTAGAGATAGAAAGCTAAAGAAAAATGAATTTAAGTGTATCACTAAAAAATGTCAAGTCAGAAAGGAAGAGAGCAAGAGAAGAAAAAGGAACAAAAACATCCATAAAACAATTAACAAAATGTCAATAAATACATACATATCAAAAATTACTTTAAATGGAAATGGACTAAATTCTCCAATCAAAATACATAATGTGGCTGAATGGACAAAAAAACAGAAGTCCCATTCATATGATGGCTATCAGGAAGTCACTTCAGATGTAAGGGGACACACAGACTAAAAGTAAGGGGATGGAAAAAGGTGCTCTTCACAAATAGAAGCCAAAAGGAAGCTGAGGGAGGTATACTCATATCAGACAAAATAGACTTTAAGACAAAGACTGTAATAAGAGACAAAAAATGGTGAACAATGACAAAGGGGTCAATCCAACAAGGGGATATACATTTGTAGTAATTATACACCCAACATAGGAGCACCTCAATATATAAATTGTTATACAATGTTATACATTGTATTTCTTCTATTGTAGGAAGAAATACAATAATGGAAGGGGACTTTAATATCTCATTTACATTAATGGATAAATCATCCAGATAGAAAAAGTAAATAGCCTCAAATGACACATTAGATCAAATAGAGTTAAAAGCTACGTAGAGGTCATTTCATCCAAAAGCAACAGAATATACACTCTTTTCAAGTGTACATGGAGCAATCTCCAGGCTAGGACATATGTTAGGTCACAAAACAAGTCTTAATAAATTTCAGAAGGTTGAAACCATATCAAGCATATTTTCTGAACACTTTTGAAACTAGAAATAAAAAGAGGAAAACTCAAATATTTGCAAATATGTGGAGATTAAACAACATGTTCCAGAATAAGCAAATCATTAAAAAAATCAAAAGTGAAATTAAAAAATACCTTGAGACAAATAAAATTGGAAATACAACATACCACAATTTATGGGATGCAGCAAAAGTAGTTCTAAGAGGGAAGCTCATAGCAATAAATGCCTTACAAAATCTCAAATAAATAGAAATAAGCAAATAATATATGATAATACATTTTATAATCATACAGTAAATATATTATGCATATAAAATAATCTTAATAGATGCAAAAAAGCACCTGACAATCCATATATAATTAAAGCTTTCAAAGAAATAGATATTGAAGGTACTTAACCTCAACTCAGTAACGCTATTTATGAAATGCCCACACGTAACGTTATAATCAATGAGGAAAAACTGAAAGCTTTCCTTTAAAGATCCAGTACAAGGCAAGAATGCCCACTCTCACTGGTTCTATTCAACATTGTACTGGAAGTCCCAGCCAGAGCAATTAGTTAAAATAAATAAATGGCATCCAAATTGAAAAGGAAGGAATAATATTATATCTGTTTGAAGGTTGTATAATCATTTATGTAGAAAACTATAAAGACTCAACAATTACAAAAAAAATTAAACTAATCAATTTATATAGTTGAATGATACAAAATTGACATAAAACAATCACATTTCTATATACAAATATCCAACTACCCAAAATAGAAATTAAGGAGACAATTGCATTTGCAATAGCAACAAAAGAATAAACTACTTGGGAATAAACTTAACCAAAGAGGTAAAAGACATTGAAGATTATAAAACATTAATGAAATAAATCAAAGGAGATACAAATAAATGGAAAGACATCCTGTGTTCATGGATTAGAAGAATTAACATTATTAAAGTACCCATACTACCAAAAGCCATCTACAGATTCAACACAATCTTTGTCAAAATCCCAATGGCATTCTTTAAAGAAAAAGTAAAAACAACCCTAAAATTCATATGGAACTACAAAAGACCCTATATAACCAAAGCAATTTTGAGAAGAAAAACAAAGATGGAGGTATATTTGATTTCAAAGTATATTACAAAACTATATCAAAACAGTATGATACAGTCATAAAAAACATATAGACCAATGTAACAGAATAGAGAGCCCAGAAATAATCTATGCATCCATGGTCAACTGATCATTGTCAAGGGTACTCAGAACACAGATGAGGAAAATATACTCTCTTTAATACATGATGTTGGGAATACTGGATATTCATGTGGAGAAGACTGAAATTGGACACCTTTCTCATACATTATCCAAAAATCAACTCAAAATGGATTAAATAAACATATAACCCAAAACTATTAAATTATTAGATGATAACATGGCGGGGGGAAAGCTTCTTAACATTGGTCTGAGCAATGATTTTTTTGGATAGGACACCAAAAGCACAGGCAATGAAACAAAAATAGGAAATGGGATTTTCCACTTCTTTATGGGATCACATCAAACTAAATTGTTTCTGCACAGCAAAGGAAACAATCAACAGGTTGAAAAAGAAACCTACAGAATGAGAGAAAATATTTGCAAACAATATATGTGATAAAGGCTTACTATCCAAAATACATAAGGAACTCAAACAACTGAATAGAAAACAAACAAAACCCAAAATAACCTGATTAAAAAAAGGGCTAAGGACCCAAATAGATATTTCTCAAGAGAGAACATAAAAATGGCCTACAAGTATGTGGAAAGGTGTTCAACATCACTAATCATCAGAGAAATGCAAATCAAATCCATAATGAGATATTACCTCACACTTGTTAGAATGGCTATTATAAAAAAAGACAAAGATAACAAGTGTTGGTGAGGATGTGGCGATAAAAAAGAACACTGACATACCATTGGTGGGATGGTATAGCTATTATGGAAAATAGTGTGGAAGTTTCTAAAAAATTTGAAAATAGAGCTACTATATGATCTCTGGGTATATATCTAAAAGAAATGAAATCATCATAGATTATATCTTACAGAGATATCTACACCCCTATGTTCATTGCAGTACTATGCACAATGTCCAATATATAGAAAAACACTAAATTTTCATTAGCAGGTGAGTATTACTTAGCCTCACAAAAATCCTGCCATTTGTGACAACATGGATGAATGGATGAACCTGGAGGACATCGTGCTAACTAAGATAAACCAGACATAGAAAGACAAATACTGCATAATTTCATTTCATGGAATCTAAACACATTTGAACTCATAAACAGAGAATAGGAAGGTGTTTGCCAGGGTCTGGGGGATGGGAGAAATGGGAAGGTATTGTTCAAAGGGTATACAGATTCACTTACGTAGAGTGAAAAAGTTCTGGAGCTCCAATTTGCAGCATGGTGGCTATACTTAATATTGTATTGTATACTTGGAATTTGCTAAGAGAGTTGATCTTAGGTGGTCCCACTACAAAAATATAGTAACTATGTGAGGTGATGGATATGTTAATTAACTTAATTTTGGTAATTACTTCACAATTCATATGTATATTTGTAAATGCACTGTAAATATATACAAGTTATATTTGTCAAAACCACAATAAAGCTGAAAAAGAGTGATAATTGAGAAATTTCAACAGTGTGAACTGCCCCATCAAAAAGCGGTTCATTTATAATCAAGTGTTATAGTATATATTACATTGTATTTTGATCCTTTGAAAGGTTATTATTCATGTAGAAGAAATTCCAGCCAAATAATATACCAGAGATGGAACATTTGCTTACCCAAATACTTTTAATGAAGGGGTGGGAGATAACAGTTTTCCTGTTCTACCAGAAGCCAATGAAGGAGTCCTGTTGCTTTAAGTCTATTTTTTCCTGTGCAGAATATTTGCTAAGTTTCTTTCAGCTAAATGCAATATATTAAAATTAACCTGAAAAGCATAAATTTGTATCATTAAGGAGGATAATTTGTAATTAATATATTGGTGAAATGAAATATTTAATCAAGTATTTAAAATAAATTCAAATCATCGGTGATTATTACCTTGATTGCAAAAGAGGCATCTTCTTATGTAAGTAGAATATTTATGAATGCATGTTTCCAGTCATTTTGAATACAGATTTGTATTTTAAAAAGTCAGACTTATAGAAGTTCTTCTGCTTTAAAGTTAAGTTTTTCATCATCCTCATCCTTTTTGTAATGCAAGCTTAATGGAGGTGTAGTAGAATATTTCTACAGTGATGATTAGCCATAGATCACCAGAAAATTCAAAATATTGAAATGAATAATGGAGAAAAACTGTTCAGATATAAATACATCTTGCCTTTAGATTCTCTGTACTATATTATTTTCTAATTAAATATAAATATAACTGCAGAGGCAACAACAAATGTTTCATTATTATTGTTTTGTATGGGCCCCTTTACTATTTCAGAGTATTCTTTTTTAAACTGGTACCATAAATAAACCCACATGTATATGGGCAAATAATTTTTGACAAAGGAACCAAAAACATACAATGGAGGAAAGAAAGCTCTTCAATAAATGGTGCTGGGAAAATTGGAAAGCCGCATGCAAAAGAATGAAACTAGACTATGGTTTTTCCCCGTATACAAAAATTAACTCAGAATGGGTCAAAGACCTCAATATGATATCTGAAACAATAAATTACATATAAGGAAACACAGGTACTAAATTTATGAACCTTGGTCTTAGAGAATATTTCCTGCATTTGACCCCAAAGGCAAGGGACATAAAGGCACAAATAAATGAATGGGACTATATCAAACTAAAAAGGCTTCTGAACAACCAGCGAAATGGCCAACAACAACCAGAAAGGCAACCGAACAAATGGGAGAAGATATTTGCAAACAGCTCTGACAAGGGGATAAGATACAAAATATACAAAGAACTCATACAAAGCAATGTCAGACCAACCATTAATCCAATTTTTTAAAAAATGGGCAGAGGACCTGAACAGGCATTTCTCCCAAGAAGACATACAAATGGCCAACAGATATATGAAAATATGCTCAAATTCACTAGCTATTAGGGAAATGCATATCAAAACTATAATGAGATACCACCTCATACCTGGTAGAATGGCTATTTTCAACAAAACAAGTAATAATAAGTGTTAGAGAAATTTTAGATAAAAAGAACCCTCATTCACTGTTGGTGGGAATGTAGATTGGTACAGCCACTAAGGAAAACAGTATGGAGGTTCTTCAAAAAACTAAGAATAGAGTTACCATATGACCCAGCAACCCTTCTCCTGGTTATCTACCTGAAAATTTGAAAACATTTATTCACAAAGATATATTCACCCCTATGTTCACTGTAGTATTATTCATGGTTCCAAGATATAGAAATAACCAAAGTGTCCTTCGATAGATGCTTGGATAAAGAAGATGTGGTACAGCTGGTGGAGGAGTAAATGGAAGCTACACTAACCTCCTCCCAGGAACAATCTGGAATTACAACTAAATTATAGAGGAATTGTCCAGAATAACCAACTGAACACTACCTGGAGAGAAGCCTTATAACCACGGATGACAGAAGAAACCACTTCACTACAATGTAACTGGTAGGGAGTGGGGAGATGAGAGAGGGCTGGCTGGGCTCCCATGGATGGCAGCTGAAGTTCCAGAAGTACATTTCAGCAGCTGGGTAGTTCCCCTTGAAAAGTGTGGGGTCTAATCTCCAAGCTAGGCTCCAAGGTTTTCAGCACCAGAGCCAGAAAGGAATCCAGATAACCTCCAGCTATGAAAAGCAGCAAGGTTTCTGTCTGCCAGGGAGAGATGGCTGTGGATACAGACAGCTTCTCAAAGGGCCAACACACAAAATTTCATTTGCAGACACTTAGCCTAGGCTTCAGCTGAGGGAGACCAGAGTGGACTAGAGATGCTTGAGGGGAGCCTGGAGCTGGTGGCTCTGGGGAGAGAACTGAAGGAACAGCTATCAAGATCCCTGTGCTATGTCATTCCCCACACTGCAAAAGCCATCTTTCTCAGGCAAAGCACCCCTCTGAATGGCAGGAATTACTTTGCCCCTACTTGTCTTGCTTAAGCCTAGTTGCTGATCACAGCCTGATTAGATTAACAATGGATCAGTTCAATGGCTGATTAATTTAGAAAATAAGGTGGAAAATACAAAGGAGCAGCCAAAATGGGAAGACAAAGAAACAGACCCCAGATGAAAGAACAAGAGATTTCTCCAGAAGAACTCAATGAAACGGAGGCAAGCAATTTACCAGAGAGAGTTTGCCACTGTGGAAAGCAGTATGGAGATACCTCAAAAAATTAAAAATGGATCTGCATTTTGACCCAGCAATTCCACTTCAAGGAATATATCTGAAGGAACCCAAAACACTTATTCTAAAGAACATAAGCACCTCTATATTGATTACAGTGTTATTTACAATCACCAAGATATAGAAGCAGCTCAAGTGTCCCTCAATAGATGAGTGGATAAAACAATTGTGGGACATTTACACAATGGAATTTTACTCAGCTATAAAAAAGAAAACAATTTATGGAAGTATATACTATGTTAATGGATTGGAAGAATTAAGATAATCAAAATGTCCACACTACCCAAAACAATTTGTAGATTCAATGCAATCCATATTAAAATACCAATGACATATTTCACAGATACAGAATAAACATTTCAAAAATTTATATGGAACCATGAACAACCCGAATAGTCTCAGCAATTTTGAGAAAGAAGAACAAGTAGGAGGAATCACAATACCTGGTATCAAACTATATTACAAAGCCACTGTAATCAAAACAATCTGTTACTAGCATAAGAACAGACTCATATGTCAATGGAACAGAATAGAGAGCCCAGAAATAAACCCAAGTCTCTATGGTCAATTAATATTTGACAAAGGGGGCAGAAGCATAAAATGAAGGAAAAATAGCCTCTTCAACAGATGGCGTTGGGACATCTGGACAGGTCCATGCAAAAAAATGAAACTTGACTACCAACTTATACCATACACAAAAATAAACTCAAGATGGATAAAAGACTTAAATATAAGTGTGACACCATAAAAGTTCTAAAGGAGAATGTGGGTAGGAAAATTTCAGATATTCCACAAAGCAACATTTTTACCAATATGTCCCTAGAGCAAAGGATATAAAGGAAAGAATAAACAAATGGGAAAGAATAAACTAAATTGAAAAGCTTCTGCATGGCTAAAGAAAACATTTGCAAAATGAGAAGGGAACCAACTGAATGGGAAAATATATTTGCCAACTATACCTTGGACAAGAATTTGATCTCCAAAATATATGAAGAACTTACACAACTCCACACTAAGAAGACAAACAATCCAATAAAAAATGGGCAAAGGACCTGAACAGACACTTCTCCAAGGAGGACATACAGAGAGCCCAGAGACATATGAAAGGATGCTCAGCATCACTAGCCATTAGAGAGATGCAAATTAAAACCACAATGAGATACCACTTCACACTGGTCAGAATGGCCATCATAAAGAAATCAAACAACAAGTGTTGTCGAGGTTGTGGAGAAAAGGGAACCCTAGAGCACTGTTGGTAGGAATGCAGACTGGTGCAGCCACTGTAGAAAAGAGTAAGGAATTTGCTCAGAAAACGAAAAATGGATCTGCCTTTTGACCTGGCAATTCCATGGTGGGATTATACTCTAAGAACCCTGAAACACCAATTCAAATGAACCTATGCAACCCAATGTTCATAGCAGCACAATTTATAATAGCCAAGTGCTGGGAGTAACCTAAGTGCCCAACAATAAAAGAATGGATAAAAAAACTGGTACATTTACACAATGGAATTCTATGCAGCAGAGAGAAGGAAAGAGCTCCTACCCTCTGTGACAGCATGGATGGAACTGGAGAGCATTGTGCTAAGTGAAATAAGCCAGGTGGTGAAAGACAAACACCATATGATCTCACCTATAAGTGGAACCTAATCAACAAAACAAACAAGTGAGCAACATAGAACCAGAGACACAGAAATAAGGAACAAACTGACAGGAACCAGAGGGGAGGGGCAGGGGGATAATGGTGCAAAGAAGGGGAAAGGTCATCAAGGAATGTGTATAAAGGACCCATGGACAAGACAGCGGGTGAGGGGAGGATTGAATGTGGGAGTTGAGGGGTGGGTAGGTTGGGGGACAGTAATGGGGAGGAAGGGAAACAACTGTAATTGAACAATAAAAAACAGAAGAAGAAAATTTTACCTTTTGCAACAGTATGGATGGACCTGGAGAATATGCTAAGTGAAATAAACCAGTCAGGCAAAGACAAATACCATATGATTTCACTTGTATGTGTAATCTAGTGAACAAACTGAACTAACAAGGAAAACAGAGACACTCATAGATGGAGAGCAGATGACAGTTAGTGGTGGGCATGGAGGGAGGTTAAGGCATGGAGGGATTGAGCAAAAAGGGAAAAGGAGTCATGGACATGGACAACAGTGTGGTGATTGCTGGGTGGCGGGGAGTATAAAGAGACTAAATGGTAATGGGAAAAAAAGAATTTTAGACTTTAAATGTCAGTTTGTGAAAATACAACAGGTCTCTCTAAAGAAAAGCCAAATATAAAGTAAAATAAATACATCTTTGCTTCCTCGGGTGGGGGAAGAAGATGTGGTACATATGCACAATGAAATACTACTCAGCCGTAAGAAAAGATGAAATACTGCTGTTTATGGCAACATAGAGGGACCTTGAGAATGCCACGTGGAGCAAAATAAGTCAGACAGAAAAAATGAAGAACTGTATGATTTCACTCATAGGTGGGATATAAAACTGAAAGCAACAGATGAACAAACAAGAAAAACAAACAAACAAAAACTCATAGACACAGACAATAGTATGGTGGTTACCAGAGGGCAGGGGTAGGGTAGGCGGTTATTAAAGGGTAAAGGAGGTCAAATATGTGGTGACGGAACATGATTTGACTTGGGTGGTGAGCACACAATGCCATATGCAGATCATGCATCATAGAAATGTACACTTGAAACCTAGATAATCTTATTAACCAATGCCACCCCCAATAATTTAATAAAACATAAATAAAATAATCTGTGGTAGTTATCAAAATATAAATCTAGACAAGTTTTCTAACTTAGTCTGAACTTCTCCTTATGATTTAACATACTACCATTTCTTGGAGAATCATGAGTGTCTGCTACTGTGGGATCATGTGTCATAGAAAAATGTTCATTATCCACATGTAGAATGAAAATACTATGGCTTGGCAGAGACCCTGCCTGGAATTACAGGAAGCTTTGCTAGTTTGAATGAGGTTTTTGATAATACACAGAAGAGGTAAAAATAGAGACCAGTTTCTATACAGACTTCACTTCTCTCCTATCTTATTGTTAATAAAAGTTGTATCAAAGTAGGTTTATAGTTGTTCATATGGAAAATAATACAATAGTTAATAAATAATAATATAAAAATAAACTGTTTCACACACTCACAATGTAAACCTACTTTTGCTCCACCCTGTATAATGAGAAAAAAGTTCATGAAGCCCCTGAGGCAGACACAGTAGGAGCACTAGCAATGTGAGAATAAATGTTACAGAAATCAACTTCCCACTCCTCCATCTCTAAAATATCCTCTCACACGCCTTGGTACTTGAAAGTATATAATTAAGTATTTATTCCTTTGGATAAATATGTCACACATATAGGAATCCTTTTTTAAACTTTACATATGACAAATTCTGTTCAGTAAATGTTTCATAAAATCTTGTGTCAAACACTTTATAATTTGAATGAGGTAGAATCCTTGTCAATTTGTCACTGTCTAATTAGAAACGATAGACATGTTAAAAATAGTATAACAAAGTTTTGTATGTGCTATGATAGAAGTGAAAATCATTGTGAGGGCACAAACGAACAAATGAAAAACTATTTGTTAGGATGCTTAACAACTGCTTCATAGAGGAAAGAATAATTGAATACTGAAGATTCAATGGGTATGTTCCAGGTAGAGAAAAAGATAAGGTATCTTTGTTTAAACGAACCTCTTAAGTGCAAAGGCCTAGAGATTTAAAGCAGACTGGGCTATGAGAAGACAGTGCAGACTGCTGGATGTGGGTGGGATAAAGAGTGAAAGTGAAAAAGTGGAGCGGAAAGAGCAAGAAGTGAAACCAAAAGGGGGAGTAGCCAAGAGTTTGATTATGGGGAACATTTACTACTTTGATAAGGCATTTGATATTTATTCCATTAGGAACATAGGGGGCATAGAATGATTTTAATCAGGGACATGAGTGGTCAGGTTGTGTTTTAGGTAATCTAGTCATGCTATGGAGGCTGGAATGGATGGGGAGATTCTGGAGACAGGGAGACCATCAGAACACCATTGCAGCTGGTGAGCTCAGATACGGTTTGGACTTGGACTAAAAGAGTATCCAGAGGAATGGAGAGGAGGGAGCAATCTGTGAGTCGGGTAGTGACTTTCATAGAAATAAGGAGTACATCAGCAGGTGCGATTTGGAGAAAAGATGATTTCCGATGGGTCTTGTTGAGGGTCCGATGCCTGTGTGCAGATAGGCACCTAAAGGGCACTTGTTTAGACGAGCTGAATGAGTGAATGAATGACTACAGGAGGATGCGGCTAAAGACAATGTCTGGCCTACAGATAGGAATGATAGATAGGCGGTACATGAAGTTAAGAGAAAGGATAAAATTTCCCAGAGGCAGCTTGTAATCAGGAATAGACAAGGGGCAAGAGTAGGACTCTGGGGAACACTACCATCTAAAGAGCAAATGCAGGAGACAGTGCTGAAAAGGAGGCTGAGACATATGGGCTGAGTGTTAAGATGGGAAACCTACAAAGCATAAAGTCACAGAAACCAAGTGCAAAGAGGGTTCTAATGTTGAGGGAGCAGTCGGCACTTAAATATTGGAGAGAAGTTAAATATGCAGAGATCTTTAAAAATCCCACCAGTCTTGTAGATCATCAATGCCTTCAGCTTGAGGAATCTAAGTAGTGGTAAAGGGGAACTTGCTAGCAGTCACTTGAAGAAGTGAAGAGAAACGGTCATCCAGGGCACAGTTTCCTTCTCAGAGTTGGTTGTGAGTGGAGGGAGATGCAGTAGGAAGTGAAGAAGAATCCAGGGCCAAGGGAGAAATTCTTATTAACTTTTTTGTTGTTGTTTGATTATTTAATTAATTTTAACAGCTTCATTGAGGCAGAATTGACATATACACACTGTATGTGCCTGAGGTGTGTAAGTTGCTTGCTCCTGCCTTGTGTTTGATGTCCACTCCTGACTTCAGCACCACTGGCTTCCCAAATAGGGTTGCATTCTGTCTTCCTCATTCTGTGCCCCCAGCAAATCTTCCCCGCAACAGCACTGAACTAGCAACGAGAAGACTTAGATTCTACTTTCATGTCTTGTCCTGAATTTTATGATCATGGGCAGCCACTTAATTTTTATGACTTTCAGCTTATTCAGTTTTAAACTGTAACATTTGAGACAGTCATTTCCAGCTCCTCCTTTCTATACTTCTTTGACCATTCTGGAACACAGTGGTGAAAACATAATTTTTAAAAATTTTCGTTCAGTTGCACTTGTCCCCTTTTCCCCCCATTACTCTCCCCCTCCCTACTCAACTCCCACCTGCCACCATCAATCCTCCCCCCACCCCACAGACGACCACTTAAGCTGCTCGTGTCTTCAGGGTCATTTGTGTTCTAGTAGTATTTAAAACCTTCAAGAAACATTCTAACAATATAGATGCCTGATACAAACAAGAGGCGGGGGATTTTAGAGAGCATGTACCTTCCTAGTATCTGGAAATCATGCCACATAGCCACCTTTTTCAGGTCTAGAACTGACCCCTCCTGATTATGTTATTTAAGGTGAGAAGCTAGCTGAGAAGTAGTCAAAATTTGTTTGAGACCCTGTTAAGGAGGCAACTTTTAAAGCTACTGTACAATGTAATAACAGTTGATGACAGTTCTAACCTTTTAAAACCTTCTTGTCAAACCAAATATCTTGGAGAAGTCCTAGATTCATGTATATTTTTCTAAATTCCACCACACATTCATTCCTTCAAAAAGGCTTGCTGGCTCTACCAATAATCCTTTGGCTCTTATCAGAGCCTGACCATTTCTCACTATTTCGGCTGTTACCAGCCCGGTTTAACCCAGCTATGATTCAGTTTTTCTGTATTATTGAAATAGTCTCCTAACTAGTCTCAGTGCTTCCACTCTTTCCTCCCTATAGCTTATTGCCAGAGTAGTCTTAAATCATAAGTCGTATCATGTTACTTTTCTGCTTGAAACTGTTCAAATGACTTTCCATCTCATGCAGAATAAAACCCAAATTCCTTACAACGGCCTAAAAGGTTTCTATACAAATCGGTTCCCCTGCTACTCTCTCCCTCACTCACTTTGTTCCAGCCAGGATGATGTTCTTATGTGTCCTCAATTATATCATGAACTCTCAAACCTCAGTGACCTTTCCTGGATGTTTCCTTTGTTCAGAGCACTCCTATATACGTTCAAGGCTCATTCTCTCACTTCCTCCAAATCTTTGTTCCAAGTTCATCCTCTTCCTGAGCCCTGAGTATCCAATTTAAAATCAATTCCCACTCTCTAGTCTCCGACTTACACTTATGTTTCCTAATTTGCAGTTCTATTTTCGACAGGGCGCTTGTGACCTGTATAATTTACTTATTGTGTTTCATTTCTTTTGTTTCTTTCTAGTGGAAAGAAATCAGAGACTGTGTGTGTGTGTGGATAGATGACTGAGGCATTCCAATACTTCGAAAGTGCCCCGCTCACAGTAGGCACTCTGTAAGTATTGACTGCTGTTGGATTGACAAGAGCAACAAGAACAGCAAGAGCAGCTGTTATGGTCTGAAAATCTGTGTCACTCCCCCTCCCCAGGTTCATATGTTTAAACCTAACCCAAAAGATGATGAATGATCTTAGGAGGGTGGGGCTTTCAGTAGGTGATTAGGTCATAAGGGTAGAGATCCCATGAACAGAATTCACCTTTTATAGAAGAGGTTCTATTTTGAGCTTGCGCTGCTCCTACCACGTGATGATACAAGCCTATCACCTGCAAGAAGCTTCTCACTAGACTATGCTAGAACCTTGAGCTTGGACTTCATCAACCTCCAGAACTGAGAGAGGGAAGTTTTTGTTGTTTAGAAGCTAACCTATCCCTTGTATTTTGTTATAGTATCCTGAAAGGATTAGGACAATAGTTGCTTATATTTACATAGCAATTTGGAGTTCTCAGAATACATTTACTTTTTTTTAGGAGTCTCTAATAAATATGGAAATCTGTGGAGGCCCTGTCAATGAAACCATTGTCAGCCAGTTTAGTAGGAGATTTGCTACCAACCGTGGGACCGGGTGAGGGCACACACAGATGATAAACAATGACCCCACAAAATCCATTATACTCAGGTGCTTTTGTGAGAATGGCCGGCTGGGTTAATGATTTGCTGGCTGAGGCTATATAAAATAGAAAGTATGTTTCCAGAGATGAGGTGGGAAAAAAAAGCTATTTAAAAATAAGCATTACCTAAGACACAATTTCATCTATATTTGTTCCTTTTTGAACATTATAATCAGAGAATATTGTGTTTGGCTGGTTAAGACACCAATTAAGGAACAGAAAAATTGGTTCTCTTATCAAGGTATGCCCAGATTTAGGCACCTGTGGTTTATGCACCGAGAATAAAATAGGGAAAATACCACGTGAGCAATTTGATGATAGCAATGAACAGGCCTAGATATACTGGAACACTAGGGCCTTCCTTTGGGAACATGCACATTTATTTGTGAAACACAGCCTAATGCTTCCTTAGTACTAACAGAAGAAAATCCAAATTCAATTTTATTTTTGAAATATTAGCAAATTCAGCTTTAGAATAGTAGCATAAAAATATCTCATATATCTTGTGGGAAACAGAGCTGCTCAACCCTGCATAAGCAAGCAAATGTTTTATTTCTCCCTGAAAACATCAAATCTCCAGTCATGAAAGAACCATTTTCTTTTAGTTACAATAACTAGACTAGTCTATGGAGTAAATGAAGGGTTAGGATAGCTCCCTTTGGTAGCAAGAAAAGGAGGTTGTGTTTTTTAAGTTTTACCTGTGGTTACCTGACACATTTAGTCAGTTTAGTAAAGTTAAACAAACATGACTTTTAATCTAAACCATATTGTGAATGGAAGATTAGATATGAAATAATTAGATTTTGGGATATAGGAATATGCTACTGTCTCTAAAGTAAATCTGGATATAGAAAAAATATTTTTGTTAGAAAGATATTAATTATATATTTATATAATGAGAATATGGAAAATAAACTGAAAGTATATGACTAATACCGTGAGTTAATAACTTTATTGTTCTCTTCATATACATGATGGACTAAATTTAATTTTATAAAACTTTTGCTTGCAAAAATATATATTACATGAAACTATTTTTCCAAGCTATTTTGCAAGACTGTAGAATTTACCTGTTCAGCAAATAATAGCAGGAATTAAGTCCTGTAGCAGTTTCTTCCAAGTTTAACTCTCTACATCTCTGAAAGGACAGATGTTCAAATTATAGGGGATTTTTAATGTGATATATTTATTTTAACTCTAAAAGTCTAACTCTAATTTTTTCACTTGTAACACCCTTTAAAACTTTATTTCATTTTTTTAAATTGAGTATCTAGCTTGAACTATGGGAACGACATGTTCAATAACTTGATAATGAACTGTTATTTTTAAAGAATAATTATTTTCGATCTCTTAAAATCACAACCATCGAAGATAATGATACCAATGAGTAGTTATTCCAAAAAGTAGTATTTAGCCTCTCACATTGGTGGGGAGATTGTCAAGACAGAGTGTGTTAGCATGCCCTAATATTTAATGGGAAATTACCTGGAGCTAAATATAATTTTTTAATGAAAACTGCATGTCCATTAATAATTTAACTATGCATTATTAAAGCAACAATTTTATCAGCTGGGACAGATTTTATATGCAATTAACAGAATTCCTGGTGAATCATGGCTTAAATAATAAAGGAGGGAAATCTGGGCAGAGGTGATTACAGGTTGGTCACCGCAGCTCAGTGATAACATTTTGCTTTGTTAGCATCTTCATGCTTCCGTTGGGCTTCCCTTCATGGTCTCATGATGGTTGCAGCAGCTCTAGACAGCAGGACCACACAACCAGTATCCTGAGTAGAGAGAAAGAGGCAGGGACATAAAACTTTCTTCTTGCAAGGACTATATCCATCAGATTACCCTGAGAAACATCTTCCAATCTCCTGCACGGGACACGAAACTGAATGCCAATTTTTGAAGAGATGAGTAGTGGAAAAGGGCAGGGGATTGGGTCTTATCATTCAGATCTCTACCCTTTCCCTCCCCCTTCCCCTCTGCAAGGGGAGGGAGGAGGCCCAGTTACTTGTCTAAGTGGACTACAGAAAGGGTCCTGAGGATCCATCTGCTCCTTACACTTTTAACTAGTTCTCTTATTTTTAGCTTCACCCTCTACTTTTAGACATAGCCTGTGCCTCTAAATTCTGAATGTGGGTTCTGTGGTATAACTGAAAATTGCTTATGGATTTTCTCACCATCAATTTAGGATTCAATTTGTTTAAATCTTCTTAATCAGTTGCCTTTCTTCCACACACTTTTTTAGATAAATTTTATTTCTGTTTTCTAATTTTCTGTTCTCATTGACTTACAGATTGTCACCTTAAATTTTTCTTTATTGTCACTTTAATAAGATTTATTGAGTGGACAGTAGTAAATTAATGAGTTCAGTTTGCCTTCTTTGCCTAGATCTAAATGGCATTTTTTCCCATTTATTCTTTTTCTGTTACTTGTTAGTATCTAGGAATAAATTTGGTTTTGGTATATTGGTTTTATATATAGCAGCTTTGCAAAACTCTCTTATTAATGCTAAAAGCTAATCTGTAAATTCTCTTGGCTTCTTCCATGTCTAATTAACTACTCAAACAACTCCATTTGGCTTCTGCTCCCAACACTTGACCAAATTGCTCTTGCTAGGGCCACTGATTTCTTCCATATTGCTAAACCCAGGTGATACTTTTCTGTTCTACTTTTAATTTGTGTGTATCAGGGACATTTCCCATGATTTACCCATTCCTCCTTCTTGAGGTACTCTTTCTTTTCTAAGCTTCTTTAACATGTTATCCTTCCGGATTTTCTCATACTTCTGTGGATGCTCTTCTCCTTTAATGGGTTCCCATCCTTCAGCCACTTAGAGTTTCTTAGAGTTTATACCTGGACTCTTTGCTGCTGCTATTGTTATCATCACTGTCATCACCAACAACTGTCATTGTTATCAATACTACCACATATTTAGCTTTCACAACTCTCACAAGTCTTTACAATTTTTTAAAAAGTGTTTTGTTATTTATACTATTACAGCTGTTCCATTTTTTCTCCTTTGACCCACCTCCACTGAGCCCATCCCCACTCTCTCAAACAATCCATGGGTCATGCATATATGATCTTTATCTAATCCTTTTACCTTCTTTCAACCAGTCCTCACCACCCCCTTCCCTCTTACAGTTGTCAGTCTGTTCCATGTTTCTATGCCTCTGATTATATTTTGCTCATTAGTTTATTTTGTTTATTAGATTCCACATATAAGTGAGATCATACGTTGTTTGCCTTTCACTAACAGGCTTAGAATAATGTTCTCCAGGTCCATTCATGCTGTCTCAAAAGTTAAGAGTTGCTTCTTTTTACTGCTGCATAGTATTCCATTGTGTAAATGTACCTCAGTTTTTTATCCACTCATCTACTGATGGGCCCTTAGACTGTTTCCAGATCTTGGCTATTATAAATAACATTGCTATGAACATCAGATTCATATATTCTTTTGAATTGGTGTTTTGGGATTCTTAGCTGCCTTTTGACCCAGTGATTCCACTTTTAGAAATATACACTAGGGATCCCAAAGCAACACAAACCTTTTAAAACAGCAGGTTTCTATTCTATAGAGCTTGAAAAATCAAGACTGTATAAATTTTCTACATGTTAAAACAGTTGACCAATCCATAAGCATGTCACGCCTTGTAGGGTAGAAAAAAATGAAGTGTAAGCAGGAAAAATGATTAATTACAACAAATGCAGAAAATGTCTAAGAAATACTTATATTTCAACCTTCAAGAACTTGGCAATAATAAACTTACTTCTAAGTTCTAATCTGGCTTTATAGGTGGCCAACCAAATTAGACAGTATATTTTGCTGGGGCCAGATACCAGAATCGATCTGACTATTCCCAACTATATTAATTATACAGCACAGTGTAGTGATTGTTAAACATTTCAATGGTGAAATGATTTATATATTGGTATAAATCCAATGAATCTAACTGGCTTAAAGGATCTTATTCAACTATGAAAATGGGTTTATTATTAAGCCTACAAACTAATTGTTTCCATGAAAATTTTGAACTTTAGTTAATTACTCATACCCAAAGAATAGACCTGTTTCAACCAGATGCTACCTTCTTTATCACCAAAGAACATTTTTATTAAGAAGAATAATCTTATTTGTCTTTATGTAATAATAATAATAATAATAAAATACCTACCACTTTTTAATATATTGAGAACTATTAGTCTACTAAGCAATTTAATTTAATTTTCAAAACAACTTTACTAGTATAAATATGAATATATTATTTTCTTGAAAAAGAAACTGGGTTTTGGAAATGTTGCTTTCTTATGGTCTCAAAATTAATAAAGTATGGACCTAGAATTTAAATATAGAGCTTCATGGTGTGCAAATCCTTCTAATTTGTCAACTATATTGCTTTTCTTCCTTTTACATGTAGCAGCAGAAAAATACATATGTATTCAATATTTCTCCTAGGTTCGCTTTGTTTATAGTTAAATTTTATATTAGGGGACCCATTTGCTTTTTTTCTGAATTCATATCTGTAATTTGACCTGAATTTTGCATTTAGAAAAGTAATTCTGACTCACTTTTTCCTTTAGTATGAACATTTTTTGTCTTTTGGCATTTATAGAAGTATAGTTCTAAATCTCAAATAATTATCATTTATGTGTTGAATTCCCTTTGTGTATGCAGTTATTCTTGTTATAGTTCAGTTGTTGGTAAATAAATATAAAGGCATTCAGACATTGAACAAAGTGTGATTCACTTTCTGTTTCCTTAGTCCCGTTCTCCACAATCTGATGCCATTCCTTCTCATCAAACCAATAATATCACCACAGAGTTACTTTTCAATAAATCCAATTAGCTATTTTTGGTTCTTCGCCTTCTTATCTCTTTCTTCAGTTCTTAGCACTCCTGTCTACTCCCTTCTTCTTGAAGGACTCTTTCTCAAGTACTCTTTGACCTTACTTTTTAAAAAATATTTGTTTCTGCTGTTCCTTCTCAATCAACTTTGTGGGCTCTAGTTTGTCTACTTTTACCATAACTGGTATTTTTTCTTACTCTGGATATTCTGTAAGTCACCATTATCGACTCTTGTGATTCATTCATACCAGGTTTCCCCACAGATATTTCCGTGATACATATATTCATTTCTTATCCCTGTACTTGCACACACAATTGCTTATGAGACATTTCCTCTGGAATGTCTAAAGGCACTTAAATGGATCTCAAGTGGAACTCATCATCTCCTCCTACTCCACAATTCTTCTTTCTCCTCTTTTCTTTTTTTTTTTAAAGATTTTATTTACTGATTTTTAGAGGGGGGTAGGGAAAAAGAAAAAGAGGGAGAAAAACATCAACATGTGGTTGCCTCTTGCTCGTCCCCCACTGGGGACCTGGTTTGCAAACCAGGCACATGCCCTCACTGGGAATTGAACCGGCAACCCTTTGGTTTGCAGGCCTTCAGTCAATCCACTGAGCCACACCAGCCAGAGCTCCTGTTTCCTATTTCAGTAAATGGCACCACTCTATGTTAAATTGGACTGAACTTCAAAGTGGGGAACCACTCCGACTTCTTTCTCATACCCCATTTTCACAACATCCTCTTTCTGTTGCCATCCCTCCAATTTTGCCCTTCTATCCATCCTCACTGTCATTGCCTCAGTGTGGTTCATCATCACCTCTCACTTTGATCACTTGTAATAGCTTTTTAAGTTAACTAATTTTATTGACATGTAATTATCACCCAGCAAAATACACAGATCTTAAGTGTATAATTACAGATTTTATAAATGTATATACTTGTGTAAGCAACCATTTTGTCAAAATATAGAACATTTCTATCACTCCAGGAAATTTCTCCTTTCTTCTTTGCAGTTAATATCCTGCCTTACTGCAAAGGTGATTACTCTTCTAATTTCTGTTTGTGTAGATGAGTGTGACTGTTTGAATTTTATATAAAAGGAATAAAACACTATGTACTCTGGTGTTTTTTACTCAAAATACTATTTTTGAGATTCATCCATGTTGCTTCATGTCTCTGTAATCTGCTCTTTTTCACTGTGGGGTAGTGTTCTACTACTATATAAAGACACTATAATTTGTTTATTTATTCTCTTGTTGATAGATATTTGAGTTGTTTCCAGTTGTCTAATGAGAATAAAGCTTCTAGGAACATTGTTATAATTTGGAGACATATGTTTTTATTTCCTTTGGATATATATTTAGCAGTGAAGTTGCTCAGTCAAGACAGGTATGTATTTAAATTTATAAGAAGTTGTCAAACATTTTCTAAATTTTCTGAATCATTTAACACTTCCTTCAGTGATTGATGATATTTCTGTTTGATTCATATTCTTATCACCATTTGGTGGTTTCCATTTTTATAACTTGTACCATTTCAAGTGTGTGAGGTGGTGTCTTCCTGGGGCTATAATTTGTATTTCCCTGGTGACTCATCAGTCATGACACGTGCCTTTTCATGTACCTCCTGACCACTGGTATGTATTGATGTGTGTGAAGTGGCTGTTCAACCCTTTTCTCACTTAAAAGATTGGATTACTAGTCATTTTATTATAGATTTGTAGGAGTTTAGATATAAGACTTTCATCATATGCAGCTCTATTTCTATATCTTTTACATATATTCCATCTCTTACCTGCACTTTCATTTTCTCAGTGATGCCTTTTGAGGAGAAAAAGGTTTCATTTTGATGAAGTAAAATTAATTATTTTTTCTTTTTTGGTTGGTGCATTTTTTTGTGTCCTGTCTGAGATTTCTTTTCATACCTCCAATTTACAAAACTACTATTCTCTGTTTTTTCCTAAAAACAATATACTCCAGCAGCTTTTAAACTGTCCTGCTTGCTTTTCACATTGTTCAGGTCTGTAACTTCTTTTCAATGTAGTCAGAGTCACTTTTCTAAATCTTAATTATAATGTTGTTACTTGCCCTCCCCTCACTGATTTCAAACTTCTTAGTGCTGTTTGATGCCATTTTTGCAAACTCTGTTACATGGTTCATAAAGCCTTTCTTCATGTCTTCCTCTCTTAGAAGACCTGCCTACCCTCACCTTCCTCCTCCTCTCTCTTCCTCCTCCACTGTCACCCCATTTTCTGCATTAGCTTCACCAAACCATTTATAGTTCCTTCAAAGTACCGCACTTTCTCTTACTTCTGGACTATTGCAGTTTCTATGGCTAAGCTATCTTTTCCCTACCCATTCCCCCTCTTCACCAAAGTTACTACTAGTCTCTCAGGCTTCATTTCAATGTCACTTTTCCCTGGGAAGCCTTTCCTGATCTGTGAGGGGCACCATATGGTGCCATAGTACTTTAGGGTTTCTTCTATCACCGTAGCTCGATGCTACTCTGTACTGGTTGTGTACCAGCTGTGTTTCTTACTAGACTCTGTTTCTGGAAGGCCAAGGTTGTATATTGTTCACTCTGTTGTCTGGAATACCCAACAGAGTTCTTACTACATAAAAAAGGTAAAGAATCTCTTATATGGTGGATAGAGCAGGTGAAGTTAACAGCTGTGACCTAATAAACTTTGATTCCTTGAATTCATCATCATTTATAGAAGATATTTGGTAAGTATGTGATTTGTTTTCCATCCTAGTATAACATTTTAATACCTTAACATATGTTTATTGAATAAACGTTAGAAAAGATACAGAAAAAACTAAATTATTCTATCTTCTATAGCTAATAACTGTTAATATTTTGATGTAATTTCTTTCCAGTCATTTTTTTAGTTGTACATGTGCTTTGAATGCCATTTTGAAATAAAACTTAAGTCAAATAATATATGCAATTTTAAATTTTAATACCTATCTATTAAATTACCACCAAAATAAATCCATACACAAACACTGATGATTTAAAAAATACACTTATATACTTATATCCAAGTGGTTGTTATTCCCTTTCAAAAGCCAATAATCCTGCAGTTACTTAGATGTTTAAGATTTGTCTGCAGAGACAAAGAAATATAATTTTTTCAGAATCACATTTTATTTTTGATTTAAAACATCCACATATTCAACAAGTAACTATTGAATTCTAGGTACTATTTTTTTGGTTCTGAAGATTTGATTGTGAGCAAGACACAGTTGTCTTTCTACAATACAAGAATTTTGATTACTTCTTATTAGTCAAGAATTTTGGTGATAACTGTGCATTCCCAGAAAATTAAAGCTATACTGAAAGGGTGATTATTTGCTATGATTAATAATATTAAAAATAATGCATTGTTATATATTAAAGAACTTTCATAACTATTCTAAAGTATGTTTACTAATAGTAATATAGTTGACATAAGTCATTATTTTGAAAGTGACTACAGCAATTTTGAGTGAGGCTGGGTAAAAAAAACAAATTAGTAAAGAATCAGTAATGTTATTGTACAGTAAATGTCATCTCAAATTAAAGTGCCAAATAGCATTTTTTTCCCATGATTTCTTTCAGAACTAGAAGCTTTCATAAATAAGGTGAATTTGAAATGAATTTTGAAGATGGGCAAATAAACATAAAAGAAACTAAAGATGGGTGACTTTTTTTTCAGAGTGAGAGTTACAAGCTAAAGCATGAAAAATGCAAGGCTTATTTGGTTAGAAAGAAAGTATGAGTAGAACAGAATGACATTGTATTAGTGACTTTTAATTAAGGGTACATTGGAATTACCTAGGAGACTTTCACAACGTGCCTTCTCTACTTTGATAACTCCTTTGACATTTTTGGATCAGAGCTCTCTTATTCTGGTCAGCTCCTTATCTCTGGCTTTCCCCGCATTAGAGAATTGAGGGGCTGGATGTGAATAGTTACCTTGTTTTGTTTGCACGAACCCTTTCCCCAGTTGCCGCACTTTGGGTGCTAGATTAAGGCCTTTAACTTTATTCTATTGGTAACTGAGATCTACTGTAGATTTTTGAACCATGGAATCAAAAGAATATGGGCTATGTTTTAGATTAATATTTTGGTGGTGTGTTGGATGATTAATAATCATGTTGTAGATATTTTTGTTACAGTGAGGCAGTATGTTGCTGTTTCAACAGGACTAAGAATTCAGTTTGTTGTGCAGGTGAAACTGTAGTAAGATAATCCTTTTCTAATGAAAGCTTTTATTGGATCTGAAAATTTAGATACTTTTTTTTTGCCTAATTGTTTAAAAGTTGACTGTGAGACTGTGCAAGTAGGTTACTGCCATTATTAGAACTGTTATAAAAGATGTCTATTTTAAGCAAATAGAACAATCACCTGTAATGCTTATGCCCTCAACAGAAAAAAGGTCCAAAGGAGAGGATTTCAAATTCATGTTCTTTATTACTTAAGAGTTTTCTGATGACAGCATCAGTTTAAAGCTTAAGGAAAAATAAAAATAACACAGCTCAGTTCTTATGGTCGGTTTTCATGAACTTACAAATTTGGAATTAGAGGCAGTGTAATGTGTCAGTGCCCCTAATTCATTCCCTAAGCTCAGGCAAGGAACAGATTCTTTGGTGTCTCAGTTTCTCCATCTATTGGATTGATATAGTATGTATATTATGCATATGCTGATTCTGAAAGTCTTTTCAAATGGTTATTTTAAAATTATATAGCCAAACATTGAATAAAGATTAGCTTTCATTTATGTATTATCTTCTTTTTACCTTTGTAAAATATCTAAGTTTTGTTTGTTATTGGTCAGCACAATAATAAATTATACTCTATGAATCCTGAAACACTAATTCAAAAGAACCTATGCACCTGTATGTTCATAGCAGCACTTTTAACAATAGCCAAGTACAGGAAACAGCCTAAGTGACCATCAGTAAATGAGTGGATCAAAAAACTGGTATATTTACACAATGGAATACTATGCAGCAGAGAGAAAGAAGGAACTCCTACCCTTTGAGACAGCATGGATGAAACTGGAGAGCATTACGCTAAGTGAAATAAGCCAGGCGGTGAAAGACAAATACCATATGATCTCATCTATAAATGGAACATAATCAACCAACCAAACAAATAAGAAAAATAGAACCAGAGACATGGAAATAAAGGACAAACTGACAATAACCAGAGGGAAGGGAGAAGGGGAATAACAGGGGAAAGAAGGGCAAGTGTTGTCAAGGAACATATATAAAGGACTCATGGACAAAGACAAGGGGGGATTGAATGTGGGAGGTGGGAGTGAGTAGGGCAGGGGGAGAGTAATGGAGGGAAAATCGGGACAACTGTAATCAGACAACAATAAAAAAATAAAAAAATGGTTTCTTGACATTTGGAACAAATTTAAATACTTCAAGGGTAGTATAATTTGTAGTATAAATATGTTTCTAAATGGTTTAATACTGACTAGTTGCTTGCACTTGAGAAAGAGTTGCAGCATAATTACTCTCCCTACATTATGTGAAGAAATTAAAAATGTAAACTTCTTGGCTTTGATCTTCTTAAAGGAGCATTAAAATAAGATGGTATTTTTAATGTTCAGGGAGAGTTTCCATTCATTCATTCAACAAATATTAGTATTTTAGCACCTATCATTGTTTTAGACACTGGGGACAGCAGGGAATAACACAGACAGTAACTGTGGCCCTCACTATGCTTTCAGAATAATTGTTTTTGCTGCATTCTACTCAATTATATTTTAAGACTTTAAAAACAAAAGTTCAGACAGTTATAGCAGAACAGTATGTGGCCAGTTGTATAATTTCCAGTTCATCTGCATGAGTCCACAGAGCCACCGATGAGTTGTAGTTGCTAATGGAATCTGGTGCTTTTCATTCAATCTCTGCATATATGGTTATAACCCAATTAATCAGACCAACTACATATATATATAAATATTATATGCATATTATATATAAATTTGGTTTATTTTTTACTTAAAATATTTGGTTTATTTTATTAATCAACCATGTTTTGTAAAAATGTTTTGAGTTTCTGAAAGGAAGAGATTTTATTTTAAAATTTTTGTTGCCTTTGCTTCAGGGCATAAAGATATGGCAATTTCCACCTTGATAAGCAATGTGGATAACCAAATTGGATAAATACACTAAAATTTCTCACTGGGGTTTAAATTATTCTACTGAACCCATGAATTAAGTATATGAATGTAAGAAATGTCACACTAGATTAAATCAATTGTCCATAGGGCAAGTAGTTTATGGAAAAGCAAAATATTCACTTCCCATGACATTGGTCTACCTTGAATATTCATTAGTGATACATTACATATCAATTTTCCACAAATAATTTTTCTTCAACTAACACTTCTGACCCTGCTGTAAATCACAATGCACTACCCTCCCAGCACAGATTCTTACTGGCAGTGCTTCTGAGCTTATGCACTTTTAACATTCTTTGAATTCTTATAGATGAATGTATTGACTTATATTTGTTAATTTATATGTAATTTATCCTTTTAGAAATTCTTTTCAATCCAATTAATAAAGCTTCCCTTAGATATCTGCACCTGTATTACATCATGCCTGTCTTGGTAGAGTCTTAATTCTGAGAAATGTAAAGTATATTTGAATGATCTTGTCTTCTCCTTTCTAAATGCCTTCTTCTTGCCTTATTTTTGTCTTTGTGACTTTTAAAGTTTTGTTTGAAATAATTATCAATAAATTTAATTGATAATTTCAAATTGATGCATTTGAAATTATTTTTTCCTAACACCTGTAATATATAATTTATACATATGCATAAATCTTCCATTATAATACCCAAGTTCATCCCTCTCTTTAAAATTATTTGTTTCAGTCAACCTGAATGTGTAGTTTTTACTTGGATTATATTGAGAACAAGCAAATCTTTTTCTAAATTATGTCAATTTGATATATTGAAAATATTTAGTTTCAAGGCACAATATTGAAGCTAAATGTGGACTGCAGAGACATTACATTCTCATATGCTGCAAATCATATTTAATGGTCTATATATGCACAGAGCTCTTTGTACATTCACTATATGTATAAAATATGCCAAGAAAATCATGTTTAGGGCTTATACAAGATCTGTCCAGAAAAAAGTCCAGCCAGTTAATCATTGTTAATATAATAGTGAGAACTGTTTGTGTAACTACGATGTAACCTGTCAGCTAAGGAGAGTGGACGGGAATGCACATGTGTGAACAGTGGTGACTTCACTGTACTAGTCAGTGGGGGTGATAGATGCCTAAGTGATCCTGTGTACTGTCTGGCTATTGCATCAAAATGACTGAGGGAGTAGAGCAATGAATCTGCATGAAATTTTGCCTTAAGCTTGAACATTCCTCTGTGATAATTATTCAAGTGATTCAGAAGGCTTTCAAGGACAATGCGAGGAGTGATTGGTGGCTTCATCACAGCAATGCCTCTGGACATTCATCATGTCCCATGCAGAGTTTTTTGGTGAAACATCAACTCACCCAGGTGCCTCAGCCCCCTTAGAGCTGAGATTTGGCACCCCGTGACTTCTGGCTTTTCCCCAAAGTAAAATCACCTTTGAAAGGGAAGAGATTTCAGGCCCTTGATGAGATTCAGGAAATCACGATAAGGTAGCTGATGGCCATTCCAACAGAGGATTTTCCAGAGTGTTTTGAACAGTGGAGAGATGCTGGGAGAACTGTGTGAGGTCCCAAGGTGCCCACTTTGAAGGAGACTGAGGCATCATTGTCTTAACTACAATGTTTCTTGGATCTTGTAACTTCTTCAATAAATGTCTCTATTTTTCATAGTGTGTGGATGGATACTTTCTGGACAAGCCTGGTATTACTGGAATAGTATTATCTAAAATGGAAGTTAAATGGCTAATAAAGAAGTGACATGAGACACTGTGAACAGCTGTGGCTTGCTCTTAGGGCACACATCTTACTTAGGGTACAGATAGAGACTCATTTTACCGTATGCATGAAGACAGGAACTTACCTTCTATTTTCCTTGAGTGAATATATGGTTACCTCCAAATCTAAGTTGTTATAGGACTAGAGGGTATGTACCTGGTTCAGCTCATTATTAATGGAAAGAGAAAAAACATCCTATCCTTTCTACATTGTCTAAGAAAAATACAGAAAATATGACATGGGGAAAAAGACCAGAACCAAATGAGAATTAGCTTCTGTTCTTGACTGGAGACAATTGTTTCCTTTTCTAAGTTTCATGGAACTTACTAAAGAGTGTTTAAAACAATCTCATGTAGTTTGTCTCTTCCAGGCTGGCATGGCATTATGTCATAGCATAATGATGACACGAACATGGCAATTATAAAGGGGCACACATAGGCTGACCTCTTGTCTCTACAGAGGACACAAACAGAAGAGTGGAAATGCACATTGTCACTGGTCTGTCCCCTCCAAAGAAGCTGGGACACATTCTGCTCAGCCAACATGTTCCCAGAGGAGTGTGATTTAACTTCCACTCTTCACACAGTAAGAAGCAACACTGTAGACCCGTCTGGACGGTGATGGCAGCCTGGGAGGGATTTGGCTATGTTTTTCACTCCAGTGTTTTCATGTGACCTGACTCTCATTCTCAATTTAGTTACATCTTGACCTGGAAAATGTAGGCACGGTGTGCCTCTCCTCATTTGGCTTACCTTGATCATGGTGTGCATCCACCTTTTCCTCTCACCCCACCGGATGCAGCCTCTCCCCCTTCCCCTTGAAACCTACTAACAAAGCCTTTCTCTAGCTGTCTACACATGCATTTACTGTTTCCCTCAGAAGGGGCTTTAGTTCCAGGGAGAGAGAATGCATTTGGGTCCTTGAAATACGAAGAAGGAATGTCCACCCAAAGCAGCCTAAGCCTTGCCCCACTCCTTTCATCAGATCTGACTGTCCATATATCTAGTAGCTTGCTTAAGAACGCTGTTGTAGTAAAGAAATTAATATTCCTCACTTTTCCCTAGCTTCCCCTCCCCCCATTAAACGACTAATTTTTATGCCTGAGCTTATAGACAAGCCTTGGGTGACCTGTTTTTTAATTTTTTTCCTCCCTCCTCCCTCCTTTTCCCTTGCGGTAAAATAGTGCTGAAGAAAGAGGGCACTAGAGTACAGCCCAGATAGCAGCCTTGCACGGTCTGGATTAGAGCTGAGGCGTCTGCTTATGGAGTGTGGCCGAGGTCCTCTGGCCTGGGGACCACAGCGCTGTCTTCCCAGACTCAGGTACGTCTCAAGTCCAAATTCTCCAAGCAGGTTCAGGTGAGCAGAAACCTCTCAGCGGTGAAACCCACCGCCCAGTGGCAGACAGTCTCCATCTATGGGATTTTCCTCCTGGTCCCAGGGGCACCCTCGCTTATTTATTTGTTTTAGTCCCGCATCCCGGGAAGAGTCGGAACCCACGGATGCCTGGGTTGTTTTGCTCCTTTTGCCTTCCTCATCCCACATGCGCCTTTAGCTCTTTTCTCCGCCGACTCTCACCTTGAGAAAGGGAGCCGAGGAGGGACGAGAGAGGGAGCCAACTTCAGCCCCTCGGGCGGCTGGAATTTGGCGCCTCTGATGCCTGAAGCGGTCGGGTTTGAATATACTTGCAAGAGCACTGACTGCAAGGGGAAGAGAATGAGGACGAAAGGATGGTGAGGAGGCGAGGGGAGGGGTGTGTGTGTGTGTGTGTGTGTGTGTGTGTGTGTGTGTGTGTGTGTGTATGAAGAATGCAGGGGGTGGTGGTTGAAAGAGCGAGTCGGAGGCGGAGGGTGTGGGTTGTCAATGGATGGCAACTCGCAGGTCAAAGCGCTCCAGGCCCTGCAGGGGCAAGTCTGGGTCGCGGGACCGAGCACTGTCCAGGGTGCTGAAGGAGGCAGGGATCAGCTGCCGCTGCGAGAGCAACACGGAAGCTCCGTTTCCTTTCTACCAACAGTGCACAAAGATTCCAATTTAGGCAGGTGCAGGAGCCCTTCCACCGCCCCACCCCCTACCCCACCGCGGGAAACAAGTTACCTTATGTGCACCCTTTCTCCCTCACCCTCTACTGTGAACCTGACTTGGGAGGCGGTTAGGAGGGGGGCGTACCGAACTCCGACGTGCAGAGACTATCAGGCATTGCCTTAGAACTAAGATGGAGTTCCTCAAGCTGGCACATTTATATTTACTACTTGGGTTGTCCGTTAGGGTCTCTGCAACCCCTCAGACTAAAGAAAAAAGGTGCATTCTTTGTTCGCGTTCATTTTGAAGTAGCGCTTCATGTGGAGTTTCCAAATAGCTTCTAGGAGAAAGTTGATCTTTTCCAACCCTGAAAGTTATCTTAGGGTGAGAGATCTAGCTCCCCCTCCCCTGTCCCCCTCTCCCCTCTCAAATCTGTCAGCTGCGTGCCCTGGGGACAGCTGCGATAACTTGTGGCTGGAGGAGGGGGCGGGTCGGCTGGGCTCCGCGCCTCCCAGGACCAAAGAGGGCACTGGCCACGGGACCCACCACCTTCCGCCTGGACCAGAGCTGCCTCCCAAGCGGTCTCTCCAGCCGATATCGTGATGTGCTGGAATGAGCTGGACCGGGCAGCAATTAACATCACTGACCCCTGAGTTTTGACACAGGTGATAACGGAGCTTTGATTTTTTTTCCTCTCTTGTCCTCAGCTTCCTGCTCACCGCCGTGACCAGGACATCTACTGTACCCTTGAACAGTTTGCCTTGGTGCTCCGGTGAAGAAGGAGGACTTGAATCCCCCTAGAAACGCCTCCGGGGAGCGGAGGTGGTCGTGGAGGACTAGGGGCAGGAGGCGGAGCGGAAGGAGGCGGTGGTGCAGGCGGCGACAGCGTTGGAAGAGCGGTGTTGGCGAGCGGGACCGAGTGGGGAGAGACAGGCGTGGGGCCGCCCCGCGGTGCGCGCCCACAGCCGGCTGGCGGGACTTGCGTGGAAACGTGGCTGGCGGGCTGTGGACTGCGTCCTCATCACAATGGTCCGGCTCCTGTTGGTTTTCTTCCCAGCGATATTTTTGGAGATGTCCCTTCTCCCCAGAAGCCCTGGCAAGAAAGTGTTGCTGGCCGGAGCCTCATCTCAGCGCTCGGTGGCCAGAATGGACGGAGATGTCATCATTGGGGCGCTCTTCTCAGTCCACCACCAGCCTCCAGCGGAGAAGGTGCCCGAGAGGAAGTGCGGGGAGATCAGGGAGCAGTATGGCATCCAGAGGGTGGAGGCTATGTTCCACACGCTGGATAAGATCAACGCGGACCCGGTCCTCCTGCCCAACATCACCCTGGGCAGTGAGATCCGGGACTCCTGCTGGCACTCATCCGTGGCTCTGGAGCAGAGCATTGAGTTCATCAGGGACTCCTTGATTTCCATTCGAGACGAGAAGGATGGACTCAACCGGTGCCTGCCTGACGGGCAGTCCCTCCCCCCAGGCAGGACTAAGAAGCCCATTGCCGGTGTGATCGGCCCGGGCTCCAGCTCCGTAGCCATTCAAGTGCAGAACCTGCTCCAGCTCTTTGACATCCCCCAGATTGCATATTCCGCCACAAGTATCGACCTGAGTGACAAAACTTTGTACAAATACTTCCTGAGGGTTGTCCCTTCTGACACTTTGCAGGCAAGGGCGATGCTTGATATAGTCAAGCGTTACAATTGGACCTATGTCTCTGCAGTCCACACGGAAGGTAGGCATTGCATCTGGGGAAACAAGGTACCGAGAAAGTCAGGACATTGCATGATGTGTGCTTGGGATCACAGTGTCTTCCCTGTTTATTTCTAGGTCTGTGGGGAACAGACTTTGCCCTTCTCAGCACATGTCCACGCAGGTGTTGCCCTTTATCCCCATTCTGGTATAATTATAGTTTAGGAAAAGTGTCCCATCGTGTTTCTGGGGAGAGCAGGAGCCTAAAAGATGCCAAACTCTCCATGAACAGTGTCCTATTGTAGATTTTGTATTTACATGCTTGTTAGCCCTCATTTTCTGAGTTTGTGTTTGGAAGGCTTATTTGCTCAAGGTGGCATTCCATTCTTAAGTGATTGGCTCTAATTTTCTTAGCTTAACAGAATAATCCAATGTGAGTGATTAGACACCCCCCACCAAAAAAATCTCTCCCCTGAACTGGGACTGAAAGCTTTATCTTGTCTTGAACAGCTGAAGCTGCTTCTTTGTCCTAATGTGCCCCCTTTTACACACACGAGACTTACCTATGAATGGTGGATTAATGCAATCATCTCCCCAGTATATCGGATACTTATATTTTAAATTTGGGGTGCCTAGATACAAAGGAAAAGTAAATAATTTAAAACATTTATTTATTTTCTTTCTACTACATATGTTAAGATTGTCCATATGTCCTCAGTCCTCCCCCCCTCCCTGAGAATGAGCTTGTTTTATGACAAACAGCACTGATGACCTCTGGAATTTGAATTTTGGTTTCTAGTCTTCTTCTTTTAACATAATGGCTTTGGTCATTAGAATTTAAAGTTAGGCCACTTATATATTATGAATAAAAGGATAGTAGATATCAAGTTTAAAATGGCTTGGATATTTAGAGTCTTACAGACATGTAAGACTCAAAGAACTTCTGTATGTGAAGAGTTTCTTTATTCTCCTCATCTTAGCCTATATAGATTTTTGGATAAAGTGAGATTTTTGAGTCATCTGTTCTTAACTCCCTTGTTACATTTATGAAGAAAATGAGACTCTCATTCTACATTAATGTCTAGGACAATTCACCTGTATGTGTTGGCATATGAAGAGGATCTTCAGGGGATTGCTGCATTCATATTTCTTAATATAAAATTATCGAAAGAAAGTCCATTGGCATGATTTCATAGTCTTGTAACAGTCACATGACATTCAGTTATGAGTGTGATGTCTGATGACAGAAATTAATAGTCATTCCCACTGATGTGGTTACAAGGTTATTGTTAATTGAAACTGATGATTTAGAAAGGGAACAGAGTTTTCACAACAACCATTCAAAAATAATGTAGAATTATGCATTATAAATTCAGACTTTGCTTTTGGAAAAAAATTTCTGCTGCAATATTGTGACTTTTAACAACTGACTCATGTTTCTGAATCTTGATTTTTACTAGTGAACTGCATACCTCTTTATCAGCAAAAATGTCATTACTTTTTTGAGATGGCCAATTTAAGTTCAAATGTTAATCCCCTATATTTTAATGTTTAATATAGTTTCCTCTAGTGCTTAGATGAAACATCTTGAATGCACAAGTTAGAAATTGTTAATTATCAGTATTAAAGTGATCTCTAAGTGAATGGGAAATCTAGATTGAATGTGGTTTAATTAAATATTTAATAATTCTCCCTTCATTCAACTAAGTAATTGATTATAGATTTTAGAAGTATAATTTTCTCCTTCAAGAGGAAGTACTACTTCCTCATTTTTATACAGTAGTTCTATTACCCATACTTTATTATCATCTCATTTTGGGGAGTGGAGGAGTTGAGAAAAGATCCCTTTCCTTTCTACAGTCTGTTTTCCAGTTTCATAACTTTGCTAAAAATAATTGTTAATAGTGGGTTGCCTTCTGACACTAGAATTATATTTTTGAAAAATTAATTGGGCTTCTGTTTGCCAATTCTGTTGAGGAAGGGCTTATGTTAAAATTTCACCCTTGCATTAGTTTGGACTTTGTTTACTCTCTTCTGCCTGGTGTTGTGTGGAGAGGTAATGTCGCCATACTATTACAGTAGTTGATTCCAGACTAGATTGTGTTCATAGATCATAGATCTCATTTTGGTGACTGTTATATTACCATGAGATCATGCCATTTGCCTTGCCTTTTATATATGATGTCTTATTTTTCTCAAAGAGAATTTGTTTCTTTTCTTATTAGACCTAATATCTGTGGAAACTAAATTGCTTTTATTTTTTTCTATCTGCAGAGAAATATCACAGCCTGCTTTGTGTAACCTCCAAATGAAAATTTGTTTTTGCTGAGGCTGTGCCCTCTTGTTTCTCAGGGACCCTATGGTATCCTTGCCTGCAGGCATTTTCTTGCATCATTTAGTAATTTTCCTGCTTTCAGGCTGATGGGGTCACCTAGTGGTGACATTCCCTGTCAAAAAACAGTGAAGACCACATATCAGTGTTATCTCTGCCATCTGGGCACATTCAGGGAGGAAGTCAGTTTGTCTGGATATTAGCCACTTGGATCTTAGAAATTCTGGAACCTCCAGTGACCTTCACCTCTCTTTCCTAAATTAGCCATTCTCTAGTCAATTTACCATCACCATTTCTTTTATTAGAAGTTAGTTTAGTACAGTTAACATCAAAATAACTAAGTGACTAGACTAGTCTACTTTATTTTTAGAGTTACTTTTGATGTAGAGTTAAAGTGATAAATGGAGCAACCCTATCCCTTGAATGCCCAGTTGCTTTTCTATCCCTGTATTATTTCATTCATGTCAAAGTTGAGCTTGGAGGCATTTTCTGGTTTTGGTTTTTAACCTGCTAGAATTCAGTTGTTATTTTTTTTTGCATACTTTCAAATCTTCTGTCATGTCATTTGTTCTACACTTGTCTTCTGGTCATGACAACTGTCAAGGTTACCTGACATAACATTTACCTGCAGTAGGCTGTCTAGAAATTTTTTCGGATTGGTTCCTGAGGACAATACTGAAATAAGATCTGCCAAAGGATGGGGGTACTAAATCAATATAGCTTTACCCACAAAGAAAAATGGAATGTGCTTTGGAGCAAGCTGCTCACCTGGAATGTGTATCTTTAAATATGCTAAACACACAATACAAAAATGTCCTTCTTCTGTGAAGGACATCTTAGCCAAAGACACTGTATTCCACCCTTCTGGTAAAATGCACATTCCCTATCAAACATCAAATTTATCATTCTGAAGGACTGTAAAAAAATAGTACTTAAAAATAATTCTAGTTGATTAAATTCAGAGCTTTGGACAACTCCCATAAAAATATCCTTTGAATTTGTAGCATCAAAAAGTTTTTTGAGGGATTGGGTACATTTTCAATTATTTTAAGGTTTTCTCTCTTAATATTTTGCAATGTAGTGTCTGATGAGTATTGATATGATAAAGGCTTTAATGACGTTATTTCTCTTTTGAAAATGTCCACTATAAAGTGCCCTTTTGTTTACAATTGTTTGCATTGTGGTGCACCTTTTTTTGACATTTGCTTACATTTTACATGCAATTGGCTTTTTTGGGTTTCTTTTCAAAATCCAATCATTTTCTTCTGAGGTTGTTTTTTTTTTTACACTATTTGACATAAAAACTTACTTTAAAAGTCTAATGGCATCAGAGGATGCCAAAAATACTCTTGGTTAACTATGACTTTAGCTAATGCAATCACATATAAGAATTTTATTTCTAACAAATAGTTTTCCTATTTATGCACCAGTAACTTTCTTAGCTTGATTGAAACCTGTTTTACAGTAAGTTATCTTAATAAATTATTGCACTTTATCACAAAATAAGGGATTGGAGTACTTTGAAAAGTTGTTTAGGCCAATCAGTTAAAGATACTTAAAACACTATTATAACATCTTTGCCAAAAAGTAGTTCCCATTTGCTCTAGGTTTCTAAATTGTGATTTGGGTTTCTAATGAGAGGGGAGGGATATAGGACTTAAATTCAGAAACAGATTTTGACATGACCATTAGTAAGTTTTGCTATATAATGAACTATCTCCCTGAAATTTTGACCAATTCTCCATCAGCTACTGGGAGTCATTCCTCTTCCATATGATACTTGCACCAATGAATCTTCTCTCTCTCATGCCATACCTCATCAGTTCCCTCACCGCTATACTTTAGTTTTTAGTTTCTTCATCATCATAGACAACTCAAGTAGATCTTAGACCAATGATTATCCATAAGTTCTTTTTAAAATATGGGCTGCTACTAGACCATATCTCCTTATGGTTGAACAATTATATCGTAATCATCATCATCATCATCTAAGAGCTAGACTCTGCTTTTTATTTCCTTTTAAATATTAAATTATTTGCTTAAAACTGCCTTATCATTAAACTCTTGGATTTTGATGATTCATTCACCTTAGCTTTCTGGCCTTGTATACTCAGGATTTAATTATACACATTAAAGCTGAGTAAGAGAGGGTCAAGTGTAAAGTCCCATAGCCCATCAGCAGCAGACTACTCCCTGGCTACCTCTGATGGTCACTCAGCCTGCTGTGAATTCCTTTGGCAGTATGATTTCCCATCACTTTTTGTACCTCTTTCTAAATAAATGAATAAATAAATACATAATAAATGAAATTTAAATTAAAAGCCCTCACAACAGATATTCAGTTCTAATGGAAAATTTACTATACCAAACATGGCATATAAGAAATTTGAAAACTTGTTCTTAGTTACTAAGTACTTTACATTAAAGGGAGTGTAGTTAATGGACACATGTAAAACAAATAAAAGCACATAAAAATGAATTATTGCAGTATAAACATTTAAAAACATGACTTTATCTAATTTAGGGAATACTGAAAGATATATTGGTGAGTATAGTTAGCTAGAAAGATGCTAGAGAAAAAGGAATTTTGATTAGATTTTTTAACTATGGAATTTGTAAAAGTTAGAAACTATTGTAAGAATGTCCCCATTGGGGATAAAATAAGCAGGTCTGCTTGGCTGGAGTGGAGCGTGCAGGCCAGAAACTAATAATAAAGATACTAACTCCAATATGGGTGCTTATAATCTGTGACTTTATGACTCTTTATTGATACGAAAGGCAAATTAATGGAGAATCTTGGAGCATATGTCAAAGAGTTTTAGTTCAATAATGATATGTCCAAGCAGAGTTTGATGTGATTCAAAGATAATTAGAAGAGAGTGAACTCTTACTGAAATGTGTAAGGAAGATACATTGAATGATGAGGGGGAAAACTAACTTTGAAAAGGGTACTTATTGTGAAATTCTAGGTCCTGGCTTATCAGAGTAATTGTGAAGAATAAAAGGTGTTCTAAAGGCATATTTTACAGGGGAATTTGTCGCAGCAGAGTTAGGGACAAAAGGGGGTTGCAGCTACCTTCAGTGTTGCACTTCTGGAGCAACAGGAGGATTTTGGTGCACTTTATAGACCTGTGATAAGTTGGTTTCCAAACCATGATCTCTAGGTTTAAACAGCATGGACTTAGGATTGATATGTTCAATTTGATGTGAACTTTGGCTAAGAGCACATACATTATTAGCAAGGGTGAGTGTGTGGACAAAAGAAAAGCCAAAGATAGTTGTGAGATTCTATATTTGTAATTAAAAAAAGGTGTTCACCTCCAGGTAAACCTTGTTTACCCAGAACCTTGATTCTCTGACTTACCAGGCAACTTGAGAGTTGGTCTCTGTAAACTCCAAGTTTTTACATTTTAAACATGTTACAAGGTGATTTTTGCAAACTATGTTATATAGTTTACTAACTTCTTTTAAAGAGATTGCTAAACTTAATAGATACTTTTCTTGCATATATAAAGTAATCATTATGGATATCAACTATTACATGTGCTGGGGTGTAGTGATAATATTGAAGCAGCTGAATAATATAAAGCTATTTATTTCTACCACAAATGACCCCAGATTGCCATACTTTTGAGTTTTTATATTTATATTATCCTATATTGTCTAGACTCATTAAGTCTATTTCCTAAATTATATCATTGATATTTTATGAAGGGCTACTATGTGCAAAGGATTAAGGTGAAAGGCAAAGATGAGAAAAGAGACAGCTTCATTATTACGAGAGCGTGAACTTTCTGGATTCTTTTGCCCTACCATCACTCACTCCGTGACTTTATTTGCCAGGGAACAAATGGTCTGCGTGGGGTAGATGGTGGTGGCAGCTTCTATTTTATGTTTCTATCATGTGGCTTGCCAGCTGCCATTCTTCTTCAGGCACTAAATTTTTTCTCCTAGTGATCTATGGAGCTAATACACAATGACTGTTTTATGGCTTTTTAACAAGTCTCTGGACAGTGGCTGGGTTGGTGTCATCATAAAAAGATTTTTCAGAAGCCATATTTCCAGGACCTTTAGTAAGACCACAGAGGGCTGGGAAGCCATAGGCGAAGACAGAATGGTTTAATGAGCACTTTACAACCACTGCAAAAACAACTCATAGTGCACACTGTTCTGATATTAGATTGGAAGCAATGTCTCAGTAGGAGAAGGCTGTCAGTTTTCAGGGAAGATGTCATTGAAAACCAGAGTCAAGCTGAGATGTGAAGCATTGTCAAAGTGATGTGCTGTCTTATCCATCAAAGAGCTACCATTAGGTTTTAAATTTTATGTGGAAACATTCATGTAATTTATGTGTGCAAGTTCTACTTAGTTTTTAACCCTAATTGTCCTCTATGAATGTCTACAGCATTTTACATCTTAGTATAAATGAAAAATTATCATTTTAATTTTTTTCAGTCTCAAACTCAAGGCATTATGTTACCAAACATAGCATTGATGTTTTTATGAAGAGAATTTATTGGCTCAAGCAGAAACTTGGTGATCAGAGATCCCCATTTATCAATTTTAAGATCATCTATTTTAGTCACTTTCTGGCCAACAAATTGAAAAGTCAAAGGAATTATCTGAAAGATTGAGATAATCAGCCTTAACTGTCAATTGAAATACAAAAAGATTTTGGGGAGCAGTTCTTGGCATCACCATGTAATTTATTTTGCTTTCTAATGAAGACGTAACCATTTATTCACTGATAAACACACATGTCTATTATGTGTCAGACTCTATCTAGTCTTGGTGCTAAGGTCATGTAAATTAAAAGAATAACAACTATTATCAGTAGTAGTACTTTTATTATTATTATCTTCAAGGGCCCCCTAGTCGGTTGGAAGAAATACAGAACTGTATAGGTAGTTACAGGCTCATGGGTTACAAAAAGTACATTTGTTCACTTTTTTAAATAAATGCACAAAAGACTATGGGAAATACTCTCTTTTCATCTTAGTTTTATTTGTAAAATGTGAATCATAATTCTTACCATATGTTTTACCTACCAGCAGGCGTCAGAGAACAAGGAGATGGTATGTGTAACTAGCTTTCATCTGCTTTTGTTAAACTGTCACCAAAGAGATGAATTCTAAAGGTATTAGCCCTCCTTAACTGATGAGTATTGAGCAAATTCATGAAAACACTTAATCAGGTATAGTTTTTTTTAACCCTAAAATCTAGTAACATAAGATAAAAATAAAATTTATGGTTACAATAAAAGTGCAGCATTTGCCATGGGTTTTAGAAAGTTTTCTCATATTGCAAATGAGAAAAAGAGGGCCCAGGGAAATAAAATGACTTGTCCAAGACCATAATATTCATTAGTAGCAAAGGCAGGACTAGTACCACTTTCTGTTAGATACTTTCTTAAACCAAGGTTGGTTGGTTTGTTTTTAATCACATGATCCACCTTCGTGCATTCCTCTCTCCTGTGAAGTTTTATCAACTGCTCAACTATATTCTTCCCAACTTTGCTGAAGTCATTTAGCAGTTTCCAAGAGACTCTGTCACTGAAAATGCATCCTATTGCTGGCAGTCTTCTTTTTTGTGTCAACTCTTGTCATGCATTTGGGTGATTTTAGCATTCAAGTGTGTGACCCAGGGATACCTATCCTCATCGTCCATTCATCTCAATTCTGTGTCCTTTGCCTCCTCTTCAACAACCCGCCCACTCTGATCATGGTCTGGCATCTTGAAAGGGTCAAGAGCTGTTCTGTCTCTGAACTTAGAAACACCAAAAAGCCTTTGAACAGTAGAAGCCTCTTCTCATCCACTTCTGCTCTCAATTTACCTGCTCTCCATGTTTCTCTGGGAAGTCTGGAAAAAGACATTTTCTTACTTGATCTAATTTCTGCTGTAGATCTGAGCAACTCTACACTCACCTTTGTGCTTGGTACCAGATTGTAATAAAGCTCCTTTTTCAGAGGAAATGAACTTCCAACTTAAAGTGGCTATTCCACATGATGCTCTAGTTGAGGAGATTATGTTTGTCATTTTCCCCCCATCCCTGTCCATGAAGAAAAGTGAAGATCAGAAAGGAGCACCTTTTTTTTTAATGAAAGAGTGGCTGGGTTGGTGAATCCCTGTGAGGGCATGGAGGTCCGGAATGGCAGATCACTTGGCTCAGAGAGCCTTGTGCTGTCCTCTCTACAACCAGGGTGCTGTGTGGTGGGTGAGGACAAAACATTAGAAAAGAGTGGCTAAGGTTGAATTTCAGGGGTCAGTGGTAAGATTGACCCAAAGGGTTAAGGGAGTTTGCTAAGCTTAGTGAGCCATCAGGGTAAAGTATACAAAAACAGGCCCTTAAGTTTTTTGTGAAGATAAGATTATATGGAGCTGTGTATAAAGTTAGATAAATGTAAGGTGTTTTTATTGTTGTCAGGCTATTCTAGCCTTAATTAAGATGTCCGAAGTCTAGGTGGGCCTGCAAGAAATAAATACAGAAATGTTCTGGAGCAAGGGTGTGCAGATGAAAAGAGAAGATGTGTCTGTGGCATATTTGCTAGTTTGAACAGCACATTTAGGCTCCCGTTCTCTCCTTTAATGACAATGACGCCCACAGCACGTGGCCCTGAGTGAAAGCTCTTTGGCTGCACAGCTTATTCTACAGTTATTGCTGGGCACTCTGAGGCAGTTCCCTCTGTTCTCTGTGGTGTTCTGACACATTTTTTAAATTTGTATGTTATAAAGAGTAGAACAAAAAATCAATAAACAAATTGCCGACAGTAGGTTCAAGAGGAGAAACTATTTACAACAGAATTCACAAGGTAGTATAAGGATATTGAAACAGTGGGAATAACTTGCCATAAACAAAATATAGCCTCTTTTTCCCAAGTAAATATACTACTATGTTTTCACTTTTTGTTCAACAGGTATTATTACTCTGTTGGTAAAGAAGAAGATATATTCAGATCTCTATCTTTTTTCTTTTATCATTTTTGTTGTTATTCTATTATAGTTCAGAACTCTATCTTAATTAAATAAATGTTTAGTGAGCACATTCCCTGGGCCAGACTCTCTGCTACAGTTACTGATGACCAGACATAGATGAACTACAATCTCTCTATCAAGAAAGTTTACTGCCTAATGATTACCAGTCAGTTTGATAAGTGTAACCACAGGAATAGACATGAGAGAGATAACTGAGAAATGTGACTTGCTCTCTCTGGAACAAGAACGGAGGTGACATTCGATGTTCACTACATTAGAGGAACAAGAGGAGGACACAGAGGACAGAATGTGAGTAAAAGTCCTGACATAGAAAACAAAGAATGCTGAATGAACTCTAAATCCAGCACTAGTTCTGAAATGTATATTCAGGGATGAATGGTGGAGAAAAATCAACCTAAAAAGGAGAAGGTCTAGGCTACTAAGGGGCAATCTTGTCAAGCCAAGGAATTTAGATTCTATTTTATAAGCATTGTGATCCACTGAGGAATTTTAAACAGTGAAGAAACATGATAGATTTATTTATACTCATATTTTAGAAAGGGAACACAGAATACTTTGGAGAGGACAGATTAAAGAAAAGAATCAGATTCAAAGCTAAGACCCAAGTTGACAGACCATTGATGGTTGTGGGAATGGTGGAAAAAAAGGTCAATTTAATTCTCAATTTAGTCAAGCGTCAGTGGGGATGGAAAAGAAAGAATGGATTTGACAGACATTTAGTAGGGAAATTAGGCTTTAGTGACTGATTGGCTCTAAGACTCAAAGAGAAGGAGGAGTTGAGGATGTCTGTTAGGTTTCCATTTTGTAGAACAAAACAGGGAATAAAAGAGGAAGCACAGATCATGGTAACAGGAATTTTAGACTGGTTGAATTTGAGGTACCTGTGAAATAACGAAAGTGAGAGATCCCATAGGTCAAAGATCTAGGAAGGAAGGTCAATTTGAGATTTATCAGCAAAGAGCTGTGATTAAAACCACAACAGTGGATGAGATTGCCAAGGGAGAGGAGATAACATGAAAACAATGGGACATCCTTGAATAGGAGAAGGCTTTCCTTTGGGTGGTGATGAGTTTGGGGAAGAGGAGAAAGGAGGTTTGAAAATAACATTTGGTAGCCTTTGTTTTCTCAATTATTCAGTGAGGGGGTGGGAAAGGTAGAGGGTCTGGTCAAGTACAAATAGAGCAAATATTCAGGGAGCCCAAATGAGATTGGAAACCATATATTTCTGCTAGGTCAGTTCACATTATTTGATATTTTCTCTAATGGTGTCCAGCCCTATCAACAAATGAGAAGTCTCAACTTTCATAGCAGTTCATTAACTTGGCCACCTGCTGGCCTGGTGTCCCAAGCACCAGGATGTTTCCTTAATTAATTCCATAGGATACCAGGGGCTCGCCAGAGATGATAGCCTAGAATTATCCTTCACCCAGCTTTTGTCACAAGGCCTGATGAGGAACTGATATTTCAGAGTATCTTCTAAGAGATCATTAACAACGAGTTAGCGTAACTAATGACATACCTGACTTTTTTCATATTTTTATTAATAATTGCCTATTATGTTGTTCAGTGCCCCCTGTATAAAGCCCATTGTTAAAAGTTCTTTTTAGATTTCAATACTATAAAACTGTTTATCTCTCTTGAAAAACTGACATGTTTCATCTTAATTGGTAATGAGAGTATTGTATTTTCCATTTTTCTCTTTGTTTATGAGGGAGCTCAAAGCTAAATTTAATGCTCAACCATAGACAATGTTTAGATTACATGTGTAGATGCTAGCTTCCTCCACTTTACTTCAAGAGCATTCTTTCATACTTTTTATGCTTGTCAAATTTCTCAACCCTGTTTTAGGAGGAGACGGGATATTAATATATATGTCAATGGAAGTGGCTCCATTGTAGGTATAGATCCCTACTGAAGTTGTATTTGTTTTTTGAATGTTATGAGGGTCATGACAGGCTTAGGGGTTTTTGTTTTTAAACTATGAAAAGTCGGGGTGTGGAGAGGTTACCTTACACTCATAGTTGAAAATGGTAAGAATGGAAAAATATTTCGAGGTATTTGAGGTGTAGAGAAAAATCCTTGAGCATTGAACATGTACTAGAGGAGAATCATGCTCCTTCAGTTAGTGAAAAAGTCCACCCTCTGGCTCAGAGATGCTCTGCATGTTGCTGTCCTTTCCTTCTTCAGTGCATTCTGGGATCTGCTACGTGGCTGCTCTGGGATATTTTGCCTGGTTTGGCAGCGTGTGTGTGGATGAAACATTCTCCTCCACAGTCAATGCTGAGCAGGGCTGGTCTGCTTCTATAGTTCCTCACTGCCTCCTTTCCTGTTTCCCCTATTCTTATACATAGGGGAAAATGTATCTGTTTGTACAATGACTGTTCAGTGACTAATGGAGAAAGACCTGGCTTTTTACTGACTTCCTAACTTTTCTTGATATTCTCATGATGTACCTTCCAGACCATTGTTGCTTGTAGGTTGGTAGCTAGTTTTGCTGAGAGTTCTAGGTAGCTCTGCACCTACGATGATGTCCTCTGCTTTGTTCTCCTTTGAGCTAAGGTCAAGATGATTTACCTTAGGAAACTGAGATTGATGCAGGATGAGACATCAAAAACACCCAATGTTTCTACTCCTGTTAGTATAGATAGTCATTAAATCACAGACAGTAGAGGGAGACCATATACATTGATATATGTGAAGGATGAATTGCCCTTTGTTTTCAGTTAGAAATGCCAGATTTGAAACTGTGAAATGCAAATTTCACTTCTTCTTCTATGTTGGTATATGCTGAAACAAAGTTTAACATGTAATTTCCTTGATATGTCACTTTAAAAGTAAAATTTTACTTGAAACAACTTTTTAAAATTGAAAAATATTGAGTGAGTGATAATTTTTGAAGTACTTATATTCTCCCTTTCAGGAGATTATTTTTAGGCTCTCCTAGAACAATGCTCTTCAAACTTCAGTATGCATACAGATCACCCAGGGAACTGGTTAAACGACAGAGTCTGACACAGTAGGCCTGGGAAGGACCCAAGAGTCTGCATTTTTCCTAGGTACTGAGGTCGTATGGATGCTTATGGACCACAATAAGGGCAGAACCTCTGCAAGACCCTTCTGATAATGTACATTTTATGATGGTGCATTGCACACACTTTCTCACACATTTATGAATTATTTCCTTCTGAGTCATTTGTATATGTCTCAAGGCAATGTTCTACGCTCCTGAAATAGGCAAAGAATGGCTTTAAAAATGTGCATATTTAGAAAATTAGACTACAGTTGTTTAACTATTCATTTCTTACATTCCATGACTTTTTAAAATATGCATTAACTAGCCTGAATGATTGCTGAATGTAGTAGCGTTGTGGTTAATCAAATTTCTTGTACAGGTGCACCTTCTCTTTCTAGAATACTCTGTCCCAGTAGAACATCTCGCCTAATGGGAAATAAATTTCTGGGTGGGTGGGATCTTTGTTTTGTTTTGTTCACTGATGGACCCCTAGCAATAAGGAGAGTGCCTTGCACATAGTAGACCTTCAATAATTATTTGTTTAATTGATGGAAGTTAGAAAGGCTTTTGTTTCAATGGCTTTTTTCTGCCTTAGTAAGGGATTTGATGATTTAAGAGTTTGCAGGCTTCACATCAATTCTCATTGCCTAGCACTATAAATGGAAATGAAGCAAGATAGCTGACTAATTATTTAAATTCCAAGAACCAACAACCTTGGAAGTCTTTGACTTTTTACTAAATTATTCATAAATAATTCTTCTTTTTATTTTCTTCTTTCTTATAGCAGTAGAATAACGCAAAGAAAATATTTAATTAATTTCATGTTTCATGGGTAGACTCGTCTTCATTAAAATCCCTCTTCACCTTTTACCTTTCTAGTAATTGAGGGAAAAAGTCACTACATTTATAGTCAGTTAAAACTGTCGAGTTGTTATATTTTTCTCATTTTCTTCCTTTTTATGAACATTGGTGTCCGGCACCCTCTCTCCTCCCTTAGACTTTAGTGCTCCTGTGAAGGGTGAGGGGTCTGTCATGTCTTCTCTCCAGACCGTCATTAAAGACTGATGTGGAACTCCTAGTTGTATTATTACATTCTACTGTAGCTTACATTATTTTCTCATTTTGATTATTAATAACCGCCTCCTGGACTCTGCTTTTTCCAAAAGTTGTAGGCAACCATTTCTACTTAGCATTTATTTAAAATGATGGATTTTGTACTGAAGAAAACATTTATCTAAGTCCCTGATTAGAAAGCAGAAATGAGAGGTTTGGCGACTTGCCTGAGTTTGCACACAGACTGTTGCTACAGAGCAAGGACTCACTGCTGCCCAGCTTTTCCATTCCGTCCCCCACGAAGCATCTCTAGGTCACTCCCCTTTATCTCTTCGAGAACTTTGTCTACTCTCTGATCTTCTGTCAGCCTTAATCTCATCTGTGTTGGCTTGAAGGGCAAGCCTTAGCTTAATATCAATGAGCCAACCAGTTAATTCACTTATTCAGCAAACACAGACCCTGCTAATCAGGCAGCAGGGTGCCGGGCATCCGATATCAAGACATGTCAATGATGTTTGGTAACGTAGGCAAATATCCATAAGAAATTATAAAGATATTATATTAGAGTAAAAACAGTCTCATATATGAGAATATATACAATATTATTATATAGTAAAATAATATTACCTATGCCCCTAGACTTTATGGAAATTCCACAGTCCCTGAAATTGCTTATTGTCCAGGAGAGATAGAGAAATAATTATTGCCACATCAACATGTGGATGAGGAGAGGGTATGGAGGTTCAAGAAGGGGAAGATTCGGTCTATTCTAGGTGGGGACATAGTTAGGTATCTTGGAATAAGTGGCATTAGAACAGGTCTTGGATGCTAGCTAGCCTTGAAAATGGAAATATTGATGCAAAAGGATTTTCCTATGAAGGCAATTATGCAATAAGGACTCTGACTAAAATGCTAACAGATAAAGAGATTGGCAAACTGTTTAATTTGTCTGAAGTGGAAGTTACCTCAATGGGGGTTGTGGAAGAATTGACTGGAAAAGTAGCCCCGGATGTCAGAATTCTGAGAATGTCAGAGTTTGAATTTGTGTTCTATTTGATTATTTAGTCAAAATACAGTAGATTCTCTTTTATAAATTTCTTCCAATGACTGAAAAATAGGAAGTTATTTTTACCTTTTCCTGCCCACTCATTTATTCTTCTTCTTTTTTTTTTTTTGCTCCTTATAGCGTTTGTGCTAGAAAATGACACCTTTGTAGGAAAGCCACCTTTTCTGTTTGTCTGGCAAAATGTCATAAATCTTTCCATTTACATTTCCATAGTAACATAAATATTTGATTATAAGAAGTGTACTGGAGAAGGTATGGCAATGTTTTGCAGCTAGAGTGGCAGCCTCTGTGGACATGTGGCCCGCCTCTCAGTGAAGCAGAAGGCATATTACAAGCTGGTTTCTCAGCTGTGAAATGCCACTCCTTAGGTCACGTGCCTCTGTTAATAAAACTGCCAGGAGCAACGCCTTCTCCTTGGCAGAGAGGCGTGCCACCTGTCACCCAAAGCTGCCGTCCCCTCTGGCATCGTGCAGGGATAACTTTGATTCACTTCTGCATACGGGGAGGTTGTGTTCTCTGCCTTTTGCAGCATGTTTCTCCATGGTATTTATCCAGTGTAGAATTCATTCTGGAATTCATTGAATGGGGAATTATCACCCATACTTACAGGGGTCAAATCTTAATCTGGCAGAATTGTTGTATCCTTGGGGATAACCCTTGAATAAAATGTGAATTGTCTTACATGTGAAAGATAGCATATGATGGGCATATTTCCACTCAACACCTACCCTTGAAACTGTCCTTGGTGACATGACAAGATCACACCTATGTCACTCCTTACTAGCATACAAAGATTCCTGGAAATCAGCCTTAATGAGCACACACTCTGGAACCATTAGAGACAATGTTATATAAACTTTAAAGGCATACAAAACAGGAAATATAGTTCATATCTTCACAGAGGCAAGTAAAACATTCCTTACAATATCTACCTTACTGTAGATTTTCCCCATATCTGTGAGGTCTGACAAGGTGTTAAGCACCAAGTCAGTGCTTAACTAACACAGGTTAAATGAACAACCAAATAACAGTGCCATGAAAAGGTAATCTAATAAGCTTTTAGGCTGTCCATGATATTAGAATCCTTTGGGTTTCTACTTCTCTAAGAAGAATAAATTAAAAACCAATAATGTGCTACCTTCATGAAGAGATACAGGTCTTTCCTGCCACAATAATAACATCTTGGCACAAGTAATGTACGTAAGAGCTTATAGCATGATTTCTGTTGCATATGTGAGTGGTTTAAGATAAAACTGTATCAAAATGCATACATTCAAAAATTTCAAATGTTATTCTCATTTTTTCCATTTGTTCTTGTTCTCCGTTGAATCTTGTTCTACCAAAAAAGTTTGAATCTTAATGCTCAGTCCTTCAGAATGTGACCTTAATTGGAGATAGGGTCTTTGCAGAGATGATCAAGTTAGAGTGAGGTCATTAGGGTGGGCCCGAATCCCAATGTGCCTGATGCTCTTATTAAAAGAGGAAATTGGCATATACAGACATGCAAACAGGGGAAACACTAAATGAACATGAAGGTAGAGATTGGATAATGCATTAATAAACCAAGAATACCAAAGCTTGCCCCCAAAGCACCAGAAGCTAAGAGAGAGGCATGGAACAGATGCTGTCTCATGGTCTGCAGAAGGAATCAACGCTGTTGACACTTTGATCTTGGACTTCTAGCCTATAGAACTCTGAGGCAATAAATTTATGTTATTTAAGCCATCCTATTTGTATTTTGTTACAACAGCCCTAGGAAACTAATGCAGTTCTTCTCAGGTTATCATATTGCTGAGAAAAAATTAGTTTTTATGGCATACCTGATGCTCACCTGTTCTGGAACAGTTCCTTAACCTTAACCTCCCCCCATGTCTGACCCACCACCTTCTACTCAGAAACAGTAATTTAATGCAAATGTCTGTTATTATTATTGAAAAATAATGACAATGACAGCAGCATCAATTGAGCATTTATAATTTGCCAGGCACTGTGCTGAATGTTTCATGTAGTGTTATTCTGGAAAAATTAAAAATGTCTGCCTAAGTCACAAAGGTAAAAAATGACAGACACAGGTTCAAAATGAATCAGTCTCATTCCAAAGCCCAAGCCTCTGGCCACTACATAATCTGCATAAAGAGGCACTACCATACTTATTACCAGGGTTATGACTTTGGGGCTAGATACTGTTGGGATTTGAATGCCTATTTAAATGTGTAAGAGAAATGTAAATTCCCAAGACAAAGACCATATTATTATGAGTCACCATTTTGTGCTCAGCCTATCAATAACCAATATTGTGACTAGACCAGCCTTTGTGGTTCTTGCTATGGTTGCAAGAATCTCTTCGGCAATAATCATCAGGAAACTTTGGGAGGATAGTTTTATTACTTACATCACCTGGAAATTACACAACACAATAAGGCCACACAGTGAGGTAGGTCATGGGCAGAGAAAGACAGAGAGAGCAGGGGCCTGGAGTTCTGTTTTTATTGGAGGGTGGAGGTCTAGGGCTTCTCAGGTTCACTCACTGTCTGGTGAATTTAAAACACAAGAGTGTAATTTAAAATGCGGGAAGAGAAAACAATCAAGTAGCCCAAATGGCAAGCTGTTGAAGTCAATCCAGATCTCTAAAACAAAGGAACCTCAGTGGAGGGGAGGCATCCTGGCTATTTATGTAGTGCAGGGGCTGGCATTGTGGATGCCTTTTGAAATAGATGCCTCAGGCAATCAAAGCTGAAGTCAGGCATTTGTATTATAAAAACAAACAAACAAACAAGCAAAAAAAAAAAAAAACCACCCACCATTTTCAGGTTTTACACTACAGTCAGACACTATCTTAAAAAAATCAGGTCTTTGAGTCATATTGTCTCCAATATGTATTGGATAGCATTATATCCAATACCTGTCCTTGTCGACCAGGAGTACCACTTAGCCTAGGTCATTACCACTTCAGAAAAGGATAAAATAAATCCACACTGGGCCTTCCTTTTCAGTTATCTTTATGTTCTGAGATGTGTATCTCTCTAGAAAAGGTGGTTCTACTCTAAAGCTCGTTCCTTTTTGCTGTAAGAAGACATACAGAGGGAGATACTGTCAGAGCAGTAAGATGGCTACATATTGATTTGTTTTAAAGAATACCTGATCCTTTCTGAAAAAATCTTCAAATTTGTAACTCCTGGAAATGAGGATAAAAAGACATGCCTTCTTCCTTCTGTGTTCAGAAAAAGCCTACAATTAAAAAGGAAACAAACACATCTATATTTCCAAAACAAGGGAGATTTTTTGGTGAGCTAAAGGGAAGAAAGTCTTTATCCTCTTTCTGGAAATTTCTAGAGCTTTAATACTGAGGAGTTTACTACACTTTAAGAATTTGACAGTACTCTGAACAGACTCATTTTCAAAAGCAGAATGTGTACGCTGCTGATAGATTTTCCTGTGGAGTGTTAGTTCATGTAGAAGCCAACCTCTCATGCTTGGTGCCTACTGTGATTATGCGCATGTGTTTATGAGCTTCTTGGATTATTGCGAAAGGAATTTAGATGTTAGAGGTGGTTGGACTGAAGGAGCCCCCAAACTTCATAAGCTGTAATTCTATGAGTAGGGGTTTACAGAGTTTATGGCTTTGTAACAGGGCAGTGTTTTACTGAACAAAAACAAAGATTCAGCTGCCTATTGACACAAAAAGCTGAACTCATGAGGCAGGTGTTGGTGCAAAAAGGAAAGAAGTTAATTCAAGTGCTGCACAACCTGTACG